>OV884013.1:8186502-8930166 GCA_930367205.1 Acanthosoma haemorrhoidale | reverse complement strand
CCTTCTGTTCCCCTGATACCGAACCAGGAAAAATATCGTCAAAAAGGTTCCATTTTAAATGTGTCGTATTAGTGGCTTAAATCTTGAGCTTCTCTGACCGTCTGTTCCCCTGATACTGAACCTGGGAAAATATCGTCAAAAAGGCGCAATTTTAAATGTTTCGTATTAGTGGCTGAAATCTTGAGCTCCTCTGACCTTCTCTTCCCCTGATACTGAACCTGGGAAAATATCGTCAAAAAGGTGCCATTTTAAATGTGTCGTATTAGTGGCTTAAATCTTGAGCTCCTCTGACCTTCTCTTCCCCTGATACTGAACCTGGGAAAACATCGTCAAAAAGGTGCCATTTTAAATGTGTCGTATTAGTGGCTTAAATCTTGAGCTCCTCTGACCTTCTGTTCCCCTGATACCGAACCAGGGAAAATATCGTCAAAGAGGTGCAATTTTAAATGTTTCGTATCAGTGGCTTTAATCATGAGCTCCTCTGACCTACTGTTCCCCTGATTCCGAACCAGGGAAAATATCGTCAAAAAGGTTCCATTTTAAATTTGTCGTATTAGTGGCTTAAATCTTGAGCTTCTCTGACCGTCTGTTCCCCTGATACTGAACCTAGGAAAATATCGTCAAAAAGGCGCAATTTTAAATGTTTCGTATTAGTGGCTGAAATCTTGAGCTCCTCTGACCTTCTGTTCCCCTGATACCGAACCAGGGAAAATATCGTCAAAAAGGTGCCATTTTAAATGTGTCGTATTAGTGGCTTAAATCTTGAGCTCCTCTGACCTTCTGTGCCCCTGATACCGAACCAGGGAAAATATCGTCAAAAAGGTGCAATTTTAAATGTTTCGTATTAGTGGCTTAAATCATGAGCTCCTCTGACCTTCTGTTCCCCTGATACCGAACCAGGAAAAATATCGTCAAAAAGGTTCCATTTTAAATGTGTCGTATTAGTGGCTTAAATCTTGAGCTTCTCTGACCGTCTGTTCCCCTGATACTGAACCTAGGAAAATATCGTCAAAAAGGCGCAATTTTAAATGTTTCGTATTAGTGGCTTTAATCGTGAGCTTCTCTGACCTTCTGTTCCCCTGATATGGAACCAGTAAAAATATCGTCAAAAAGGTGCAATTTTACATGTTTCGTATTAGTGGCTTAAATCTTGAGCTCCTCTGACCTTCTGTTCCCCTGATGCCGAACCAGGGAAAATATCGTCAAAAAGGTGCCATTTAAATGTGTCGTATTAGTGGCTTAAATCTTGAGCTCCTCTGACCTTCTGTTCCCCTGATCCCGAACTAGGGAAAATATCGTCAAAGAGGTGCAATTTTATATGTTTCGTATTAGTGGCTTAAATAATGAGCTCCTCTGACCTTCTGTTCCCCTGATACCGAACTAGGGAAAATATCGTCAAAGAGGTGCAATTTTATATGTTTCGTATTAGTGGCTTAAATAATGAGCTCCTCTGACCTTCTGTTCCCCTGATGCCGAACCAGGGAAAATATCGTCAAAAAGGTGCAATTTTAAATGTTTCGTATTAGTGGCTTAAATCTTGAGCTCCTCTGACCTTCTGTTCCCCTGATACCGAACCAGGAAAAATATCGTCAAAAAGGTTCCATTTTAAATGTGTCGTATTAGTGGCTTAAATCTTGAGCTTCTCTGACCGTCTGTTCCCCTGATACTGAACCTGGGAAAATATCGTCAAAAAGGCGCAATTTTAAATGTTTCGTATTAGTGGCTGAAATCTTGAGCTCCTCTGACCTTCTCTTCCCCTGATACTGAACCTGGGAAAATATCGTCAAAAAGGTGCCATTTTAAATGTGTCGTATTAGTGGCTTAAATCTTGAGCTCCTCTGACCTTCTGTTCCCCTGATCCCGAACTAGGGAAAATATCGTCAAAGAGGTGCAATTTTATATGTTTCGTATTAGTGGCTTAAATCATGAGCTCCTCTGACCTTCTGTTCCCCTGATACCGAACATGGGAAAATATCGTCAAAGAGGCGCAATTTTAAATGTTTCGTATTAGTGGCTGAAATCTTGAGCTCCTCAGACCTTCTGTTCCCCTGATACCGAACCTGGGAAAATATCGTCAAAAAGGTGCCATTTTAAATGTTTCGTAATACTGGCTTAAATCATGAGCTCCTCTGACCTTCTGTTCCCCTGATACCGAACCTGGGAAAATATCGTCAAAGAGGTGCAATTTTAAATGTTTCGTATTAGTGGCTTTAATCATGAGCTCCTCTGACCTTCTGTTCCCCTGATATGGAACCAGTAAAAATATCGTCAAAAAGGTGCAATTTTACATGTTTCGTATTAGTGGCTTAAATCTTGAGCTCCTCTGACCTTCTGTTCCCCTGATACCGAACCTGGGAAAATATCGTCAAAAAGGCGCAATTTTAAATGTTTCGTATTAGTGGCTGAAATCTTGAGCTCCTCTGACCTTCTCTTCCCCTGATACCGAACCAGGGAAAATATCGTCAAAAAGGTGCCATTTTAAATGTGTCGTATTAGTAGCTTAAATCTTGAGCTCCTCTGACCTTCTGTGCCCCTGATACCGAACCAGGGAAAATATCGTCAAAAAGGTGCAATTTTAAATGTTTCGTATTAGTGGCTTAAATCATGAGCTCCTCTGACCTTCTGTTCCCCTGATACCGAACCAGGAAAAATATCGTCAAAAAGGTTCCATTTTAAATGTGTCGTATTAGTGGCTTAAATCTTGAGCTTCTCTGACCGTCTGTTCCCCTGATACTGAACCTAGGAAAATATCGTCAAAAAGGCGCAATTTTAAATGTTTCGTATTAGTGGCTTAAATCATGAGCTCCTCTGACCTTCTGTTCCCCTGATACCGAACCAGGGAAAATATCGTCAAAGAGGTGCAATTTTAAATGTTTCGTATTAGGGGCTTTAATCATGAGCTCCTCTGACCTACTGTTCCCCTGATTCCGAACCACAGAAAATATCGTCAAAAAGGTTCCATTTTAAATGTGTCGTATTAGTGGCCTTAATCTTGAGCTCGTCTGACCTTCTGTTCCCCTGATACTGAACCTGGGAAAATATCGTCAAAAAGGTGCAATTTTAAATGTTTCGTTTTAGTGGCTGAAATCTTGAGCTCCTCTGACCTTCTGTTCCCCTGATACCGAACCTGGGAAAATATCGTTAAAGAGGTGCAATTTTAAATGTTTCGTATTAGTGGCTTTAATCATGAGCTCCTCTGACCTTCTGTTCCCCTGATATGGAACCAGTAAAAATATCGTCAAAAAGGTGCAATTTTACATGTTTCGTATTAGTGGCTTAAATCTTGAGCTCCTCTGACCTTCTGTTCCCCTGATGCCGAACCAGGGAAAATATCGTCAAAGAGGTGCAATTTTATATGTTTCGTATTAGTGGCTTAAATAATGAGCTCCTCTGACCTTCTGTTCCCCTGATACCGAACTAGGGAAAATATCGTCAAAGAGGTGCAATTTTATATGTTTCGTATTAGTGGCTTAAATAATGAGCTCCTCTGACCTTCTGTTCCCCTGATGCCGAACCAGGGAAAATATCGTCAAAAAGGTGCAATTTTAAATGTTTCGTATTAGTGGCTTAAATCTTGAGCTCCTCTGACCTTCTGTTCCCCTGATACCGAACCAGGAAAAATATCGTCAAAAAGGTTCCATTTTAAATGTGTCGTATTAGTGGCTTAAATCTTGAGCTTCTCTGACCGTCTGTTCCCCTGATACTGAACCTGGGAAAATATCGTCAAAAAGGCGCAATTTTAAATGTTTCGTATTAGTGGCTGAAATCTTGAGCTCCTCTGACCTTCTCTTCCCCTGATACTGAACCTGGGAAAATATCGTCAAAGAGGTGCAATTTTAAATGTTTCGTATCAGTGGCTTTAATCATGAGCTCCTCTGACCTACTGTTCCCCTGATTCCGAACCAGGGAAAATATCGTCAAAAAGGTTCCATTTTAAATTTGTCGTATTAGTGGCTTAAATCTTGAGCTTCTCTGACCGTCTGTTCCCCTGATACTGAACCTAGGAAAATATCGTCAAAAAGGCGCAATTTTAAATGTTTCGTATTAGTGGCTGAAATCTTGAGCTCCTCTGACCTTCTGTTCCCCTGATACCGAACCAGGGAAAATATCGTCAAAAAGGTGCCATTTTAAATGTGTCGTATTAGTGGCTTAAATCTTGAGCTCCTCTGACCTTCTGTGCCCCTGATACCGAACCAGGGAAAATATCGTCAAAAAGGTGCAATTTTAAATGTTTCGTATTAGTGGCTTAAATCATGAGCTCCTCTGACCTTCTGTTCCCCTGATACCGAACCAGGAAAAATATCGTCAAAAAGGTTCCATTTTAAATGTGTCGTATTAGTGGCTTAAATCTTGAGCTTCTCTGACCGTCTGTTCCCCTGATACTGAACCTAGGAAAATATCGTCAAAAAGGCGCAATTTTAAATGTTTCGTATTAGTGGCTTTAATCGTGAGCTTCTCTGACCTTCTGTTCCCCTGATATGGAACCAGTAAAAATATCGTCAAAAAGGTGCAATTTTACATGTTTCGTATTAGTGGCTTAAATCTTGAGCTCCTCTGACCTTCTGTTCCCCTGATGCCGAACCAGGGAAAATATCGTCAAAAAGGTGCCATTTAAATGTGTCGTATTAGTGGCTTAAATCTTGAGCTCCTCTGACCTTCTGTTCCCCTGATCCCGAACTAGGGAAAATATCGTCAAAGAGGTGCAATTTTATATGTTTCGTATTAGTGGCTTAAATAATGAGCTCCTCTGACCTTCTGTTCCCCTGATACCGAACTAGGGAAAATATCGTCAAAGAGGTGCAATTTTATA
This sequence comes from Acanthosoma haemorrhoidale, assembly GCA_930367205.1. Classification (NCBI taxonomy): domain Eukaryota; kingdom Metazoa; phylum Arthropoda; class Insecta; order Hemiptera; family Acanthosomatidae; genus Acanthosoma; species Acanthosoma haemorrhoidale. The sequence goes on along the minus strand of OV884013.1, from coordinate 8,925,356 downwards.
TGTTTCGTATTAGTGGCTTAAATAATGAGCTCCTCTGACCTTCTGTTCCCCTGATGCCGAACCAGGGAAAATATCGTCAAAAAGGTGCAATTTTAAATGTTTCGTATTAGTGGCTTAAATCTTGAGCTCCTCTGACCTTCTGTTCCCCTGATACCGAACCAGGGAAAATATCGTCAAAAAGGTTCCATTTTAAATGTGTCGTATTAGTGGCTTAAATCTTGAGCTTCTCTGACCGTCTGTTCCCCTGATACTGAACCTGGGAAAATATCGTCAAAAAGGCGCAATTTTAAATGTTTCGTATTAGTGGCTGAAATCTTGAGCTCCTCTGACCTTCTCTTCCCCTGATACTGAACCTGGGAAAATATCGTCAAAAAGGTGCCATTTTAAATGTGTCGTATTAGTGGCTTAAATCTTGAGCTCCTCTGACCTTCTGTTCCCCTGATCCCGAACTAGGGAAAATATCGTCAAAGAGGTGCAATTTTATATGTTTCGTATTAGTGGCTTAAATCATGAGCTCCTCTGACCTTCTGTTCCCCTGATACCGAACATGGGAAAATATCGTCAAAGAGGCGCAATTTTAAATGTTTCGTATTAGTGGCTGAAATCTTGAGCTCCTCAGACCTTCTGTTCCCCTGATACCGAACCTGGGAAAATATCGTCAAAAAGGTGCCATTTTAAATGTTTCGTAATACTGGCTTAAATCATGAGCTCCTCTGACCTTCTGTTCCCCTGATACCGAACCTGGGAAAATATCGTCAAAGAGGTGCAATTTTAAATGTTTCGTATTAGTGGCTTTAATCATGAGCTCCTCTGACCTTCTGTTCCCCTGATATGGAACCAGTAAAAATATCGTCAAAAAGGTGCAATTTTACATGTTTCGTATTAGTGGCTTAAATCTTGAGCTCCTCTGACCTTCTGTTCCCCTGATACCGAACCTGGGAAAATATCGTCAAAAAGGCGCAATTTTAAATGTTTCGTATTAGTGGCTGAAATCTTGAGCTCCTCTGACCTTCTCTTCCCCTGATACCGAACCAGGGAAAATATCGTCAAAAAGGTGCCATTTTAAATGTGTCGTATTAGTAGCTTAAATCTTGAGCTCCTCTGACCTTCTGTGCCCCTGATACCGAACCAGGGAAAATATCGTCAAAAAGGTGCAATTTTAAATGTTTCGTATTAGTGGCTTAAATCATGAGCTCCTCTGACCTTCTGTTCCCCTGATACCGAACCAGGAAAAATATCGTCAAAAAGGTTCCATTTTAAATGTGTCGTATTAGTGGCTTAAATCTTGAGCTTCTCTGACCGTCTGTTCCCCTGATACTGAACCTAGGAAAATATCGTCAAAAAGGCGCAATTTTAAATGTTTCGTATTAGTGGCTTAAATCATGAGCTCCTCTGACCTTCTGTTCCCCTGATACCGAACCAGGGAAAATATCGTCAAAGAGGTGCAATTTTAAATGTTTCGTATTAGGGGCTTTAATCATGAGCTCCTCTGACCTACTGTTCCCCTGATTCCGAACCACAGAAAATATCGTCAAAAAGGTTCCATTTTAAATGTGTCGTATTAGTGGCCTTAATCTTGAGCTCGTCTGACCTTCTGTTCCCCTGATACTGAACCTGGGAAAATATCGTCAAAAAGGTGCAATTTTAAATGTTTCGTTTTAGTGGCTGAAATCTTGAGCTCCTCTGACCTTCTGTTCCCCTGATCCCGAACTAGGGAAAATATCGTCAAAGAGGTGCAATTTTATATGTTTCGTATTAGTGGCTTAAATCATGAGCTCCTCTGACCTTCTGTTCCCCTGATACCGAACATGGGAAAATATCGTCAAAGAGGTGCAATTTTATATGTTTCGTATTAGTGGCTTTAATCATGAGCTCCTCTGACCTACTGTACTCCTGATTCCGAACCAGGGAAAATATCGTCAAAAAGGTGCAATTTTAAATGTTTCGTATTAGTGGCTGAAATCTTAAGCTCCTCTGACCTTCTGTTCCCCTGATCCCGAACTAGGGAAAATATCGTCAAAGAGGTGCAATTTTATATGTTTCGTATTAGTGGCTTAAATCATGAGCTCCTCTGACCTTCTGTTCCCCTGATACCGAACATGGGAAAATATCGTCAAAGAGGTGCAATTTTAAATGTTTCGTATTAGTGGCTTTAATCATGAGCTCCTCTGACCTACTGTACTCCTGATTCCGAACCAGGGAAAATATCGTCAAAAAGGTTCCATTTTAAATGTGTCGTATTAGTGGCTTAAATCTTGAGCTCCTCTGACCTTCTGTTCCCCTGATACTGAACCTGGGAAAATATCGTCAAAAAGGTGCAATTTTAAATGTTTCGTATTAGTGGCTGAAATCTTGAGCTCCTCTGACCTTCTGTTCCCCTGATACCGAACCTGGGAAAATATCGTCAAAAAGGTGCCATTTTAAATGTTTCGTATTACTGGCTTAAATCATGAGCTCCTCTGACCTTCTGTTCCCCTGATACCGAACCTGGGAAAATATCGTCAAAGAGGTGCAATTTTAAATGTTTCGTATTAGTGGCTTTAATCATGAGCTCCTCTGACCTACTGTTCCCCTGATTCCGAACCACGGAAAATATCGTCAAAAAGGTTCCATTTTAAATGTGTCGTATTAGTGGCCTTAATCTTGAGCTCCTCTGACCTTCTGTTCCCCTGATACTGAACCTGGGAAAATATCGTCAAAAAGGTGCAATTTTAAATGTTTCGTATTAGTGGCTGAAATCTTGAGCTCCTCTGACCTTCTCTTCCCCTGATACTGAACCTGGGAAAACATCGTCAAAAAGGTGCCATTTTAAATGTGTCGTATTAGTGGCTTAAATCTTGAGCTCCTCTGACCTTCTGTTCCCCTGATACCGAACCAGGGAAAATATCGTCAAAGAGGTGCAATTTTAAATGTTTCGTATCAGTGGCTTTAATCATGAGCTCCTCTGACCTACTGTTCCCCTGATTCCGAACCAGGGAAAATATCGTCAAAAAGGTTCCATTTTAAATGTGTCGTATTAGTGGCTTAAATCTTGAGCTTCTCTGACCGTCTGTTCCCCTGATACTGAACCTAGGAAAATATCGTCAAAAAGGCGCAATTTTAAATGTTTCGTATTAGTGGCTGAAATCTTGAGCTCCTCTGACCTTCTGTTCCCCTGATACCGAACCAGGGAAAATATCGTCAAAAAGGTGCCATTTTAAATGTGTCGTATTAGTGGCTTAAATCTTGAGCTCCTCTGACCTTCTGTGCCCCTGATACCGAACCAGGGAAAATATCGTCAAAAAGGTGCAATTTTAAATGTTTCGTATTAGTGGCTTAAATCATGAGCTCCTCTGACCTTCTGTTCCCCTGATACCGAACCAGGAAAAATATCGTCAAAAAGGTTCCATTTTAAATGTGTCGTATTAGTGGCTTAAATCTTGAGCTTCTCTGACCGTCTGTTCCCCTGATACTGAACCTAGGAAAATATCGTCAAAAAGGCGCAATTTTAAATGTTTCGTATTAGTGGCTTAAATCATGAGCTCCTTTGACCTTCTGTTCCCCTGATACCGAACCAGGGAAAATATCGTCAAAGAGGTGCAATTTTGAATGTTTCGTATTAGTGGCTTTAATCATGAGCTCCTCTGACCTACTGTTCCCCTGATTCCGAACCACGGAAAATATCGTCAAAAAGGTTCCATTTTAAATGTGTCGTATTAGTGGCCTTAATCTTGAGCTCCTCTGACCTTCTGTTCCCCTGATACTGAACCTGGGAAAATATCGTCAAAAAGGTGCAATTTTAAATGTTTCGTTTTAGTGGCTGAAATCTTGAGCTCCTCTGACCTTCTGTTCCCCTGATCCCGAACTAGGGAAAATATCGTCAAAGAGGTGCAATTTTATATGTTTCGTATTAGTGGCTTAAATCATGAGCTCCTCTGACCTTCTGTTCCCCTGATACCGAACATGGGAAAATATCGTCAAAGAGGTGCAATTTTAAATGTTTCGTATTAGTGGCTTTAATCATGAGCTCCTCTGACCTACTGTACTCCTGATTCCGAACCAGGGAAAATATCGTCAAAAAGGTTCCATTTTAAATGTGTCGTATTAGTGGCTTAAATCTTGAGCTCCTCTGACCTTCTGTTCCCCTGATACTGAACCTGGGAAAATATCGTCAAAAAGGTGCAATTTTAAATGTTTCGTATTAGTGGCTGAAATCTTGAGCTCCTCTGACCTTCTGTTCCCCTGATACCGAACCTGGGAAAATATCGTCAAAAAGGTGCCATTTTAAATGTTTCGTATTACTGGCTTAAATCATGAGCTCCTCTGACCTTCTGTTCCCCTGATACCGAACCTGGGAAAATATCGTCAAAGAGGTGCAATTTTAAATGTTTCGTATTAGTGGCTTTAATCATGAGCTCCTATGACCTTCTGTTCCCCTGATATGGAACCAGTAAAAATATCGTCAAAAAGGTGCAATTTTACATGTTTCGTATTAGTGGCTTAAATCTTGAGCTCCTCTGACCTTCTGTTCCCCTGATACCGAACCTGGGAAAATATCGTCAAAAAGGTGCAATTTTAAATGTTTCGTATTAGTGGCTTAAATCTTGAGCTCCTCTGACCTTCTGTTCCCCTGATACTGAACCTGGGAAAATATCGTCAAAAAGATGCAATTTTAAATGTTTCGTATTAGTGGCTGAAATCTTGAGCTCCTCTGACCTTCTGTTCCCCTGATCCCGAACCAGGGAAAATATCGTCAAAAAGGTTCCATTTTAAATGTGTCGTATTAGTGGCTTAAATCTTGAGCTCCTCTGACCTTCTGTTCCCCTGATACTGAACCTGGGAAAATATCGTCAAAAAGGTGCAATTTTAAATGTTTCGTTTTAGTGGCTGAAATCTTAAGCTCCTCTGACCTTCTGTTCCCCTGATCCCGAACTAGGGAAAATATCGTCAAAGAGGTGCAATTTTATATGTTTCGTATTAGTGGCTTAAATAATGAGCTCCTCTGACCTTCTGCTCCCCTGATACCGAACCAGGGAAAATATCGTCAAAGAGGTGCAATTTTAAATGTTTCGTATTAGTGGCTTAAATCATGAGCTCCACTGACCTTCTGTTCCCCTGATACCGAACCAGGGAAAATATCGTCAAAAAGGTTCCATTTTAAATGTGTCGTATTAGTGGCTTAAATCTTGAGCTCCTCTGACCTTCTGTTCCCCTGATACCGAACATGGGAAAATATCGTCAAAGAGGTGCAATTTTAAATGTTTCGTATTAGTGGCTTTAATCATGAGCTCCTCTGACCTACTGTACTCCTGATTCCGAACCAGGGAAAATATCGTCAAAAAGGTTCCATTTTAAATGTGTCGTATTAGTGGCTTAAATCTTGAGCTCCTCTGACCTTCTGTTCCCCTGATACTGAACCTGGGAAAATATCGTCAAAAAGGTGCAATTTTAAATGTTTCGTATTAGTGGCTGAAATCTTGAGCTCCTCTGACCTTCTGTTCCCCTGATACCGAACCTGGGAAAATATCGTCAAAAAGGTGCCATTTTAAATGTTTCGTATTACTGGCTTAAATCATGAGCTCCTCTGACCTTCTGTTCCCCTGATACCGAACCTGGGAAAATATCGTCAAAGAGGTGCAATTTTAAATGTTTCGTATTAGTGGCTTTAATCATGAGCTCCTCTGACCTACTGTTCCCCTGATTCCGAACCACGGAAAATATCGTCAAAAAGGTTCCATTTTAAATGTGTCGTATTAGTGGCCTTAATCTTGAGCTCCTCTGACCTTCTGTTCCCCTGATACTGAACCTGGGAAAATATCGTCAAAAAGGTGCAATTTTAAATGTTTCGTATTAGTGGCTGAAATCTTGAGCTCCTCTGACCTTCTCTTCCCCTGATACCGAACCTGGGAAAACATCGTCAAAAAGGTGCCATTTTAAATGTTTCGTATTAGTGGCTGAAATCTTGAGCTCCTCTGACCTTCTCTTCCCCTGATACTGAACCTGGGAAAACATCGTCAAAAAGGTGCCATTTTAAATGTGTCGTATTAGTGGCTTAAATCTTGAGCTCCTCTGACCTTCTGTTCCCCTGATACCGAACCAGGGAAAATATCGTCAAAGAGGTGCAATTTTAAATGTTTCGTATCAGTGGCTTTAATCATGAGCTCCTCTGACCTACTGTTCCCCTGATTCCGAACCAGGGAAAATATCGTCAAAAAGGTTCCATTTTAAATGTGTCGTATTAGTGGCTTAAATCTTGAGCTTCTCTGACCGTCTGTTCCCCTGATACTGAACCTAGGAAAATATCGTCAAAAAGGCGCAATTTTAAATGTTTCGTATTAGTGGCTGAAATCTTGAGCTCCTCTGACCTTCTGTTCCCCTGATACCGAACCAGGGAAAATATCGTCAAAGAGGTGCAATTTTAAATGTTTCGTATCAGTGGCTTTAATCATGAGCTCCTCTGACCTACTGTTCCCCTGATTCCGAACCAGGGAAAATATCGTCAAAAAGGTTCCATTTTAAATGTGTCGTATTAGTGGCTTAAATCTTGAGCTTCTCTGACCGTCTGTTCCCCTGATACTGAACCTAGGAAAATATCGTCAAAAAGGCGCAATTTTAAATGTTTCGTATTAGTGGCTGAAATCTTGAGCTCCTCTGACCTTCTGTTCCCCTGATACCGAACCAGGGAAAATATCGTCAAAAAGGTGCCATTTTAAATGTGTCGTATTAGTGGCTTAAATCTTGAGCTTCTCTGACCGTCTGTTCCCCTGATACTGAACCTAGGAAAATATCGTCAAAAAGGCGCAATTTTAAATGTTTCGTATTAGTGGCTGAAATCTTGAGCTCCTCTGACCTTCTGTTCCCCTGATACCGAACCAGGGAAAATATCGTCAAAAAGGTGCCATTTTAAATGTTTCGTATTAGTGGCTTAAATCTTGAGCTCCTCTGACCTTCTGTGCCCCTGATACCGAACCAGGGAAAATATCGTCAAAAAGGTGCAATTTTAAATGTTTCGTATTAGTGGCTTAAATCTTGAGCTCCTCTGACCTTCTGTTCCCCTGATACCGAACCAGGAAAAATATCGTCAAAAAGGTTCCATTTTAAATGTGTCGTATTAGTGGCTTAAATCTTGAGCTTCTCTGACCGTCTGTTCCCCTGATACTGAACCTAGGAAAATATCGTCAAAAAGGCGCAATTTTAAATGTTTCGTATTAGTGGCTTAAATCATGAGCTCCTTTGACCTTCTGTTCCCCTGATACCGAACCAGGGAAAATATCGTCAAAGAGGTGCAATTTTGAATGTTTCGTATTAGTGGCTTTAATCATGAGCTCCTCTGACCTACTGTTCCCCTGATTCCGAACCACGGAAAATATCGTCAAAAAGGTTCCATTTTAAATGTGTCGTATTAGTGGCCTTAATCTTGAGCTCCTCTGACCTTCTGTTCCCCTGATACTGAACCTGGGAAAATATCGTCAAAAAGGTGCAATTTTAAATGTTTCGTTTTAGTGGCTGAAATCTTGAGCTCCTCTGACCTTCTGTTCCCTTGATCCCGAACTAGGGAAAATATCGTCAAAGAGGTGCAATTTTATATGTTTCGTATTAGTGGCTTAAATCATGAGCTCCTCTGACCTTCTGTTCCCCTGATACCGAACATGGGAAAATATCGTCAAAGAGGTGCAATTTTAAATGTTTCGTATTAGTGGCTTTAATCATGAGCTCCTCTGACCTACTGTACTCCTGATTCCGAACCAGGGAAAATATCGTCAAAAAGGTTCCATTTTAAATGTGTCGTATTAGTGGCTTAAATCTTGAGCTCCTCTGACCTTCTGTTCCCCTGATACTGAACCTGGGAAAATATCGTCAAAAAGGTGCAATTTTAAATGTTTCGTATTAGTGGCTGAAATCTTGAGCTCCTCTGACCTTCTGTTCCCCTGATACCGAACCTGGGAAAATATCGTCAAAAAGGTGCCATTTTAAATGTTTCGTATTACTGGCTTAAATCATGAGCTCCTCTGACCTTCTGTTCCCCTGATACCGAACCTGGGAAAATATCGTCAAAGAGGTGCAATTTTAAATGTTTTGTATTAGTGGCTTTAATCATGAGCTCCTCTGACCTTCTGTTCCCCTGATATGGAACCAGTAAAAATATCGTCAAAAAGGTGCAATTTTACATGTTTCGTATTAGTGGCTTAAATCTTGAGCTCCTCTTACCTTCTGTTCCCCTGATACCGAACCTGGGAAAATATCGTCAAAAAGATGCAATTTTAAATGTTTCGTATTAGTGGCTGAAATCTTGAGCTCCTCTGACCTTCTGTTCCCCTGATCCCGAACCAGGGAAAATATCGTCAAAAAGGTTCCATTTTAAATGTGTCGTATTAGTGGCTTAAATCTTGAGCTCCTCTGACCTTCTGTTCCCTTGATACTGAACCTGGGAAAATATCGTCAAAAAGGTGCAATTTTAAATGTTTCGTATTAGTGGCTGAAATCTTGAGCTCCTCTGACCTTCTGTTCCCCTGATACCGAACCTGGGAAAATATCGTCAAAAAGGTGCCATTTTAAATGTTTCGTATTAGTGGCTTTAATCATGAGCTCCTCTGACCTTCTGTTCCCCTGATATGGAACCAGTAAAAATATCGTCAAAAAGGTGCAATTTTACATGTTTCGTATTAGTGGCTTAAATCTTGAGCTCCTCTGACCTTCTGTTCCCCTGATACCGAACCTGGGAAAATATCGTCAAAAAGGTGCAATTTTAAATGTTTCGTATTAGTGGCTTAAATCTTGAGATCCTCTGACCTTCTGTTCCCCTGATACTGAACCTGGGAAAATATCGTCAAAAAGATGCAATTTTAAATGTTTCGTATTAGTGGCTGAAATCTTGAGCTCCTCTGACCTTCTGTTCCCCTGATCCCGAACCAGGGAAAATATCGTCAAAAAGGTTCCATTTTAAATGTGTCGTATTAGTGGCTTAAATCTTGAGCTCCTCTGACCTTCTGTTCCCCTGATACTGAACCTGGGAAAATATCGTCAAAAAGGTGCAATTTTAAATGTTTCGTATTAGTGGCTGAAATCTTGAGCTCCTCTGACCTTCTGTTCCCCTGATACCGAACCTGGGAAAATATCGTCAAAAAGGTGCCATTTTAAATGTTTCGTATTACTGGCTTAAATCATGAGCTCCTCTGACCTTCTGTTCCCCTGATACCGAACCTGGGAAAATATCGTCAAAGAGGTGCAATTTTTAATGTTTCGTATTAGTGGCTTTAATCATGAGCTCCTCTGACCTACTGTTCCCCTGATTCCGAACCACGGAAAATATCGTCAAAAAGGTTCCATTTTAAATGTGTCGTATTAGTGGCCTTAATCTTGAGCTCCTCTGACCTTCTGTTCCCCTGATACTGAACCTGGGAAAATATCGTCAAAAAGGTGCAATTTTAAATGTTTCGTATTAGTGGCTGAAATCTTGAGCTCCTCTGACCTTCTCTTCCCCTGATACTGAACCTGGGAAAACATCGTCAAAAAGGTGCCATTTTAAATGTTTCGTATTAGTGGCTGAAATCTTGAGCTCCTCTGACCTTCTCTTCCCCTGATACTGAACCTGGGAAAACATCGTCAAAAAGGTGCCATTTTAAATGTGTCGTATTAGTGGCTTAAATCTTGAGCTCCTCTGACCTTCTGTTCCCCTGATACCGAACCAGGGAAAATATCGTCAAAGAGGTGCAATTTTAAATGTTTCGTATCAGTGGCTTTAATCATGAGCTCCTCTGACCTACTGTTCCCCTGATTCCGAACCAGGGAAAATATCGTCAAAAAGGTTCCATTTTAAATGTGTCGTATTAGTGGCTTAAATCTTGAGCTTCTCTGACCGTCTGTTCCCCTGATACTGAACCTAGGAAAATATCGTCAAAAAGGCGCAATTTTAAATGTTTCGTATTAGTGGCTGAAATCTTGAGCTCCTCTGACCTTCTGTTCCCCTGATACCGAACCAGGGAAAATATCGTCAAAGAGGTGCAATTTTAAATGTTTCGTATCAGTGGCTTTAATCATGAGCTCCTCTGACCTACTGTTCCCCTGATTCCGAACCAGGGAAAATATCGTCAAAAAGGTTCCATTTTAAATGTGTCGTATTAGTGGCTTAAATCTTGAGCTTCTCTGACCGTCTGTTCCCCTGATACTGAACCTAGGAAAATATCGTCAAAAAGGCGCAATTTTAAATGTTTCGTATTAGTGGCTGAAATCATGAGCTCCTCTGACCTTCTGTTCCCCTGATACCGAACCAGGGAAAATATCGTCAAAAAGGTGCCATTTTAAATGTGTCGTATTAGTGGCTTAAATCTTGAGCTTCTCTGACCGTCTGTTCCCCTGATACTGAACCTAGGAAAATATCGTCAAAAAGGCGCAATTTTAAATGTTTCGTATTAGTGGCTGAAATCTTGAGCTCCTCTGACCTTCTGTTCCCCTGATACCGAACCAGGGAAAATATCGTCAAAAAGGTGCCATTTTAAATGTGTCGTATTAGTGGCTTAAATCTTGAGCTCCTCTGACCTTCTGTTCCCCTGATACCGAACCAGGGAAAATATCGTCAAAAAGGTGCAATTTTAAATGTTTCGTATTAGTGGCTTAAATCATGAGCTCCTCTGACCTTCTGTTCCCCTGATACCGAACCAGGAAAAATATCGTCAAAAAGGTTCCATTTTAAATGTGTCGTATTAGTGGCTTAAATCTTGAGCTTCTCTGACCGTCTGTTCCCCTGATACTGAACCTAGGAAAATATCGTCAAAAAGGCGCAATTTTAAATGTTTCGTATTAGTGGCTTAAATCATGAGCTCCTTTGACCTTCTGTTCCCCTGATACCGAACCAGGGAAAATATCGTCAAAGAGGTGCAATTTTGAATGTTTCGTATTAGTGGCTTTAATCATGAGCTCCTCTGACCTACTGTTCCCCTGATTCCGAACCACGGAAAATATCGTCAAAAAGGTTCCATTTTAAATGTGTCGTATTAGTGGCCTTAATCTTGAGCTCCTCTGACCTTCTGTTCCCCTGATACTGAACCTGGGAAAATATCGTCAAAAAGGTGCAATTTTAAATGTTTCGTTTTAGTGGCTGAAATCTTGAGCTCCTCTGACCTTCTGTTCCCTTGATCCCGAACTAGGGAAAATATCGTCAAAGAGGTGCAATTTTATATGTTTCGTATTAGTGGCTTAAATCATGAGCTCCTCTGACCTTCTGTTCCCCTGATACCGAACATGGGAAAATATCGTCAAAGAGGTGCAATTTTAAATGTTTCGTATTAGTGGCTTTAATCATGAGCTCCTCTGACCTACTGTACTCCTGATTCCGAACCAGGGAAAATATCGTCAAAAAGGTTCCATTTTAAATGTGTCGTATTAGTGGCTTAAATCTTGAGCTCCTCTGACCTTCTGTTCCCCTGATACTGAACCTGGGAAAATATCGTCAAAAAGGTGCAATTTTAAATGTTTCGTATTAGTGGCTGAAATCTTGAGCTCCTCTGACCTTCTGTTCCCCTGATACCGAACCTGGGAAAATATCGTCAAAAAGGTGCCATTTTAAATGTTTCGTATTACTGGCTTAAATCATGAGCTCCTCTGACCTTCTGTTCCCCTGATACCGAACCTGGGAAAATATCGTCAAAGAGGTGCAATTTTAAATGTTTTGTATTAGTGGCTTTAATCATGAGCTCCTCTGACCTTCTGTTCCCCTGATATGGAACCAGTAAAAATATCGTCAAAAAGGTGCAATTTTACATGTTTCGTATTAGTGGCTTAAATCTTGAGCTCCTCTTACCTTCTGTTCCCCTGATACCGAACCTGGGAAAATATCGTCAAAAAGATGCAATTTTAAATGTTTCGTATTAGTGGCTGAAATCTTGAGCTCCTCTGACCTTCTGTTCCCCTGATCCCGAACCAGGGAAAATATCGTCAAAAAGGTTCCATTTTAAATGTGTCGTATTAGTGGCTTAAATCTTGAGCTCCTCTGACCTTCTGTTCCCCTGATACTGAACCTGGGAAAATATCGTCAAAAAGGTGCAATTTTAAATGTTTCGTATTAGTGGCTGAAATCTTGAGCTCCTCTGACCTTCTGTTCCCCTGATACCGAACCTGGGAAAATATCGTCAAAAAGGTGCCATTTTAAATGTTTCGTATTACTGGCTTAAATCATGAGCTCCTCTGACCTTCTGTTCCCCTGATACCGAACCTGGGAAAATATCGTCAAAGAGGTGCAATTTTAAATGTTTCGTATTAGTGGCTTTAATCATGAGCTCCTCTGACCTACTGTTCCCCTGATTCCGAACCACGGAAAATATCGTCAAAAAGGTTCCATTTTAAATGTGTCGTATTAGTGGCCTTAATCTTGAGCTCCTCTGACCTTCTGTTCCCCTGATACTGAACCTGGGAAAATATCGTCAAAAAGGTGCAATTTTAAATGTTTCGTATTAGTGGCTGAAATCTTGAGCTCCTCTGACCTTCTCTTCCCCTGATACTGAACCTGGGAAAATATCGTCAAAAAGGTGCCATTTTAAATGTGTCGTATTAGTGGCTTAAATCTTGAGCTCCTCTGACCTTCTGTTCCCCTGATACCGAACCAGGGAAAATATCGTCAAAGAGGTGCAATTTTAAATGTTTCGTATCAGTGGCTTTAATCATGAGCTCCTCTGACCTACTGTTCCCCTGATTCCGAACCAGGGAAAATATCGTCAAAAAGGTTCCATTTTAAATGTGTCGTATTAGTGGCTTAAATCTTGAGCTTCTCTGACCGTCTGTTCCCCTGATACTGAACCTAGGAAAATATCGTCAAAAAGGCGCAATTTTAAATGTTTCGTATTAGTGGCTGAAATCTTGAGCTCCTCTGACCTTCTGTTCCCCTGATACCGAACCAGGGAAAATATCGTCAAAAAGGTGCCATTTTAAATGTGTCGTATTAGTGGCTTAAATCTTGAGCTTCTCTGACCGTCTGTTCCCCTGATACTGAACCTAGGAAAATATCGTCAAAAAGGCGCAATTTTAAATGATCGTATTAGTGGCTGAAATCTTGAGCTCCTCTGACCTTCTGTTCCCCTGATACCGAACCAGGGAAAATATCGTCAAAAAGGTGCCATTTTAAATGTGTCGTATTAGTGGCTTAAATCTTGAGCTCCTCTGACCTTCTGTGCCCCTGATACCGAACCAGGGAAAATATCGTCAAAAAGGTGCAATTTTAAATGTTTCGTATTAGTGGCTTAAATCATGAGCTCCTCTGACCTTCTGTTCCCCTGATACCGAACCAGGAAAAATATCGTCAAAAAGGTTCCATTTTAAATGTGTCGTATTAGTGGCTTAAATCTTGAGCTTCTCTGACCGTCTGTTCCCCTGATACTGAACCTAGGAAAATATCGTCAAAAAGGCGCAATTTTAAATGTTTCGTATTAGTGGCTTAAATCATGAGCTCCTTTGACCTTCTGTTCCCCTGATACCGAACCAGGGAAAATATCGTCAAAGAGGTGCAATTTTGAATGTTTCGTATTAGTGGCTTTAATCATGAGCTCCTCTGACCTACTGTTCCCCTGATTCCGAACCACGGAAAATATCGTCAAAAAGGTTCCATTTTAAATGTGTCGTATTAGTGGCCTTAATCTTGAGCTCCTCTGACCTTCTGTTCCCCTGATACTGAACCTGGGAAAATATCGTCAAAAAGGTGCAATTTTAAATGTTTCGTTTTAGTGGCTGAAATCTTGAGCTCCTCTGACCTTCTGTTCCCCTGATCCCGAACTAGGGAAAATATCGTCAAAGAGGTGCAATTTTATATGTTTCGTATTAGTGGCTTAAATCATGAGCTCCTCTGACCTTCTGTTCCCCTGATACCGAACCTGGGAAAATATCGTCAAAGAGGTGCAATTTTAAATGTTTCGTATTAGTGGCTTTAATCATGAGCTCCTCTGACCTACTGTACTCCTGATTCCGAACCAGGGAAAATATCGTCAAAAAGGTTCCATTTTAAATGTGTCGTATTAGTGGCTTAAATCTTGAGCTCCTCTGACCTTCTGTTCCCCTGATACTGAACCTGGGAAAATATCGTCAAAAAGGTGCAATTTTAAATGTTTCGTATTAGTGGCTGAAATCTTGAGCTCCTCTGACCTTCTGTTCCCCTGATACCGAACCTGGGAAAATATCGTCAAAAAGGTGCCATTTTAAATGTTTCGTATTACTGGCTTAAATCATGAGCTCCTCTGACCTTCTGTTCCCCTGATACCGAACCTGGGAAAATATCGTCAAAGAGGTGCAATTTTAAATGTTTCGTATTAGTGGCTTTAATCATGAGCTCCTCTGACCTTCTGTTCCCCTGATATGGAACCAGTAAAAATATCGTTAAAAAGGTGCAATTTTACATGTTTCGTATTAGTGGCTTAAATCTTGAGCTCCTCTTACCTTCTGTTCCCCTGATACCGAACCTGGGAAAATATCGTCAAAAAGGTGCAATTTTAAATGTTTCGTATTAGTGGCTTAAATCTTGAGCTCCTCTGACCTTCTGTTCCCCTGATACTGAACCTGGGAAAATATCGTCAAAAAGATGCAATTTTAAATGTTTCGTATTAGTGGCTGAAATCTTGAGCTCCTCTGACCTTCTGTTCCCCTGATCCCGAACCAGGGAAAATATCGTCAAAAAGGTTCCATTTTAAATGTGTCGTATTAGTGGCTTAAATCTTGAGCTCCTCTGACCTTCTGTTCCCCTGATACTGAACCTGGGAAAATATCGTCAAAAAGGTGCAATTTTAAATGTTTCGTTTTAGTGGCTGAAATCTTAAGCTCCTCTGACCTTCTGTTCCCCTGATCCCGAACTAGGGAAAATATCGTCAAAGAGGTGCAATTTTATATGTTTCGTATTAGTGGCTTAAATAATGAGCTCCTCTGACCTTCTGTTCCCCTGATACCGAACCAGGGAAAATATCGTCAAAGAGGTGCAATTTTAAATGTTTCGTATTAGTGGCTTAAATCATGAGCTCCTCTGACCTTCTGTTCCCCTGATACTGAACCTGGGAAAATATCGTCAAAAAGGTGCAATTTTAAATGTATCGTATTAGTGGCTGAAATCTTGAGCTCCTCTGACCTTCTGTTCCCCTGATACCGAACCTGGGAAAATATCGTCAAAAAGGTGCCATTTTAAATGTTTCGTATTACTGGCTTAAATCATGAGCTCCTCTGACCTTCTGTTCCCCTGATACCGAACCTGGGAAAATATCGTCAAAAAGGTGCCATTTTAAATGTTTCGTATTACTGGCTTAAATCATGAGCTCCTCTGACCTTCTGTTCCCCTGATACCGAACCTGGGAAAATATCGTCAAAGAGGTGCAATTTTAAATGTTTCGTATTAGTGGCTTAAATCATGAGCTCCTCTGACCTTCTGTTCCCCTGATACCGAACCTGGGAAAATATCGTCAAAGAGGTGCAATTTTACATGTTTCGTATTAGTGGCTGAAATCTTGAGCTCCTCTGACCTTCTGTTCCCCTGATCCCGAACCAGGGAAAATATCGTCAAAAAGGTTCCATTTTAAATGTGTCGTATTAGTGGCTTAAATCTTGAGCTCCTCTGACCTTCTGTTCCCCTGATACTGAACCTGGGAAAATATCGTCAAAAAGGTGCAATTTTAAATGTTTCGTTTTAGTGGCTGAAATCTTAAGCTCCTCTGACCTTCTGTTCCCCTGATCCCGAACTAGGGAAAATATCGTCAAAGAGGTGCAATTTTATATGTTTCGTATTAGTGGCTTAAATAATGAGCTCCTCTGACCTTCTGTTCCCCTGATCCCGAACCAGGGAAAATATTGTCAAAGAAGTGCAATTTTATATGTTTCGTATTAGTGGCTTAAATCTTGAGCTCCTCTGACATTCTGTTCCCCTGATACTGAACCTGGGAAAATATCGTCAAAAAGGTGCAATTTTAAATGTTTCGTATTAGTGGCTGAAATCTTGAGCTCCTCTGACCTTCTGTTCCCCTGATCCCGAACCATGGAAAATATCGTCAAAGAGGTGCAATTTTAAATGTTTCGTATTAGTGGCTTTAATCATGAGCTTCTCTGACCTTCTGTTCCCCTGATATGGAACCAGTAAAAATATCGTCAAAAAGGTGCAATTTTACATGTTTCGTATTAGTGGCTTAAATCTTGAGCTCCTCTGACCTTCTGTTCCCCTGATGCCGAACCAGGGAAAATATCGTCAAAAAGGTGCCATTTAAATGTGTCGTATTAGTGGCTTAAATCTTGAGCTCCTCTGACCTTCTGTTCCCCTGATCCCGAACTAGGGAAAATATCGTCAAAGAGGTGCAATTTTATATGTTTAGTATTAGTGGCTTAAATAATGAGCTCCTCTGACCTTCTGTTCCCCTGATACCGAACTAGGGAAAATATCGTCAAAAAGGTTCCATTTTAAATGTGTCGTATTACAGGCTTAAATCTTGAGCTCCTTTGACCTTCTGTTCCCCTGATACCGAACCAGGGAAAATATCGTCAAAGAGGTGCAATTTTGAATGTTTCGTATTAGTGGCTTTAATCATGAGCTCCTCTGACCTACTGTTCCCCTGATTCCGAACCACGGAAAATATCGTCAAAAAGGTTCCATTTTAAATGTTTCGTATTAGTGGCTTAAATAATGACCTCCTCTGACCTTCTGTTCCCCTGATACCGAACCAGGGAAAATATCGTAAAGGAGGTGCAATTTTAAATGTTTCGTATTAGTGGCTTTAATCATGAGCTCCTCTGACCTACTGTACCCCTGATTCCGAACCAGGAAAAATATCGTCAAAAAGGTTCCATTTTAAATGTGTCGTATTACAGGCTTAAATCTTGAGCTCCTCTGACCTTCTGTTCCCCTGATACCGAACCAGGAAAAATATCGTCAAAAAGGTGCAATTCAAATGTTTCGTATTAGTGGCTTAAATCTTGAGCTCATCTGAACTTCTGTTCCCCTGATATGGAACCAGGGAAAATATCGTCAAAAAGGTGCCATTTTAAATGTTTCGTATTAGTGGCTTAAATCATGAGCTCCTCTGACCTTCTGTTCCCCTGATACCGAACCAGGGAAAATATCGTCAAAGAGGTGCAATTTTAAATGTTTCGTATTAGTGGCTTTAATCATGAGCTCCTCTGACCTACTGTTCCCCTGATTCCGAACCACGGAAAATATCGTCAAAAAGGTTCCATTTTAAATGTGTCGTTTTAGTGGCTGAAATCTTGAGCTCCTCTGACCTTCTGTTCCCCTGATCCCGAACTAGGGAAAATATCGTCAAAGAGGTGCAATTTTATATGTTTCGTATTAGTGGCTTAAATCATGAGCTCCTCTGACCTTCTGTTCCCCTGATACCGAACATGGGAAAATATCGTCAAAGAGGTGCAATTTTAAATGTTTCGTATTAGTGGCTTTAATCATGAGCTCCTCTGACCTACTGTACTCCTGATTCCGAACCAGGGAAAATATCGTCAAAAAGGTTCCATTTTAAATGTGTCGTATTAGTGGCTTAAATCTTGAGCTCCTCTGACCTTCTGTTCCCCTGATACTGAACCTGGGAAAATATCGTCAAAAAGGTGCAATTTTAAATGTTTCGTATTAGTGGCTGAAATCATGAGCTCCTCTGACCTTCTGTTCCCCTGATACCGAACCTGGGAAAATATCGTCAAAAAGGTGCCATTTTAAATGTTTCGTATTACTGGCTTAAATCATGAGCTCCTCTGACCTTCTGTTCCCCTGATACCGAACCTGGGAAAATATCGTCAAAGAGGTGCAATTTTAAATGTTTCGTATTAGTGGCTTTAATCATGAGCTCCTCTGACCTTCTGTTCCCCTGATATGGAACCAGTAAAAATATCGTCAAAAAGGTGCAATTTTACATGTTTCGTATTAGTGGCTTAAATCTTGAGCTCCTCTGACCTTCTGTTCCCCTGATGCCGTACCAGGGAAAATATCGTCAAAAAGGTGCCATTTAAATGTGTCGTATTAGTGGCTTAAATCTTGAGCTCCTCTGACCTTCTGTTCCCCTGATACCGAACCTGGGAAAATATCGTCAAAAAGGTGCAATTTTAAATGTTTCATATTAGTGGCTTAAATCTTGAGCTCCTCTGACCTTCTGTTCCCCTGATACTGAACCTGGGAAAATATCGTCAAAAAGATGCAATTTTAAATGTTTCGTATTAGTGGCTGAAATCTTGAGCTCCTCTGACCTTCTGTTCCCCTGATCCCGAACCAGGGAAAATATCGTCAAAAAGGTTCCATTTTAAATGTGTCGTACTAGTGGCTTAAATCTTGAGCTCCTCTGACCTTCTGTTCCCCTGATACTGAACCTGGGAAAATATCGTCAAAAAGGTGCAATTTTAAATGTTTCGTTTTAGTGGCTGAAATCTTAAGCTCCTCTGACCTTCTGTTCCCCTGATCCCGAAGTAGGGAAAATATCGTCAAAGAGGTGCAATTTTATATGTTTCGTATTAGTGGCTTAAATAATGAGCTCCTCTGACCTTCTGTTCCCCTGATACCGAACCAGGGAAAATATCGTCAAAGAGGTGCAATTTTAAATGTTTCGTATTAGTGGCTTAAATCATGAGCTCCTCTGACCTTCTGTTCCCCTGATCCCGAACCAGGGAAAATATTGTCAAAGAAGTGCAATTTTATATGTTTCGTATTAGTGGCTTAAATCTTGAGCTCCTCTGACATTCTGTTCCCCTGATACTGAACCTGGGAAAATATCGTCAAAAAGGTGCAATTTTAAATGTTTCGTTTTAGTGGCTGAAATCTTAAGCTCCTCTGACCTTCTGTTCCCCTGATCCCGAACTAGGGAAAATATCGTCAAAGAGGTGCAATTTTATATGTTTCGTATTAGTGGCTTAAATAATGAGCTCCTCTGACCTTCTGTTCCCCTGATACCGAACTAGGGAAAATATCGTCAAAGAGGTGCAATTTTATATGTTTCGTATTAGTGGCTTAAATAATGAGCTCCTCTGACCTTCTGTTCCCCTGATACCGAACCAGGGAAAATATCGTCAAAGAGGTGCAATTTTAAATGTTTCGTATTAGTGGCTTTAATCATGAGCTCCCCTGACCTACTGTACCCCTGATTCCGAACCAGGAAAAATATCGTCAAAAAGGTTCCATTTTAAATGTGTCGTATTACAGGCTTAAATCTTGAGCTCCTCTGACCTTCTGTTCCCCTGATGCCGAACCAGGGAAAATATCGTCAAAAAGGTGCCATTTTAAATGTGTCGTATTAGTGGCTTAAATCTTGAGCTCCTCTGACCTTCTGTTCCCCTGATACCGAACCAGGAAAAATATCGTCAAAGAGGTGCAATTTTAAATGTTTCGTATCAGTGGCTTTAATCATGAGCTCCTCTGACCTACTGTTCCCCTGATTCCGAACCAGGGAAAATATCGTCAAAAAGGTTCCATTTCAAATGTGTCGTATTAGTGGCTAAAATCTTGAGCTTCTCTGACCGTCTGTTCCCCTGATACTGAACCTGGGAAAATATCGTCAAAGAGGTGCAATTTTATATGTTTCGTATTAGTGGCTTAAATAATGAGCTCCTCTGACCTTCTGTTCCCCTGATACCGAACTAGGGAAAATATCGTCAAAAAGGTTCCATTTTAAATGTGTCGTATTACAGGCTTAAATCTTGAGCTCCTTTGACCTTCTGTTCCCCTGATACCGAACCAGGGAAAATATCGTCAAAGAGGTGCAATTTTGAATGTTTCGTATTAGTGGCTTTAATCATGAGCTCCTCTGACCTACTGTTCCCCTGATTCCGAACCACGGAAAATATCGTCAAAAAGGTTCCATTTTAAATGTTTCGTATTAGTGGCTTAAATAATGACCTCCTCTGACCTTCTGTTCCCCTGATACCGAACCAGGGAAAATATCGTAAAGGAGGTGCAATTTTAAATGTTTCGTATTAGTGGCTTTAATCATGAGCTCCTCTGACCTACTGTACCCCTGATTCCGAACCAGGAAAAATATCGTCAAAAAGGTTCCATTTTAAATGTGTCGTATTACAGGCTTAAATCTTGAGCTCCTCTGACCTTCTGTTCCCCTGATACCGAACCAGGAAAAATATCGTCAAAAAGGTGCAATTTCAAATGTTTCGTATTAGTGGCTTAAATCTTGAGCTCATCTGACCTTCTGTTCCCCTGATATGGAACCAGGGAAAATATCGTCAAAAAGGTGCCATTTTAAATGTTTCGTATTAGTGGCTTAAATCATGAGCTCCTCTGACCTTCTGTTCCCCTGATACCGAACCAGGGAAAATATCGTCAAAGAGGTGCAATTTTAAATGTTTCGTATTAGTGGCTTTAATCATGAGCTCCTCTGACCTACTGTTCCCCTGATTCCGAACCACGGAAAATATCGTCAAAAAGGTTCCATTTTAAATGTGTCGTTTTAGTGGCTGAAATCTTGAGCTCCTCTGACCTTCTGTTCCCCTGATACCGAACATGGGAAAATATCGTCAAAGAGGTGCAATTTTAAATGTTTCGTATTAGTGGCTTTAATCATGAGCTCCTCTGACCTACTGTACTCCTGATTCCGAACCAGGGAAAATATCGTCAAAAAGGTTCCATTTTAAATGTGTCGTATTAGTGGCTTAAATCTTGAGCTCCTCTGACCTTCTGTTCCCCTGATACTGAACCTGGGAAAATATCGTCAAAAAGGTGCAATTTTAAATGTTTCGTATTAGTGGCTGAAATCATGAGCTCCTCTGACCTTCTGTTCCCCTGATACCGAACCTGGGAAAATATCGTCAAAAAGGTGCCATTTTAAATGTTTCGTATTACTGGCTTAAATCATGAGCTCCTCTGACCTTCTGTTCCCCTGATACCGAACCTGGGAAAATATCGTCAAAGAGGTGCAATTTTAAATGTTTCGTATTAGTGGCTTTAATCATGAGCTCCTCTGACCTTCTGTTCCCCTGATATGGAACCAGTAAAAATATCGTCAAAAAGGTGCAATTTTACATGTTTCGTATTAGTGGCTTAAATCTTGAGCTCCTCTGACCTTCTGTTCCCCTGATGCCGTACCAGGGAAAATATCGTCAAAAAGGTGCCATTTAAATGTGTCGTATTAGTGGCTTAAATCTTGAGCTCCTCTGACCTTCTGTTCCCCTGATACCGAACCTGGGAAAATATCGTCAAAAAGGTGCAATTTTAAATGTTTCATATTAGTGGCTTAAATCTTGAGCTCCTCTGACCTTCTGTTCCCCTGATACTGAACCTGGGAAAATATCGTCAAAAAGATGCAATTTTAAATGTTTCGTATTAGTGGCTGAAATCTTGAGCTCCTCTGACCTTCTGTTCCCCTGATCCCGAACCAGGGAAAATATCGTCAAAAAGGTTCCATTTTAAATGTGTCGTATTAGTGGCTTAAATCTTGAGCTCCTCTGACCTTCTGTTCCCCTGATACTGAACCTGGGAAAATATCGTCAAAAAGGTGCAATTTTAAATGTTTCGTTTTAGTGGCTGAAATCTTAAGCTCCTCTGACCTTCTGTTCCCCTGATCCCGAAGTAGGGAAAATATCGTCAAAGAGGTGCAATTTTATATGTTTCGTATTAGTGGCTTAAATAATGAGCTCCTCTGACCTTCTGTTCCCCTGATACCGAACCAGGGAAAATATCGTCAAAGAGGTGCAATTTTAAATGTTTCGTATTAGTGGCTTAAATCATGAGCTCCTCTGACCTTCTGTTCCCCTGATCCCGAACCAGGGAAAATATTGTCAAAGAAGTGCAATTTTATATGTTTCGTATTAGTGGCATAAATCTTGAGCTCCTCTGACATTCTGTTCCCCTGATACTGAACCTGGGAAAATATCGTCAAAAAGGTGCAATTTTAAATGTTTCGTTTTAGTGGCTGAAATCTTAAGCTCCTCTGACCTTCTGTTCCCCTGATCCCGAACTAGGGAAAATATCGTCAAAGAGGTGCAATTTTATATGTTTCGTATTAGTGGCTTAAATAATGAGCTCCTCTGACCTTCTGTTCCCCTGATGCCGAACCAGGGAAAATATCGTCAAAAAGGTGCCAATTTAAATGTGTCGTATTAGTGGCTTAAATCTTGAGCTCCTCTGACCTTCTGTTCCCCTGATACCGAACCAGGAAAAATATCGTCAAAGAGGTGCAATTTTAAATGTTTCGTATCAGTGGCTTTAATCATGAGCTCCTCTGACCTACTGTTCCCCTGATTCCGAACCAGGGAAAATATCGTCAAAAAGGTTCCATTTCAAATGTGTCGTATTAGTGGCTTAAATCTTGAGCTTCTCTGACCGTCTGTTCCCCTGATACTGAACCTGGGAAAATATCGTCAAAAAGGCGCAATTTTAAATGTTTCGTATTAGTGGCTGAAATCTTGAGCTCCTCTGACCTTCTCTTCCCCTGATACTGAACCTGGGAAAATATCGTCAAAAAGGTGCCATTTTAAATGTGTCGTATTAGTGGCTTAAATCTTGAGCTCCTCTGACCTTTTGTTCCCCTGATACCGAACCAGGGAAAATATCGTCAAAGAGGTGCAATTTTAAATGTTTCGTATCAGTGGCTTTAATCATGAGCTCCTCTGACCTACTGTTCCCCTGATTCCGAACCATGGAAAATATCGTCAAAAAGGTTCCATTTTAAATGTGTCGTATTAGTGGCTTAAATCTTGAGCTTCTCTGACCGTCTGTTCACCTGATACTGAACCTAGGAAAATATCGTCAAAAAGGCGCAATTTTAAATGTTTCGTATTAGTGGCTGAAATCTTGAGCTCCTCTGACCTTCTGTTCCCCTGATACCGAACCAGGGAAAATATCGTCAAAAAGGTGCCATTTTAAATGTGTCGTATTAGTGGCTTAAATCTTGAGCTCCTCTGACCTTCTGTGCCCCTGATACCGAACCAGGGAAAATATCGTCAAAAAGGTGCAATTTTAAATGTTTTGTATTAGTGGCTTAAATCATGAGCTCCTCTGACCTTCTGTTCCCCTGATACCGAACCAGGAAAAATATCGTCAA
This sequence comes from Acanthosoma haemorrhoidale, assembly GCA_930367205.1. Classification (NCBI taxonomy): domain Eukaryota; kingdom Metazoa; phylum Arthropoda; class Insecta; order Hemiptera; family Acanthosomatidae; genus Acanthosoma; species Acanthosoma haemorrhoidale. Next base: position 8,902,389 of record OV884013.1, on the reverse strand, counting down.
AAAGGTGCAATTTTAAATGTTTCGTATTAGTGGCTTAAATCATGAGCTCCTCTGACCTTCTGTGCCCCTGATACCGAACCAGGGAAAATATCGTAAAAAAGGTGCAATTTTAAATGTTTCGTATTAGTGGCTTAAATCATGAGCTCCTCTGACCTTCTGTTCCCCTGATACCGAACCAGGGAAAATATCGTCAAAGAGGTGCAATTTTAAATGTTTCGTATTAGTGGCTTTAATCATGAGCTCCTCTGACCTACTGTTCCCCTGATTCCGAACCAGGGAAAATATCGTCATAAAGGTTCCATTTTAAATGTGTCGTATTAGTGGCTTAAATCTTGAGCTCCTCTGACCTTCTGTTCCCCTGATGCCGAACCAGGGAAAATATCGTCAAAAAGGTGCAATTTTAAATGTTTCGTATCAGTGGCTTTAATCATGAGCTCCTCTGACCTACTGTTCCCCTGATTCCGAACCAGGGAAAATATCGTCAAAAAGGTTCCATTTTAAATGTGTCGTATTAGTGGCTTAAATCTTGAGCTTCTCTGACCGTCTGTTCCCCTGATACTGAACCTGGGAAAATATCGTCAAAAAGGTGCAATTTTAAATGTTTCGTATTAGTGGCTGAAATCTTGAGCTCCTCTGACCTTCTGTTCCCCTGATACCGAACCAGGAAAAATATCGTCAAAAAGGTGCAATTTTAAATGTTTCGTATTAGTGGCTTAAATCTTGAGCTCATCTGACCTTCTGTTCCCCTAATACCGAACCTGGGAAAATATCGTCAAAGAGGTGCAATTTTAAATCTTTCGTATTAGTGGCTTTAATCATGAGCTCCTCTGACCTTCTGTTCCCCTGATATGGAACCAGTAAAAATATCGTCAAAAAGGTGCAATTTTACATGTTTCGTATTAGTGGCTTAAATCTTGAGCTCCTCTGACCTTCTGTTCCCCTGATGCCGAACCAGGGAAAATATCGTCAAAAAGGTGCCATTTAAATGTGTCGTATTAGTGGCTTAAATCTTGAGCTCCTCTGACCTTCTGTTCCCCTGATACCGAACCTGGGAAAATATCGTCAAAAAGGTGCAATTTTAAATGTTTCGTATTAGTGGCTTAAATCTTGAGCTCCTCTGACCTTCTGTTCCCCTGATACTGAACCTGGGAAAATATCGTCAAAAAGATGCAATTTTAAATGTTTCGTATTAGTGGCTGAAATCTTGAGCTCCTCTGACCTTCTGTTCCCCTGATCCCGAACCAGGGAAAATATCGTCAAAAAGGTTCCATTTTAAATGTGTCGTATTAGTGGCTTAAATCTTGAGCTCCTCTGACCTTCTGTTCCCCTGATACTGAACCTGGGAAAATATCGTCAAAAAGGTGCAATTTTAAATGTTTCGTTTTAGTGGCTGAAATCTTAAGCTCCTCTGACCTTCTGTTCCCCTGATCCCGAACTAGGGAAAATATCGTCAAAGAGGTGCAATTTTATATGTTTCGTATTAGTGGCTTAAATAATGAGCTCCTCTGACCTTCTGTTCCCCTGATACCGAACCAGGGAAAATATCGTCAAAGAGGTGCAATTTTAAATGTTTCGTATTAGTGGCTTAAATCATGAGCTCCTCTGACCTTCTGTTCCCCTGATCCCGAACCAGGGAAAATATTGTCAAAGAAGTGCAATTTTATATGTTTCGTATTAGTGGCTTAAATCCTGAGCTCCTCTGACATTCTGTTCCCCTGATACTGAACCTGGGAAAATATCGTCAAAAAGGTGCAATTTTAAATGTTTCGTATTAGTGGCTGAAATCTTGAGCTCCTCTGACCTTCTGTTCCCCTGATCCCGAACCAGGGAAAATATCGTCAAAGAGGTGCAATTTTAAATGTTTCGTATTAGTGGCTTTAATCATGAGCTCCTCTGACCTTCTGTTCCCCTGATATGGAACCAGTAAAAATATCGTCAAAAAGGTGCAATTTTACATGTTTCGTATTAGTGGCTTAAATCTTGAGCTCCTCTGACCTTCTGTTCCCCTGATGCCGAACCAGGGAAAATATCGTCAAAAAGGTGCCATTTAAATGTGTCGTATTAGTTGCCTAAATCTTGAGCTCCTCTGACCTTCTGTTCCCCTGATACCGAACCAGGGAAAATATCGTCAAAGAGGTGCAATTTTAAATGTTTCGTATTAGTGGCTTAAATCATGAGCTCCTCTGACCTTCTGTTCCCCTGATCCCGAACCAGGGAAAATATTGTCAAAGAAGTGCAATTTTATATGTTTCGTATTAGTGGCTTAAATCTTGAGCTCCTCTGACATTCTGTTCCCCTGATACTGAACCTGGGAAAATATCGTCAAAAAGGTGCAATTTTAAATGTTTCGTATTAGTGGCTGAAATCTTGAGCTCCTCTGACCTTCTGTTCCCCTGATCCCGAACCAGGGAAAATATCGTCAAAGAGGTGCAATTTTAAATGTTTCGTATTAGTGGCTTTAATCATGAGCTCCTCTGACCTTCTGTTCCCCTGATATGGAACCAGTAAAAATATCGTCAAAAAGGTGCAATTTTACATGTTTCGTATTAGTGGCTTAAATCTTGAGCTCCTCTGACCTTCTGTTCCCCTGATGCCGAACCAGGGAAAATATCGTCAAAAAGGTGCCATTTTAAATGTGTCGTATTAGTGGCTTAAATCTTAAGCTCCTCTGACCTTCTGTTCCCCTGATACCGAACCTGGGAAAATATCGTCAAAAAGGTGCAATTTTAAATGTTTCGTATTAGTGGCTGAAATCTTGAGCTCCTTTGACCTTCTGTTCCCCTGATCCCGAACCAGGGAAAATATCGTCAAAAAGGTGCCATTTTAAATGTTTCGAATTAGTGGCTGAAATCTTGAGCTCCTCTGACCTTCTGTTCCCCTGATCCCGAACCAGGGAAAATATCGTCAAAGAGGTGCAATTTTAAATGTTTCGTATTAGTGGCTTTAATCATGAGCTCCTCTGACCTTCGTTTCCCCTAATATGGAACCAGTAAAAATATCGTCAAAAAGGTGCAATTTTACATGTTTCGTATTAGTGGCTTAAATCTTGAGCTCCTCTGACCTTCTGTTCCCCTGATGCCGAACCAGGGAAAATATCGTCAAAAAGGTGCCATTTAAATGTGTCGTATTAGTGGCTTAAATCTTGAGCTCCTCTGACCTTCTGTTCCCCTGATACCGAACCAGGGAAAATATCGTCAAAGAGGTGCAATTTTAAATGTTTCGTATTAGTGGCTTAAATACTGAGCTCCTCTGACCTTCTGTTCCCCTGATCCCGAACCAGGGAAAATATTGTCAAAGAAGTGCAATTTTATATGTTTCGTATTAGTGGCTTAAATCTTGACCTCCTCTGACATTCTGTTCCCCTGATACTGAACCTGGGAAAATATCGTCAAAAAGGTGCAATTTTAAATGTTTCGTATTAGTGGCTGAAATCTTGAGCTCCTCTGACCTTCTGTTCCCCTGATCCCGAACCAGGGAAAATATCGTCAAAGAGGTGCAATTTTAAATGTTTCGTATTAGTGGCTTTAATCATGAGCTCCTCTGACCTTCTGTTCCCCTGATATGGAACCAGTAAAAATATCGTCAAAAAGGTGCAATTTTACATGTATCGTATTAGTGGCTTAAATCTTGAGCTCCTCTGACCTTCTGTTCCCCTGATGCCGAACCAGGGAAAATATCGTCAAAAAGGTGCCATTTTAAATGTGTCGTATTAGTGGCTTAAATCTTGAGCTCCTCTGACCTTCTGTTCCCCTGATACCGAACCTGGGAAAATATCGTCAAAAAGGTGCAATTTTAAATGTTTTGTATTAGTGGCTTAAATCTTGAGCTTCTCTGACCTTCTGTTCCCCTGATACTGAACCTGGGAAAATATCGTCAAAAAGATGCAATTTTAAATGTTTCGTATTAGTGGCTGAAATCTTGAGCTCCTCTGACCTTCTGTTCCCCTGATCCCGAACCAGGGAAAATATCGTCAAAAAGGTTCCATTTTAAATGTGTCGTATTAGTGGCTTAAATCTTGAGCTCCTCTGACCTTCTGTTCCCCTGATACTGAACCAGGGAAAATATCGTCAAAAAGGTGCAATTTTAAATGTTTCGTTTTAGTGGCTGAAATCTTGAGCTCCTCTGACCTTCTGTTCCCCTGATCTCGAACTAGGGAAAATATCGTCAAAGAGGTGCAATTTTATATGTTTCGTATTAGTGGCTTAAATAATGAGCTCCTCTGACCTTCTGTTCCCCTGATACCGAACCAGGGAAAATATCGTCAAAGAGGTGCAATTTTAAATGTTTCGTATTAGTGGCTTTAATCATGAGCTCCTCTGACCTACTGTACCCCTGATTCCGAACCAGGAAAAATATCGTCAAAAAGGTTCCATTTTAAATGTGTCGTATTACAGGCTTAAATCTTGAGCTCCTCTGACCTTCTGTTCCCCTGATGCCGAACCAGGGAAAATATCGTCAAAAAGGTGCCATTTTAAATGTGTCGTATTAGTGGCTTAAATCTTGAGCTTCTCTGACCGTCTGTTCCCCTGATACTGAACCTGGGAAAATATCGTCAAAAAGGCGCAATTTTAAATGTTTCGTATTAGTGGCTGAAATCTTGAGCTCCTCTGACCTTCTCTTTCCCTGATACTGAACCTGGGAAAATATCGTCAAAAAGGTGCCATTTTAAATGTGTCGTATTAGTGGCTTAAATCTTGAGCTCCTCTGACCTTCTGTTCCCCTGATACCGAACCAGGGAAAATATCGTCAAAGAGGTGCAATTTTAAATGTTTAGTATCAGTGGCTTTAATCATGAGCTCCTCTGACCTAATGTTCCCCTGATTCCGAACCAGGGAAAATATCGTCAAAAAGGTTCCATTTTAAATGTGTCGTATTAGTGGCTTAAATCTTAAACTTCTCTGACCGTCTGTTCCCCTGATACTGAACCTGGGAAAATATCGTCAAAAAGGCGCAATTTTAAATGTTTCGTATTAGTGGCTGAAATCTTGAGCTCCTCTGACCTTCTGTTCCCCTGATACCGAACCAGGGAAAATATCGTCAAAAAGGTGCCATTTTAAATGTGTCGTATTAGTGGCATAAATCTTGAGCTCCTCTGACCTTCTGTGCCCCTGATACCGAACCAGGGAAAATATCGTCAAAAAGGTGCCATTTTAAATGTTTCGTATTAGTGGCTGAAATCTTGAGCTGCTCTGACCTTCTGTTCCCCTGATACGGAACCAGGGAAAATATCGTCAAAAAGGTGCAATTTTAAATGTTTCGTATTACTGGCTTAAATCATGAGCTCCTCTGACCTTCTGTTCGCCTGATCCCGAACCAGGGAAAATATCGTCAAAAAGGTGCAATTTTACATGTTTCGTATTAGTGGCTTAAATCTTGAGCTCCTCTGACCTTCTGTTCCCCTGATACTGAACCTGGGAAAATATCGTCAAAAAGGTGCCATTTTAAATGTTTCGTATTACTGGCTTAAATCATGAGCTCCTCTGACCTTCTGTTCCCCTGATACCGAACCTGGGTAAATATCGTCAAAAAGGTGCAATTTTACATGTTTCGTATTAGTGGCTTAAATCTTGAGCTCCTCTGACCTTCTGTTCCCCTGATACCGAACCAGGGAAAATATCGTCAAAAGGTGCCATATTTAATGTGTCGTATTAGTGGCTCAAATCTTGAGCTCCTCTGACCTTCTGTTCCCCTGATACTGAACATGGGAAAATATCGTCAAAAAGGCGCAATTTCAAATGTTTCGTATTAGTGGCTGAAATCTTGAGCTCCTCTGACCTTCTGTTCCTCAGATCCCGAACAAGGGAAAATATCGTCAAAAAGGTGCAATTTTAAATGTTTCGTATTAGTGGCTTAAATCATGAGCTCCTCTGACCTTCTGTTCCCCTGATACCGAACCTGGGAAAATATCGTCAAAAAGGTGCAATTTTAAATGTTTCGTATTAGTGGCTTAAATCTTGAGCTCCTCTGACCTTCTGTTCCCCTGATACTTAACCTGGGAAAATATCGTCAAAAAGGTGCAATTTTACATGTTTCGTATTAGTGGCTTAAATCTTGAGCTCCTCTGACCTTCTGTTCCCCTGATGCCGAATCAGGGAAAATATCGTCAAAAAGGTGCCATTTTAAATGTGTCGTATTAGTGGCTTAAATCTTGAGCTCCTCTGACCTTCTGTTCCCCTGATACCGAACCTGGGAAAATATCGTCAAAAAGGTGCAATTTTAAATGTTTCGTATTAGTGGCTTAAATCTTGAGCTCCTCTGACCTTCTGTTCCCCTGATACTTAACCTGGGAAAATATCGTCAAAAAGGTGCAATTTTAAATGTTTCGTATTAGTGGCTGAAATCTTGAGCTCCTCTGACCTTCTGTTCCCCTGATCCCGAACCAGGGAAAATATCGTCAAAGAGGTGCAATTTTATATGTTTCGTATTAGTGGCTTAAATCATGAGCTCCTATGACCTTCTGTTCCCCTGATACCGAACCAGGGAAAATATCGTCCAAGAGGTGCAATTTTAAATGTTTCGTATTAGTGGCTTTAATCATGAGCTCCTCTGACCTACTGTTCCCCTGATTCCGAACCAGGGAAAATATTGTCAAAAAGGTTCCATTTTAAATGTGTCGTATTAGTGGCCTAAATCTTGAGCTCCTCTGACCTTCTGTTCCCCTGATACTGAACCTGGGAAAATATCGTCAAAAAGGTGCAATTTTAAATGTTTCGTATTAGTGGCTGAAATCTTGAGCTCCTCTGACCTTCTGTTGCCCTGATAACGAACCAGGGAAAATATCGTCAAAAAGGTGCAATTTTAAATGTTTCGTATTAGTGGCTTAAATCATGAGCTCCTCTGACCTTCTGTTCCCCTGATACTGAACCTGGGAAAATATCGTCAAAAAGGCGCAATTTCAAATGTTTCGTATTAGTGGCTGAAATCTTGAGCTCCTCTGACCTTCTGTTCCCCTGATCCCGAACCTGGGAAAATATCGTCAAAAAGGTGCAATTTTAAATGTTTCGTATTAGTGGCTTAAATCATGAGCTCCTCTGACCTTCTGTTCCCCTGATACCGAACCTGGGTAAATATCGTCAAAAAGGTGCAATTTTACATGTTTCGTATTAGTGGCTTAAATCTTGAGCTCCTCTGACCTTCTGTTCCCCTGATACCGAACCAGGGAAAATATCGTCAAAAGGTGCCATATTTAATGTGTCGTATTAGTGGCTCAAATCTTGAGCTCCTCTGACCTTCTGTTCCCCTGATACTGAACATGGGAAAATATCGTCAAAAAGGCGCAATTTCAAATGTTTCGTATTAGTGGCTGAAATCTTGAGCTCCTCTGACCTTCTGTTCCTCAGATCCCGAACAAGGGAAAATATCGTCAAAAAGGTGCAATTTTAAATGTTTCGTATTAGTGGCTTAAATCATGAGCTCCTCTGACCTTCTGTTCCCCTGATACCGAACCTGGGAAAATATCGTCAAAAAGGTGCAATTTTAAATGTTTCGTATTAGTGGCTTAAATCTTGAGCTCCTCTGACCTTCTGTTCCCCTGATACTTAACCTGGGAAAATATCGTCAAAAAGGTGCAATTTTACATGTTTCGTATTAGTGGCTTAAATCTTGAGCTCCTCTGACCTTCTGTTCCCCTGATGCCGAATCAGGGAAAATATCGTCAAAAAGGTGCCATTTTAAATGTGTCGTATTAGTGGCTTAAATCTTGAGCTCCTCTGACCTTCTGTTCCCCTGATACCGAACCTGGGAAAATATCGTCAAAAAGGTGCAATTTTAAATGTTTCGTATTACTGGCTTAAATCATGAGCTCCTCTGACCTTCTGTTCCCCTGATACCGAACCTGGGTAAATATCGTCAAAAAGGTGCAATTTTACATGTTTCGTATTAGTGGCTTAAATCTTGAGCTCCTCTGACCTTCTGTTCCCCTGATACCGAACCAGGGAAAATATCGTCAAAAGGTGCCATATTTAATGTGTCGTATTAGTGGCTCAAATCTTGAGCTCCTCTGACCTTCTGTTCCCCTGATACTGAACATGGGAAAATATCGTCAAAAAGGCGCAATTTCAAATGTTTCGTATTAGTGGCTGAAATCTTGAGCTCCTCTGACCTTCTGTTCCTCAGATCCCGAACAAGGGAAAATATCGTCAAAAAGGTGCAATTTTAAATGTTTCGTATTAGTGGCTTAAATCATGAGCTCCTCTGACCTTCTGTTCCCCTGATACCGAACCTGGGAAAATATCGTTAAAAAGGTGCAATTTTAAATGTTTCGTATTAGTGGCTTAAATCTTGAGCTCCTCTGACCTTCTGTTCCCCTGATACTTAACCTGGGAAAATATCGTCAAAAAGGTGCAATTTTAAATGTTTCGTATTAGTGGCTGAAATCTTGAGCTCCTCTGACCTTCTGTTGCCCTGATCCCGAACCAGGGAAAATATCGTCAAAGAGGTGCAATTTTATATGTTTCGTATTAGTGGCTTAAATCATGAGCTCCTATGACCTTCTGTTCCCCTGATACCGAACCAGGGAAAATATCGTCCAAGAGGTGCAATTTTAAATGTTTCGTATTAGTGGCTTTAATCATGAGCTCCTCTGACCTACTGTTCCCCTGATTCCGAACCAGGGAAAATATTGTCAAAAAGGTTCCATTTTAAATGTGTCGTATTAGTGGCCTAAATCTTGAGCTCCTCTGACCTTCTGTTCCCCTGATACTGAACCTGGGAAAATATCGTCAAAAAGGTGCAATTTTAAATGTTTCGTATTAGTGGCTGAAATCTTGAGCTCCTCTGACCTTCTGTTGCCCTGATAACGAACCAGGGAAAATATCGTCAAAAAGGTGCAATTTTAAATGTTTCGTATTAGTGGCTTAAATCATGAGCTCCTCTGACCTTCTGTTCCCCTGATACTGAACCTGGGAAAATATCGTCAAAAAGGCGCAATTTCAAATGTTTCGTATTAGTGGCTGAAATCTTGAGCTCCTCTGACCTTCTGTTCCCCTGATCCCGAACAAGGGAAAATATCGTCAAAAAGGTGCAATTTTAAATGTTTCGTATTAGTGGCTTAAATCATGAGCTCCTCTGACCTTCTGTTCCCCTGATACCGAACTAGGGAATATATCGTCAAAAAGGTGCCATTTTAAATGTGTCGTATTAGTGGCTTAAATCTTGAGCTCCTCTAACCTTCTGTTCCCCTGATACTGAACCTGGGAAAATATCGTCAAAAAGGTGCAATTTTAAATGTTTCGTATTAGTGGCTTAAATCTTGAGCTCCTCTGACCTTCTGTTCCCCTGATACTGAACCTGGGAAAATATCGTCAAAAAGGTGCAATTTTAAATGTTTCGTATTAGTGGCTTAAATCTTGAGCTCCTCTGACCTTCTGTTCCCCTGATACTGAACCTGGGAAAATATCGTCAAAAAGGTGCAATTTTAAATGTTTCGTATTAGTGGCTGAAATCTTGAGCTCCTCTGACCTTCTGTTCCCCTGATACCGAACCTGGGAAAATATCGTCAAAGAGGTGCAATTTTAAATGTTTCGTATTAGTGGCTTAAATCTTGAGCTCCTCTGACCTTCTGTTCCCCTGATCCCGAACCAGGAAAAATATCGTCAAAAAGGTGCAATTTTAAATGTTTCGTATTAGTGGCTGAAATCTTGAGCTCCTCTGACCTTCTGTTCCCCTGATCCCGAACCAGGGAAAATATCGTCAAAAAGGTGCAATTTTACATGTTTCGTATTAGTGGCTTAAATCTTGAGCTCCTCTGACCTTCTGTTCCCCTGATACCGAACCTGGGAAAATATCGTCAAAAAGGTGCAATTTTAAATGTTTCGTATTAGTGGCTTAAATCTTGAGCTCCTCTGACCTTCTGTTCCCCTGATACTTAACCTGGGAAAATATCGTCAAAAAGGTGCAATTTTAAATGTTTCGTATTAGTGGCTTAAATCTTGAGCTCCTCTGACCTTCTGTTCCCCTGATACTTAACCTGGGAAAATATCGTCAAAAAGGTGCAATTTTAAATGTTTCGTATTAGTGGCTGAAATCTTGAGCTCCTCTGACCTTCTGTTCCCCTGATCCCGAACCAGGGAAAATATCGTCAAAGAGGTGCAATTTTATATGTTTCGTATTAGTGGCTTAAATCATGAGCTCCTCTGACCTTCTGTTCCCCTGATATTGAACCTGGGAAAATATCGTCAAACAGGTGCCATTTTAAATGTTTCGTATTAGTGGCTGAAATCTTGAGCTCCTCTGACCTTCTGTTCCCCTGATCCCGAACCAGGGAAAATATCGTCAAAAAGGTGCAATTTTACATGTTTCGTATTAGTGGCTTAAATCATGATCTCCTCTGACCTTCTGTTCCCCTGATATTGAACCTGGGAAAATATCGTCAAACAGGTGCCATTTTAAATGTTTCGTATTAGTGGCTGAAATCTTGAGCTCCTCTGACCTTCTGTTCCCCTGATCCCGAACCAGGGAAAATATCGTCAAAAAGGTGCAATTTTACATGTTTCGTATTAGTGGCTTAAATCTTGAGCTCCTCTGACCTTCTGTTCCCCTGATACCGAACCTGGGAAAATATCGTCAAAGAGGTGCAATTTTAAATGTTTCGTATTAGTGGCTTAAATCTTGAGCTCCTCTGACCTTCTGTTCCCCTGATACGGAACCTTGGAAAATATCGTCAAAAAGGTGCAATTTTAAATGTTTCGTATTAGTGGCTTAAATCTTGAGCTCCTCTGACCTTCTGTTCCCCTGATACTGAACCTGGGAAAATATCGTCAAAAAGGTGCAATTTTAAATGTTTCGTATTAGTGGCTGAAATCTTGAGCTCCTCTGACCTTCTGTTCCCCTGAACCCGAACCAGGGAAAATATCGTCAAAAAGGTGCAATTTTACATGTTTCGTATTAGTGGCTTAAATCTTGAGCTCCTCTGACCTTCTGTTCCCCTGATGCCGAACCAGGGAAAATATCGTCAAAAAGGTGCCATTTTAAATGTGTCGTATTAGTGGCTTAAATCTTGAGCTCCTCTGACCTTCTGTTCCCCTGATACCGAACCTGGGAAAATATCGTCAAAAAGGTGCAATTTTAAATGTTTCGTATTAGTGGCTTAAATCTTGAGCTCCTCTGACCTTCTGTTCCCCTGATACTTAACCTGGGAAAATATCGTCAAAAAGGTGCAATTTTAAATGTTTCCTATTAGTGGCTTAAATCTTGAGCTCCTCTGACCTTCTGTTCCCCTGATACTTAACCTGGGAAAATATCGTCAAAAAGGTGCAATTTTAAATGTTTCGTATTAGTGGCTGAAATCTTGAGCTCCTCTGACCTTCTGTTCCCCTGATCCCGAACCAGGGAAAATATCGTCAAAGAGGTGCAATTTTATATGTTTCGTATTAGTGGCTTAAATCATGAGCTCCTCTGACCTTCTGTTCCCCTGATATTGACCCTGGGAAAATATCGTCAAACAGGTGCCATTTTAAATGTTTCGTATTAGTGGCTTAAATCTTGAGCTCCTCTGACCTTCTGTTCCCCTGATCCCGAACCAGGAAAAATATCGTCAAAAAGGTGCAATTTTAAATGTTTCGTATTAGTGGCTTAAATCTTGAGCTCCTCTGACCTTCTGTTCCCCTGATACTGAACCTGGGAAAATATCGTCAAAAAGGTGCAATTTTAAATGTTTCGTATTAGTGGCTTAAATCTTGAGCTCCTCTGACCTTCTGTTCCCCTGATACTGAACCTGGGAAAATATCGTCAAAAAGGTGCAATTTTAAATGTTTCGTATTAGTGGCTGAAATCTTGAGCTCCTCTGACCTTCTGTTCCCCTGATACCGAACCTGGGAAAATATCGTCAAAGAGGTGCAATTTTAAATGTTTCGTATTAGTGGCTTAAATCTTGAGCTCCTCTGACCTTCTGTTCCCCTGATACTGAACCTTGGAAAATATCGTCAAAAAGGTGCAATTTTAAATGTTTCGTATTAGTGGCTTAAATCTTGAGCTCCTCTGACCTTCTGTTCCCCTGATACTGAACCTGGGAAAATATCGTCAAAAAGGTGCAATTTTAAATGTTTCGTATTAGTGGCTTAAATCTTGAGCTCCTCTGACCTTCTGTTCCCCTGATACTGAACCTGGGAAAATATCGTCAAAAAGGTGCAATTTTAAATGTTTCGTATTAGTGGCTGAAATCTTGAGCTCCTCTGACCTTCTGTTCCCCTGATACGGAACCTGGGAAAATATCGTCAAAGAGGTGCAATTTTAAATGTTTCGTATTAGTGGCTTTAATCATGAGCTCCTCTGACCTTCTGTTCCCCTGATATTGAACCTGGGAAAATATCGTCAAACAGGTGCCATTTTAAATGTTTCGTATTAGTGGCTGAAATCTTGAGCTCCTCTGACCTTCTGTTTCCCTGATACCGAACCAGGGAAAATATCGTCAAAAAGGCGCAATTTTAAATGTTTCGTATTAGTGGCTTAAATCATGGCTGGTAAGGTAATTGTCAAGCTACGCAAATGTTGCTAACAATTTGGTCGCATAATTCTTTTTGCGTTGCCGTGGTTTAACATTACCTAGCCACGAGGATATTCAGAATATTAAATATTCAAAAGTTATTAAAGTGCGACTTAAATCCTAAATATTAGCCAAAAGATGTCATTTGTTTGTACGTTTTTATTTCCATTTCAACCAAAAACCAGTGAGAATATTTTAATGTGTTTTGGAATAATTTTAAAAGAAAGTTTTGATCGATTGAACCATTTTTACCGTCCTATGCTTACAATATTCACACGAACACATTGAGGTAGACAAAATAAGATAGCTCGAAATAAAGTGTAGTTTTGAGTGCAGGTCATGGAATAAATTACTGGACAAACAGAAGCGGAGATACTGGATGGAAGAAGGCAAACATTTAACTGAGAACTCCCTGGCCAGGATGAGGCTTTTATATAAAAAAACAAAAACAGGTCTAAAGAAAGAGAAAAAAAACAACAGAGAAGAGATATTTAATTGGACGAAATCGGATTAGTCTCATTATCCAAGGACCAAGGAGTAGGGGAGAGAATTATGATCTATAAGTATGAAGAAGTTGTAATATAAGTAGCCAATTAGTGAGATATGGCCGGGTTGAGTAACTTCAACAAATTAATTTATCTCTAGAGGTACATGATTGGGACACGAACCCGGGTCCCTCCACAATATCTATTCGGCTGCTCTTCCAACTGAGCTATTCAGCACGAGTAAAACGCTCCACTAGCCTCTGGAATTCCCTATTCCTCAATATCCACCATGCATCCTCCTTAAGAACCAAACTCGCCCGCCTATTCCAATACCATCCATGAAGGCACTTGATAGCTGGGAACGATTTAGTAAGTATATTATATTTTCATGGTTGTATTTTATTTTCTTGCTATTGTTAATTTAGCTGGTAAGTACTTTTTTCCCTTCTTTTATCAACATAATTCATCAGATAGGGTCTTCATATATTGTTCATTGTTATGGGGTCACATCTATGATTATGATTATGGTGATGTTACCTGAACTCTCTCTATAAATCATTCATAGGGGACTTTGTCCCGGTATATCTATATTTTTTCTATTCTATTCCAAGCGGTCTTCCCAAAATGAATCCTTTTTGGCTAAGATCTCCCAGTGACTCTAAGCTTCATAGTTAATCATAGTTTATTAACAATAGTTGGGTTGACAAGATATTATCATAGTTACTATAATCATGACTTACAAATAATAGCAAAATAAAATTCAACACACAAATTTACAATGAGTGATATCGTCTACACACTGAAGCAGCGGCGCCCAACCCACAAAGCTCGCGTTCTACAATGTGGCACGCTAGGGTTTTAGAATTGCCACGAGCCCGGCCAGTAGATTTTTAAAGTTTTTATTATTAATATTGTCATTTGAAAAAAAAAAATTAAGTTCTCTTTCTGGGATGAAAGGGTAGTTTAGACTCGTCATGTTTGATATAGGTTACAAAATTACTATTATACATTTTTTGAATATTTTTAGTACACTGATTTACTTTATAGACAAAAAAAGAAAGAAGATTTTGTAATAATATCAATTTTATGAAAGGGTGAAATAATTTCCCCTTAGTGTAAATTAACGATTAGCAAGTAATTTGTACACGGTCACTCCTAACACACATTTTTAATGTATAAATAATAGTTATTAACTGTTTTCATTATGTATATTCTCAAAATTTACAAAAAGAGAAAATTATTTATAAAAACAAGCAGCTCTACTATATAGAAATAATTATTTTGAAGGTGGCAGGGTATATTGGGAGGGGGTACCCCCCAGTTGTGGCACGCGTTACAAAATGGTTCAGTTAAAAGATAGATCGGTATAGAACAGAGTGGGGGGAATGCAATAAATCTCATGTTAGTAGAACAAATAGAATTTTTTTTCTTTTTGTTCCTTATCACCTTGTTACAAAATTAATATATGTTACAAAATGTAGACTCTACAAACGAAACCATTTACAATTGTTTCATATTATTTCCTGTAGCTTGGCTACATTTTATACAAAGTCTATAGTATACAAAATAGTGATCTGCATTGGACAAAAGTATAATGATGTACATTATACATTAATGGACTGAATTTATTAAAAGTGATGGGGCTCACCTTATTTATCATAGGCTGAAAACCAACTTACATACTAATTCTTAGCCTCATTTTCCCCGACAGTCTGTTGCCATCGATGCGGAAGGGGTGGTGGGATCATAGTGTTAAATACTGGGTTGGTTAGGTGCTGCAACGAGTCAAAAAACTTTGTGTCTCCGGTGGATTAACTCACCAATCGACGGCACAACAAGCAACGGGTGCAGGTCAGCGTTCTTCAACCTCTCGAAAGAGGTATGTCTGACCACTATTATCATGATCCCATTCTGGAAATGTAGGAGACTTTTAGCTGTGTTGTCAGTCAAGTGAGTATATAGTGGGGCATAGTACAGCAGAGCTGGCCGGAGGACACATTTATATATCATCTGCTTGAGACGAAGCGACAGGTTGGGTGAAGTTAGCAAGTGCGAAAGCCGGTAAGACCTGTGTCGTACTTTTTCTATTTTGTTACTAAAATGAATAGAGATAATATACTAATACACTACTAATATGGTTCAATGCAGGCTGCGATTTGTTCCACCTTTCCACTATAATCTAAACAGGTAACGATGTCACAGGTAGACCCTTGTGTGCCTCCAGAATACCACGCTCCTACGGGTTCAAATAAAGGCGAACGTTATCTTCCAGAAAGAGCGTGTTAGTTCAAAAAGAATTTAAGAAAAACAAAAAAAGGAATTATTAAATATACAAATAACTCTAAGTTAGAAACTGAATTAAATTATAAGGATTTAAAAAAGAAAGTGCCACCGTTAATAAAAGTTAGGTTGCCACTGAATGCTAGTCCGAAAACATTTGGAATGGTGACTTTGAAAGTAAAAGTTTTTGAGTTAGAAAAAGAAAGTAATATATTTCTAATTAATTAATAGGCTGGATATTATTGAAACTAAATTAGATTCCCTAATATTGTATCCAAATAAAAAAGAAGTAATACACTTATTAAACGTATATTAAATAAACCTATCATATAAAATATTAGGAAGAATAAACTAAGACCCCCCCCCCCCAGCTAATAAATAAAGGCAGTCGTAGAGTAACGTCAGTAGAACTCTTTTAAAAGTTTTTCATTAATTATCGTAAGTAATCTATTATTGTTTTCTGTGTTTATTTTTATTTATATATTGAATTTATTTATAGCATAATACATAAAATAGATGGACCATTTTTGATGGTCCAATTCAGCACGCGCATGCCCAGATTTTTCGATGCTTTTGTATAAATTTATAATTGTTTTATTTTAAATAGGTTTTATTTGTATTTATTGTTGCTTTTAATGAACGATTTCGTTTGTCTCCGTTCATTTTATCAGATGAATTTTACCGAGTTAAGATGACAGCTTAGTGCTGTTGAAAACTTTTTGTTGAATAAACTACATTGCTGAAAAACAAAAGATTTATTTAATTATTAGTATCATTTATACAACGGATCATAATCCCACTTAAAAAAGAAAAAAAAAAATCATGACATGCCAAATGAAAATAAGATAATAAATGATAACCAAAAACATAATTGTAATTATTATTCCTAAGAATTATAATTACAAATTTATTTATTCATTTAGATTTTTTAGAAATCTTCTTTATTCATTTTTCTTTTGACTACTCAGCAACCATTAGGAAATGTCCCGTTGACATCCCCATTTTCTACCATAACTAAATATTGTACAAAACCATGTCTGACCTAGCCAATTATCCAGGATGACAATTTATCCACGTCGTAGTTCATTAATTTAAGAATGAATTAAGATTATTTGCAAATGGACTGCTATTAAGAACCCCTTTTAGAAATCTGGATTTCATAAATACAGAAATCTGTCCATGTTTCTATTTATTTGATTTTACTGTGGATTCTTCTATAGAAGATTCCCGGCAATAGTAGAAATTGGAATAACATGACCTACAAAGGGAATTGAAGTATTCATTTATGAATATATTCCTCTAATAAATACTATAATTCTCCTATATTCAGGTATCCCCCTAAGCTCATCAATGCTTAAAAAAAAAGAAATTACAAGTCAGAATTAGACACAATAATGTATACTTTATTTCGACTATACTTAAAGGGCATGGATATATAGAAAGATTCTGCATCAGAGGCTGAATATACTGCTCGAGGTTTTCGCATTTTTTATTACAGTAGTTTGGTAATTGTGATCAGGCTGAAAAACCTCTTTGGAACCGTGGCTCGCTAAATGGATCAGTTGCCTCGGAAGTACCCACCCGCCCCCTCCCGCACCTCTTTTAAGATGTGACAGTGAACAATTTTAATTACAAGGAATTATCGCTTCCAGCGTCCTGAGGATCACTCACAATAATCTGGAGCTATCTCTTTGGCACCTGGAGGGAAGAGGGTGTTTTCTTTTTAGCCCTTGTGATTTGTGTTCGCGGAGTCTGCTGTGATAATTCTTCAATATCCCTTAGTAAATATACAAACATTTGTACATATTGCACTCATATTACTGGTTAATAATATTTATTTTTTGACAGTACAAGAACTAGGGGTCATTAATGTTCTTATTACAAATCACATAAAGAATGATTTTTATTGGGGGATAAGTAATTGTGGTAAATATTCTCATTCATACCATATTTACAAACAGCCCAGAGACCTCTCAAATCTACATGGTTGTCACCTCCCTCGCATGCGAAAGAGGAAGCGGAGTCTTGGGAAGTCCTCTGGATACTAGCCAGAAGAGACTTGCCAAGAACCACTGCCGCTTTAGTCTCCGAGGAGGATTATAGGGATGAGTGGTGCAGTGCAATGACTGTGCTAGGGATTAGGGTGGTTGGATAGGTTACTACATAAACTTGGAAGGGATGAGTTCGAGAATTTAGGGTATATCCAGATCATTATGAAGGGTTTTGTAGCTGACGTAATAAGGGGCATTTGCTATTGTTCCCAGGACTTTTGATTGAAAGAATTGGATACGCTTGAAGTTCGACTTTTTTTCTGTCCCCTATAGCTCTATTCCGTATGTCCAGATTGGCTTAAGTATAACTTTGTAGATTAGTAGTAAAGTTGTCCAAAGCGTCTGTTGAATTCTTGAATGATTATTTAGAAAATGTACGTACTCTTATAGGCCCACGCGAGCACAACTACTTTATTCACCTTGCTTATTTGGTAAATGATCAATGGACAGACCGTTTCTCGTTATGCATGCATTTTATGCCGTCATTAACCTGAAATTGTCATTAGCCCCACATATAGTAATTAAAATAAATAAATAAAGTACAACAAAGATTGTTGCAACATACCGCAGAGGCAGGGAGTTAGTGTATAATTGGGTATAAGAGGCAATAAATACAATGTTGAGAGAGAGGCAGTTAGGGCAGGGCCCTCCTTAAGGGGACTAGGCCCTGCTATTTATGTCATATTGAGGATTATCGTGCTCGGCCAACTTGCCACACCAATGGAGATGTATGGATTCCTTAGAGGAGCCAACTTACTTCTCGTAGGATTATAACTAACTACATTCTATTTTACAGCTTCCACTCAGCCACCGAAGGCCACTCTCTGCGCCACCAGGGCCGTTAGCCACGAGGCGGTAATTCTGACTTACTTTATCTTATAGGCCAGTGGGCTGTTCCTATTATTTATCGACAACCTCAGCTATTCTTAAATGCCCTCCATAAAAATACAATCCAACCATTAACAATTTAATATATCTGTATCTACGGTACCACGAATCAACGTCACCAAGAGGATAAAGGATTGTTCATAAGCCCATAGAATTACAAGGACTATCACCATTCCTCTCGAATTACCTCTTCTTATCGTAAAAAATCAAAAACAATTATACTCAATGATATCTCTAAATTCCTAGTTCCTATTTCTCGGTTCATTCATTTTCTAAACTATCGATTCTCACCACTCTCCTTAATATATCCAATAACAGTTCAAATGTTGAGTTTACTGCCGAAACGCAAGATCCTCTCTATCATTCTAACCTTTGTACTCCTGCCACAAAACTCCAGCTCTGTCCCTCCTTGCTCAGTCTCTGGCATTCTCTACCTCCTAATATCCGCTATGATACAATCTTACAAACCATCAAAACCCTCCTATTCCAACACCGCAGACAGACGATAGTTTGAAAGGCTCTCTTTTTATGGGGCACTAGTTTTTATTACGCTACGATTTCGTTTCCTATTCTATTCTAAAGTGATTGTCAAATCGGATGAAAGGATAATATTAATTTTTTGACCATATCTCTCAAAATAATAAAAATAGGATAAGGGAAAAATAAAAAGGATACTTGGTAATAGCCTTTCACTAGGGGGAGTCCCATTTGAAGGATGTGTGTAGAGGATGAGGAGTGTCGAGGGTCTCTGGAGAGGTGTGGGTTATATCGGGACGGTGGTGAGAGTCCACCGAGGTTTGAGCCCAGGGGATAATATTAAATTAAAATAATTATATTAATATAACTTAAATATTTTTAATTGAACCTACCAAGAGTCCTCAGCGATTCCGAAAAAAAAACCCCTATGAATTCAGCACTAATATCTAAATAACAATAATAATAATATATATAGTTATAATATCTAAATATAAATAATAATTTAAATAGATATATTTATAATTATTCTAATGATATATAAATAATTATGAGAAAAAATTATAACGAGATTAACACTACCTTAGCTGTCTATTGGAGAGATTCAGAGATGGGTCGTAAGTCCTTATAGAAAACGACCGATACTAGTGCTGAATCCATAGTTGTTTTTTTTCCGAATCGCTGACGACCCTTGGGAGGTGAAACTAAAAGTGTTATAATCAATGTTTCAGTTATATTAAATTTGTGAATTCAATCCTGTTCATGTCTAATAGGAGATAAATAAATAGCACGGGTACACCGCGTTTGTTTTTTTAAAGGGGATAAATTTATGATTTCGAAAATAGATAAC
Organism: Acanthosoma haemorrhoidale; assembly: GCA_930367205.1. Lineage (NCBI taxonomy): Eukaryota > Metazoa > Arthropoda > Insecta > Hemiptera > Acanthosomatidae > Acanthosoma > Acanthosoma haemorrhoidale. Next base: position 8,882,880 of record OV884013.1, on the reverse strand, counting down.
TGCCTGTTAACATATAGGCTATGTATGTTCGCGTTGATTCGTGTACGGATCGGGGACTGAACTTGATCCTAAAGATGGGTGGAACGAAAATGGTGTTACACCGTTAAGATTTCCGAACGTGCATTGAGATGGGCTATGCTCAACATTAGCAGAGAGCATATCTCGGAGCCAATAATGCGGCAAAAACGCCCCCCCCCCCCGTACCCAGCCTCCGAAAATAAATCTGTAGCAGATAAAGAGATGTAAGCTGGTTGTAAGTAGGGCAGGTAAATCGCCTGCGATTGTGCGCTATCGGCGACTGTTTCCGAAATCAATTCAACCGCCTCCCCTCCCCCCCCTGGCCCCTTCATTCTCGAAATCAATCGGCGCTTCTTATCTGCGTTGAGAGTCTGCGACCGCCTGCGTGGCTCGGGCATTACTTCATAATTCAATTCCCGACCGTAACAGTTGTCTGGCAGGAGATAACGCGGCCCAGTTACGATTCAACCTGGGCCTCTGCGCCCCCCCCCCTCGAACCTTGAGGGCCAGAAAAAGATATTCCGATGTCCCCTAAGTGAACCGGTAATTCCCACTTTATCTCCTCTTAGATTATTTTCTCATCGGGGGGGGGGGCGGTCTGAAAATAAGTTTAATTTCCTGCTCTCCGGCTCTGCTTCAATAAGAAGAGAGAGAAAACGACAAATAAAAAGTACATTCGAGTTGGGATGTGCGAGGTAGGGCCCCTAATGCGGCGATAAGGATCCTGTTCCATATGTCTGCACTCGGCTAAATAGGAATTAAAGCCACGGCATTGCGAGGACTAACTCTTCTCGAAGGAAATGACGAACACTCAACCAGCCACGCTTTGCACATCTTATTCTTGACTGCAGTTATGGCTGTAATGGAGTCTCTAAAGCTATTATATGGAGGTACGGTAAATATATAAAGGGTGTCCCAGAATTAACGAAAGATTTGAATTTGCCGCCATTTGTGCAGTAAAGTGCTGGCAACCCTAAAAAAAAAACAATTTGACAGCTGACAGTTTAGGGTTAGTAAAAATGGAGCGTTACACGACAGAACAACGTGTCTTTATTGTTGAACATTATCTCAAAAGTAAGTTTGGCGGCCGCAGTTCGAAAATTTCATACAAAATATGGTCGAAATAGTGTTTTGACTTCATCAACTATGAAGAGGTTAATTGAAAAATTTAAGGAGACTGGATCAGTTGGAGACACTAAATACACTGGTCGTCCAAAAACAAGCCGTTCAAATGTCAATATCGAAGCAGTGCGTGAGAATGTTGAAAATCCAGGAACATCAATTTGGCATCGTAAACAGTTCTTTGTGCCGAAATTGGATGATACGGTGAGGCAGCCCATGAAACAATTCGAATACTGCATTTCGAATGAGACATTTCCAGGTCGTGTACTCGCTCGTTTCGGTGATCAAAATGAGCCCCTAGATCGTGTGATTTAACACCTTTAGATTTCTTTTTATGGGGTTATGTGAAGTCACAGGTGTATGTCAACAAGCCCACATCTACCCGTGCATTAAAAGAGGAAATTCAACGCTGCATCAACGAAATTCAACCACATTTATGCCAAATGGTCATGGAAAATTTCGACAAAAGAGTGCGTACGTGCCAGCAAAGTCGTGGAGGCCATTTGCCCGATGTGTTATTCCATAAATAACCCTATCCTATTTACTTTATTATTAAATAAAAAAAATAACGAGAAAAATACTAAAAACTGTGTTTTCTATTTAAATCAAATCTTGCGTTCATTCTGGGACACCCTAATAGAAATAAAACTATTTTCATTAAAATAAAAATAGAATATTAAATAAAAACAAAAACTTTGGAGCTAACACAGACAAGTTAACAAAACGAAAAATGAAGGTGCCACCCAGGCTATTAACAGAAATAAAATAAGATAAAACCTTTGCGACCTGACCATTGTGACTGGATTATAGTAGTAGCAAGAATAAGTGGCTTTAATGGACAGTCATAAACATGGATTATTCAAAAACTAGTAGATTTTTTTTTTCCCTAGCCCCATTAAATTCAAAGATAATTATATACAATTATTAATCCTCAGGTGAAACTATTTACAAATTGTTTTTGTATTTCCTGTAGCATCGCTACATTATATACAGGTTTTTTATTTTATAAAAATTATATAATGAATAAACAAGTATAATGATACACATTATACGTGACTGGACTAAACTGACTAATAAAGGTGATGGGGCTCACCTTTTTGATCAAACTTAAAACTATCTTACATTCTAATTCTTAACCTAATTTTTCCCCGACAGTTTGTTACCATCGATGCGGGAGGGGTGGTGGGGTCATAGTGTTAAACACTGGATTGGTTAGGTGCTGCAACGAGTCAAAAAACTTGATGATTTTGGCAAGGCTAGTAGATTATAAAGACATGTGATTGTTCAGTACATGTTTCCCTCCCTTCGATTTCAGGAATGAGTTAGTTGTGCAACACCAAGATACAACATGTAACAAGCCAGGCACCCAACTGTAGCCGTAACGGAAAATTTTTGATTATGTGATGACCACTTGCCAAAAAGACTTCTTTATCAGCAATGTAGAAAGGGAACATAAAATGGAGCCGATGAGCGAAATACCTTGGAATACGTCAGTTAAGCAAAGTTACATATTTAAGTAATTCAAACGTCGTTATTTCACGAATTGTTAATTATAAAAGTAAAAAAAAACGAGATAGCAACATGAAATAAGTGAGATAGCAACATGAAATAAGTGAGACACTCAACATTGGGTTCGAGACCCTAATATTTCGAGAAGTGGTCGCAAGAACGAGTTTTCAAACGTTCTTATAATCAAATTTTTAGACTATATGCGAGGGTGGTCTGAAAAGTTTCCGACCTAACAAAGCTTTTATTTCACTAGTTTTTATTAATTTTATCATCTTCATGTTGAGGTCGGAAACGTTTCAGACCACCTGTGTAAAGCTTTATCCTTCAAAATAGCTAATACAAATATACTCTCATCGGCGGAAATTTTGAATAAATATAAATTAAATAAATAGTTAATAAAGTTTTGACTTTTAGAAGTGGTGACATTTTTTCTTCTTCGCACCAGTCTTCTTCAGATCCCTTTTTGGTTAAGAATCAAATAATTTATTTTACCATTTACTATTTAATTAAAAGATCATTTTAGGGAAAAGATGTTTTCAAGGTATTTTGACTAATCGAATGATCGATCTCTTTAGCGGGTTAAATATAACGACATGAAATTGCCTTGATGACATCGCTGTTTAAACTCTGTCTTCAAAAAGTATTCTTAGCTGGACTGTTGTAAGCTATGTTCCGAAGCTTGTCGAATTAAGAACGACTGCTAACGTTATTATTACTTGAATGAGCTCATGGAACGAGGGCGTAAAAGTCCACCGGTCAAAAATTTTGGGATAAAGAAAAAAAATTGGGTCTAAATGTAGCCAACAAATTAGGCCTATAATTGACTTTGATCCAAACACGATTGATTTTTATTCAACTATCTGTATTCGTCAAATTTTGATTAATTTTCAAAATGCGTGGACTGATTCCCTTGTTCCAAGAACGAGTTGAATAAGCCGAATACGAATGCGTTAGGATAAAAAAAAACTAATCTCTTAGCGCGAATGCTGAACAAATTTGACACCAAAAAAAAAAGTCATAAAACCGTAAAAATACGCATATTCTACTATAGTGGTCTAAATGGTTCTCTGGCCGTCGGTGTTAGGTTTATTATCGTAATGCCTTCAAGTCAGCTCCAGTAAAAATGTCTTATATTTTTCTGGTAAGTATTAAGACAGTTTTTTTTTACATCGTATATCTTTTTCTGACCTTCTTACATAAAACTTCTTCACACCCCCCGCCCCCACGTGATTTTACCCTGAATGGAGAGAGATTGCTGTTTACACTGGTCAACTTGATTTTTGTCTCATATGTGTATTTAATGCATTTTTTTTATCCTGTTTTCAATTATGGATTCGGAATTTCTCCATCGGCTACAGTTCATTGTTTATTTAAAATATTTCAAAACGTTTTTTCGTCCTTTTGTCGATTGTCAAATAAAAACTCATAGAGGTTTGAAAACATGATGTAAACAAATGAGCTAACTCAAAGGCTAGCAGTTTGCTGTTGTCCAGGCTCAAACGTGATCTAGTATAGCACACATTGAGCATTGTGAATTATTAGTATATTAGTATTTACAACTTTATTTCTTTCAATTAGTCGTTAGTTATAACATTGAAAACAAAATGGCTAGATTTAGTTTAAACAATCCTCACAATTTTTGTAATATATGTGCTTAAGTGATGCTATAGTCACAAAGGCGAAAACTCCATTAGTAAAAGAAGTGTCATGAACTTTATTTTGGGTGTGAAGTCGAGGGCCGAACATGTGCTCTGACATCGTGTCTAGGCTTCTTCCCGTATGGAAAAAATGACTTGGAGAGTAACCAAAGATCACTGTTCTCACTACTATTTCTCCTTAACAAACAACACACTAGGCTTATAATAGATCTTGAACCAAACCTGCCAGATTGTTTCTTGTTCAGTTATCTGTAGTCGTCAAACTTTGATGAATTTTCAATATGCGTGAACTGATGCCATGAACGAGTTGAAGAAGCCGAATTTGAATGCGTTAAGATCAAGAAAAGCTCATTTCTATGAGCAAATTATGCTGTATTTTACACCAAAAAAAAAAATTAAAAAGAACATAATCAAAACCGTAAAATAGGTTTGCTAATTCTTTAAATGCTTCGTTTCCTCTTTGGTTTCATTATCCTTGCTCCGTATAGTAAAGCAAGAAAAGCGGCTCCAGAAAATTTCGTAAATTCGGGGCCCCACATGGTGTTCTAGGCTTCTTACTGCATGGAAAAAATGCACATCCCATTTGCTATTCACTATGATTTGGAGAGTACCCGAAGATCACACAGACTGTTATTTCCGCTTAGTAAACATTAAAGAGATTACATCAAAATCAAAATTTGTAGGTGTTGAACTCTAACCTGCAATTTGTTATGATACCAATTCCACACTGCGACGAATTGTCCATACCAACGCCTTTAGAACTATTTTTTGTACTCCATTGTTATAACTTTTATCGTAGCTAATATGGGAATTCTATAGGCGTGTTCCACCTTCTAAACAAAGAATATATCGATAAAACGATTTCGATAATTGGACTAAAGCCCTTCTTAGTTGTAATATGATAGAACCAAATGAGCTAACTCGAAGGGTAGAATTGTTACTGCTGACCAGGTTCAGACATGCACAAACGTGTTCTAGGTCGGGTCATAAGTAACTTCCGATGCAGCTAAGTAGAATCTATTGTTCGTATCTACCCGCTATGAGTTACCATGACAACAAGTTTTTGTTTTCACTATATAGGCGAGGCTTCAGTCTTTTGTCAACTGTTTTGTGTGACACAAGTTACGATAAACTGTTTTTTTAAACCTCTGAAATGGAGTGTCAAAAAGAACATATTCGTCATGTAATGCTTTGGGAATTTAAACAAGGCAATAGTGCTAGGGCGACAGCTGAAAAAATATGCAGTGTATATGGTGAAGGACTAATAACTGATCGGGCAGTTAGAAATTGGTTTATAAAATTCCGTTCTGGAGATACGACCTTAAACGACAAGACCCAGGGCGGGACGTCCTTCCGACTTTGATGACAACCTTTTAAAGGTAATATTGGAGCGAAATCCACGTCAATCAACAAGAGGTGTAGCAGAAAGGTTGAATACATCACAATCAACTGTTAACCACCACCTGGAGAAATTTGGGAAAGTCAGCAAGTTAGGAGTTAGGATCGCATGTCAATTGCCACAAGTCTGCTCTCACGGGTAAAAATTGAGCCTTTTTTAAACATGATTGTAACAGGCGATGAAAAATGGGTTACCTATGACAATATAGCCCGCAAAAGACAATGACTTGATAAGGATCAACTACCCCTACCAGATCCTAAAGCAAACATCCATGGCAAAAAGATTTTATCGTGTGTACGGTGGGATTGTCAAGGAATAATTCACCACGAGTTGTTAAAGTCAAATTTAACGATCACTACTGAAGAGTAAGAGAAACTCCATGAATGGCGTCCTGCACTCGTCAATCGCAAAAACGTCATTTTTTTACATGACAATGCGCGACCACAATTCGCAAATTCTTTAGCTTGGAAGGTCTGTTTTACCACATCCACCTTACTCCCCAACAGACTACCACGTTTTCTGTTCCTTACAAAACTTTTTGGATGGAAAAACCTTGGAACTGCCAGGAAGATGGGAGAAGGTGGTGAATACATAGTAAATTAATATAATTTTGTTATTTAATGAGAGCAAAATAAATGTCTGATAAAAAGACGGAAGTTACTTATGACTGTAGAAATGTAACGAAAGTAGAGTCGACAGACAAGCCTTTCGTTGATAATTCTGATAGTTTATTCACCTAGGAGGTCATAGGAACAGAGAGGGTAGGAGGGAGATGGCGTGAGGTCAATTTAAACAGTTTAGGAGCGGGGACACAGCGGGAGATGCGAGCGGCGATAGTCGGGCGTGATAAGACCCGTCAGCTATATCCAGATATCCACAGCGAGTGAGAGCTAAACCACAGTTTAGAGAGGAGAGGCACAGACAATGGCGGGCAGAGGTGGAAATGAGAGCCCCTGACAGCCATTGTAGCTCTAGATTACAGGACCAGCCGAGTCTGCAGATAAAAATGGAACTCAGCTCAGCTCAATTTCCTCTCTGTCGCCACTCTATCTCCCGTGAGCCGCCGAGGATACAACCCGCTCCTTTCATTTTATACACCTTGTCACCGCGCCTGTCTCCCGGCTCCTTCACCATTTTACACTTTTTTTTATTATTTCTCCTTCGGTTCGATATAATAATCAACTTAGTGACAACTTTTTTCATAAATTCCAGGCCATTTACAATTCCCAACATGGACTGTTACTTCCAGGCAGGCAAGGGAAATTCTTCATGAAGTGTTGCAGTTTTAAGAATTTTTTTCCATCTCTCAATAGAAAACAAATTACTAATTTACAAAGTTATACATAAGCCAATCTGGACATACAGAATAGAGCTATGGGGGACAGAAAAAAAGTCGAACATCAAGCGTATCCAAAAGTCCTGAGAACAATAGTACATGCCCCTCATTACGCCAGCAACCAAACCCTTCATAACTATCATAATATACCTTACATTCTTGAACTCCTCCCTTCCAAGTTCATGAAATTCCATAGTAACCTATGCAACCACTCTGATCCCCAAGCACTTCTTGGAAACTAAAACGGCAGTGTCCTCGTAACCTGCTATAAATGCGTAGCAGTGGGAGTCCTGGCAATGGTCAGTTTCTGCAATCATGTCCTGAGCGTCTGTGGCTCTCACGCTCTTAGTCAGCCTCCACTGGCTCGTATCCGGTGACGCTGCTGACGGAGGAGCGTGGGGGACCTCCAAAGACTCCGTTTTCTCTTTCGCGTGCGAGGGAGGTGACAACCATGTGGATTTGGGAGGTCTCTGGGCTGTTTGTAAATACTATATAGATGAACGAGTGAATGAAAACATTTAGCACAATTACTTATTGCCCAATGAGGCAGATTGTAATTTTATCATAATAAAGCTGGTAATTTTCATACAGCCAACACAATTGGAAAGTAAAAATTATGCAAGGCATACTATGTTAGGAAGCCCTATAACCACTAAGCGCTACCTGTCTCCAAAGATGCCAAAGTAAGCCACGTTAGGCCTCGAGTTATTGAATACTTACAAAAAAAGTTAAATACGCAGTACATAACTATTATACAATGGTTGGAGGAGAAGACATAGTTAAGGTTTTAATTTAAAACCGCTGTCTTTCTAAGTCACCGCACAGCGATCAGCCCTTCGCTACGACCTCTGGAGAACTGCTCTTCATAAAAACCGTTACTAACTAAATGAATTTTTTGAATAGATCTTAAAATCTACCTGCTCATTGAATATGGCCAATCAAGCCAGTCAGAAAATATTGTCAGCCATAAGTAGCAGAGGATCGCTGTGAAATGTTTTACCACACAATTTCCCTCAAAGATACACAACATAGAAAGTAACTGAAATGCTGGATCAGTTGCTTATTCGTAGATCAGTTACACGATGACTAGTAATAGTAATCTCCTTCTTTACTCTGTGTTTTTTTTTTTAATTTTCAATTTATCTTCTTGAAGATGTAACATTATTTCTATGTACTAATACTTCAAGTGTAATCTATTGCGAGACTCAGGCATCGCTGTGAAGAGTCTTAATGGTTATTTTCGACGGCTAGACGGTAATTACTTACTCTACCAAACCTTACCCACTAAAACCATTATCTATGTACACAATCATTTTAAATTCAAATCCTCCCTCCCTGATTGCAGAGCCACTCCTTTTACACTTCTTTCATATTCTTTCGTGCTTGCATATAACATTTGGAACTCTATAGCAACTTAAAGTCTCTCGTGTTTTCTTGGGATGCTTAGCTTCCGGCTTAATACAATACTTTACAATATTATAACAATACTTTGGTATTTATCAAGTCCTGAAGGTGCCCCTGATTAACCTTTTCCCTCACTCTAGTGTTCCTCGTTCTGTCTAATCAAGTTTTACCAATTACTTTTAAGAGTATTCATTTCATTTCAGGTAAATTCATTTCGCCTGCCAGAATTCTACTTTCCTGCTTATAAATGGTGTCCCAGAATTAACGCAAGATTTGATTTAAATAGAAAAGACAGTTTTTAGTATTTTTGTTGTTATTTTTTTGATTGAATTATAAATAATAGGGTAGGGTTATTTATAGAATAACACATCGGGCAAATGGCCTCCACGACTTTGCTGGCACATACACGACCTGGAAATGTCTCATGGAGTATTTGAATTGTTTCATGGGCTGTATGGCATGTAGCACCATCTTGTTGAAACCACATATTGGCCACATCAATATCATCCAATTTCGGCACAAAGAACTGTGTATACGACGCCGAATTGATGTTCCTGGGTTTTCAACAATCACTCTCACAAAGTCAAAACACTATTCCGACCATATTTTGCCTGAAAATTTTGAACTGCGGCCGCCAAACTTTCATTATTTTTGAGATAACGTTCAACAATAAATACACGTTGTTTTATCGTGTAACGCTCCATTTTTACTAACCTTAAACTGTCAGCTGTCAAATGGTTTTGTTTTTTTAGGGTTCCAGCACTTTACTGCACAAGTGGCGGCGAATTCAAATCTTGCGTTAATTCTGGAACATCCTTTACAAGGCCATCTTTTACCTATTATTGTTTTTCTCAATTTTAAATACACTTGGTAAGCCTTAGGTGCCTGTATTCTGTTGTGAATCTCTGTATTGATAGATTACAACAATTTCTATTAACAATTAAAATTTAGAATGCCCTACCGCAAAATCTTATTATTCATTAAAAATTAATTGAATTCGCAAAACGCTGATTGTTAGTAACGTCCGTCGTAGTTCTGGATGAGTAAACGGAAAGTGCTGACGGATATAGAAGAAGGTATAGGAGGGAAATGTTCATTAAAAGAATATAACCAACCCCCTGGTTAGGAGGGCTGTGAATTGTGCTGGGAGTATTTAGCTCACGTTTGAGCCTGGAAATAAACACAATTAAGATAGAGGCCGTTGGCGGTGCGCGATAAGACTCGGTGGTGCAAATCCTACAACTATTTTCGGATCACGTCCGTCAACTAAGTGGTCACTGAGCGGCTTAACTGTCCGGTCACTTGGCTCTCTCAGCTCACTGCTTCGTCGTCTGGGCTTATCAGTGTCTCGGCGCCTGCTTCCACCTCGTCGGATATATGGCCCTCTTGCTTCGGATCACCGGTTCCCCTTTTTAAATATGAACCATTGTTTATAGACTCCTAGCTATATATTAATAAGGATTTCTTTAGGATCGAAGGCTGGCTGTGGGCCGTTCTTCAAACGAACGGAAGGGCAGGTCATGGCACCCAACGAAAGAGCAGGTAAGTCACTGTAAATCCCAATTGTTGAAAATACAACCCTGTTCTCATTTATACCACATTTACAATTCTTCAAACTATTATTGACTCCAACATATACTGTCATTTTTCTTTGATGTTTTAACGAAAGTTAAATAATCTTTGTTTGAGGAGTGTATTTTAAAAGAAAAAAAAGAAAAGCTTTATTATGAAGTACAAGCAAAACACTGGTATATACAAATATTAACATTTATGTTACTACATACTACTGGGTCGGGTGTTTATGGACTAGTGTCTGGGAAACAAGTGTGAACTAGTGGTGACTGGAACTAAAGCTGAGACATACGTGAATATGAGAAGGGTTGTTTCAGGAATCGGGAGGGATGCGGTCGCTTACTAAAAAAATAACAAGAAACACCAGTGACTTCCATGAAGTCCCAAGGCAGGTATACGAGGGTGGTCTGAAAAGTTTCCGACCTAACAAAGCTTTTATTTCACTAGCTTTTATTTATTTTATTATCATCTTCATGTTGAGGTCGGAAACTTTTCAGACCACCTGTGTGCACTCAAGTGCTATCGGGCAGCCATTATTAAATTCTTCAAAACATTCCTAAATCATCCACTTGAAACTAAAAACATCCGCAGACCAACGATTAAAATGTCACCTATACCTAATACAAATAAAACACTAATTAGTGAAGGCAACAAAATATCTAATGTTTTATCAAAGATTAAAAAATAGGAATAAAGTAAACAATACGATATATATTCTATGTAATAGTAAAATACAATATAAATCTCATGTGACAACTGAATATATCAAGTGTTGAAACATTCTTCTTAACCTTCACGAAATAATTTACCATTTTCAGAAAATCAACTACACACAATAACAGATACCAATGTATAAAATAATATAATATAATAATAATATAAATTTGTAAACAACGTACAAATGGGGCCTTCGAAGCTAATAGATTATTTTCAAATCCCCTTTTACGACCCTTACGATAAGAAATGATTCTTTAGAACAAGTCTCTATCAAATCTTAAAGAAAACGATCCGGGGAAAAACAAGTAAATTACTGATATTGTTAGGAAACTCATTAAAAAATCTAACAATTATCTTATTCCAGCATAAAAATCTTGAAATCACAGCTATCAAAGAACCAGTGCCCACTTTCCACCGTTCTGGAATATGCTGCACCTGGTAAGAGCAATGCACTAGTGCGACAGCAGTGAGGTATTTCGAACTGAAAGCTTAAAATAAATAGCAATTTTATGCTTGACAGCAATTTAATAATTAAAAATATAAGACAAGGAAAGAAGGTTTATTGACGAGAAAACAAAGAAATGTATGTACACGCCAAAACACTCATAACCAGGGTATTTAGAATGTACAAATGGACTGCATAATACGGATTGCCACACCGGGGTGATAATTAAGAAAGAAATTTGTTTACCTCGATCTATCACCTCTGGCAACAATGTTCCTCTTAGTTCTCGTTGTTACAGCTAACACACTACCACTAGCACACCAACTTCTAGTTCTATGGTATCAAGGTGATGGATAGGCATCTCCATTTCTCTATTCATTTTAGTAATAAAATAGAAAAAGTACGACACAGGTCTTAACGGCTATCGCACTTGCTAACTTCACCCAACCGTCGCTTCGTCTCAAACTGATGATCTATAAATGTGTCCTCCGGCCTTCTCTGCTGTACGGTGCCCCGCTATTTACCCATTTGACAGACACTACAGCCAAATGTCTCCAACATTTCCAGTATGATATCATGCGAAAAGTGGTCCGACATACCTCTCTCAAGAGGTTGAAGAACACTGACCTGCACCTATTGCTTGGTGTGCCGTCGGTGGGTGAGTTCATCCGCCGGAGACAGTTTTTTGACTCGTTGCAGCACCTAACTAACCCAGTGTTTAACACTATCACCCCACCATCCCTCCCATATGGATGGCAACAGACTGTTGGGGAAAAATTAGGTTAAGAATTAGTCTGTAAGTCAGTTTTAAGTTTGATCAAAGATGACGTCGCACTGGCGTGAACATATATATTAATCTTAAAGCTAACAAATGAAGGTTACGATGCAAAAATGTTTATAATAAATCGTGCTCGTTTAAAATGTTAAGTCTAGAGTCCAATAGTCACTTGATGACGCTAAACTGTCCAGCGCTGCTTATGGCGACGGTCCTCACGTTTGACACTCCTCTATGTAAGAGATGAAACCTACTTGAACAACGTTTAATGGGTTTATGAGGTTGCTCAATGGGATACCTGGTGCAAACTCAACATCCGGCAGAGAGACGTTGAGGATGGCAAAGCGCTGAGGGAGATGTTGAAAGTTGGATCAGGCTGACTAGACGCGTCTCATACAAGAGTTGCTTCACATTTGATGTTGTTGTTGACAAAGACTACAGGACCTGACACTGGCTATGAATTCACTAAATTCACTGTTAGGCTAATGAAATGCAACAGCGAGGATCAAGTACGCTACAAAAGTAACCGATGAAAACTAAACGTGGTGGAAAATTAAAAAATTTAAATAGGCACAGTAAAAACAAAAAGATTTCAGCAGGCAAGTGGGCAGCCCATCAGACACAATTTGTATCTTTAATCCAATCAACGAGTTTGTCTTGTACAGTTTTAGGCTATGGAAGACATTTTGATGTTGAGGTAGGGTATTGGAGTCAGTTTTGGCCTAAAGGCAGTTAACTAATGACTCAAGGTTAACAAACTGATTTACAAAAGATTCGTCGTTATTCTTTAGTCAAGGAAAAAAACATCTTGTTGAAATAAGAAAGATAATATAACATCCGAATATATTATTAAAAAAACAATAACGTAATAAATCATAATAAAATCTGCAATTAATAAATGTTCATTTGTCGCAATTTAGTTTATTGCAGTCAATGAAGTCAACCTTTGATAGGCAATAATTGCTTAGAGACCGCTTGTGAATAGGCCTTGTGCCATGTGGAAATTCGAACGTTCCTTGTTCCTTGCTTCGAGCCTGCCTAACAGTACGGCCGTGTGGGCTTGCCTGTTCGTTTACCCGTGATACTGCCCGATCTTCTGCGAGGGGCTTTGTACAAGAATAATTCTCGATTATTAAAATATAATTTTAATATTTTTAATTTTTTGTTTTAAATACTCAATTTAATTTTTGTGTGTAACACAAAATCTTCTTCCACGGCAGAGATTATCAGTTTCAGTCTTACAACTCAGGTCCTTCTCATGAGGTCTGTCTTTGTCTTTAGCTTCTCCTATCCTTTCTCTCCAAATCACAACCTCACAGAAAATGGTAAATTGCATATTTCTTTCAGAGCTGACCCCAATTGAGTCAATTTCATACTTTTCTCTTGGATCAAAAATTATTTAGGCCAGCATTATCTTACTTTCGTGGCGCTGCGAAACTGAGAGGACCTTGGTCTCTTCCACAAGTTTTCTCGACCCCTGTCTTTTTTTTTCTTTTTTTTTTTTTTTTTTCATTTACAACAACTTTATTATGATAAAATTACAATCTGCCTTATTGGGCTACAAGTAATTGTGATAACTCCAGGCCTAACGTGGCTTACTTTGTATCTTTGGAGATAGATAGCGCTTGGTGGTTATAGCGCTTCCTTGCTTTGCTTTGCATACTTTTTACTCTCCAATTGTGTTGGCCGTATGAAAATGATCAGCTTTATTATGATGAAATTACTATCTGGCTCATTGGGTAATAAGTAATTGTGATAAATGTTTTCATTCATACCAATTCACAATTTTCGGTCACTCGCTCATTCATACTATATATGCAAAGAGCCCAGAGGCCCCCCAAGTCCACATGGTTGTCACCTCCCTCGCGTGCGAAGGAGGAAGCGAAGTCTTGGGAAGTCCCCCATGCTCCTATGTCAGCCGCGTCACTGGATAAGAGCCAGCGGAGGCTGGCCAAGAGCACGAGAGCCACAGACGCTGAGGACATGATTAGTGAAACTGGCCATATCGAGCCCTGTCTACATGCTGCTGTCAGAACAGCTCACATAAATATAATCATTTAATAATCCATACAAAGCTTACATCATTTTTTTTATAAAATATATAAATTTAGTTTGATTGGTCATTCTCTAATAATTAGGAGAGTATAATAATGATATTAATACTCGGAAGATTTTCATCTGACTTGAAGTTTTATGGGCGTTTTCAAGAAATTGGTTTCCGTCAACTATATTCCAGAAGACATTGGATTTTAGAATAATGATCATGTTCATCATAAAAATTATCTGATCCTGATTAGATCCTAAACTTCAGTTCTTCTGCCCTGGCATTAACAAACTCAGCAATGTTTCCAGATTTATTTTATTTTACTAATTTATCAAATAAAACATACTTTAATTAAATATTCAATTCCCTTAATTTATTATTCAAGTAAATTTATTAATGGAAACATCTCAATCGTTGAATTGTTGACATTGAACTGTTGAAATCGATATTCAAAGTGGTCTTGAAATAATTGAAGGTTGATAACAAATGGTGATATTAATTAGTTTTCATTAATTGCTAAATAAAATAAAAAAGTACGTACAATTTTTAATTAAATGTTATAATGGTTACAATTATCTGTTTTGTTGTGGGCACACCTGAAATGGTTCGGTGAAATGCGCCATTGTTCCCGCGACAACAGGGTTGGGGACTCCTCAAATATATGTATATAGTTAGTACTGGCATACAATTGTAGGTAACATTTGCGGGTACAATAAAATTGTAGACAATTTGAGTATTTTGTTATTATTATACTTTATATTGTTTCTAACATTGAGTAATCTTTTATTCAATTATGTACCCCAACAGTCTTTCATCAAGTTTTTTGACTTGTGCAGCACCTCACAAACCAGTGCTTAACACTACGACCCCACCACCCTTCCCAAATCGATGGCAACAGACTGTCAGGGAAAATTAGGTCAAGATTTAGTTTAAGTTTTTATTGTTAGTATAAATTAGTTTTAAGTCTATGAAAAATAAGGCGAGAGTCATCACTTTTAATAAATTCAATCCATTAATGTATAATGTTCATCATTATACTTTTGTACAATGCAGATCACTATTTTGTATACTATAGAATTTGTATAAAATGTAGCCAAGCTAGAGGAAATATAATGAAGCAATTGTAAATAGATTCGTTTGTAGAATCTATATTTTGTAACAAGGGGATATGAAAAAAAAATAAGGTTTTCATGCAGTAATAAATATTGCAAGGAGAATGACATTACTGAAAGAAATTCGTTTGGTGAATGGTAGCTGCATCGAAATACTTACTCTGGTTCAAATGCGTAAATGCTGACAATAGCCTTTAGGACTCGATGAGGTTGCACTGAGTGTAAGCCAGGATATGTGACCACGCTAGGATAAACGATACATCAGGGGATTAGTGGAATAAAATTTAAGTAAGTATTTTATATAAATTTTTGAAAAGTCCTGAAAACAGTAGTAAATGCTCCTTATTACGTCAGCAACAAAACCCTTCATAACGATCTTAATATGCCTTACATTCTTGAACTCATCCCTTCCAAGTTCATTAAAGTCCATAGTAACCTATCCAACCACCCTAATCACCTAGCACAGTCATTGCACTCCACCACTCATCCCTATAATCCTCCTCGGGGACTAAAACGGCCTCGTGACCTGCTATAAATAAGTGACAGTAGGAGTACTGGCTATGGCCAGTTTCTCTAATCATGTCCTGAGCGTATGTGACTCTCGCGCTCTTCGTCAGCCTCCGCTGGCTCGTATCCGGTGACGCGGCTGACGTGGGAGCGTGGAGGACTTCCCAAGACTCCGCTTCCTCCTTCGCACGTGCATATATAAGTAGTATGAATGAGCGAGTGAATGAAAATTGTAAATTGGTATGAATGAGATCATTTATCACAATTACTTATAGCCCAATCAGGCAGATTGTAATTAAAAAAAAAAAAAAATTGAAATTAACCTTTTGTACTGCAAAAAAAAAGGTTTTGTTAGATCCTAGGGTATATAATGCTGCTAACAGTAAGTAAGCCCTAAAAATTAACATAGTGAGGTATGATAAAAGTTTAATACATATTTTTTCGTAAAATTGACACGATAAAACAGCTAAACATAATAAAGAAACAAGAATAGCATTTAACGCGAAGCGAGCTCATATCCTCTATAAATTCACTCTCTAATGCGAGCAAGACAATTTACTTAAATTGGAATTATAATTAATTGATATTGAGTCAAGACATAACAGAATTATGCGCAATTAAAGAGATTAAGACGTAAGACGGTTAAGGTCTGAGGAGATAAACTCCCCGGGAGGAGACAAATTAATGTTGAAAGATTTACAAACCGAGTGGTGGTGGGTTTAAGGGGGGGGGAGGGGGTTGTCACCCCACCATTGAGCTTAGCCCCTTAACTAAATCCCAAGCGGCCCTAATAAAGTTCGTTAGTTCTGATTTGGGGTTGGGTATCATTCATTTAGGGCAAAGGGCCCTTCAAGTGGCTCCTGTTTGTTCTCGGATAAAGGTTTAGAAAGGTAAGTCTTAATCGTTTATCGCTTAGGGTTAACCAGCGGAAAATCAGCTAAGTAATTATTCAGATTAATGGAATAAAAACAAGATGCGAATTGATGAATATCCTAACAGTCTTTTCAATTAATTTAATTTATCTAGATACTTGTACATACATATATATATATATTTTAATTTATTATATTCTACCAGCGTCATAACCCGCGAATGTAAACATCACAAAGTGGCATGCCTGACATGAAGGCAGAGGACACAATAGGGAGGAATCCCATGAGATATCCCTCTATATTGTTGAAGTTTGAAGATATCTTATTGTATACGTACAGTTTGTCGACAAAGTTTCTGTTTAATGTTCCAATGAAGTCTACGTGATTTGGTACGTACAATGGCGAGTATTAGAGTTTCCTATATAATTACAACAACAACAACTTTATCATGATAATGTTACAATCTGCCATCATTGGGCGATAAGTAATTGTGATAAATGTTTTCATTTATTCGCTTATTTATATAGTATTTACAAACAGCCCAGAGACCTTGGTGACACATGGTTGTCACCTCCCTCGCATGCGAAAGAGGATGCGGAGTCTTGGGAAATCCCCTACCCTCCTCCGTCAGCCGCGTCACCGGATACGAACCAGCGGATTGCCATTGCCAGGACTCCCGCTGTCACAAATTTATAGCAGGTCACGAGGCCACTACCGTTTTAGTCTCCGAGGAGGATTATAGGGATGAGTTGTGCAGTGCAATGACTGTGCTAGGGGATTAGGGTGGTTGGATATGTTACTATGGACTTTAATGAACTTGGAAGGGATGAGTTCGAGAATGTAAGGTATATGAAGATTGTTATAAAAATAAAGGGTTTGTTGGGGGAACTATTGTTCTCAGGACTTTTGATTGAAAGGATTGGATACGCTTGATGTTGGACTTTTTTGCTGTCCCCCATAGCTCTATTCCATATGTCTAGATTGGCTTAAGTATAACGTTGTAAATTAGTAATTAGTTTTCTATTGAGAGATGGGATGTCCTTTGTGTAGTAGTGTGTACAATTGTCCAAAGCGTCTGTTTAGTTCTTGTCTTTTTAGCCTCGTATGTGGGTTCCAGGTCCATGTCTTTTGTCGAGATGGAAGCCTAAATACCGTACTAACTCGGATACAGGGAGAGGAATGGAATTAAAAGAAACTAGGGAACAAGACTTGCAGCAGATGGTGAAGGTAATGTGGGAACATTTTGCTTCATTAATATTAATCCGCCATTGTTTGCACCAATTCTCGATTTCATCAAGGTGTTTTTGAAGGTTTTGGGATGCTACATCGGGGTCTGGATGGGATGTCAAGACTGCAGTGTCATCTGCAAATGTTGCCAACAAGGTATTGGCGTAGAGGGGATGTATAGGCTATAGAGGATGGGGCCCAGGACACTGCCCTGTGGAACTCATGCACTTATGGGATAGTAATTAGAATATTTTAAGCCATAGTGGACTTGGACAAGGGTATGTGGTCAATATATTTTAAGCTTGTAAAGCAAACATGCGTGCCAGACCCTGTCAAAAGCTTGAGCTATGTCCAGAAAGCCCTATATAATTAAAGTAATTAATTGTCAATGTTGATCCATTAACGCATTCCGTGAACTACCCAATACCTCCATTTTTACTGGAAGGGTTGAATTGTAAACCAACTGCCTGGTATTCCAAGGCAAGGTAGTTCTAGGTCGTGTACTGAAGTACTGAATGCTTATGTCAGTATTTGCGAACGGACTACTGTACTAATGTTAGATTCGTAAAATCTCAGACACTGTGCTCACTAGTCACCCCTTGCGGAATTATATTATAAAAAAATATAATAGGATAATTATTTATCATGGATTCGATAACTGTAATTTCATAACCGACACGATAGAACTGTTATTGGTCTACAAAAGACGTAATCGATGGCACTTCAGTATTTTTTATAGGTCGGCTTGTATTTTTTTAAACGATTCGGGCTTTGAATGATACTAACATGCTAAATATCAAACCTTTACAAAAATACACAAGTTGATTTAAATTTGTTAACGGCAGGTTGTTGATAAAAGTATTCATATGATTTATCTAGCATACAAAGGAACTACTTTACCAAATAACGGTGTTCTAATAAAGCATGCGATGTGCTCGATTTATAGTAATAAATAATTATAATAAAGTTAAATGACAGTTTTAATGAGTTCACATAACCATATTTCTATTCTAAACTGATGTTATATGATATTCTTAAGTCATGTAAAACAGATATATATTTTTTCAAAGCGCCGGTACTTTAATAATATTTATATTTTTTATTATTAAATAATTATTCCTTAATTATATTATATGGAACTTCCATGTTTATAGATTAAACTATATGGGACTAACTGTCTACAGGTCTGTTAAAACAATTCAGCAAAACTCTAAAAATGACCAGGCTTTTAGCAAATTTCCATCGTGATTCTACTTTGAGGAAAGTAGCACCTCCTGGACTACAGATAGCATAAGGATTATGCCAAACAATTTTTTTTTGGTTTTAGATTGTTTAGCATAGAAAGTTTAACATAGTAACAAAAGTATAATTTTTCGAAATTTCACTTATTTGGCCGAAGAAAGAGTTCTCTTGTGCATTTTTTACCATGGAATATTTCGTCGTTGACTATTTTCAGAAGGGACTGCGCAGTAGAGAGAGGTGCGCATGAGATAGTGGACCGTCTGAGAGGATTAGTTGCTCACTAACTCAGCAGGGACAGAAAATGTGTTCCGCTCAGATAAAAACGAAGCTGGAGGGTTTAGGGTCTCCGCGTCTACCCTATACCCTATATCGGGGCGTAAAGCGTAAAGCAACTTAGAGCGTTCATATCAGTCAGGAAAAATTGACGATTCCAACGTCACATTATTATTTAATTGATAAACACACACACCTGAGTTTTACCGGATAGGTAACTTATAACAACTGACACATCAATGTGAAACTTCATACATACAAGTCATTCACAAATATATGTGCTACGACAGCATATTTTGAGGGTATTTCTACATTATGACCTCAAATATATAAGATAGTTATGTACTAAGAAATTAGGTATCCCAAGAAGAATAAGGATATTTCAAAAACTAAATTTATATCTTCTATTTATTTTTTTTTCTTCCCCTTTTATAGCCCTTTAAATTTCCAGATAATTATAGATCCTCAGGTAAATTATTTTGTATTTCCTGTAGCATCACTACATTATATACAGGTTTTGTTATTTTATAGAAATTATATAATGAATAAACAAGTATAATGATATACATTATACGTGACTGGACTAAACTGACTAATAAAGGTGGTGGGGCTCACCTTTTAGATCAACCTTAAAACTAACTTACATACTAATTCTTATCCTAATATATCTTCTATAAGAATAAACCTAACCTTAAATAAGTTATATGAAAAATAACATTGTCGATAAGAACAGGAGATAGGCCGGAGCATAAAATAGGCTAAAGGATCGTGTACCAGGAGTCGTACTTGCTCCACAGGTCGAGCGAGGAGAACGATAGAAGTATCCCATGTTACCCAGACCTTGCAAGATAAGATCTGTACGAAACTCCAAATAATCCAACATCATAGTTATAGCCAGTAATATAACAGATGAGAACAATCTACAGTTCAAAGCTTACAGTACAGTACACTGTGCCGCTCATCCCTATAACCTCCTCGGAGACTGAAGCGGGAGTGGCCTCGTGACCTGCTATAAATGCGCGAGAGAGGGAGTCATGGCAATGGCCAGTATTCGAAACTGAAAATACTCCAGCATTAAAGTTCTAGCCAGTACTATAACAGACGGGCACAATCTATAGTTGAAAGCTTGCCCGGGGTTAGGGTTATAATATCGAAAGAAGGAAACGCTGTTGGGTGAGGATCAGGCGTGGAACTGACCACGGCTATCAAAGGGTCGAGGCAAGAGCAGGAAAAAATTAAATTTTCAGGCTACGAAAACGAATTTTGCAATTGCAGTCCTCTAAAGTGCCAACAAATATTACATATTGCTTATCAGCACGTCAACAGCTGTAATTTAATACTCTAATACTCTACTCAGAATTACAGGATAATGTTTATTGTTTAATTACGAAGTAGTTCAATATTGACCTTTCATTAGTTTGCATATTGTCAACCATGGCGTCAAGGTGGTTAATTACCAAAATTCCTACACATTTTTCAGCTACCGAGTAATTAATCTTGTTTTTTGGAAGTTATTATATTTTTAATATTATTATAATATAAAGTAGACTCTCCAAAACGGGAAATTTACAGTCTACAAGGACTGACAAAGAACATAACCGACAGACATATACGCTTTGAAAAACACTAACAAAAGCTTGAACAAGTCAGGACAAACTGCACAGCCACATTACTGTCAATGAACTTTGAAAGAACCCTTAACTTAAAAAAAACCTCTTGTTTTTCGCTTCTTTAAAGAAATTTTATTACTTAAAAAACAAAACAATCATCAATCAAACTTGGTCACTGATTCTTAAATAAACTAATAAGTAGACACTAGAATCAGAACACATAAATGCGTTGTTACTAGCTACTCATTTCCCTTACGAGACTGAGTGGATCAATTCCTTTCGGGGAAAATCCTAAAAACTAGGCGGAAATCGAACCCGAGTCGAGTATGAGTCCGTAGTTCGTAGACTAGCACGATAACAACTACACTACGGAGGCGAAGTTAGTACCAGTAGAGAACAAAACAAGAGGACTGAATTATTGTCGAGTCCGAAGGGAGAGGTTCTACCTTTTGAAAATAAAACTGATTTCAGTAATGCCGAATTAAACTTTGAAAGAGTTAATATGTTTGAATATTATTTATTTCGCGTTATTTTATCTTCAAGGTTTAAATTTACAAAATATAAAATAATATTATATCATACTAATTAACATAATTATGTGCTGAAATATAATTTACATTATTTAAAATCCATCAAATACACAATCGAAGTATTGTAATTTGTACAGAAGTAATAATTGGAAATGATTAATCCTAGGATAGCGTCCAAACTTGAGAGCCAATAACCAAAGATAAAAAATAATTAAAGATAAAAAATAACCAAAGATAAAAAATAAGCCATGTGAATGAAGAATCCATCTCTAGCCACAATGAACCGGACAAGTACCAACATGATACGAGATCTCTCTTGTCAAAATTGTACATTTTCGATATTGTTCGACGTGTGTTTTGGATTTCATGAATTTTTGGAAAGGTGCAGCAAAGCTGTTCTAATCGACAGAACGGTTTGATTTTTCAAAGAGCAAAAATAATTTTTCTTAGCAATTTTTTGATTTGTGTCATGTTTATATTTTACTTATACAGTATATATCGATCATAGAAATTTCTTAACGTTTTGTAATTAATTAATTGACAATAACTATAATTATAATGAAATGATATCTGTGTATATTATCAATGCTTTCCACATATTGTCACATAACTGTGCTAAAGCACTTTGATAATAGCATGATAACTTCGTGGAGAAAATAATAGTTTTATATCATAACAAAATTAAAAAATAAGTTAGCCCTAGTCCTATCCCTTAAAAATAAAGGAACCAGGAATCGAACTCCTGTGTTGTAGTTATTTATAACGAATAACTTTGGTCCTTAAGGCTCAATGATTTTTTTCACGATTTCACTGAATGACACGACAGTCTTGGTTGGCCGACTTCTGTTTTAAAACCTCAAAATTTAGGAAGTTATACCAAATAAAAAATCAAAGATTTCAAAAAAAATTTTGAAAAATAATATTTTTAAAGAAAAAACAATAGAAAACACCTATTGTCATTTTAGTCGATTTCAATGTTTTCAAAGGCAAATTACAGTGAGGGTCTGTTTCTCCAATAATGTCCTGAGCGTCTGTGGCTCTCGCGATCTTGGTCAGCCTCCGCTGGCTCGTATCCTGTGACGTGTCTGATGGAGGAGCGGGGGAGGGGGATTCCACTTCCTCTTTCGCATGCGAGGGAGGCGACAACCATGTGGATTTGGGAGGTCTCTGCGCTGTAAATACGGTATGGATGAGAACATTTATCACCAATACTTAGGCCAATAAGGCAGATTGTAATATTTATCACAATAAAGAATTTTTCAATAAATAAATAAATTTCGCAAACTCACCCTCGCGCCTAGAGTGTAAGTTGGCGTGTTCCTCAGCCCTTCGCCAAGACCGAAGACTTGGCCACTGATCTTCCTCGGGAGATCGCGGATCCCGCCTTAACCGCCTTAAACCCCCAGCTGTAAATTAACCCTTAAGACGGGGGCGGGCGCCACCCCCAAATAATAATATAAAGCTAGAACGCCATAACTCAGGGACTGAGGCAACATTAAGATTACTAATCTTTAATCCCAAGCTCCCCACTCCTTTCTGAGCCAGAGCCAGGCAGCGACCGCCTAAAAGTTAAGATATATTGCCTCCTTGGAATTATATTGTGAAGGTGGAGGGGGCCCCGGGAGAATTATTATGATAGAAGACTTAGCAATCGTTATTATATGAGGGGCTTATCTCGCCACCCGCTAGCTATATGAGAGCCAGTGCAGGTTCTGCCATCTAGCCCTAAAATATTGCGTCGGTTTTCCTTTGCCTTTTCATGAATCTTATTACCTCCCTTTCCGCTCCTGTTTCACCTGCAGATAGGCCACGAGTTA
The DNA here is from genome assembly GCA_930367205.1 of Acanthosoma haemorrhoidale. Taxonomy (NCBI): domain Eukaryota; kingdom Metazoa; phylum Arthropoda; class Insecta; order Hemiptera; family Acanthosomatidae; genus Acanthosoma; species Acanthosoma haemorrhoidale. The sequence goes on along the minus strand of OV884013.1, from coordinate 8,859,691 downwards.
TGTCTCCCCTTTAATCCGTCACGGCGCTCTTGTCCTTCCTTGTTCCTCCCACTCGCTTTGTTTCGCCGTTCGCTTAGACAAAAATATACGCTAGGAGGTTTAATCATCATTCCGCCGGAGACAGATCAAGTTTTTTGACTCGTTGCAGCACCTAACCAACCCAGTGTTTAACACTATGACCACACCACCCTTTCCACATCGATGGCAACAGACTGTCGGGGAAAATTAGGTTAAGAATTAGTATGTAAGTTAGTTTTAAGTTTGATCAAAAAGGTGAGCCCCATCACCTTTATTAGTCAGTTTAGTCCAGTCACGTATAATGTATATCATTATACTTGTTTATTCATTATATAATTTCTATAAAATAACAAAACCTGTATATAATGTAGCGATGCTACAGAAAATACAAAAATAATTTGTAAATAGATTCGCCTGAGGATCTATAATTGTATATAATTATCTGTAAATTTAAAGGGGCTTTGAAGGGGAAGAAAAAAAAAATTATCGGGAGTCCTGGCACTGGCCATTATTTACCCGGAGCGTCTGTGGCTCCTTTAGCTACTATTTAGCAGTAGTCTGACTGCAGGAGCAACGTGAGGTATCTCCCCGATCCCTGATTCCTTCCCCTCTGCTGACAGGTAACATTGGGAGATTCCTTGATGAGAGAGTGAACGCAATATTGTATATCTGATATGAATAAGATCAATTGTCACAATGATAGTATGTTTATTTTTATTTTTTATTTACGGGTAGTTCAAGTTTAGTTTTATCTAATTGAAAAACCAAAAATGCTTCCTCTATTGTGAATGGCTAATAGTTTATTTATTTTAAAGTTATCAAATTACAGAGAAATGTACCGATGTGACCTTGAGAGAGTGCTTGTGGGTCCTCGACTTCTCAGGGCTGTGGGTGGGACACATTTCAAGTCTTACAGAGTACGTTCAGCTCCGAGGACTTGGTGGAGGACTGTAGGGATTGGTGCTTTTCAATAAACATTTACAACAATTATGTAAACATCAGTGGACTGTGCTCGTCACTGAAATATTGGTAGGCATCAAGGTTTTTACCCAAATCCTCCGATCAGTTTTCTTCAAATGAAAATACATATCCAACCTAGCAAACAGCTGGGACTGGGGTGCCTCATTTGTTCACTTGTATCGATAATATTTATAGTTGCTGATTTTAATAGTATTTTTTTTCTCTTTATTGTGCTAAAATTACAATCTGCCTTATTAGGCAATAAATAATTAAAATAAATGCTCTCATTCATACCATATTTACAATTCATCATTCATACAATATTTACAGACAGCTCAGAGGCCTCCCAAATCCACATGTTTGTCACCTCCCTCGCACACAAAGAGGAAGCGGAGTCTCGGAAAGTCCCCCACGCTCCGCCGTCAGCCGCGTCACCGGATACGCCAGTGGAGGCTGACTAAGAGCGCGAGAGCCACAGACGCTCACATGATTGGAAAAACTGGCCATTGCCAGGACTCCCAATGTCACGTATTTACAGCAGGTCACGAGGCCACTGCCGTTTCCGTCTCCCAGGAGGACTATAGGGATGAGTGGTGCAGTGAAATGACTAGGGGATTAGGGTGGTTGGAAAGGCTACTATGGAATTTCATAAACCTGGAAGGGATGTCTAATAGTATAAAAAAAACTCAAAAAAACATTAACAAATCTTTTACCAATCAATGTGAAATAATAATAAAATTTAAATAATTGAAAACGTAGCAGTTGTAAAATCAAAAAAAAATATGTTCGTATCGTATTATTGCATTGTAGGAATAATTTTTTTTTTCATGTGAATAAGTCAATTTAGAATTTAGTTACGAATTGATTACTTCATTGAAAATTTCTAACATCATTTTATAGGACGCGTGTCTAATTTTAAAGCTATGGTCACTATTTATCAATTTATTTTTCTTGTTTATGTCGACTGTTCTTTTTTTAGCACTTTCCATTTTTTTTCTTAGAAATAGTACATTTTTTCCCCTCTTCTTATTTATGGTGCTTTTCTAATTCCAAAAGATTTCTGTTTTTGTTTTCTTGAACACAGCATCACCACAGGTCATAAATTCGTAAGCTACCAGTTCAAAACTAGAGGGTCATACTTTCCAGAGTTTTTTTCATCTATAGACCAACTAAAGACTTCATTCGTGACCTCGTATAGTATAAAATTAATAAAGACATTTTATAAACTTTTTTTTATTGTTTATTAATATTGCTATTCCGGACATTGTGTTAGTTTCCCTCAGGAATATAGAACTTATAGAAACAGGCTTATTAATAATTAAGCGGATCAATGGGAGGCTAGGACAGGGGTCCATGATGATCTTGTTGAAGTGAGCGGCTCCGTCTTGTGATGGCGATGACACCGACCTTGCCTTTGTCCTCTCCAGTGGCTGGAGCGACTGGAGGCGGCCAGGAGCCCCTTGCAGAGTTAGCCCCTACCTCCAATTAACCTGAAAGCTCCTTACCCCTGCCTTATCGCTAATTTGACAAAGACAGGGGGTACAGCGAAGGAGAGAGAGAGAGAGAGAGGGAGGGAGAGAGCCTAATTGGCCATTAAATGTCCAAGCTCCTTTGATCTTCATATGTAAGACGTCCTTATTGACCCGGTCATCTTCAGGCGTCGCCTACCGGCCGCAGTCATCTTCGAAATTGATAATTGCAATTAGTACAGGCTTTGTACCGTTTGCACTAATTAGCGACTCCTTGACTAGGGCAAATAAGTCTCATACGAACTAATATTGAACTAGTCCTTTGAGAAGGAGCGCTCCCTCCCCGACTCCTGCAACCAAGGAGGATCACACTACCTCCCTACGGGCGGACGGTCCTCTGAAGTCATCCCAGATCTCCTCGTCCGAACTGTTTGCCTTTTGTGTTTGACTTACACCGGACTCGAATATTATGCGAAGCGACATTGCTCTGATGTAAGGACTTCGAAGTGATCTTTAAGTGACACAAGCAAGCCATGTCCTAACATAAACACAATAGTACGCTGATAATTAGGACTTAAATAGTTTACATTAATTATGAACTAAATTCTATATATTCCTGTGTTGGAATAAGGCAGAAATTTTCTAAGAATAACTAATCTGATCCTAAGGGTATGACATGACATTTTACCTTAGCTATAAATATAAAAAGACAAGAACTAAACTTTGGACAACTGTACAGACTTCAAAGGACATCCCGTCTCTCAATAGAAAATAAATTACTAATCTACAAAGTTATACCTAAGCCAACCTGGACATACGGAATAGAGCTCCTTTCAATCAAAAGTCCTGAAGACAAAAGTAAATGCCCCTTATTACGTCAGCTACAAAACCCTTCATAACGATCTAAATAAACCTTACATTATCGAACTCATCCCTTCCAAGTTCATGAAATTCCATAGTAACCTATCCAACCACACTAATCCCCTAGCACAGTCATTGCACTCATCCCTATAATCCTCGGAGAATAAAATGGTAGTGGTCTCGTGACCTGCTATAAATACATGACAATGGGATTTCTGGCAATGGCCTCTCCAATCATGTCCTGAGCGTCTGTGGCTCTCGCGCTCTTGGTTAGTCTCCGCTGACTCTTATTCAGTAAAGCGGCTGACGGAGGAGCGTGGGGGACTTCCCAAGACTCCGCTTCCTCTTTCGCATGCGAGGGAGGTGACAACCATGTGGATTTAAGAGGTCATTTATCGCAATTACTTATTGCACAATAAGGCAGATTGTAATTTTATCACAATAAAGAAGTTTCAACTTTTTCAGTCTGAGATTCAAAGAGGTTAAGCTGAGACCGCTACCCTTGCTCATTCTCTGGCAGCAAAGGAAACTATTTAAGGTAGGCAAGTTCTTATTTGAAATTTGACTTGGCCAAGTTAATATTGTCCTTAGGTCACAATGTATGTGATCAAAATTAAGAAAATTGTAGCAAAATGGGGCCTGGTGCCTACATGATCCCCGGACTTCGCAGTTCACTAAGGATGTGTGTATGGCAGGTTTCTGTTTAATTGTTTTATTTATCTTTCTCGCGAGTTTTAAATCCTTTCAAAGGCCTTAATCGAGTTCCGTAACACCAACAACAAATAACCGAGCAAAAAGTTACATCGAACCCTCCTCGTCAACTGCAGACAGAAGAACAATAAGAAGGGTAGCGTGGAAGGGGGGAGGCTAAAAAAAAAAAAAAATCCTCCTGCGGAGACTGAGGGATGAGAGATCGCCGAGGATAAGTTAAGGAGGATGAAGATGGGACAATAAGTTATTGCCATGTAAATCCCTGAGCGGTCCACTTTGTAAATATGTCCTGGCCAGACTTGGGGGCTTACGGGATCAAGTCCTCGGACTTAGGGGCTTAGGTCCGAATCAGGGGCCGGCATAAAACAATAAGGCCCCTCCCCCACCTAAGGCCCTACCTGCCTTTATTGAAATTGCTACCGTCGTCATCTCCCTCCTCGTATCGGGTCAATTTTTTAGTAATACCTCGCTTAGCTCTGTCTTAGATCTTTCTGACCCTCACTGCAATGACAATGATATAAAGTTTAACGATTGTTTTACCATTTAGTTGAACATAAATTTTATATAGAATTGAACAAAAAAAACATTAACTAGCAGTAGTAGTACAACACAAAGAGGCAAAACAAACTTAAACACAGAATAAAAAAACTCTGAAACTAATAATAAACAATTAATTCTTCAGCTAGTTGGCACTTGTCTGGACGATGACCAGCTGTTGTATAGGGAGGGTTTTTAAGGGACGTAAGCATGAGGCATGAGGTGGTGGAGCCGCAAAGAAGAAACGATCGAATGCTGTAGCTCTCGTGTTCCGGGAGTAGACTGAGAATTCCAAACGTAGGAGATCGTAAATACAGGGAGGGTGATGAGAGCTAATGGTCTGAAGGAAGTGAATATTGTCTACAGAAGGAGAGGAACAACCACCCCAACCCGGCGTAGAAACCGGGACACACGGGAGCACCCGTATACCTAACCAAAATAAACGGTACATATATCGTGAAGAAACAATATTGTATTAAATAATGTAGACAGAACTCTTAGTATGATTTGACCAGTTCCGTCAAGTAAGAGCCCTTTGATCGTGGCCATTGCCATACTTTCCAGGAGTTCGTTACTTCTTCTGCTTCCAAACTTGAATCATCTCAACTTGATCTTCTTCACATTCGTAACGACGATGACAGCTCGATGCTACTTTGCGGCCTACTTTGGTGCTCAATCGACAAACATTCCACCATCATCAGAATCCTTTGTTTCTATTCCAGTATTTTAAAACGTCATAATAGCCAAAAAAATTAATAAAGGGCGTCCCAGAATTAACGCAAGATTTGAATTTCCCGCCATTTGTGCAGTAAAGTGCTGGCAACCCTAAAAAAAAAAACATTTTGACAGCTGACAGTTTAGGGTTAGTAAAAATGGAGCGTTACACAGTAGAACAACGTGTCTTTATTGTTGAACATTATCTCAAAAATAATGAAATTTTGGCGGCCGCAGTTCGAAAATTTCATACAAAATACGGTCGGAATAGTGTTTTGACTTCATCAACTGTGAAGAGATTAATTGAAAAATTTAGGGAGACTGGATCAGTTGGAGGCACTAAACACACTGGTCGTCCTAAAACAAGCCGTTTAAATGTCAATATCGAAGCAGTGCGTGAGAGTGTTGTTGAAAATCCAGTAACATCAAATCGGCGTCGTAGACAAGAATTGCAAATTTCAAGAAGCTCTCTACAGCGTATACTCACTAAAGATCTGTGTCTCCATGCTTACAGAATTCAATTAACACAACAATTGAAGGTCGTGTACTCTCTCGTTCCGATGATCAGAGTTGGGTCTCTAGATCGTGTGATTTAACACTTTTAGATTTCTTTTTACAGGGTTATTGGAAGTCAAAGGTGTATGTCAACAAGCCCACATCTACCCGTGTGTTAAAAGAAGAAATTCAACGCTGCATCAACGAAATTCAACCACATTTATGCCAAATGGTCATGGAAAATTTTGACAAAAGAGTGCGTATGTGCCAGCAAAGTCGTGGAGGCCATTTCCCCGACGTGTTATTCCATAAATAACCCTATCCTATTTACTTTATAATTCAATAAAAAAAATAACAATAAAAATACTAAAAACTGTGTTTTCTATTTAAATCAAATCTTGCGTTGATTCTGGGACACCTTGTATAAAAACACCCTTTAGGACTAACCAAAGTTTATTATTTGAAATATTAATTAGTGGTCAACTAATTAGTTTCTAAGCTGAGACATAATAAATTAAAAAAGTTGTGATTTTATCTAAAATAATAAATGAAAATTTAATTAAGACAACTTATTATTATCTGTTGGTAGGTGTTTAAACCCCCAAAAACCTCAAGTTTAAGTATGACACAATTGAACTCCTGAACATCCCACAATTAACGGCTTGATGTAGGCGTACAAACAATTTTATTGACAGTTTTAATGAATTTTTGTTTGTTATATTAAAAAAACAGAATGCAAAACCCAAATCACGCTGTGCTAATCTGTAATAATGTATGATGCCCTGCTCAAAATCATTGATTTTTTTTCTTTTTTTTTTAACCAATTAATTAATTAAGGACACTTATATTTTGTAGAGATTCATATCAGATGGGACCTTCATGGAAAATTAATAAAAAGGGCAAGCATACTGAAACGCAGGTGAAGGGTTTCTGGTTACAAAAACAAAACACAAAACATCTCCCTGGGTAATTAATTATGAGGTATCTAAAAAAGTTATTTTTAAAAACACATTCCTTTTTATCCTGAGATTTGCAAGGGGATGCCAAAATCGAATAGGCCTGGCTGTAGAGATTTTGAAAGCGCATTGAGAAGGACTCGAGAGTGGCCGAGGAAGACATAGAAAGGAGAGAGAGAAGGACTGAGACTCTTGGATCAGAGCCTTAAGTCTCTTCTCCGTACTGTTCAGTCAGTAACACAGTTTGAACTAAGGTATTAGTTTCTTTAAAAATAATATGTAGCCTGCATGCGAAGTAAAATCTCCTGGCCCTTGGAAACCGACTTACAAAGAACATAATACTAGTCGATACCAGTTGTGGCTTGGGTCATTTACTAATTAATAATAAACAAATGTCTTCCAACAATTTTGATATCATTTCATAGGCTTGTCATACTAAAATACAGAACAGGGGGGAAAATTACATACTTAACAATACACAAGACAAAATCTTAAATGTCATTGAAATATTATAATAAAACATTTTAATAAAAAAATCCATTAAAATGGTATATCTTTAACGCACATACTCAACCTGACATAACACAAACAAGGTAGAAAAGGACCTTCTATAAGTTATTAACGCTCTAACGACAGGGTACACCTCTAGATGCTATTTTTCCCACAGCACTGTTACAACAAATATTTAGTTTGTCGATAGTTTTCTACAGTATTATATATCAAATGAGATAAGAAATTTAAAATAATAATTTTAAAACTATTATCATAAACATTACAGACTATTTAAGGGCCTACTTACTTACTTCAATGGATGTTGACCTCCTGTTCTTACTATTGAAGTAATACAAGACGCAAAAATCAACTGAAAATCGTTTAATTATCAAATATTGAAAATTAATAAGACCACTAACCAATTCCTAGTTAGGAAAAGGAATTAACCTATTTAGTTTAGAGTGTAAAGTAGTTTAAAGAAAAAGAAAATGTAAAACACTGAAAAAAAAAAATTGCCTGGAGCCCAAAAACCTTTTACCAACTCTCGGCGTGTTTCATGTAGAAGAAATACAATAAATCATGATGTTGAGGATGTTTAAAAAAGTTTAATTAAAGGAAGAGTGAGCACTCAGTTTTGAGGATGGGTCGGCGGTAATCTTTAATCCAGTGAAAGCACCGTTAAAAGTTAAGATTTAGTGTACCTTACAAATTATATTCCCGCTAAGCCCACCGAGATCAAGATAGCCACTTCCCCTTATTCTTTAGAAACCTCTTGAGGATGAGCAGTGCCTAACCAACCCAGCCGTGGGGGGGGGGAGGAGGGACCCTTCACCCTCTCTCTTTTCAACGCTAATAAACTTAACCATTATTGCATTTTAGTAATCAAATTTGACCACAGTTCAATTAAATCTAAAATAATCATTTTAATTTATAATGGAAAAGAATATTTCTCAGAATAACACTTTTTTCTAATTTATCAATCAATTATTCATAATATTCTTAACAGTATAACTACAAAAACATGCACCTATATATCATTACTAACAGTACGAAAATAATTAAAGGACTGAGATGAAAACCTAAAATTATACTGATTCATCATCTGATTTGGCAATTTTTTTTTAACGTACAAAACCCTAAAATTTACATTATAAGAAAACAATACTGAAACAAATTTTATATTAGGAATTTCATACTCAGGTGCAAAATGTTGACAATTGTTTGATGTATTAAAAAAAAAAGAAGAAATATGGAGAGGCCTATCCTTTGTGAATTTTTTTTTACAATTTTTCATTGCCTATTAAAGATTTTTCAACATTCAAAAATAAATAAATAAAAATGACTATATATAAACATAAGAACTATATACACTTTGTTTATATACCTCTGATTCTTCACTTTATTATTATATTATATAATTATATATGTATATATTGTTGTGATATTAGATATTGTTGAGTTTGTATATAAATATTTAATCCAACCTTGAATCAAGAAGGCAAATAAAAACAGTTGAGAGTGGATGAAAAAACAAACAAAAGATAGTATACTGGTTGTTGTGATGATGAAAACACACACAAAATAATTCTCTATCTAGTTATGGGACCGGCCTAGTGTATAGGTGTCTGGGTCTAGTGATAATGGAAAAACTTTTATAGTATAGTTGTTGTTGTATCATGATGAACACACACAGAATTACTCATCTAGTTTTGGCCCGTGATATAGTATAGTTGTTGTTTTATGAGGAGAACACAGAATTATTCTCTCTCTAGTTTGGGATCAGCCTGTGATATATGTGTCTGAGTCAAGTGATGAAATAACAAGTTCTGTAAGTTATTTTTTGTTGGCCTGGAAGCGGAAGGAAGAGAAGTTGTACCAGGAAGAAGAGTTAATTTGATTAGAAAAGAATACCATTGAAGAAAAAAATATAGACAAGTATAATTAATATAAGTTTCTTTTTGTTTATTTGTAATTAAATATAATCTTTTGCCATAATTATTTTGTTTAAAAGAACCTTAAACAGCAGTTAATCACTATGAAATAAATTTAAAGTTAAAAATAAATTTACGTTATCTTTTAAAATAACGTAAATATTTTAATAATATATTATTATATATGTCAAACTTGTTTATTATTTATTAGAAAAAAATATAGTTTAAAAAAACAAAAAACACAGCAAAAGATTTTTTTTTTCATTGTTACACAGGAGTTAGTCTAGTTGGATTGTCAAAACAAGGGCCATATGTTTTCACTCATTAATGTATCAGTTAATACAAATGTGGTATTACTTTGTGTTTTGTAACTTTAACTGATAATTACTTGTCAAAACTTTTTACTTATATTCATTTTCCTAATTAAGAAAATTAGATATCTGCCATATCAATATCATATGTAACACAATAATTATTGTTCCTGACTTTCAGCTAAGGAGGTGCAATTGTGATCCCTCCTAAGAGCGTTCTCTGAGAAGAATGACCAGTTTCAAGAGGGAAAATGAAAGAATAATTAATAAATTCGGTATAGAAAACTGAATTCAAAGTTGACAAGTGACTTCAAGCATTGACCTTGTAGTATTTCAGAACTGTGGCATTGATCATAACATAACGATTTCCAGCCACAGATTTAAAAGAAATCTAACAGAAACTGATTGAGAAATAATCTATTTGAATTAACTGCAAAAGAATAATGTTGCTAAAATGAAAGAATGAGAATAAACTGTAATTCGTTATGTAATACTTTTTTTTACCTTTCTTAAAATTTTTAAATATAATAACACTGGAAATTCTGACTATGTTGTTCATGATTGATTCATTTACAATAATTATTGACAATTCCAAACTAATGAATATGGCTGTGATCATTACAGATTGGTGCTCACCTTAAATCTTAAAATGTGTTTGCTAATGAACGTTTTATTTATGAAATTTTATCAAAGAGGTACAACAAAAAACAAAGACTAAAATTCGCGTTACCTCCTCGATTTATAACGTGATAGCAGAAACTTAAAGCTGTGCTATTTAGGAAAGGCACATAGAATACTTAAGTAACTAAAAGCTTTAAAATTCTAGCTTTCTTTTCCAGCTGAAGTTCTTACTATATTACTCTGACAAAAAATAAATTCTGATTCAACACTGGGTATACCCAGTAATTATTTATAAAACATAAATTAGAATTTGAAGCAGTTGAAGAAAGCTGTTCCAATTTATATGTTACATTAAATTTCTAATTGTGGATATTAAATGAAATAATGTAATTTGTTTGGAATATTACCACAAGCAGCACCACCCCATGAGCAGTTTAAAATCACAGAAGAATACTTCTATCAACACACGATAGGTAGCAGCACTTTCCCTAAGAGAACTGTTTCTGTCATTGCATTTTCTTGGAAATTAATTTTATTTCACAATATTTTTTTTTTAAATAATCTTTAGTTAAAGAAAATTACAATCAGAGCAATAGATAGTTGTGATAAATCAGCTCGTTAATACCATATTTTCAATATTGCATTCATTTAAAAGATCAGGGGCATGCAGAATTTTTTTTTTTGAGGGGGGATTAATTAAGAAGGCAGGTAAACTGTGCTGATTTCTACAGATCTATTTATTGTATGGGAAATTTGAATTAGTTATTGCTATTTGTTCGTTGATTGCCGTTACTTGTTATTTTATTTAATAAGTACTACTCAAAATACAAACTTCATGTTGGCAGGTATAAAATACCCACGCAATAAATAAATTTTTTTTTTATAAATTCATCAGACGGAGACTGCACGAGCCAGTATTGACAAACCCACTCCTAAATTCCGTAGAAAATTATATAATTTAATACAAGTATATTGATACACATTGTACTTGACTTCTTTTGATAAGACTCTATAAGGCGATGGGGCTGTGACAAAACCCCAAATCTGGGCCTTATATAGGCAAGTCAGAGGCGGGAGTAGCCTCACCCTGCCCCCTAGTGTCCTTCAGCTGTTTCCTGCACTACTTTCCCCCTCTCTTAGCTGGCACCCTTTGAAGGTTTTTATTATTAAAACATGGAAACAGGTGGATATTTTCTGGGCCGAGAAGAGGGGAACTTCTTTCTATTTATTCGTGGGGAAGAAGTTGACACAATGACCATTCTGGAAAAATTCTAAACATCTGTTGTTCAGGGTATTTCGCCATCCTCTCACTCTGAGAGTTAGAACTGGGGAACTGGAAATTCGGCTAATGGATCCCGGGATAATAATAATTATATTATTGAACTCTAGATATATAAAACATTATTAATATGGTTTGATTTATATTTAATTTTAAGCAAGAACTATTTATTCAATTACTTCGGTATGTGTATATTATTTTAATAGACAGAGGTGATTTGTAAGTTTTACTCGTCATCGAGGAACATTTTAAATATCTAATAATTTTCAAGTGGAGGCCTGGAAACTGTTAGAGATGAAAGCCTGTTTGGAGACCCGGAAGAGTGCCTGGAGGCAGTGCAGTATTTCCTGTACCATGCGACCAAGGCAAAAGCAGTGCTCGAAATGAGAGGAACATGGCCAACGTCCCACTGCCATTGTGGGCTTTAGAGAACCCACTGACAGTAACTACCAAAGCTAATAACTTTCAAATGTTCCAGCCGCTGTTCGAGTACAGCAGGGAACTCCACGACCGAAAGACTCCACTGAGAAACCTAATCCACCCAAGCATACTCTGTACTTCGAGGAACTTGTTCTTTGTACAGAGCCGCCCATCTTCGGGAACAAGGTCCCATCTCTCTCCCTGGCAAAAGGACCATCCAGGAAACTCCTCATTGAGGAGATGGTCCGGATTGAAAACCTGTATATACCCATGACTTGGTTAACATTTCTCTAACTGAAAAGTATGAATTGTGAAATGTTAGCAGCATGTATTCCACCTGAATTCTCAGTAAGATCATGCTGTTCATGTGTAAATATTTGTGCATAGATATGTGTGTATTTTTTTAAAAATAAAAACATATTTGCTATAATATTTTATTTTTATTAAATCGAACCGCAAACAGGTAGGTGTAGAATAAATTGTCTTTACTTTTTCCACTATTTTATGGATATTATCGGTGTTAATGTTAAGCCAACGTTCATTGAAACGTAAAGTCGCTTTATTATCTTTAAATTAGAATAAAAACATTTTGTGGTGTGCATTATGTAAAAGTAAATACAAGTAGAAAGTAAAAAATACCAAGGAAGGGAATTATTATTATGGTACATAGGTAGGTTATTGGACCATTGCAATTGCTTCATTCTTTTCGGCATGGTGTGCCATTATATGTTCCTTCAAATGATGAGCTTGCACTGCTTTATAGTTGCAATGAGGACATTGATAGGGCTTTTCTCCGGTATGGTGTGCCATTATATGTGTCTTTAAATTAGTAGCACGTACTGCTTTGTAGCTGCAGTGAGGACATTGATGGGGCTTGTCTTCGGCATGGCGTGCCATTATATGTGTCTTTATATGAGTAGCACGTACTGCTTTGTAGTTGCAGTGAGGACATTGATGGGGCTTCTCTTCAGTATGACTTGCCATGACATGATTCTTTAAAGTACGAGCATCTACTGTTTTGTAGCTGCAGTGAGGACATTGATGGGGCTTGTCTTCGGCATGGTGTGCCATGTATTCGGCATGGCGTGCCATTATATGTATCTTTATATGAGTAGCACGTACTGCTTTGTAGTTGCAGTGAGGACATTGATGGGGCTTCTCTTCAGTATGACGTGCCATGACATGATTCTTTAAAGTATGAGCATCTACTGTTTTGTAGCTGCAGTGAGGACATTGATGGGGCTTGTCTTTAGCATGGTGTGCCATTATATGTGTCTTTAAATTAAAAGCACGAAATGCTTTGTAGCTGCAGTGTTGACATTGATGGGGCTTCTCTTTAGTATGGTGTGCCATGACATGAATCTTTAAAGTACCAGCACGTCCAGCTTTGTAGTTGCAGTAAGGACATTGATGGGGATTCTCTTCAGTATGGTGTGCCATGATGTGATTCTTTAAAGCACCAGCTTGTGTTGCTTTGTAGCTGCAGTGAGGACATTGATGGGACTTTTCTTCAGTATGGCGTGCCATGACATGATTCTTTAAAGTAGACCATCTACTGTTTTGTAGCTGCAGTGAGGACATTGATGGGGCTTGTCTTCGGCATGGTGTGCCATTATATGTGTCTTTAAATTAGTAGCACCTACTGCTTTGTAGTTGCAGTGAGGACATTGATGGGGCTTCTCTTCAGTATGACGTGCCATTATATGTGTCTTTATATGAGTAGCACGTACTGCTTTGTAGTTGCAGTGAGGACATTGATGGGGCTTCTCTTCAGTATGACTTGCCATGACATAATTCTTTAAAGTACGAGCATCTACTGCTTTGTAGTTGCAGTGAGGACATTGATGGGGCTTCTCTTCAGTATGACGTGCCATGACATGATTCTTTAAAGTATGAGCATCTACTGTTTTGTAGCTGCAGTGAGGACATTGATGGGGCTTCTCTTCAGTATGGTGTGCCATTATATGTTTCTTTAAACGATGAGCTTGCACCGCTTTGTAGTTACAATGCAGACATTGATGGGGCTTTTCTCCAGTATGGCGTGCCATGACATGATTCTTTAAAGTACGAGCATCTACTGTTTTGTAGCTGCAGTGAGAACATTGATGGGGCTTGTCTTTAGCATGGTGTGCTATTATGTCATTCTCTAAAATGACTCCTACTTTAACATCACATGACATTATATGTCTTTAAAGTATTTTCATGAACTTCACCTGAAACAAACATTAGAAAAATATTACTTCTGGTAAGTAAAGAATTATTTAAAAGTGTTTCTTAAATTTCTTCTGGTTTTCATTTTTTATTCTTCATAGGTGCCATATTTTTGTTGCTCTTTATATTTGTCCCACAATCTGTTGTCTTCTACAGTTCATTTGAGACAAAGCTGGCAATGAATATAAATAAGAAAGAAAACATGACACCAATCGAGAAAATATGACAAAAATGAAAACCAATCATTACTGAATTCAAAAGTTAACAAATACATTTTTTTTATTTTTTTTTCTCACAGTAACTATGATTTTTATTAATTATAGAAATGTAAATAGTGTAATAGCAATAAAGCATTAGAAATTTAAGATCCTATTCAGACTATATTTTCAGCTCAGCATTTGTTGAACATACAAAGGGAAAGCAGGAATACTTCCATCTTTCCGTTTTAAGTTAACAAAATTTAATGAAATCTTATCATGTAACTATGATCCCCTGGCACAATTATTATGAAGCTTCATCACTTAATAACTTATAATCACCTTGAAACATTAAATGATTTGTATAAATAAATAACAGTGTGGGTCCTAATAATGGGCTGTTCTCTAAACATGTACTGAAGATGTAGAAGGCTGGATGGGCTTCCTGTCCACAATATTGAAGGTGCAGCTGGGCCAAGGAAACGGGAAGGAAAGAGGGATTCACTCACGAATGCTCGTTCCTAGAATACACACAGACGATGATCGACGCCAGCGCCAGGGAAGAAGAATTGCGTATCTGACAAGAAAGAGTGACTGGAGCAGGGTCGTTTACAGAAAAACCAGGACCCTAAAGACCGTTTAGAAGAAACCCGAAACAGGAGAGAATAAATTCAGAGAGGCGAGGCCTAGATATGTGCCTCGTAGAGAAGAGAGGAGATGCCATGGATGTGGGAAGACGGGTCAAGAGAATGTTTTGAGTGCGGTGAGGAAGGGCATATCGCAAGGCATTGGCCGTATGTGTACAGAAGAAGGCAATTCGATAAGGCAGAACCTATGGAGGTCAACACCCAAGAGGTTCGTGAGTGGCATAGAACAACACCCAGAGACACAGGATCGTCAGCTGATGATTCGTCGGTAACATCGGAAACTGAGGGAGACGAGCCAGGGTGCCACAGGAGCGGAGAACAGGAGAAGCAGAAGAATAGATGGGAGTGGCGCGAAGAAGCCTGAGGAGAGTGGCAGCAGAGAGGCGACCACATTCTAACATGTAATACGGTGTGGAAAGGGATATGCGAGTTGCCGATTATTGAGTTCGAGAAGGAGGAGAGGTGCTTAATAGACACAGGTAGCACCAATACGATAGTATCGCGTAGTGCACTAGAGAGGCTGTGTGGAGGAGCGAGTACACGCCAGATCAAGGTATGTGATTGTAAACTACTCACTCTGGGGGGACCCTGCGAAGTGATGGGGGAGGCGGTTGTAGGACTAAAAAACTGGGCGAAGGTAGGAGGGGAATAACGCTGCACGTTGTGGAGGAGATGACGCGTGACTATCGAATAATTGTGGGATGTGATTTGTAACGACGGGCACGCGCATAATTATTATAATTATAAGAGAAGAATTAGGGGATTAAACGTATCGGAGTAAGGGGACAGTACAGGGTAGAAAGGTACGAATTGGGGCGGTAAAGAGAGTACAGGATAGGAGGGAGAGGTTGCGTGACGAATTTAGAGATATTTTTTTCGTATTCTAATGTATTAAAATGTTAGTATGTTTATTTTGTACAATCAAGTTGGTAAATGTTAAAAGCTATATAAAAATTTGAAATTTAAAACTAATTAATACTTTATTATGAAAATATTGTCAACCCAGCAATGTTGACACATAATCGGATATTGTCATTTAATTATAAGAAAAGGCAAATTGTTTAAGTGCTAAAAAAGTGAATAGTAAAATCAAAAAGTGAAGTGGAATAAAAAATTTTTATCGACAAGCTCAAAATTTTTTTTAAATCGGAGCGGACCCGAATGTTGTGATATTTAATATTATAGACTTTGTATATCAAGAAATTGAATTATAAATATGTTATTCAAATCATATATCAAGAAGGCAAAAATAAAAACAATTGAGAGTGGAGGAAAAAACAAAAGGGAGTATAGTTGTTGTTGTTATGATGAGAACATAGCATTATTCACTCTAGTTTTGGGATCAGCCCGGTATATAAGTATATGACTAGTGATCACAGTAAAAATTTTTATAAGTTATTTGTTGTTGGCCTGGAAGCGGAACGGAAGAGAAAAAGCACCAGGAAGAAGAACCAAGAAGAAAAGGAAAAGAAAAAAATTGACAGGTAATTAATATAAGTTTTTTTTTGTAATTAAATATAATCTTTTGCCAAAATTGTTTTTGTTGGTAGAACCTAAAAAACATTAGATAATAAGTAAATAAAATAAATTAAATTAAAGTATATATTAAAGTTAAAAATAAAAATAATATCATTGAAGAACGTAATAATATATTGTTGTGATATTTTGATGTGGTGATTTTTAATGGTGTTTTTGAGATAAACTCAAAATTAGCGAGCGTTGATGAACAATATACGACTCGTGGTTCACGATTCATGAATGTTTAAACACTATTCATTGCATTGTATCTACCATTAATATTTACAATAGAAATAATATCAATAATTAAATATAAATATTTTAATTTATTAAACTCAAAACAAGAAAAGTAATAATATCCAAAACAACTGGCAATGAACAAACAGTTGAAAGATCAATAAGGCAGCGGACAGGTACGAGATACAGAATACCGAGAAGCCCACTCACTCTTTCACTGACGGCCCGACTGAGAAGACCAAGGAAGAATCCGGCTCTCATTACACTTTCACTCGGCACGACAACAAAGGATGAGCCAGGTAGCAGCCCACGCTACGAGATAGAAGCCGCTATCCGGACCACGCTATAAGGACGGGAAGAAGACACCATAGATCACGCTACGCCACAAAGAAAAACTGGCTAGTCTCGCGTTTAGTAATAAGGTACAAATTTAAATTTAGTTTAATAATGTTATTTTATTTTATTTTTAAATCAATTTGTGTAAATAAACAATTATTCCTTTTGCCAGAATTATCCTAATTTTATTAACAGAACCTTAAGATAAATATAAAGTTAAATAAGTAAATAAATTATATAAAAAATATATAATTAAAATATATGATAATAAATATTTTAATAATATGTTGGTATTTTTTATATGTATACACAATTAAACCTGAACTAAATGTTACATAATTTATTGAGAAACGCTTCAGTAATGCTTTGGTATACTCACCATCATCTTCAAATATAAGTTCTTCTTCTTTGTAACGGATTAGAGTACCTGCAAATAAGAATAAAATTGTCAATTTAACCAATTAAAGTATTTCTTATACTTATTAATAAAACAAACAAAAATATATTAGTGACCAACCAGTCAAAAATGAAATATATTCCTAAACTTTTTTTTTCCCCTCCCCCTTTGTGAGGTGAACCTCAAAAGAGGTTTATATATTCTTAAACCATAGAATTAAATGTCTATGGAATTCCTCTTGAGAAACTGTATGTGTGTAATGTACTGGTCTTCCGGCTCCTTTCTCTCTTACTACCGATAGAGATATTGGGTCCATCTGACTCGAAAGGGTTGACTTCTTTAAGTCTGTAGCAATTAGCTAGGGTAGTCTTAAGTTGAGTTTGCCTTTCCCAGGCAATTCGAACCAGGGAGCATGAGTAGAGGAGATCGACGGGAAGAATGTTGGGCCCGTGCGCATCTCTCTCCTCACTACCTCACCCGCAAACCCAAGGTAGACATAGAATACAATAATGTTTAAGGTCATTGCATGTTGACAAGTCGTTTGCCGACTCCTTTCTGGTCTGTTATGTCATCATCAACAAGGAAATATTTCAGGTCGCTTGTGATCGTCTAACAGAGAGGACCAAGATTCAGTGATGAACATAAGGTCATCAACGTTGAGTGAACATAACTTGCTGTACCAGTTCGGCTTTTCTGCAAAGTCTGGAGCCACCATTTCAAGAAATTTTGAATGATATTGCGGATATTAGCAGAATTGCAAATTCCCTATTTAACCACAAGCAGCAGTTACTCCCAACTACAGTTATTAGGAAGAATTGTCTTTGGAAAACTTTCTAAACTTTACTGATAGTGAATTCTAATATTGTCACTCATTTCTATATTTTAAATAAAATGATTAAGATTCTTGCTATTAAATACTCTTTTATCTGTCATCAACTGTGTGATATTTCACCAGAAATAAATGTGATAAAAATAATAATGGTTTTTCGGCAACTAAGACTATTGTATCTACCAGAAATACCAATTTTAATTAGGACACTATGAACAAATATTGAAAATTAACATAACTACTTAAATAATACAACATAATATTACAAATAAAAGCACTGCATATTTTAAAGATGGTCCAAGTAAGAATGTTCGCTTGGCTTAAAGTATATTTAACTTGCCATCAAGTATGCACTAACATTCATTATAATCAATAAAAATTAATGCCAGACCCAAAGCAAGGAATGATGTCAGCCTATTTTGGGTCGCTGGACATACCAGGTATAGATTGCAATGAGAGAACAGATGAATTGGCTAAGCAAGGAGTGAACTCATCATTTGTTCATCCTAAGTCTGCCTAGATCCACATTTGCCTCCATGTAGGAACAGTGGATATGGGCCAGGAGAAATAATGGACAAGCAATAGTCCAACAATGTCGGCTATGGACAAACAAGCCCTCCAAGGAAAACAACTCATCGTTAACAACCTGCCGCTGGCAATACATTAGCCTTATAATAGGCATTTTCAACAAGCACTCTAATTAAAACAGACACCTATTCTTAATAGGCATCTCTGAACTCAATTAGTCTTCTCAATGGAGAAGGAAAACTCCAACCAATTCATAGGAGAATGCAAAACATTTAGCAAACTAAGTTTTAACATCTCAGGGTGTCATAGTATTCGATTAGGAGAACGTAGCTCTATCAAATAGAGATCATTACTTGACTTCTCAACTTGAGAGCTCAAGGAGGTATGTAAATATGTGGAAAACTCCAACCAATTCATAGGAGAATGCATAGCACTTAGCATTGTGGGATATTTTAGACATTTTCCCAGATAGTAGACAGGCACGCACATGTGAGGCAAGCAGATATGTTTATAATATATGAGCAGACAAAAAAGAAATTCTGGTTGTCCAAATACAACTTACAAATATATTACGCACAGATTCCCCCCTCCACCTATCTAACTAATGAAGCACAATATACCAATGTATGCAAATTAATACTAATCAAGAATAAAGCAATTATGTGTGACAAATATATACATTGAAGACCTGAACACTATTAGACATTTGCACGTATTGATATAATGAGAGATACTTCAGTATTGCTTTAGTGTACTCACCATCATCCATAATTAGCTCTTCTTCTTTACAGTGGATTGGATCACCTGCTTATAACAGTAAGAAATTATTTACTTATATATAAAGAAGCGAACAATCTTAAAATAGTTAAAAACATTTATTATAGCATTATTGTTAGATTAAGATGTTTGCTCCATATCAGCTCAATGCCAGAGCTATCAATCTAAGTCATAGCACAACATAGTAATAGACATTTGCAGGTATTCATTAATGAGAGATACTTCAGTATTGCTTTAGTGTACTCACCTTCATCCGTAATTAGCTCTTCTTCTTTACAGTGGATTGGATCACCTGCTTATAACAGTAAGAAATTATTTACTTATATATAATGAAGCGAACAATCTTAAAATAGTCAAAAACATTTATTATAACATTATTGTTAGATTAAGATGTGTGCTCCATCTCAGCTCAATGCCAGAGCTATCAATCTAAGTCATCGCACAACATAGTAATAGACATTTGCAGGTATTCATTAATGAGAGATACTTCAGTATTGCTTTAGTGTACTCACCTTCATCCGTAATTAGCTCTTCTTCTTTACAGTGGATTGGATCACCTAATTATAACAGTAAGAAATTATTTACTTATATATAATGAAGTGAACAATCTTAAAATAGTTAAAAACATTTATTATAACATTATTGTTACATGAGGATGTTTGCTGCATCTCAGCTCAATACCAGAGCTATCAATCTAAGTCATCGCACAACATAGTAATAGACATTTGCAGGTATTCATTAATGAGAGATACTTCAGTATTGCTTTAGTGTACTCACCTTCATCCATAATTAGCTCTTCTTCTTTACAGTGGATTGGATCACCTAATTATAACAGTAAGAAATTATTTACATATATAATGAAGTGAACAATCTTAAAATAGTTAAGAACATTTATTATAACATTATTGTTACATTAAGATGTGTGCTCCATCTCAGCTCAATGCCAGAGCTATCAATCTAAGTCATCGCACAACATAGTAATAGACATTTGCAGGTATTCATTAATGAGAGATACTTCAGTATTGCTTTAGTGTACTCACCTTCATCCGTAATTAGCTCTTCTTCTTTACAGTGGATTGGATCACCTAATTATAACAGTAAGAAATTATTTACTTATATATAATGAAGTGAACAATCTTAAAATAGTTAAAAACATTTATTATAACATTATTGTTACATTAAGATGTGTGCTCCATCTCAGCTCAATGCCAGAGCTATCAATCTAAGTCATCGCACAACATAGTAATAGACATTTGCAGGTATTCATTAATGAGAGATACTTCAGTATTGCTTTAGTGTACTCACCTTCATCCGTAATTAGCTCTTCTTCTTTACAGTGGATTGGATCACCTAATTATAACAGTAAGAAATTATTTACTTATATATAATGAAGTGAACAATCTTAAAATAGTTAAGAACATTTATTATAACATTATTGTTACATTAAGATGTGTGCTCCATCTCAGCTCAATGCCAGAGCTATCAATCTAAGTCATCGCACAACATAGTAATAGACATTTGCAGGTATTCATTAATGAGAGATACTTCAGTATTGCTTTAGTGTACTCACCTTCATCCGTAATTAGCTCTTCTTCTTTACAGTGGATTGGATCACCTAATTATAACAGTAAGAAATTATTTACTTATATATAATGAAGTGAACAATCTTAAAATAGTTAAAAACATTTATTATAACATTATTGTTACATGAGGATGTTTGCTGCATCTCAGCTCAATACCAGAGCTATCAATCTAAGTCATCGCACAACATAGTAATAGACATTTGCAGGTATTCATTAATGAGAGATACTTCAGTATTGCTTTAGTGTACTCACTTTCATCCATAATTAGCTCTTCTTCTTTACAGTGGATTGGATCACCTAATTATAACAGTAAGAAATTATTTACATATATAATGAAGTGAACAATCTTAAAATAGTTAAGAACATTTATTATAACATTATTGTTACATTAACATGTGTGCTCCATCTCAGCTCAATGCCAGAGCTATCAATCTAAGTCATCGCACAACATAGTAATAGACATTTGCACGTATTCATTAATGAGAGATACTTCAGTATTGCTTTAGTGCACTCACCTTCATCCGTAATTAGCTCTTCTTCTTTACAGTGGATTGGATCACCTAATTATAACAGTAAGAAATTATTTACTTATATATAATGAAGTGAACAATCTTAAAATAGTTAAAAACATTTATTATAACATTATTGTTACATTAACATGTGTGCTCCATCTCAGCTCAATGCCAGAGCTATTAATCTAAGTCATAGCACAACATAGTAATAGACATTTACACGCATTCATTAATGAGAGACACTTCAGTATTGCTTTAGTGTACTCACCATCATCCATAATTAGCTCTTCTTCTTTACAGTGGATTGGATCACCTGCTTATAACAGTAAGAAATTATTTACTTATATATAATGAAGCGAACAATCTTAAAATAGTCAAAAACATTTATTATAACATTATTGTTAGATTAAGATGTGTGCTCCATCTCAGCTCAATGCCAGAGCTATCAATCTAAGTCATCGCACAACATAGTAATAGACATTTGCAGGTATTCATTAATGAGAGATACTTCAGTATTGCTTTAGTGTACTCACCTTCATCCGTAATTAGCTCTTCTTCTTTACAGTGGATTGGATCACCTAATTATAACAGTAAGAAATTATTTACTTATATATAATGAAGTGAACAATCTTAAAATAGTTAAAAACATTTATTATAACATTATTGTTACATGAGGATGTTTGCTGCATCTCAGCTCAATACCAGAGCTATCAATCTAAGTCATCGCACAACATAGTAATAGACATTTGCAGGTATTCATTAATGAGAGATACTTCAGTATTGCTTTAGTGTACTCACCTTCATCCATAATTAGCTCTTCTTCTTTACAGTGGATTGGATCACCTAATTATAACAGTAAGAAATTATTTACATATATAATGAAGTGAACAATCTTAAAATAGTTAAAAACATTTATTATAACATTATTGTTACATTAAGATGTGTGCTCCATCTCAGCTCAATGCCAGAGCTATCAATCTAAGTCATCGCACAACATAGTAATAGACATTTGCAGGTATTCATTAATGAGAGATACTTCAGTATTGCTTTAGTGTACTCACCTTCATCCGTAATTAGCTCTTCTTCTTTACAGTGGATTGGATCACCTAATTATAACAGTAAGAAATTATTTACTTATATATAATGAAGTGAACAATCTTAAAATAGTTAAGAACATTTATTATAACATTATTGTTACATTAAGATGTGTGCTCCATCTCAGCTCAATGCCAGAGCTATCAATCTAAGTCATCGCACAACATAGTAATAGACATTTGCAGGTATTCATTAATGAGAGATACTTCAGTATTGCTTTAGTGTACTCACCTTCATCCGTAATTAGCTCTTCTTCTTTACAGTGGATTGGATCACCTAATTATAACAGTAAGAAATTATTTACTTATATATAATGAAGTGAACAATCTTAAAATAGTTAAAAACATTTATTATAACATTATTGTTACATGAGGATGTTTGCTGCATCTCAGCTCAATACCAGAGCTATCAATCTAAGTCATCGCACAACATAGTAATAGACATTTGCAGGTATTCATTAATGAGAGATACTTCAGTATTGCTTTAGTGTACTCACCTTCATCCATAATTAGCTCTTCTTCTTTACAGTGGATTGGATCACCTGCTTATAACAGTAAGAAATTATTTACTTATATATAAAGAAGCGAACAATCTTAAAATAGTTAAAAACATTTATTATAACATTATTGTTACATTAAGATGTGTGCTCCGTCTCAGCTCAATGCCAGAGCTATTAATCTAAGTCATAGCACAACATAGTAATAGACATTTACACGCATTCATTAATGAGAGATACTTCAGTATTTCTTTAGTGTACTCACCTTCATCCATAATTAGCTCTTCTTCTTTACAGTGGATTGGATCACCTGCTTATAACAGCAAGAAATTATTTACTTATATATAATGAAGTGAACAATCTTAAAATAGTTAAAAACATTTATTATAACATTATTGTTACATTAAGATGTGTGCTCCGTCTCAGCTCAATGCCAGAGCTATTAATCTAAGTCATAGCACAACATAGTAATAGACATTTACACGCATTCATTAATGAGAGATACTTCAGTATTGCTTTAGTGTACTCACCGTCATCCGTAATTTGCTCTTCTTCTTTACAGTGGATTGGATCACCTGCTTATAACAGCAAGAAATTATTTACTTATATATAATGAAGTGAACAATCTTAAAATAGTTAAAAACATTTATTATAACATTATTGTTACATTAAGATGTGTGCTCCGTCTCAGCTCAATGCCAGAGCTATTAATCTAAGTCATAGCACAACATAGTAATAGACATTTACACGCATTCATTAATGAGAGATACTTCAGTATTGCTTTAGTGTACTCACCGTCATCCGTAATTTGCTCTTCTTCTTTACAGTGGATTGGATCACCTAATTATAACAGTAAGAAATTATTTACTTATATATAATGAAGTGAACAATCTTAAAATAGTTAAAAACATTTATTATAACATTATTGTTACATTAAGATGTGTGCTCCGTCTCAGCTCAATGCCAGAGCTATTAATCTAAGTCATAGCACAACATAGTAATAGACATTTACACGCATTCATTAATGAGAGATACTTCAGTATTTCTTTAGTGTACTCACCTTCATCCATAATTAGCTCTTCTTCTTTACAGTGGATTGGATCACCTGCTTATAACAGCAAGAAATTATTTACTTATATATAATGAAGTGAACAATCTTAAAATAGTTAAAAACATTTATTATAACATTATTGTTACATTAAGATGTGTGCTCCGTCTCAGCTCAATGCCAGAGCTATTAATCTAAGTCATAGCACAACATAGTAATAGACATTTACACGCATTCATTAATGAGAGATACTTCAGTATTTCTTTAGTGTACTCACCTTCATCCATAATTAGCTCTTCTTCTTTACAGTGGATTGGATCACCTGCTTATAACAGCAAGAAATTATTTACTTATATATAATGAAGTGAACAATCTTAAAATAGTTAAAAACATTTATTATAACATTATTGTTACATTAAGATGTGTGCTCCGTCTCAGCTCAATGCCAGAGCTATTAATCTAAGTCATAGCACAACATAGTAATAGACATTTACACGCATTCATTAATGAGAGATACTTCAGTATTTCTTTAGTGTACTCCCCTTCATCCATAATTAGCTCTTCTTCTTTACAGTGGATTGGATCACCTGCTTATAACAGCAAGAAATTATTTACTTATATATAATGAAGTGAACAATCTTAAAATAGTTAAAAACATTTATTATAACATTATTGTTACATTAAGATGTGTGCTCCATCTCAGCTCAATGCCAGAGCTATCAATCTAAGTCATCGCACAACATAGTAATAGACATTTGCACGTATTTATTAATGAGAGATGCTTAAGTGTACTCACCGTCATCCATAATCACCTCTTTTTCTTTACAGTGGATTGGATCACCTGCTTATAAGAGTAAGAAATTATTTACTTATAAATAAGGAAGTGAACTGTCTTAAAAGATAGTAAAGAATGGTTCATGAGAACCAAGATTCGGTGATAGTGAACATAAGGTCATCAACGTTCAGTGAACATAACTTGCTGTACCAGTTCGGCTTTTCTGCAAAGTCTGGAGCCACCATTTCAAAAAATTTTGAATGATATTGCGGATATTAGCAGAATTGCAAATTCCCTATTTAACTATAAGCAGCAGTTACTACCATGTACAGTTCTTAGTAAAAATGATCTTAGGAAAACCTTCTAAACTTTATTGATGGAGAACTCTAATATCCTCATTGTTTCTAAATTATAAAATGATTAAAATGCCCCGAGATTATCATACAAATTAATCAGCAACAGATCAAAGCACTAATTGATACCGGCTCAGAAATAAGTTGCATAAACGAGGAGTTATATTTGAACATAAAAAAAGACCTGAACCCTAAAAAAATCAGTGAATTGCCCGTACAAGGCATGAGAATTATCACAGCGATTAGCAAGAAATCAAAAAAGATTAATCGACAAATCATAATTCCGGTAAAGTTATCCGCGGATTACGAATATAACATCTCATTATATGTTGTGCAAGATCTAAAACAACAGTTAATCATAGGGACGAACTCACTGAGCGAATTAAACGCCAGAATCGATATCCGGAAAGGACAAATGGTCATTTTGTCGAACGATAATAAATTCCGAGTAAGCTTTGTTTCAACGACGCAATGTGACAGCGAACTTTTAACACTACCCAAGGTCAACGAAATACAAACTGAATCAAACGACGACATTAACAAGCGATACTACCAAGAATTCCAACGGATAAAGGAAAAACACCCTAAAATCTCAAACAACTTCGAATCAATTATCACTGAATCTAAGGAAATGTTCAGTGACGTCCCTGGAACTATAAAAGGATTTCAATACCAACTAGAAATCGAAAACGATCTTTCTTTTTTCTACAAAAACTATCCCATCCCCTTCCATGGGACAAAGGCAGTAGAAGAAGAGATCAAACGATTGATCGAAGGGAATATAATTGAACCAACCAGGAGTCAATATATTTCACCTCTAGTTTGCGTTTATAAAAAAGACGGTTCCTTAAGATTATGTACAGACGGACAGATCTTAGACGAATTCCGACCTTACGTACAAATATATGTGGACGACATTATTGTAATGACAAAGGACGTTTTTTCTACTATACAATATGACTTCAAAAAAAGAAAGAAAATTATAGTTTTCTTTTATTATTTTCATTATTAAATGAAAATAATACTGATCGGATGACACATAAACTTTAGAAAGTTTACACAAACAAAAACAGAACTATTATTAGAAATGCTGACCCTAGTAAAGTCTATGGAATTATCAGCAAGTGAAGCTTTTGCTTTCATTATCACTTAATCTATAAAACAGATCGTAAATATTCTTTGAATGCTTAAGTCCATTATAATTAATTTTATAGCAAGGAAATAAAATGAGCTTATACAATTTT
This sequence comes from Acanthosoma haemorrhoidale, assembly GCA_930367205.1. NCBI lineage: Eukaryota > Metazoa > Arthropoda > Insecta > Hemiptera > Acanthosomatidae > Acanthosoma > Acanthosoma haemorrhoidale. The sequence continues at coordinate 8,833,133 of OV884013.1, read as the reverse complement.
ATACACGACAACGACCTCCCTATCTTTTCGTAACAATTATAATTTTTTTATAAACACTATCTTTTCACTCAGGTAAAATATTCAAATCACACACTCAACAATTTTTCTCTATTGTTACTAATTACCAGTAGAATTGTCTAGTATTTTAATTAAAAACCAATATGTATTACTAATCACACTCAACCGTCTTTTCAACAAATGTTTTCCAAATCGCGTTATGATCCATAAAACAATGTACCTTCGAACTAATCCATACTAATTAGCATAATAATTTAGTTAAGTAAAAAATTAAAACAACTTGTACGCTTTTCAAGCAATTTAAAACCTTGCAAAATTTGAACTATTATTACTATAAACTTTGTAAAATTTCAACACCCGTTATAAACAACCAATTCAACAAACCGAACGCAGCAACATAATATTGTGGATCCACTTAAAAAAAAAAAAAAAAAAAAAAAAAAAAAAAAATTTCATAAATTTTTTTTATTTATAAGGGAAGGCAATTGTAACATTCATGATATTTGAGAATATCATGACCAGCCACCCTCCCACTTTGTCCAGCATCTGCCCTTATGCTCTTAGGAGTGGGGATGGGATGAAGGGCCAGCCTTAGTTAGTCTTAGCCAAGAGCCAGAGAGCAAAGCAGAGCAAGCTCCCGTTCCGTTGACGGTCATCAACACAAGCAGAGGAGAAGAAGAAGAAGAAGATTACACGGATATCATCGATTGGGTGATATAGATATTGTTTTTTTATTATGGATCCATTAAAAAGAGATTGAGCTCAATTATCATTTTTTTTATATAACTAATTAGTAGTAACTATCCTTGTTCAAAAGGAATTGAATATTTTTTATATAAATAATGTCAGCACTATTTATAATTATAATTATTTGTTATAACCATTTTACTTGTATATATTTCACAATTCCCAGTTTCTCAATTTATTAATAACTATAACATTAGCCTTGAGATCGGGCGATTCAATCGGGATAATTTCCTATGTCGAAGACATAAAAACAAGTTGAATTAAAGATCTCATGACGGACCTACCAAATTAGTTAAGGTCAATTGATCTATTAAATTAGAAAAATAGAATGGTAGAAAATGAGGTAGGTTTCAATATATGCCAAAAAACATTAATTTCTAAAATCGACCTTTCACTCCAGAATATCAGTTCCTCATTACTTCCAGACTACCACCAAACAAAAACTAATATGACAAAGTAGCAAAACTCTAAAAGTAATATTAAAAGAAACACTGTAAACCAGTAAAAGTATAAACATCTTTCCCTAAAACTCCTAGGGATTAACAAGAACGGAATTGCACAGGGGTACAGCTAGTATATGCTTTATGTAAGATTATTTAAGAATTTTTGGCATATGTATATATTAAATGCCTCAACTCTATAACCTACTTAATAAATGCAAACTAAATTAAAAAAAACAAAAAAACTTACAGTCAAATTCTTCTTTGATTTCTTGCTCGATGACCATAGAAGATTCTTTGACATCTGTAAATAAAATAATCAAATTTATTAAAAATTTAACGAGAATAAACGTTCTACATTTATATTAAAACAGCAGTTAAGACATAGTAGTTACAATACCTGTGGTATCCATCATAATAAATGTAATCCAATAGCAGACTTGAAATAACAACTACAATAAAATAACTAGTGTCGTTCGTGAAGGAGCGTCACAAGCGGCTGCCAAAGAACACCGATATGGGTAGAAGCAAAACGTTAATTTGCGTCATAAATGTAAAGCAGTATTGTTGTTGTAATCCACACTTACAATGCTTTCTCAATGTTGGAATCCCGAAATCTCAACTTAAATTCACAGATTGAATTCCTTGAAAGTGTCCGAAAGAGGTTGAGAAAAATTGAAAACGACAAGGGAAGAATCTTAAATGCAAAATTTGACTCGGCGATTGAAAAAAAAAACGCTGGCTACATTCCCTTAAAGCAATTTAATGACTGCATTGAGCAGGAGCCTTCTATTATCGCTTGCAACACAAATGCCCGATAACTTCGGGTAGATGTTTTATGTTCCTTTTCAATGTTAGAAAACATCGTAAGTGACAGACGACACAATTTTGAAATGTACAAGATCGTATATTTTTTTTTATAAACCTGTTGAAAATTAACTTTTTCTAACATTATTTTTATAATTCGTTTTTTTTTTTTTAGTTTGTACTTGATATACTGACATTTAAATTAAATTTAAAAATTTAAATTAAACAAAAAAAATGATTTTAGCCTGTTTTAGGTGTTATATGCATGATCTTACACACTTTGGGTTTTTACTGTACGAAAATCCGTTAAACTTAGTGGCAAAGACTTTAAAACTAAAAATTATTAGCTGCTTTTTATGCCAACTCGCTGGTGTGAAGTTAAATAATTATTGGTTTATGAGAAAGCATAGTTACAGGGTCAGGATACAAATCTGAGACATTTTAATTTTCATTCAGAAACATTCTAATTTAAAATCATATATTTACAAAAAAACAAAAACATAAATTGTAAAATGCCTTTGTCGCAAATCGCAAGGTTTTAACAAAATTAGCCAATTATAAGCTCAGAAAGATTAGAAGTCTTAAATCTTGAATTTTTATTATCAGACATTATCTGTTGATAAAATCTCATTTTATCATAAACGGTTTTTTGTTAAAAAAAAAAGAGAAAAAATACGTAGCGCGGGGGGATTCGTTCTCACAACTTCCAGTGGTGAGTCACGGGTCTTGGCTCTGAGCCACCATACCTACTGGCTCAGAGAGCCAATCGATTGGCGTTAGTGAACGATCAGTGAGCTAATGGCAAAGGCGTCCCAATATAGCCGACTTCACTTTTATGCTTCCACACAAATGTAATATGAGATTTACTTACGTCTTGAGGGCTCCCTCGTGACCAGCTCACGTAAGTTGCCTGCTAGAACAATTTTGTGGATGAACTGTGGCCTAAAAACGGTAGTATGCAGTATATGAAGGACGAGCGAAATAGAGAGATGTTGTATAAAGTAGCGCATGCGCAGAGAGAGGAATAGGTGAAGTGAGGAAATCTTCCACAGTTGTGCTGTGAGTATGGCTTTGATGAGAAAGGTGAGGTGTGAAAGTATGGTTAAGATGCAGAGCAAATTCCTCCGACCTATCCCTATCCGAAGCCGCCCAGGACCCATCATCACGACGGAGTGGGTGTGAAACAGGTTGATACTTTAGGATTTTTTTGGAGAGGAGAGGTAGGAATTGAAAGAATCGGAACGGAAGGATGCCAATCGCCGCTTTACCAATTGGCAGTACTGATTGTACGTACGGCGATCAACAGGATGCCGGGATCTTTGCCACACTGTTCTGGAGCGGCGTTTGGATTGGATTAGATCTTTGAGATGCTGAAGTAAACGATTATGATTGTGGATTTTTGGGTGACGATGCCTCCCAAGCCGACCTCTGGACCAGAGTAGTGAAGGAATGCACTGCATCGTCTAGGTCTTGGGATGTTTCAGGGACAATTTGAGGTCTACGGACTCTGTAAGAAGCTGGTGGAAGTGGTCCCAGTCCACTGGGCTCCTAATAAATTAAGGAGGAGGCAGTTTGTGAATTGGTCTTAGGGAAATGGTTAATAATAAAGGACTATGGTCAGAGGGGAGGTCATTGAGGCGCGTGAGTGAATAGTTTAGTGTTCCTCAACTATTGTAGAAAAAGAAGTCAAGGAGATCAGGATTTCCGTTGGGATCAGATGGCCAATAGGTGGCTGTGTCAGGAGTGATAGTGGATCAATGTTTCCGTGTGAGTGCAGACAGCAAAGCACGTCCTCGAGTATTCGTGGCTCTTGACCCCCAATGTTGGTGCTTCGCATTAAAGTCCCTACCCACAAGGAAACGATGTCCAATGGAGTCTAGAAAGGAGATGAATTGGGAGTCAGAAATAGATTTATTGGGAGAGCAGTACACTGATGCTAGTGTAAGGGGAAAAGTGAAGGTGGTGATTAACACTGCAGTGGATTGAAGGAAATCATGTGATACCAAAGGAACTATGTGGTGGGATATGGAGTTATAGACAATGACAGCGGTACCTGCATGAGCTCTTCCATCAGGGTGATCAGTTCGATAAGTCTGGTACTGTCGAACGGTAAATGGTCGTTTACTCGTAAGTCTTGTTTCAGTAATAAGAGCTACGTCGATGTTTTTGTCGTGGAGTAGTGCTGTCAGTTCGTTAGTGTGGGTGCGAAAGCCATTCGCATTCCAAAGGAGAATGGATAAGGAGTCATAAGGATCCACTAATAGGTTTTGTTTAACGGGGATAAGGTAGGAGACAAGATTTGTAAGAAGGGAAATGAGAGGGGTAATTAGAGTTCTGAATTCTGTAAGGAATGATGTTAATAGGCTAGTCAAATCTAAAGAGCTTGAAGGTGGAGGAATATTCGAGATGTGTGGTTGAGTATGGGATTGGGTTAGCTGGTTGACGGGATGAGCAGAATGCTGGGGAAGAGAAACTTGCGAACGAGTAGTAGGCAGTGGCTGTGACTGCTCTCTTTCTGAACGGCATCAGCAAAAGAGACTGAAGGCCTTAAATTTCTGGCGGGGGCGCTTCTTGAGCTACCTGTGGCTGACTTCTCTTCTTCTGGCCGACGACGTTGCTCGCTCCTGGACTTCAGAATTCTATATGCCTCGCAGCCCTTGTGGCTTCTTGCACAATTAGCTTTTGTGCTGCCCACTACACTTTACACACCTGGGATGGTGGTGGCAGTACGATTTTGTGTGCCCATATGCCTGGCAATTATGGCATTGGACGATGTCTCGTTTGGGGTAAGGTTTTTCGACCTGTATTCTTGTGTAATACAGGTGTGTTAAATCGTATATTTTCTCCACGCCAGATGTCCGCTCGAGATCTACAAAGAATAACGGTAATGCCGTTTTGGTGGATTCGTTTTGTTGTCTGTCCTCACGTAAAACGTTGGTTATTTGGCGAACTTTGAATCCCAGAGCTGATAGTTCGTCTTCAATTTCATCAGCTGATGTGGTTGGGTGCAGATTTCTGATCACTACTCATAACGATCTTTCCTGCTTCAACTGGTAGGTTTGGAAGTCGGCGTTGGTTTCTTCCAAATACTTGATGATCGCTCGATGAGTGTCTGGGGAAATTTTCGTATCCCGAGAGCGATTGAGGCACGGGTATTTTCCGGTATCTACAATTTTGCTCATTTGTGAGCATAATAATTTGAAATTGCTAATATTCCTTACGAATATAGCAGGCGGCTTGGGCTGTGCTGGTGTTTTGATGACTTCCATGTCGTCAGGTTGGCTATTTGTTAATGCTTCGAAGCTGTTAGGCGTGAAGAATGGAGATTCGTCTACTGTTTCTTCTTTTGAAGTGCTGGCAAGTGGTGGTAGATCTTCCATAGAGCTGGCGGCAGATGAATTTATTGAAATGTTTTTATTTGATCTTCTGGGCTTTCTCTTAACAGGCGATGGGGTCGGAGTTGGCCCTAAAGACCTTGTTCTTTTTTTTTTTTTTTTTATTATCAGACATTATCTGTTGATAAAATCTCATTTTATCATAAACGGTTTTATGTTAAAAAAAAAGAAAAAAAAATACGTAGCGCGGGGGGATTCGTTCTCACAACTTCCAGTGGCGAGTCACGGGTCTTGGCTCTGAGCCACCAGACCTACTGGCTCAGAGAGCCAATCGATTGGCGTTAGTGAACGATCAGTGAGCTAATGGCAAAGGCGTCCCAATATAGCCGACTTCACTTTTATGCTTCCACACAAATGTAATATGAGATTTACTTACGTCTTGAGGGCTCCCTCGTGAGCAGCTCACGTAAGTTGCCTGCTAGAACAATTTTGTGGATGAACTGTGGCCTAAAAACGGTAGTATGGAGTATATGATGGACGAGCGAAATAGAGAGATGTTGTATAAAGTAGCGCATGCGCAAAAACTCGGGGCCAAGAAAGAGATACAATGAGTAAACCTTTCACATTTGCTAGCGGAGGCTTTCAAAATTATTAGCTGTTTTTTATGTCAACTCGCTGGTGTGAAGTTAAATAATTATTGGTTTATGAGAAAGCATAGTTACAGGGTCAGGATACAAATCTGCGACTTTTTAATTTTCATTCAGAAACATTTTAATTTAAAATCATATTATTACAAAAAATAAATAAATTGTAAAATGTCTTTGTCACAAATTGCAAGGTTTTAACAACATTATCCAATTATAAGCTCAGAAGGATTAGAAGTCTTATATCTTGATGTACCGATTATTTAATGTGCTGTGAGAAATAATTATAAAAATAAATCATTAAAACTATCAGAAAAAAACTATGTTCGAACTTTTTCTCACAGCTTCGCGGATATATTTTGCATGTATGTCAGATTGGTAGAAAATCGGGGATGCTTTTTTGTTACCAATTAGGATATTCATAAGAACAATATTTCTATCTGTACTGCATTTTTTCACTTGTTATTAACTTTGGACAATTTGTGAAAAGTTTCGGCATTGTAATTGATATATAATTTATTTTTACCAGAACCCGTTTAGTAAGTCCAATAATTTACTTAATAACAAAATCGAACCGGTGAGCGTCAAGAAAGAGATAAAATGAGTAAACCTGTGGTCTTTGACGTTTGCTGGTGGCCTAGTCGGCGGGCAGCTTTATTCGTATTGACCTGACTCCATATGATCTTAGAAGGTGTGCACCGACAGTGGACTGTGTTAAGGAGAAGAGGAACAGGGTAGCTATTATAGGTAGTTTATGTGGCCTTGGAATGACCACGAATTCACACTAGGTGTTGTGTCTATCGAACTATCGTTTCATCGATTAGGTGAAGTTGTTGTTATCTAAGGATAGCCGCTTTTCATGTTCATGTTCAATTATGTTTCAAACACGTAATAAAGCAGTGTGCTCAATAAGTGATGTGTCCGATGTGACACCAGTCTATATGTGTATCTCGTATTAATTTAATGCTTAATTTTTCTGATAAAACTATCTTCTTTTTGTTTTTAATTTGTTTATAGATTATACCATTTTTATCTGTACTTTTTTTCTTGAGTTCTCCTATTGCTTTATTTTCATTTTGATCTTTAATTATTTCTTGTAGTTGGATCATGTTTACTATTTTTAATATTTCTTGGGTATTATCTTTTGACTCTAATACCGGATTTCTACTAAGACAGTCTGCTTCAATATTGAATTTCCCTGGTATATATGTAATTTTGAAGTCAAATTGAGACAAATAATATGTTAAGTCACCTAGTTCCTCGTCTGTTCTTGATTTTATATTAAGGTTTTCTAACGGTTTATGGTCTGAATAAACTTCAAATCTTCTTCCAATTAACCAGTATTCCCAATAATTTATCGCTTCCTTTATTGCTAAGCATTCCAAATATATAGCTTTTTTTCTTTTTTGCGACTCATTAAATTTTTTTGAGAAATAGGCTACTGGCTTTTCTTTTCCATCTTGTTGGGTTTGTTTCAGTATTGCACCTATACCTTCTATTGAAGCATCTGTAAATATCTTAATAGGTAAATCTTTATCAAATATTTCTAGGACTGGTTGAGAGCACAATAATTTTTTTATCTCTGTGAATGATTTTTCACAATCTTCAGACCAATTATATTTTACATCTTTTCTTAACAATCTATGTAGTGGATCTAGTATTGTTGAGATTTTTGGTATATATTTGTGATAGAAATTTATTTTACCTAGAAATTGTCTAACGTTCTTCTGCGTTTTTGGAGTCGGAAAATTGAGTATTGATACTAAATTGTCTTTAATTGGTCTTACTGTATTATTTTCTATTATATGTCCGAGATATTCAATTGATTTTGATGCGAACGTGCATTTTTTTAATTTTAACCTGAATCCTTCTTTTATTATGGCTTCTAAAACTTGTTTGATATGCATGATATGATCTTCAAAAGTCTCTGAAAATATTAATATATCATCTATATAATTTTCTGTAAAGTTCTTAAGATTATTTTTTCTTAGTATACTTGATAAAATTCTTTGGAAGATTGCTGGTGCTGTTTTTAAACCGAATGGTAGGCAAGTCCATTGATAGTGTCCTTCTTGGGTTATAAAGCCTGTTTTTTTTCTATCTTCTATCCTTAGTGGTATTGACCAAAATGCTGAATTGATGTCCAGTGATGTAAAATATTTACAATTTCTAGCTTTAATTATTAAATCATCAATTAGCGGAAAAGGTTGGGCCTGGGTTGTGACAATCAGATCTCTAAAATCGACACATAATCTGGTTTTTCCTTCACCTTTTTTTAACGCTAGAGTCACTGGTGCAGCAAATGGGCTATATGATTCTTCAATTAAATTTTTTTCTAATAGTTTTGCCACTTGCTGTTCTATTTCTTTTCTGTCTTCGATTGTGCATCTATATGGTCTTTTACTACAAAATTTTTCCATCAAGAGATCTATTCTTGCTTCATAATCTTTTACAGTTCCTCTATCATACTTGTCTTTGGCAAATATTGTTTTATATTCTTCTATCAATTGTTCTATTTTGAATTTTTTTTCATTATCTAAATTTATTTTAAAATCTTTCTCTTTAATATGTTCATTAAAATTTATTTCTATTATGTCTTTTCTTTGCGATTGTTTTTGGCTTATATTTAGATTTTCGTCTTGCCTTAATTTAAATTCCTTTATTATGTCTAGGCCTATCAAAAAATCATGAAAAGTCTCATTTTCTACAATAAATACATCTACTTCTTTTTCAATATTGAAAATTTTTAATTTTATTCTTGCTAAGCCCTTTGTGAGTGCCACACCACTAATTGTTTTTAATTGTATTTTGTTCTTATCTATATTATTATTTTTTATAGTTTTTATTAATCTTTTATTAATTAATGAAACTTGAGATCCTGAGTCATAGATCCCTTCTATTTTTATCTTATCTTCCAATATAATGTTTAATTTAATTAGTGGTGTGTTTACTCGTTTTTTGATTCATTATATATTTCTACATCTAGGATAGAATTGTTATTTACTTTTTTTGGTGTAGTGTTCTTTTCTCTACTTTCTTCGTGTTTTTGGAACCAGCATTTATCTTTTGGGTGGTATCTCACACCTTTACCTAAATCTTCACACGTTTTACAAGGTATCTTTACTTCATATTTCTTTTGAGAATCTAATGTAGGTTTTTTTTGAAAATTTCTTTTATTTACTAAACATTCAAGTTGTCTCAATTCATTAAATAAGTCTGTAGTTTCTTTTAATTTTTCCTTGTTTATTCTATTCAATATAAATTCTGGTAACCCTACTGCTATTAATGCTATAAGTGACTTTATATCCATATCTTTGTTAAAATCTATTAAAAGTTTCTCTTTCCTCAAAGCATAATCCGTTAACGAACCTTCTCGATATTTAAATGATAGTGCATAGGTTATATTATTCCATCCATTATCTGTGAAACATTTTAAGAATCTTGTTTTCCATTCAGACCAACCAGCATTTATTGTTAGTCTTATGAGTGTGGAAGAGTGCCAGTCTAAACTTGGTTTCTCAAAAAATAGTTTCATTAGTTCAATTTTTTCCTCACTTTTATCTATTTGAAATCTAGAACACTCTTTTTCAAAGCTTTCTATCCACTGTTTAGCATTAGTATTTATGCTAGAAAATGTTTCTATAAGTTTTTCTGATATTTTTTTTAAGTCTTTCTCGTTATCTTTCTTCTGCGTTGTTTCTATCAGTTTCTCTAGTATTTCCTTTAGATTATGATCTTGTGTTTTGTTTGTACTTTCTTCATTTATTTCCTCTAAATATTGATCTTTAAATTGCAGATTTCCATCTTCATCTATGTATGTGCCCTCTAATTCTTTTGTCATTGTAATCCACACTCTTCTTATCTGATTTCTTCTCTTTAATGAATTAACTAACTTTGTGTACTTACTTGTCTTTTTCAACTCCACATGATCTTCCATATATTTGAATTCTTCTGGCAATATATATCTTCTTCCATCTCCTGTACCAATTGAGGTGATGGCAATTGCATTTGCTTTACTGTCTTTTGGTGAAGTCACTACCGTAAATTCAAACTGCAGTTTTGACATCATAAACAAATTGTTGTTTTATAAGATTGGTTAGGTCTTCTTCTTATAACAATAAGTAATCTGTTTCTCTGAAAAACAAAAGTTTATTTAATTGATAATTAGTTTACAACTATTACAAATAAAATCTAAATCCATACCTGTAAAACAAAAGAAACAACAATTACAGTTTATTGTTATCACTGTTTGCACTTTACTTGTTTCACACTCAAAAACCTATTTAAAACCTTCTGGTCATATGTCTCTAGCTCCACCTAGTGGCAGCCAACTGAAGCACGCGCGTGATAACAAAGCGCTGCTAATTTAATTGAAGAAAGCTTACTTTCTTTACATATATATTTTTTTTTTCTCCCTTATATTACGCCGACCACAAACCTCGGCCCCCCTCCCCCCCCCACATACCATTTCATCTCCTCTCCTATTTATCGTGTCTACCGAGGGTAATCCCAAGGTAGCATAGCTTGTTGCTTACAGGGCACTCTTTGCCGTCTAAGACGAAGGATTTCGGGAGCTTCTTTCTTCCGGATTTATAGCTGAATATAATTTCTTGCGTCTTGGCCGGGTTGACTTTAATGTAGACGGCATCGAGTTTCTCGGCGATCTGTTGACTGGCGCTCTCACCGCCATTAGCACCGATCCTTGGGGGACACCGGCAGTGTAATTTCTTCGGGTCGTAGACGTAGTGCCTATACGAACCGAAAAAATTCTGCCTGTAAGATAGGATCTCATCAGGTTCTGCAGCTGATCCGAGAATTCATATTCCCTCAGACGTTGGAGTAGGATGTAGTGGTCCACAGAGTCGAAAGCTTTCGAACAGTCCAGTGAAATCATAGCGGTAGCTCTGTTGCTCCGGACGTTCGATGCGACGTGGTGTTGCAATCTCATCAGGTTGTTGTTCCCACTTAAGCCTGTGCTGAAACCAGTCTGCTCTGGTGGGATGACTTCTTGTGACTCGCAGTGCCCGGAGAGATGTACGTGGATGATTTTCTCGAACAGCTTCGGGAGTTGAGTCAGCAGACTGATGGGGTGGTAATGAGATGGCTCATAACAGTTTTTCGCTGGTTTCAGAAGGGGGACCACTACAGCGTGCTTCCAGTTCTAGGGGAAATAGTGCAGCCTGGTGGCAGCGACGTCTGGTGAATGGCACCGTAGAAGTGTCTCTACGTCAGCTTGTTTGGGCAGAAGGCTGCAAACGTTGTAATTTAATATACTATGACCCATCATTTGTATACCCGGTCAGACTGTGTTAATAGCCGCTCTACCAGTGCGGCGAGATTGTTCATGGTAGTGAGCATAGCGCTCATCATAGCATCATTGTTGTTAGCGGGCTGAGGTAGAGGTGCTGGGAGTGCTACTTCCGGAGCCCTGGTGTTACCTGACGCCATCTGCGCATAGGAGGCAGTCTGTCGTGTTGGTGGGGGGGGGCAGGCATAAATGTGGCTTTTCTCGGCCCAGCTGTGAAATTCTGTGCCTGTTTCTTGATTTCTGCAGTCTCTAGGAGTTTAATCCTGTACGGGCACTGTCGGTACGACGCGACATGATTTTCCCCGCAATTGGCGCATTTGAGAGGAATTGAAGCGTCCCTGGGGCAGTCTTTTATGTCGTGAGGTTGGCTGCACCTCACGCACTTGGATTACTTGAAGCAGTACCGTCTTGTATGGCCGTATTCCTGACAGTTAAGGCACATCGGAATGCCTCTTTTGTCATGAAAGGTGCTCACTCTAAAGAGCACATTATTTATATGACGGAGTTGCTTTCAGTTCTTTGCCTTGAGAGTATGGGCGCCTCAATCGATATACATAGATTATATTGCTACCCACGCTATTAATGTGGGCTTTTAGCTCCTCAATTGGGTGAGAGAGATCGTAACCGTGTAGCAAGTACTTCTTGTTGGGCTTAGTACCACGGGGGGCGAACGTATGAAAGGGGATTTTTGATTCCCTAATTGCAGCAATCGTTTGCTGTTGGTCATGCACGCTGTGGCAGAGCACCTTTGTGTTCTGCTGTGTCTGTACTATTTTAAAGTTCTTTACGTTATAATCAGCTAGTAACCTCGTGAGGTCGTAGCTGTTAATCCGCCCTAATATTAGGGGGGGGGGGGTGTGGTGATTTGGGGGCAACAGGGGCGGCGGATGTGCTGGCCTCGGACTGAGCTTTCGAGTTTAGGGGGGTGAAGGAATTGGAGGTACTTACTCCGGGGGCTTGTGGTAGAGTACGCTTTCGGCATACTCTCTTTGGATGATGAAAGTCATAACCTGGGGGGTCCCTACGGCTTGCCATACCCTACAAAGGTCCGTGCGACGCACGTTCCAGTTAAGGGGGAAAGCCTCACTTATAATAGTTAATGTACTCATCTATCTTCACGGGAACAAAGTGCCACTGACTGAAGTATCAAAACTTTACCGGATTTGAGCTCTTGCCACAAAGGAAGCTGGATAGCGTCTCTTGTTGTTCAGAAAGTACGCATTCAGTTTTAACACAACTAGAGCTAGGTTAATTTCAAGAGAATATAACCTTTTTGAATGTTTCACACTTTAGTTGCCACTTAAATTACAATTTTTTTTTTTTTTTTTTCCTTAGCTCTCAAACTTATAAAAATAGGATGTGGGAAAAATAAAGGAAAATTATTTTGGGCTAATGAGTGCCTTTCACTAAGGGGAGTCCCCCATTTGAAGGATGTATGAGAAGGATATAGGGTGTGGAATGCCTAAAGGAGGCGGGTGGAATCGAGAAAGTAGTTAAGTAATCACTTAAATTACAAAGAAGTGATTGAAATTTTAAAGAATCAGTTAATTGCCAAATCGAGCGAGAAGAGGGGAACTTCTTTCTATTTATTCGTGGGGAAGAAGTTGACACAACAGTGACCGTTCTGAAAAAATTCTAAACATCTTTTGTTCAGGGCATTTCCCCATATTCCCACTCTGAGAGTTAGAACTGGGGAACTGGAAATTCGGCTAATGGATCCCGGGATAATAATAATTACATTATTTATTTTTCTTATTGAACTTTAGATATACAAAACATTATTTATTTATTTGGTTTGATTTATACTTTATTTTAAGCAAGAACCATTTATTCAATTTTTTGTATATTATTTTAATAGACAGAGGTAATTTGTAAGTTTTACTCGTCATTGAGGAACATTTTAAATATCTAATAATTTTTAAGTGGAGGCCTGGAAACTGTTAGAGATGAAAGCCTGTTTGGAGACCCGGAAGAGTGCCTGGAAGCTGGACGTTCCAGCCGCTGTTGGAGTACAGCAGGGATCTCCACGACCGAAAGACTCTGCTGAGATACCTTACCCACCCAAGCATACTCTGTACTTCGAGGAACTTGTTCTTTGTACAGAGCCGCCCATCTTCGGGAACAAGGTCCCATCTCTCTCCCTGGCAAAAGGACTATCCAGGAAACTCCTTATTGAGGAGATGGTCCAGATTGAAGACCTGCATATACCCATGACTTGGTTAACATTTCTGTAACTGAAAAGCATGAATTGTGAAATGTTAGCAGCATGTATTCCACCAGAATTCTCAGTAAGATCATGCTGTTCATGTGTAAATATTTGTGCATAGATATGTGTGTTTTTTTAAAAATAAAAACATTTGCTATAACATTTTATTTTTATTAAATCGAACCTCATACTGGAAGGTGTAAAATAAATTGTCTTTACTTTTTCCACTATTTTATGGATATTATCGGTGTTAATGCTACGTCAATACTCATTGAAACGTACAATCGCTTTATTATCTTTAAATTAGAATGAAAACATTTTGTGGTATGCATTACGTAAAAGTATATACAAGTAGAAAGTAAAAAATACCAAGGAAGAGAATTATTATTATGGTAAATAGGTAGGTTATTGGACCATTGCAATTGCTTCATTCTTTTCGGTATGGTGTGCCATTATATGTGTCTTTAAATTAATAGCTTTTACTGCTTTGTAGCTGCAGTGTTGCATTGATGGGGCTTCTATTTAGTATGGTGTGCAATGACATGATTCTTTAAAGTACCAGCACGTACTGCTTTGTAGTTGCAGTGAGGACATTGATGGGGCTTGTCTTCGGCATGGTGTGCCATTATATGTGTCTTTAAATTAATAGCTTTTACTGCTTTGTAGCTGCAGTGTTGCATTGATGGGGCTTCTATTTAGTATGGTGTGCAATGACATGATTCTTTAAAGTACCAGCACGTACTGCTTTGTAGTTGCAGTGAGGACATTGATGGGGCTTGTCTTCGGCATGGTGTGCCATTATATGTGCCTTTAAATTAATAGCTTTTACTGCTTTGTAGCTGCAGTGTTGCATTGATGGGGCTTCTATTTAGTATGGTGTGCAATGACATGATTCTTTAAAGTACCAGCACGTACTGCTTTGTAGTTGCAGTGAGGACATTGATGGGGCTTGTCTTCGGCATGGTGTGCCATTATATGTGTCTTTAAATAAGTAGCACGTACTGCTTTGTAGCTGCAGTGAGGACATTGATGGGGCTTGTCTTTAGCATGGTGTGCCATTATATGTGTCTTTAAATTAAAAGCACGTACTGCTTTATAGTTGCAGTGAGGACATTTATGGGGCTTCTCTCCAGTATGGCGTGCCATGACATGATACTTTAAAGTACGAGCATCTACTGTTTTGTAGCTGCAGTGAGGACATTGATGGGGCTTCTCTTCATTATGACGTGCCATGACATGATTCTTTAAAGTACGAGCATCTACTGTTTTCTAGCTGCAGTGAGGACATTGATGGGGCTTCTCTCCAGTATGGTGTGCCATGACATTATTCTTAAAAGTACGAGCATCTACTGTTTTGTAGCTGCAGTGAGGACATTTATGGGGCTTCTCTTCAGTATAGTGTGCCATTATATGTGCCTTTAAATTAATAGCTTGTACTGCTTTGTAGCTGCAGTGTTGCATTGATGGGACTTCTATTTAGTATGGTGTGCAATGACATGATTCTTTAAAGTACCAGCACGTACTGCTTTGTAGTTGCAGTGAGGACATTTATGGGGCTTCTCTCCAGTATGGCGTGCCATGACATGATTCTTTAAAGTACGAGCATCTACTGCTCTGTAGCTGCAGTGAGGACATTGATGGAGCTTGTCTTCGGCATGGTGTGCCATTATGTGTGTCTTTAAATTAGTAGCACGTACTGCTTTGTAGCTACAGTGAGGACATTGATGGAGCTTGTCTTCGGCATGGTGTGCCATGTATTCGGCATGGCGTGCCATTATGTGTTTCTTTATATGAGTAGCACGTACTGCTTTGTAGTTGCAGTGAGGACATTGATGGGGCTTCTCTTCAGTATGACGTGCCATGACATGATTCTTTAAAGTACGAGCATCTACTGTTTTGTAGCTGCAGTGAGGACATTGATGGGACTTCTCTTCAGTATGGTGTGCCATTATATGTGTCTTTAAATTAAAAGCACGAACTGCTTTGTAGCTGCAGTGTTGACATTGATGGGGCTTCTCTTTAGTATGGTGTGCCATGACATGATTCTTTAAAGTACCAGCACGTCCAGCTTTGTAGTTGCAGTGAGGACATTGATAGGGATTCTCTTCTGTATGGTGTGCCATGATGTGATTCTTTAAAGCACCAGCTTGTACTGCTTTGTAGCTGCAGTGAGGACATTGATGGGGCTTGTCTTCGGCATGGTGTGCCATTATATGTGTCTTTAAATAAGTAGCACGTACTGCTTTGTAGCTGCAGTGAGGACATTGATGGGGCTTGTCTTAGGCATGGTGTGCCATTATATGTGTCTTTAAATATATAGCTTTTACTGCTTTGTAGCTGCAGTGAGGACATTGATGGGGCTTGTCTTTAGCATGGTGTGCCATTATTTGTGTCTTTAAATTAGTAGCACGTACTGCTTTGTAGCTGCAGTGAGGACATTGATGGGGCTTCTATTTAGTATGGTGTGCAATGACATGATTCTTTAAAGTACCAGCACGTACTGCTTTGTAGCTGCAGTAAGGACATTGATGGGGCTTCTCTCCAGTATGGCGTGCCATGACATGATTCTTTAAAGTACGAGCATCTACTGCTCTGTAGCTGCAGTGAGGACATTGATGGAGCTTGTCTTCGGCATGGTGTGCCATTATATGTGTCTTTAAATTAGTAGCACGTACTGCTTTGTAGCTACAGTGAGGACATTGATGGGGCTTGTCTTCGGCATGGTGTGCCATGTATTCGGCATGGCGTGCCATTATGTGTTTCTTTATATGAGTAGCACGTACTGCTTTGTAGTTGCAGTGAGGACATTGATGGGGCTTCTCTTCAGTATGACGTGCCATGACATGATTCCTTAAAGTACGAGCATCTACTGTTTTGTAGCTGCAGTGAGGACATTGATGGGACTTCTCTTCAGTATGGTGTGCCATTATATGTGTCTTTAAATTAAAAGCACGAACTGCTTTGTAGCTGCAGTGTTGACATTGATGGGGCTTCTCTTTAGTATGGTGTGCCATGACATGATTCTTTAAAGTACCAGCACGTCCAGCTTTGTAGTTGCAGTGAGGACATTGATAGGGATTCTCTTCTGTATGGTGTGCCATGATGTGATTCTTTAAAGCACCAGCTTGTACTGCTTTGTAGCTGCAGTGAGGACATTGATGGGGCTTGTCTTCGGCATGGTGTGCCATTATATGTGTCTTTAAATAAGTAGCACGTACTGCTTTGTAGCTGCAGTGAGGACATTGATGGGGCTTGTCTTTGGCATGGTGTGCCATTATATGTGTCTTTAAATATATAGCTTTTACTGCTTTGTAGCTGCAGTGAGGACATTGATGGGGCTTGTCTTTAGCATGGTGTGCCATTATTTGTGTCTTTAAATTAGTAGCACGTACTGCTTTGTAGCTGCAGTGAGGACATTGATGGGGCTTCTATTTAGTATGGTGTGCAATGACATGATTCTTTAAAGTACCAGCACGTACTGCTTTGTAGCTGCAGTAAGGACATTGATGGGGCTTCTCTCCAGTATGGCGTGCCATGACATGATTCTTTAAAGTACGAGCATCTACTGTTCTGTAGCTGCAGTGAGGACATTGATGGAGCTTGTCTTCGGCATGGTGTGCCATTATATGTGTCTTTAAATTAGTAGCACGTACTGCTTTGTAGCTACAGTGAGGACATTGATGGGGCTTGTCTTCGGCATGGTGTGCCATGTATTCGGCATGGCGTGCCATTATGTGTTTCTTTATATGAGTAGCACGTACTGCTTTGTAGTTGCAGTGAGGACATTGATGGGGCTTCTCTTCAGTATGACGTGCCATGACATGATTCTTTAAAGTACGAGCATCTACTGTTTTGTAGCTGCAGTGAGGACATTGATGGGACTTCTCTTCAGTATGGTGTGCCATTATATGTGTCTTTAAATTAAAAGCACGAACTGCTTTGTAGCTGCAGTGTTGACATTGATGGGGCTTCTCTTTAGTATGGTGTGCCATGACATGATTCTTTAAAGTACCAGCACGTCCAGCTTTGTAGTTGCAGTGAGGACATTGATAGGGATTCTCTTCTGTATGGTGTGCCATGATGTGATTCTTTAAAGCACCAGCTTGTACTGCTTTGTAGCTGCAGTGAGGACATTGATGGGGCTTGTCTTCGGCATGGTGTGCCATTATATGTGTCTTTAAATAAGTAGCACGTACTGCTTTGTAGCTGCAGTGAGGACATTGATGGGGCTTGTCTTTGGCATGGTGTGCCATTATATGTGTCTTTAAATATATAGCTTTTACTGCTTTGTAGCTGCAGTGAGGACATTGATGGGGCTTGTCTTTAGCATGGTGTGCCATTATATGTGTCTTTAAATTAAAAGCACGAACTGCTTTGTAGCTGCAGTCAGGACATTGATGGGGCTTCTCTTCAGTATGGTGTGCGATTATATGTTTCTTTAATTGATGAGCTAGCACCGCTTTGTAGTTACAATGCAGACATTGATGGGGCTTTTCTCCAGTATGGTGTGCCATTATATGTGTCTTTAAATATGTAGCTTTTACTGCTTTGTAGTTGCAGTGAGGACATTGATGGGGCTTCTCTTTAGTATGACGTGCCATGACATGATTCTTTAAAGTACAAGCATCTACTGTTTTGTAACTGCAGTGAGGACATTGATGGGACTTCTCTTTAGTATGGTGTGCCATTATATGTCCCTTTAAATTATGAGCTGTCACCGCTTTGTAGTTACAATGCAGACATTGATGGGGCTTTTCTCCAGTATGGTGTGCCATTATATGATCCTTTAAATGATGAGCTTGCACCGCTTTGTAGTTACAATGCAGACATTGATGGGGCTTTTCTTCAGTATGGCGTGCCATGACATGATTCTTTAAAGTACGAGCATCTACTGTTTTGTAGTTGCAGTGAGGACATTGATGGGGCTTCTCTTCAGTATGACGTGCCATGATGTGATTCTTTAAAGCACCAGCTTGTACTGCTTTGTAGTTACAATGCAGACATTGATGGGGCTTTTCTCCAGTATGGTGTGCCATTATATGTTTCTTTAAATGATGAGCTTGCACCGCTTTGTAGTTACAATGCAGACATTGATGGGGCTTTTCTCCAGTATGGTGTGCCATGACATGATTCCTTAAAGTACGAGCATCTACTGTTTTGTAGCTGCAGTGAGGACATTGATGGGGCTTGTCTTTAGCATGGTGTGCTATTATGTCATTCTCTAAAATGACTCCCACTTTACCATCACATGACATTATATGTGTCTTTAAAGTATTTTCATGAACTTCACCTGAAAAAAACATTAGAACAATATTACTTCTGGTAAGTAAAGAATTATTTAAAAGTGTTTCTTCTGGTTTTCATTTTTTATTCTTCATAGGTGCCATATTTTTGTTGCTCTTTATATTTGTCCCACAATCCGTTGTCTTCTACAGTTCATTTGAGACAAAGCTGGCAATGAATATAAATAAGAAAGAAAAGATGACACCAATCGAGAAAATATGACAAAAATGAAAACCAATCATTACTGAATTCAAAAGTTAACAAATACATTTTTTTTTTTTTTTTTTCTCACAGTAACTATGATTTTTATTAATTATAGAAATGTAAATAGTGTAATAGCAATAAAGCATTAGAGATGTAAGATCCTATTCAGACTATATTTTCAGCTCAGCATTTGTTTAACATACAAAGGGAAAGCAGGAATACTTCCATCTTTCCGTTTTAAGTTAACAAAATTTAATTAAATCTTAGCAAGTAACTATGATCTCCTGGCACAATTATTATGAAGCTTCATCACTTAATAACTTATAATCACCTTGAAACATTAAATGATTTTGTATAAATAAATAACAGTGCGGGTCCTAATAATGGGCTGTTCTCCAAACATGTACTGAAGATGTAGAAGGCTGGATGGGCTTCCTGTCCACAATATTGAAGGTGCAGCTGGCCAAGGAAACGGGAAGGAAAGAGGGATTCACTTGTCAGAATGAAAGACATAGGTTGATTGAATATAAGTAACAATTTATTAACCATAAAATAAGTACATCTAGGTCACAAGTTATATAGGTTAGATTAATATTGTCAGCCGGCTTTGTTAATTTAATAGAGATAACCCAACCATATGACATCTCCATTTTTTTTTTTTTTTTTTTTTTTTTTTTTTTTTTTTTTTTTTATTGTAATACATAGTTTTCTTTTAGATATGCTGGCTGACGACTGATTCGTCCACTACGAGTTACATATGTGTCATTGTCATTATTGATATCTTCGCTCTGGCTTTGGTTCATTAATTGCTGACCTGCTGGATCGGATGTATTATTAACCTTACCATTATTATTTGAATTTTCCGAAATTTGTGGTTTAATATTTTCATCAAGTCTATATTCGTTACTTTCTATTTCGAATGGTAGGCTAGTATCATTTCTTAAGTGTATTCTATTACGCGTCAATAAGGAGCCTCCCTCTGTCTTAATTTGATAAGCCCTATTGTTTATGTTTCTATCTATTATTACAGCCCGATCCCACATTCCTTGTTTGTTTCTAACTCTAACGTTTTCTCCTTTTTTTGTATTTTTTCAAATCTTTGGCTCGTTGATCATGAAAAATTTTTTGTTTCCTTTGTCTTTGTAACAATTCACCTTTTATATATGAATTTTCTTCACTTTTAAACTTTGGTATATCATATAGAACACCATTCACGTTTTTACCTTGCATTATCACATTTGGAGAAGGTATTGTATTAGATATTGGTGTGTTGTTTAATTCTAGTATTGCTAAGTACACATCTTTTTTATCAAAATGAGCTTTTCTAATTACATTTTTCACAGTTTGTATGTGCCGCTCCACCATTCCGTTACTTTGTGGATATGTTGGACTCGACGTAACATGCTTAAATTTCCATTCTCTTGTAAACGTTTTAAATAGAAAACTCGAAAATTGTGGGCCATTATCTGATCTGAATTCTTCTGGTATACCCCAGTGTACAAAACAAGACTTTAATGCTTTTATAACTGTTACACTAGTTTCATCCTTCAATGGTAAAACATCTACATATTTAGAAAAATAATCCACAACTAACATGTTTGGTTTTCTATCAATGTAAAAAATATCAGCTCCTACTGTTGCCCATGTTTTATCTGGTATTAATGTTGGTATTAGACTTTCTTTCTGATTTGATCGTTGGAACGTTAAGCATGTTTTACAGTTGTTTATTTTGTTTTCTATATCTTTAATCATATTGGGCCAAAATACTATTTCTCTCGCTCTAGCTTTTGTTTTTTCAATGCCTAAATGATTATAATGTAACTTACTCAAAACTTCTTCTCTTAATTTGTTTGGTACTATTACACAATTATTTTTAAACAGTAAGTCCTCATATTCATAAATGTCGGCATGGTAAGTATGATAATATTTAACTATATTTGGTACATCTTTTATTTCTTTTGGCCAACCTTTTTTTATTGTATTTTTCAATGTCTGCAATTCTATGTCATTTTTTGTTGCTTCTATATATTTTTGTTTCTTTTGATTACTCATCTCGCTTGCTAACGTAAGTTCTAATATATACATTCTGGAATCTCCATCCTCTTTAGTTTCTTTTAAATGAGCTCTCGATAGTAAATCTGCTATTATTAAATTTTTACCACTTGTATAAGTTACTTTAATATCATATGGTTGTAACCACATTCGCATTTTTTGTAGTCTCATTGGTATATCAGTTATCTTTCGTCTTAAAATAGGGATCAGCGGTTTATGATCTGATTCTACTCCAAAAGGTTTACCGATTACATACTGTCTGAAACGCTCACATCCAAACACTATGGCATATAATTCTTTCTCTATTTGAGCCCACGATTTTTGACATTCAGTGAATGCTTGTGATGCATATGCTACTGGCAAATCATTTTGTAACAGAACTGCCCCTACTCCGGTACTACTAGCGTCAACACTAATTTTGCACTCCTTATTTACATCGTATAATTGTAGAATAGGAGTTTTGCTTAAGCATATTTTTATCTTTTTAAAACAATTTTCATGTTCACTTGTCCAGTTGAAAATTGTACCTTTTTTAATTAGATTACGCAAGGGTTCCGTTAACTGAGCTGAGTTTTCTACAAATTTACCCACGTAGGTTATCAATCCTAATAATCGTTCTACTGCTTTAACATCTTTTGGTCTTTCCATTTCACTAATTGCTTTGACTTTGTCATCATCAATTTCTATCCCTTTGCTACTGAAGTAATGACCTAAAAATTTAATTCTTTCTTCTTTAAACTTACATTTGTTTTTATTAAATTTAATCCCATGCTCATAAGCTCTTTTCATTACTAATTCTAAAATTTCTAATAATTCTTTTTCATTTTCTGCCCATATCATTATATCATCGATATACACAGCTACGTTTTTTATACCTTCAAAAATCTCTGAATAAGTTTTATGGAACACTTCTGGTGCAATACTAACCCCGCAAGGCATTCTTAAAAATCTAAATGGACCATATGGCGTTTGAAAAGCCGTCATTAACGAACTCCTATGTGTAAGTTCTAAATGCCAAAACCCATTTGATGCGTCTAGCACTGCAAACATTTTTGCCCCCGCCATTTTACTAGATATTTCCTCAAATGTAGGTAAAGGACAATGTTCTCTTAGTAAACAAGTGTTAAGATGCTGTGGGTCTAAGCAAATACGTAATGATTTATCAGGTTTGCTGGTAATTACGATTGGGTTCATAAATTCAGTAGGTTCGTTAACCTCTGTAACAATTTTATTGTCTTTCATTCTGTATAATGTTTCTTTGAAAAGATCTAATAATTTAAAAGGTATTCTACGACATGGTTCAATTTTTCCTTCATATCCTTCTTTTAATTTGAAATCATATATTTTTGAGATTTTTCCTATACCTTCGAATAGTTCTTTATATCTGCTAAGCAATTTCGTGAGACCATTATTTGTATTCATATTTATATTTTCAACTCTGGTAATTAATTTCAGTTTTTTAATTGTATCTAATCCCAACACAGAGCTTGAGCTATTACAGTTTACTAAATAAAATTTTATTGGTTCTATTTTACCCTTGATTACACAATCTAATATAACAGTTCCTATAACCGGTATTTCAGAACCACTGTAATTTGCCAATTTGTTATCAGTTTTATTTATTTTCTCTTTAATTTTCAAATTTTCATAGTCGCTTTTTTTTAAAACATTGCAATCCGCCCCTGTATCGAGCTTGACTGAAAGTGAAGTATTGCTTTCCAATATATTTATAGATAATTCCCAACCCTTTTGAACATTATTTATTTTTAGAATTCTCCCTAAAGTGTACATTTCAGCATCCTCTCCCTCAATCATACTTACATTATTTATATTTCGAGTTATTCTACACATTTTCGCAAAATGATTTATCCTATTACATTTAATACAAATTTTACCGTAGGCTGGGCAATTTCTATACCCATGGACGTTGCCGCATTTATTGCACCTCAATCGCTGCTGGCTTCCATATTGCTGCTCTTGTTGCAGTGATGTCTTGCTGCTATCGCTGGTACTTGGTTTCGACGTCCACGGCTGCGTACTCACTCTCAGATTACTCGTCGCTGCTTTGGTTCTGCTCCTTTGCTGTACTATATTTATTTCCTCTTCTTCTGTACCTCGTAACGTCTCTATTCTTTGTTTTGCTAACTCCGCCACTTTGCATAAATTAGTACATTTATCTAGTGTTAGATCATCTTCCCGCAACAATCTATCTTTCACTTGTTCATCCTGTATACCACTTACAATTTGATCTTTTATAAGGCTATCCTTCAATGTTTCAAATGCACAATCAACACTTAACTTTTTCAAATCTGTAATGAAATCACCGAATGACTCACCCTTTCTCTGTTTACGTTGAAAAAAATTAAATCTTGCCACCGTCTCGTTTTTTTTAGGTATGCAATAATCTTCAAAAGCTTTAACTACAATTGCGTATTCCTTCTGTTCTTCTGCCGTTAAATTAAAGGTTTCATATTTATCTTGTGCATCTTCTCCTAATACGCTCAACAGTATACCAACTTTTACTTCATCTTTTTTATCTTGTGCTTCGATAGCCGACAAGTAATGATTAAACTTTCTATACCACCTTTTCCATGCTTCTGCTATATTTCCTTCGAAAATAAATTGTTCTGGCGGTTTCAAATTCACATGTCCTACCGACTGCGCCATGTCAGAATGAAAGACATAGGTTGATTGAATATAAGTAACAATTTATTAACCATAAAATAAGTACATCTAGGTCACAAGTTATATAGGTTAGATTAATATTGTCAGCCGGCTTTGTTAATTTAATAGAGATAACCCAACCATATGACATCACTCACGAATGCTCGTTCCCAGAGTACACGCAGACGATGATCGACGCCAGCGCCAGGGAAGAAGAATTGCGTATCTGACAAGAAAGAGTGACTGGAGCCGGGTCGTTTACAGAAAAACCAGGACCCCAAAGACCGTTTAGGAGAAACCCGAAACAGGAGAGAAGAAATTCAGAGAGGCGAGGCCTAGGTATGTGCCTCGTAGAGAAGAGAGGAGATGCCATGGATGTGGGAAGACGGGTCACTTGGTGGCACAGTGCCCTCTAACGAAATGTTTTGAGTGTGGTGAGGAAGGGCATATCGCAAGGCATTGGCCGTATGTGTACAGAAGAAGGCAATTCGATAAGGCAGAACCTATGGAGGTCAACACCCAAGAGGTTCGTGAGTGGCATAGAACAACACCCAGAGACACAGGATCGTCAGCTGATGATTCGTCGGGAACATCGGAAACTGAGGGAGACGAGCCAGGGCGCCACAGGAGCGGAGAACAGGAGAAGCAGAAGAATAAATCGCGTCGATGGGAGCGGCGCGAAGAAGCCTGAGGAGAGTGGCGGCAGAGAGGCGACCACATTCTCACATGTAATACGGTGCGGAAAGGGATATGGGAGTTGCCAAGTATTGAGTTCGAGAAGGAGGAGAGGTGCTTAATAGACACAGGTAGCACCAATACGATAGTATCGCGTAGTGCACTAGAGAGGCTGTGTGGAGGAGCGAGTACACGCCAGATCAAGGTATGTGATTGTAAACTACTCACTCTGGGGGGACCCTGCGAAGTGATGGGGGAGGCGGTTGTAGGACTAAAAAACTGGGCGAAGGTAGGAGGGGAATAACGCTGCACGTTGTGGAGGAGATGACGCGTGACTATCGAATAATTGTGGAATGTGATTTGTAACGACCGGCACGCGCATAATTATTATAATTATAAGAGAAGAATTAGGGGATTAAACGTATCGGAGTAAGGGGACAGACGGGGTAGAAAGGTACGAATTGGGGCGGTAAAGAGAGTACAGGATAGGAGGGAGAGGTTGCGTGACGAATTTAGAGATATTTTTTTCGTAGAGGGAGATCTGTTAGGAGCAGCGGGGAAGACAGAGCATGAAATACCTCTAAAAGTAGAGTGCATGGCATATGTTAAAGAAAGGCGATATCCGCAAGCACTTCGTCAACACATCCGGAGGGAAATCGACGAATTAAAGCGTCAAGGGATTATCAGAAATAGCACTTCGCCGTACAATAGTCCCCTGTGAACGGTGAAAAAAAAAATAGACCAGGCAAGGAAGAGGAACGATACAGAATAGTTATAGACTTTAGAAAGCTCAATGAGAACACTCTAGACGAGAAATATCCGATTCCACGCTTTGAGGATAGTTTTCAGGAATTACCGATCTGCGGGAAGATGGTGGCCCGAGAGATAGCCCCACATCAGAAAAGTCTGTCGGAGAAAGACCATTAGACATGGAAACGCCTGATGAGATTATCAGCGATAAGCATCACCAAATCGTTTGGAAGACAAAAACTTCAGGCCTGATGACGGTGATGTACGACGTCTACGGTCGAAACACAATCTCAACGATCTGGTCAGAGCCGGGAGTGAGGCGAGAGCAAATTTGCCAGGCACTGAAGGATGCCTCCAAACCGGGGAAAACGTACCACCTATTCGTCGGTAACGCGACGATTTGGGAGAAAATTAGAAAATTGTGGCAGAGCGAGCAATTACGAATCGACCGCACGTTTATTAGGTGCCTATCGGCGGTTCAGACGTTGCGTGACGTGGAGCAACAGCGGGAGGTCACTCTTGCGTACCACCAGGGGAAGACGAATCACCGTGGCGTGCAAGAGACAGCGCAGGCGCTACAGCGGAGATATTTCTGGTGAGGGATGCGGCAGACTATCCAGGAGATCATAGGGGCTTGTTAAATTTGCCTGAAAACCAAATATGACCGCCATCCACCACAGGGACAACAGGAGGAGACACCCACATCAGAGGCGGCACTGAATGATATTATTATAATATTTATTATATCTTTTATATAATTTATTTATATTTGCTTTATCTTTATCTTTTAGGTTCTGTTAATAAAAATAGGATAATTCTGGCAAAAGGAATAATTGTTTATTTACACAAATTGATTTAAAAATTTAATATACATTTAAATTACGTAGTATAAAATAACATTATTAAAAACGAAATTTACAATTGTACCTTGATTACTATCGCAGACTGGCCAGTTTTTCTTTGTGATGCTTCTTATTCTTTATTCTTTGTTCCACGATACGTCCCTCGTTGCGTCTCTATGGGTAGGTTGCAGAGCGTGGTCCTGGTCCGGGTCTTCTCAGCCAGGCCGTCAGTGAAAGAGTGACCTGCTCTTAACGGTCTCCTCTCCTTCGTAACTTTCCGCTGCCTTCTTGATCTTTTTTTAACTGGCATTGGACAACCAGTTGTTTCGGATATTTATACTTTTCTTGTTTTGAAGTTAATAAATTAACTATTTATATTTAATTATTGATATTAATTTTTTTATACTTAAATATTTATATGATCAATACTAATAGTTAATATAACGGCAATAAAAACGTTCATCCTTTCATAGGCATGCACCATGGATCGTTTTTACGTTCTTCAACGCTCGCTAATTTCGAGTTTAACTAAAAAACACCATCAAAAATGACAAAATCAAAATTTCACAACAATATACCAATCGACATGTTTACGTAGCGCGGATTCAAATGTGTCACTACAATCAACACATTTAGTAAGGTGGCTATGGCATACGAGGTGCGGGACAAATCGTCGGACGCTATTCTGCAAGCCGTCAACTTGTCGTCCCAGTTTTATGGCATCCCGAGTGCATTTCGTCGGATGGTGGGAGAGAGTTCGACAATGCCAAAGTTCACGCTGAGATGAAAAAAAGAAACGTGGTGTGGCATATTAATACCCCGGGACATCTCAAAAGTAGAGGAAACGTTGAGCGCCTGCACAGCACCCTCAGCGATCACCTGCGGGTATACTAGGTCAATAAGAGGATGCCAGCTGATGTTGCGATGCCAATGGCGGTGGCGGCGTATAACCACTAGATTCACACCACCACGGGATTCGCGCCGTTTGAAATTATCTTTGGGTTACGCGCGAGACCGCGAAATCGGGCAGAGACGGCGGCAGATGAAGGGAGCACGGAACAGCTCGTAAACACTCACATGCGGCTGGGGAAAATGTGGCGTAAAGTGCACGATCGGATCTCGGGGGAAAAAACCAAACGCGTTGCGAGGGCAAATATGAAAGTCTGGGACGGAATGGGGTCGACTACGATCGGGACCGTCGTTTATAGGAAATTAGGTTCCAACCGGAGTAAAGAGCCGGTCCGATATGAAGGCCCTTTCAAGGTTGTTGTGATCCGAGAACACAATCTTGTAACTATCGAGAGTGTGGACCACCAAAGGAAACGGCGGACGGTTCCTATTGAACAACTTAAACTCCCACTCTAAGGGGGGGGGGAGCTTGAGTAAAATGATGTGTCCTCGATCCGACACGAAGCAAGTAATTGTGTTGTTATAGGTCACATTTTTAATATATGTGACATTCAGACAGAGAGTTCTGTTCTTAGTTTTTATAGTATTATTATTTTATAGGAGGTATTATTATTTTATTCTGTACATTTATATTTTTTTTGTCTCGTTTGAATGTGTGTTTAGCAGTGTGATGGATTATAGATTGTGTATGCTGGCCTTGGCCATTGGAATTTTATTCTAATGTATTAAAATGTTACTATGTTTATTTTGTACAATCAAGTTGGTAAATGTTAAAAGCTATATAAAAATTTGAAATTTAAAATTAATTAATACTTTATTATAAAAATATTGTCAACCCAGCAATGTAAAAACTTGAAAATTAGAAATGCATGGTATTATAGTTAAAAGTTAGGATGTCTGTAAGGTACAATTATATTTGTAATGTAAATGGTTGAAATGCAAAATATAAAATTTTGGTGACACATAATCGGATATTGTCATTTAATTATAAGAAAAGGCAAATTGTTTAAGTGCAAAAAAAGTGAATAGTAAACTCAAAAAGTGAAGTGGAATAAAAAATTTTTATCGACAAGCTCAAAAATGTTTTTAAATCGGAGCAGACCCGAATGTTGTGATATTTAATATTATAGACTTTGTATATCAAGAAATTGAATTATAATTATGTTATTCAAATCATATATCAAGAAGGCGAAAATAAAAACAATTGAGAGTGGAGGAAAAAACAAAAGGGAGTATAGTTGTTGTTATGATGAGAACATAGCATTATTCACTCTAGTTTTGGGATCAGCCCAGTATATAAGTATATGACTAGTGATCACAGTAAAAATTTTTATAAGTTATTTGTTGTTGGCCTGGAAGCAAAACGGAAGAGAAAAAGCACCAGGAAGAAGAACCAAGAAGAAAAGGAAAAGAAAAAAAATAGACACGTAATTAATATAAGTTGTTTTTTTGTAATTAAATTTAATCTTTTGCCAAAATTATTTTTGTTGGTAGAACCTAAAAAACATTAGATAATAAGTAAATAAAATAAATTAAATTAAAGTATATATTAAAGTTAAAAATAAAAATAATATCATTGAAGAACGTAATAATATATTGTTGTGATATTTTGATGTGGTGATTTTTAATGGTGTTTTTGAGATAAACTCAAAATTAGCGAGCGTTGATGAACAATATACGACTCGTGGTTCACGATTCATGAATGTTTAAACACTATTCATTGCATTGTATCTACCATTAATATTTACAATAGAAATAATATCAATAATTAAATATAAATATTTTAATTTATTAAACTCAAAACAAGAAAAGTAATAATATCCCAAACAACTGGCAATGAACAAACAGTTGAAAGATCAATAAGGCAGCGGAGAGGTACGAGATACAGAATACCGAGAAGCCCACTCACTCTTTCACTGACGGCCCGACTGAGAAGACCAAGGAAGAATCCGGCTCTCATTTCACTTTCACTCGGCACGACAACAAAGGATGAGCCAGGTAGCAACCCACGCTACGAGATAGAAGCCGCTATCCGGACCACGCTATAAGGACGGGAAGAAGACACCATAGATCACGCTACGCCACAAAGAAAAACTGGCTAGTCTCGCGTTTAGTAATAAGGTACAAATTTAAATTTAGTTTAATAATGTTATTTTATTTTTAAATCAATTTGTGTAAATAAACAATTATTCCTTTTGCCAGAATTATCCTAATTTTATTAACAGAACCTTAAGATAAATATAAAGTTAAATAAGTAAATAAATTATATAAAAAATATATAATTAAAATATATGATAATAAATATTTTAATAATATGTTGGTATTTTTTATATGTATACACAATTAAACCTGAACTAAATGTTACATAATTTATTGAGAAACGCTTCAGTAATGCTTTGGTATACTCACCATCATCCAATATTAGTTCTTCTTCTTTGAAACGGATTAGAGTACCTGCAAATAAGAATAAAATTGTCAATTTAACCAATTAAAGTATTTCTTATACTTATTAATAAAACAAACAAAAATATATTAGTGACCAACCAGTCAAAAATGAAATATATTCTCAAACTTTTTTTTTTCCCTCCCCCTTCGTGAGGTGAACCTCAAAAGAGTTTTATATATTCTTAAACCATAGAATTAAATGTCTATGGAATTCCACTTGAGAAACTGTATGTGTGTAATGTACTGGTCTTCCGGCTCCTTTCTCTCCTACTCCCCATGGAGATATTGGGTCCATCTGACTCGAAAGGGTTGACTTCTTTAAGTCTGTAGCAATTAGCTCGGGTAGTCCTAAGTTGATTTTGCCTTTCCCAGGCAATTCGAACCAGGGAGCATGAGTAGAGGGGATCGACGGGAAGAATGTTGGGCCCGTGCGCATCTCTCTCCTCACTACCTCACCCGCAAACCCAAGGTAGACATAGAATACAATAATGTTTAAGGTCATTGCATGTTGACAAGTCGTTTGCCGACTCTTTTCTGGTCTGTTATGTCATCATCAACAAGGAAACATTTCAGGTCGCTTGTGATCGTCTAACAGAGAGGACCAAGATTCAGTGATGAACATAAGGTCATCAACGTTCAGTGAACATAACTTGCTGTACCAGTTCGGCTTTTCTGCAAAGTCTGGAGCCACCATTTCAAGAAATTTTGAATGATATTGCGGATATTAGCAGAATTGAAAATTCCCTATTTAACCACAAGCAGCAGTTACTCCCAACTACAGTTATCAGGAAGAATTGTCTTTGGAAAACTTTCTAAACTTTACTGATAGTGAATTCTAATATTGTCACTCATTTCTATATTTTAAATAAAATGATTAAAATTCTTGCTATTAAATACTCTTTTATCTGTCATCAACTGTGTGATATTTCACCAGAAATAAATGTGATAAAAATAATAATGGTTTTTCGGCAACTAAGACCATTGCATCTACCAGAAATACCAATTTTAATTATGACACTATGAACAAATATTGAAAATTAACATAACTACTTAAATAATACAACATAATATTACAAATAAAAGCACTGCATATTTTAAAGATGGTCCAAGTAAGAATGTTCGCTTGGCCTAAAGTGTATTTAACTTGCCATCAAGTATGCACTAAAATTCATTATAATCAATAAAAATTAATGCCAGACCCAAAGCAAGGAATGATGTCAGCCTATTTTGGGTCGCTGAACATACCAGGTATAGATTGCAATGAGAGAACAGATGAATTGGCTAAGCAAGGAGTGAACTCATCATTTGTTCATCCTAAGTCTGCCTAGATCCACATTTGCCTCCATGTAGGAACAGTGGATATGGGCCAGGAGAAATAATGGACAAGCAATAGTCCAACAATGTCGGCTATGGACAAACAAGCCCTCCAAGGAAAACAACTCATCGTTAACAACCTGCCGCTGGCAATACATTAGCCTTATAATAGGCATTTTCAACAAGCACTCTAATTAAAAAAGACACCTATTCTTAATAGGCATCTCTGAACTCAATTAGTCTTCTCAATGGAGAAGGAAAACTCCAACCAATTCATAGGAGAATGCAGAAGCACTTAGCATTGTGGGATATTTTAGACATTTTCCCAGATAGTAGACAGGCACATACATGTGAGGCAAGCAGATAAGTTTATAATATATGAGCAGACAAAAAAGAAATTCTGGTTGTCCATATACAACTTACAAATATATTACGCACAGATTCCCCCCTCCACCTATCTAACTATTGAAGCACAATATACCAATGCATGCAAATTAATAATAATCAAGAATAAAGCAATTATGTGTGACAAATATATACATTGAAGACCTGAACACTATTAGACATTTGCACGTATTGATATAATGAGAGATACTTCAGTATTGCTTTAGTGTACTCACCATAACCCATAATTAGCTCCTCTTCTTTACAGTGGATTGGATCACCTGCTTATAACAGTAAGAAATTATTTACTTATATATAACGAAGTTAACTGTCTTAAAATAGTCAAAAACATTTATTATAACATTATTGTTAGATTAAGATGTGTGCTCCATCTCAGCTCAATGCCAGAGCTATTAATCTAAGTCATAGCACAAAATAGTAATAGACATTTGCACGTATTTATTAATGAGAGATACTTCAGTATAGCTTTAGTGTACTCACCTTCATCCGTAATTAGCTCTTCTTCTTTACAGTGGATTGGATCACCTGCTTATAACAGTAAGACATTATTTACTTATATATAACGAAGTTAACTGTCTTAAAATAGTCAAAAACATTTATTATAACATTATTGTTAGATTAAGATGTGTGCTCCATCTCAGCTCAATGCCAGAGCTATTAATCTAAGTCATAGCACAACATAGTAATAGACATTTGCACGTATTTATTAATGAGAGATACTTCAGTATAGCTTTAGTGTACTCACCTTCATCCGTAATTAGCTCTTCTTCTTTACAGTGGATTGGATCACCTGCTTATAACAGTAAGAAATTATTTACTTATATATAACGAAGTTAACTGTCTTAAAATAGTCAAAAACATTTATTATAACATTATTGTTAGATTAAGATGTGTGCTCCATCTCAGCTCAATGCCAGAGCTATTAATCTAAGTCATAGCACAAAATAGTAATAGACATTTGCACGTATTTATTAATGAGAGATACTTCAGTATAGCTTTAGTGTACTCACCTTCATCCGTAATTAGCTCTTCTTCTTTACAGTGGATTGGATCACCTGCTTATAACAGTAAGAAATTATTTACTTATATATAACGAAGTTAACTGTCTTAAAATAGTCAAAAACATTTATTATAACATTATTGTTAGATTAAGATGTGTGCTCCATCTCAGCTCAATGCCAGAGCTATTAATCTAAGTCATAGCACAAAATAGTAATAGACATTTGCACGTATTTATTAATGAGAGATACTTCAGTATAGCTTTAGTGTACTCACCTTCATCCGTAATTAGCTCTTCTTCTTTACAGTGGATTGGATCACCTGCTTATAACAGTAAGAAATTATTTACTTATATATAACGAAGTTAACTGTCTTAAAATAGTCAAAAACATTTATTATAACATTATTGTTAGATTAAGATGTGTGCTCCATCTCAGCTCAATGCCAGAGCTATTAATCTAAGTCATAGCACAAAATAGTAATAGACATTTGCACGTATTTATTAATGAGAGATACTTCAGTATAGCTTTAGTGTACTCACCTTCATCCGTAATTAGCTCTTCTTCTTTACAGTGGATTGGATCACCTGCTTATAACAGTAAGACATTATTTACTTATATATAACGAAGTTAACTGTCTTAAAATAGTCAAAAACATTTATTATAACATTATTGTTAGATTAAGATGTGTGCTCCATCTCAGCTCAATGCCAGAGCTATTAATCTAAGTCATAGCACAAAATAGTAATAGACATTTGCACGTATTTATTAATGAGAGATACTTCAGTATAGCTTTAGTGTACTCACCTTCATCCGTAATTAGTTCTTCTTCTTTACAGTGGATTGGATCACCTGCTTATAACAGTAAGAAATTATTTACTTATATATAACGAAGTTAACTGTCTTAAAATAGTCAAAAACATTTATTATAACATTATTGTTAGATTAAGATGTGTGCTCCATCTCAGCTCAATGCCAGAGCTATTAATCTAAGTCATAGCACAAAATAGTAATAGACATTTGCACGTATTTATTAATGAGAGATACTTCAGTATAGCTTTAGTGTACTCACCTTCATCCGTAATTAGCTCTTCTTCTTTACAGTGGATTGGATCACCTGCTTATAACAGTAAGACATTATTTACTTATATATAACGAAGTTAACTGTCTTAAAATAGTCAAAAACATTTATTATAACATTATTGTTAGATTAAGATGTGTGCTCCATCTCAGCTCAATGCCAGAGCTATTAATCTAAGTCATAGCACAACATAGTAATAGACATTTGCACGTATTTATTAATGAGAGATACTTCAGTATAGCTTTAGTGTACTCACCTTCATCCGTAATTAGCTCTTCTTCTTTACAGTGGATTGGATCACCTGCTTATAACAGTAAGAAATTATTTACTTATATATAACGAAGTTAACTGTCTTAAAATAGTCAAAAACATTTATTATAACATTATTGTTAGATTAAGATGTGTGCTCCATCTCAGCTCAATGCCAGAGCTATTAATCTAAGTCATAGCACAAAATAGTAATAGACATTTGCACGTATTTATTAATGAGAGATACTTCAGTATAGCTTTAGTGTACTCACCTTCATCCGTAATTAGCTCTTCTTCTTTACAGTGGATTGGATCACCTGCTTATAACAGTAAGAAATTATTTACTTATATATAACGAAGTTAACTGTCTTAAAATAGTCAAAAACATTTATTATAACATTATTGTTAGATTAAGATGTGTGCTCCATCTCAGCTCAATGCCAGAGCTATTAATCTAAGTCATAGCACAAAATAGTAATAGACATTTGCACGTATTTATTAATGAGAGATACTTCAGTATAGCTTTAGTGTACTCACCTTCATCCGTAATTAGCTCTTCTTCTTTACAGTGGATTGGATCACCTGCTTATAACAGTAAGAAATTATTTACTTATATATAACGAAGTTAACTGTCTTAAAATAGTCAAAAACATTTATTATAACATTATTGTTAGATTAAGATGTGTGCTCCATCTCAGCTCAATGCCAGAGCTATTAATCTAAGTCATAGCACAAAATAGTAATAGACATTTGCACGTATTTATTAATGAGAGATACTTCAGTATAGCTTTAGTGTACTCACCTTCATCCGTAATTAGCTCTTCTTCTTTACAGTGGATTGGATCACCTGCTTATAACAGTAAGAAATTATTTACTTATATATAACGAAGTTAACTGTCTTAAAATAGTCAAAAACATTTATTATAACATTATTGTTAGATTAAGATGTGTGCTCCATCTCAGCTCAATGCCAGAGCTATTAATCTAAGTCATAGCACAAAATAGTAATAGACATTTGCACGTATTTATTAATGAGAGATACTTCAGTATAGCTTTAGTGTACTCACCTTCATCCGTAATTAGTTCTTCTTCTTTACAGTGGATTGGATCACCTGCTTATAACAGTAAGAAATTATTTACTTATATATAACGAAGTTAACTGTCTTAAAATAGTCAAAAACATTTATTATAACATTATTGTTAGATTAAGATGTGTGCTCCATCTCAGCTCAATGCCAGAGCTATTAATCTAAGTCATAGCACAACATAGTAATAGACATTTGCACGTATTTATTAATGAGAGATACTTCAGTATAGCTTTAGTGTACTCACCGTCATCCATAACTAGCTCTTCTTCTTTACAGTGGATTGGATCACCTGCTTATAACAGTAAGAAATTATTTACTTATATATAACGAAGTTAACTGTCTTAAAATAGTCAAAAACATTTATTATAACATTATTGTTAGATTAAATGTGTGCTCCATCTCAGCTCAATGCCAGAGCTATTAATCTAAGTCATAGCACAAAATAGTAATAGACATTTGCAGGTATTCATTAATGAAAGATACTTCAGTATTGCTTTAGTGTACTCACCTTCATCCGTAATTAGCTCTTCTTCTTTACAGTGGATTGGATCACCTGCTTATAACAGTAAGAGATTATTTACTTATATATAATGAAGTTAACTGTCTTAAAATAGTCAAAAACATTTATTATAACATTATTGTTAGATTAAGATGTGTGCTCCATCTCAGCTCAATGCCAGAGCTATTAATCTAAGTCATAGCACAAAATAGTAATAGACATTTGCACGTATTTATTAATGAGAGATACTTCAGTATAGCTTTAGTGTACTCACCTTCATCCGTAATTAGCTCTTCTTCTTTACAGTGGATTGGATCACCTAATTATAACAGTAAGAAATTATTTACATATATAATGAAGTGAACAATCTTAAAATAGTTAAAAACATTTATTATAACATTATTGTTACATTAAGATGTGTGCTCCATCTCAGCTCAATGCCAGAGCTATCAATCTAAGTCATCGCACAACATAGTAATAGACATTTGCAGGTATTCATTAATGAGAGATACTTCAGTATTGCTTTAGTGCACTCACCTTCATCCGTAATTAGCTCTTCTTCTTTACAGTGGATTGGATCACCTAATTATAACAGTAAGAAATTATTTACATATATAATGAAGTGAACAATCTTAAAATAGTTAAAAACATTTATTATAACATTATTGTTACATTAAGATGTGTGCTCCATCTCAGCTCAATGCCAGAGCTATCAATCTAAGTCATCGCACAACATAGTAATAGACATTTGCACGTATTCATTAATGAGAGATACTTCAGTATTGCTTTAGTGCACTCACCTTCATCCGTAATTAGCTCTTCTTCTTTACAGTGGATTGGATCACCTAATTATAACAGTAAGAAATTATTTACTTATATATAATGAAGTGAACAATCTTAAAATAGTTAAAAACATTTATTATAACATTATTGTTACATTAACATGTGTGCTCCATCTCAGCTCAATGCCAGAGCTATCAATCTAAGTCATCGCACAACATAGTAATAGACATTTGCACGTATTCATTAATGAGAGATACTTCAGTATTGCTTTAGTGTACTCACCTTCATCCGTAATTAGCTCTTCTTCTTTACAGTGGATTGGATCACCTAATTATAACAGTAAGAAATTATTTACTTATATATAATGAAGTGAACAATCTTAAAATAGTCAAAAACATTTATTATAACATTATTGTTAGATTAAGATGTGTGCTCCATCTCAGCTCAATGCCAGAGCTATCAATCTAAGTCATCGCACAACATAGTAATAGACATTTGCAGGTATTCATTAATGAGAGATACTTCAGTATTGCTTTAGTGTACTCACCTTCATCCGTAATTAGCTCTTCTTCTTTACAGTGGATTGGATCACCTAATTATAACAGTAAGAAATTATTTACTTATATATAATGAAGTGAACAATCTTAAAATAGTTAAGAACATTTATTATAACATTATTGTTACATTAAGATGTGTGCTCCATCTCAGCTCAATGCCAGAGCTATCAATCTAAGTCATCGCACAACATAGTAATAGACATTTGCAGGTATTCATTAATGAGAGATACTTCAGTATTGCTTTAGTGTACTCACCTTCATCCGTAATTAGCTCTTCTTCTTTACAGTGGATTGGATCACCTAATTATAACAGTAAGAAATTATTTACTTATATATAATGAAGTGAACAATCTTAAAATAGTTAAAAACATTTATTATAACATTATTGTTACATGAGGATGTTTGCTGCATCTCAGCTCAATACCAGAGCTATCAATCTAAGTCATCGCACAACATAGTAATAGACATTTGCAGGTATTCATTAATGAGAGATACTTCAGTATTGCTTTAGTGTACTCACCTTCATCCATAATTAGCTCTTCTTCTTTACAGTGGATTGGATCACCTAATTATAACAGTAAGAAATTATTTACATATATAATGAAGTGAACAATCTTAAAATAGTTAAAAACATTTATTATAACATTATTGTTACATTAAGATGTGTGCTCCATCTCAGCTCAATGCCAGAGCTATCAATCTAAGTCATCGCACAACATAGTAATAGACATTTGCACGTATTCATTAATGAGAGATACTTCAGTATTGCTTTAGTGCACTCACCTTCATCCGTAATTAGCTCTTCTTCTTTACAGTGGATTGGATCACCTAATTATAACAGTAAGAAATTATTTACTTATATATAATGAAGTGAACAATCTTAAAATAGTTAAAAACATTTATTATAACATTATTGTTACATTAACATGTGTGCTCCATCTCAGCTCAATGCCAGAGCTATCAATCTAAGTCATCGCACAACATAGTAATAGACATTTGCACGTATTCATTAATGAGAGATACTTCAGTATTGCTTTAGTGTACTCACCTTCATCCGTAATTAGCTCTTCTTCTTTACAGTGGATTGGATCACCTAATTATAACAGTAAGAAATTATTTACTTATATATAATGAAGTGAACAATCTTAAAATAGTCAAAAACATTTATTATAACATTATTGTTAGATTAAGATGTGTGCTCCATCTCAGCTCAATGCCAGAGCTATCAATCTAAGTCATCGCACAACATAGTAATAGACATTTGCAGGTATTCATTAATGAGAGATACTTCAGTATTGCTTTAGTGTACTCACCTTCATCCGTAATTAGCTCTTCTTCTTTACAGTGGATTGGATCACCTAATTATAACAGTAAGAAATTATTTACTTATATATAATGAAGTGAACAATCTTAAAATAGTTAAGAACATTTATTATAACATTATTGTTACATTAAGATGTGTGCTCCATCTCAGCTCAATGCCAGAGCTATCAATCTAAGTCATCGCACAACATAGTAATAGACATTTGCAGGTATTCATTAATGAGAGATACTTCAGTATTGCTTTAGTGTACTCACCTTCATCCGTAATTAGCTCTTCTTCTTTACAGTGGATTGGATCACCTAATTATAACAGTAAGAAATTATTTACTTATATATAATGAAGTGAACAATCTTAAAATAGTTAAAAACATTTATTATAACATTATTGTTACATGAGGATGTTTGCTGCATCTCAGCTCAATACCAGAGCTATCAATCTAAGTCATCGCACAACATAGTAATAGACATTTGCAGGTATTCATTAATGAGAGATACTTCAGTATTGCTTTAGTGTACTCACCTTCATCCATAATTAGCTCTTCTTCTTTACAGTGGATTGGATCACCTAATTATAACAGTAAGAAATTATTTACATATATAATGAAGTGAACAATCTTAAAATAGTTAAAAACATTTATTATAACATTATTGTTACATTAAGATGTGTGCTCCATCTCAGCTCAATGCCAGAGCTATCAATCTAAGTCATCGCACAACATAGTAATAGACATTTGCACGTATTCATTAATGAGAGATACTTCAGTATTGCTTTAGTGCACTCACCTTCATCCGTAATTAGCTCTTCTTCTTTACAGTGGATTGGATCACCTAATTATAACAGTAAGAAATTATTTACTTATATATAATGAAGTGAACAATCTTAAAATAGTTAAAAACATTTATTATAACATTATTGTTACATTAACATGTGTGCTCCATCTCAGCTCAATGCCAGAGCTATCAATCTAAGTCATCGCACAACATAGTAATAGACATTTGCACGTATTCATTAATGAGAGATACTTCAGTATTGCTTTAGTGTACTCACCTTCATCCGTAATTAGCTCTTCTTCTTTACAGTGGATTGGATCACCTAATTATAACAGTAAGAAATTATTTACTTATATATAATGAAGTGAACAATCTTAAAATAGTCAAAAACATTTATTATAACATTATTGTTAGATTAAGATGTGTGCTCCATCTCAGCTCAATGCCAGAGCTATCAATCTAAGTCATCGCACAACATAGTAATAGACATTTGCAGGTATTCATTAATGAGAGATACTTCAGTATTGCTTTAGTGTACTCACCTTCATCCATAATTAGCTCTTCTTCTTTACAGTGGATTGGATCACCTGCTTATAACAGTAAGAAATTATTTACTTATATATAAAGAAGCGAACAATCTTAAAATAGTTAAAAACATTTATTATAACATTATTGTTACATTAAGATGTGTGCTCCGTCTCAGCTCAATGCCAGAGCTATTAATCTAAGTCATAGCACAACATAGTAATAGACATTTACACGCATTCATTAATGAGAGATACTTCAGTATTTCTTTAGTGTACTCACCTTCATCCATAATTAGCTCTTCTTCTTTACAGTGGATTGGATCACCTGCTTATAACAGCAAGAAATTATTTACTTATATATAATGAAGTGAACAATCTTAAAATAGTTAAAAACATTTATTATAACATTATTGTTACATTAAGATGTGTGCTCCGTCTCAGCTCAATGCCAGAGCTATTAATCTAAGTCATAGCACAACATAGTAATAGACATTTACACGCATTCATTAATGAGAGATACTTCAGTATTTCTTTAGTGTACTCACCTTCATCCATAATTAGCTCTTCTTCTTTACAGTGGATTGGATCACCTGCTTATAACAGCAAGAAATTATTTACTTATATATAATGAAGTGAACAATCTTAAAATAGTTAAAAACATTTATTATAACATTATTGTTACATTAAGATGTGTGCTCCGTCTCAGCTCAATGCCAGAGCTATTAATCTAAGTCATAGCACAACATAGTAATAGACATTTACACGCATTCATTAATGAGAGATACTTCAGTATTTCTTTAGTGTACTCCCCTTCATCCATAATTAGCTCTTCTTCTTTACAGTGGATTGGATCACCTGCTTATAACAGCAAGAAATTATTTACTTATATATAATGAAGTGAACAATCTTAAAATAGTTAAAAACATTTATTATAACATTATTGTTACATTAAGATGTGTGCTCCGTCTCAGCTCAATGCCAGAGCTATTAATCTAAGTCATAGCACAACATAGTAATAGACATTTACACGCATTCATTAATGAGAGATACTTCAGTATTTCTTTAGTGTACTCACCTTCATCCATAATTAGCTCTTCTTCTTTACAGTGGATTGGATCACCTGCTTATAACAGCAAGAAATTATTTACTTATATATAATGAAGTGAACAATCTTAAAATAGTTAAAAACATTTATTATAACATTATTGTTACATTAAGATGTGTGCTCCGTCTCAGCTCAATGCCAGAGCTATTAATCTAAGTCATAGCACAACATAGTAATAGACATTTACACGCATTCATTAATGAGAGATACTTCAGTATTGCTTTAGTGTACTCACCGTCATCCGTAATTTGCTCTTCTTCTTTACAGTGGATTGGATCACCTGCTTATAACAGCAAGAAATTATTTACTTATATATAATGAAGTGAACAATCTTAAAATAGTTAAAAACATTTATTATAACATTATTGTTACATTAAGATGTGTGCTCCGTCTCAGCTCAATGCCAGAGCTATTAATCTAAGTCATAGCACAACATAGTAATAGACATTTACACGCATTCATTAATGAGAGATACTTCAGTATTGCTTTAGTGTACTCACCGTCATCCGTAATTTGCTCTTCTTCTTTACAGTGGATTGGATCACCTAATTATAACAGTAAGAAATTATTTACTTATATATAATGAAGTGAACAATCTTAAAATAGTTAAAAACATTTATTATAACATTATTGTTACATTAAGATGTGTGCTCCGTCTCAGCTCAATGCCAGAGCTATTAATCTAAGTCATAGCACAACATAGTAATAGACATTTACACGCATTCATTAATGAGAGATACTTCAGTATTTCTTTAGTGTACTCACCTTCATCCATAATTAGCTCTTCTTCTTTACAGTGGATTGGATCACCTGCTTATAACAGCAAGAAATTATTTACTTATATATAATGAAGTGAACAATCTTAAAATAGTTAAAAACATTTATTATAACATTATTGTTACATTAAGATGTGTGCTCCGTCTCAGCTCAATGCCAGAGCTATTAATCTAAGTCATCGCACAACATAGTAATAGACA
The DNA here is from genome assembly GCA_930367205.1 of Acanthosoma haemorrhoidale. Taxonomy (NCBI): domain Eukaryota; kingdom Metazoa; phylum Arthropoda; class Insecta; order Hemiptera; family Acanthosomatidae; genus Acanthosoma; species Acanthosoma haemorrhoidale. The sequence continues at coordinate 8,792,127 of OV884013.1, read as the reverse complement.
TTTGCAGGTATTCATTAATGAGAGATACTTCAGTATTGCTTTAGTGTACTCACCTTCATCCATAATTAGCTCTTCTTCTTTACAGTGGATTGGATCACCTAATTATAACAGTAAGAAATTATTTACATATATAATGAAGTGAACAATCTTAAAATAGTTAAAAACATTTATTATAACATTATTGTTACATTAAGATGTGTGCTCCATCTCAGCTCAATGCCAGAGCTATCAATCTAAGTCATCGCACAACATAGTAATAGACATTTGCACGTATTCATTAATGAGAGATACTTCAGTATTGCTTTAGTGCACTCACCTTCATCCGTAATTAGCTCTTCTTCTTTACAGTGGATTGGATCACCTAATTATAACAGTAAGAAATTATTTACTTATATATAATGAAGTGAACAATCTTAAAATAGTTAAAAACATTTATTATAACATTATTGTTACATTAACATGTGTGCTCCATCTCAGCTCAATGCCAGAGCTATCAATCTAAGTCATCGCACAACATAGTAATAGACATTTGCACGTATTCATTAATGAGAGATACTTCAGTATTGCTTTAGTGTACTCACCTTCATCCGTAATTAGCTCTTCTTCTTTACAGTGGATTGGATCACCTAATTATAACAGTAAGAAATTATTTACTTATATATAATGAAGTGAACAATCTTAAAATAGTCAAAAACATTTATTATAACATTATTGTTAGATTAAGATGTGTGCTCCATCTCAGCTCAATGCCAGAGCTATCAATCTAAGTCATCGCACAACATAGTAATAGACATTTGCAGGTATTCATTAATGAGAGATACTTCAGTATTGCTTTAGTGTACTCACCTTCATCCATAATTAGCTCTTCTTCTTTACAGTGGATTGGATCACCTGCTTATAACAGTAAGAAATTATTTACTTATATATAAAGAAGCGAACAATCTTAAAATAGTTAAAAACATTTATTATAACATTATTGTTACATTAAGATGTGTGCTCCGTCTCAGCTCAATGCCAGAGCTATTAATCTAAGTCATAGCACAACATAGTAATAGACATTTACACGCATTCATTAATGAGAGATACTTCAGTATTTCTTTAGTGTACTCACCTTCATCCATAATTAGCTCTTCTTCTTTACAGTGGATTGGATCACCTGCTTATAACAGCAAGAAATTATTTACTTATATATAATGAAGTGAACAATCTTAAAATAGTTAAAAACATTTATTATAACATTATTGTTACATTAAGATGTGTGCTCCGTCTCAGCTCAATGCCAGAGCTATTAATCTAAGTCATAGCACAACATAGTAATAGACATTTACACGCATTCATTAATGAGAGATACTTCAGTATTTCTTTAGTGTACTCACCTTCATCCATAATTAGCTCTTCTTCTTTACAGTGGATTGGATCACCTGCTTATAACAGCAAGAAATTATTTACTTATATATAATGAAGTGAACAATCTTAAAATAGTTAAAAACATTTATTATAACATTATTGTTACATTAAGATGTGTGCTCCGTCTCAGCTCAATGCCAGAGCTATTAATCTAAGTCATAGCACAACATAGTAATAGACATTTACACGCATTCATTAATGAGAGATACTTCAGTATTTCTTTAGTGTACTCCCCTTCATCCATAATTAGCTCTTCTTCTTTACAGTGGATTGGATCACCTGCTTATAACAGCAAGAAATTATTTACTTATATATAATGAAGTGAACAATCTTAAAATAGTTAAAAACATTTATTATAACATTATTGTTACATTAAGATGTGTGCTCCGTCTCAGCTCAATGCCAGAGCTATTAATCTAAGTCATAGCACAACATAGTAATAGACATTTACACGCATTCATTAATGAGAGATACTTCAGTATTTCTTTAGTGTACTCACCTTCATCCATAATTAGCTCTTCTTCTTTACAGTGGATTGGATCACCTGCTTATAACAGCAAGAAATTATTTACTTATATATAATGAAGTGAACAATCTTAAAATAGTTAAAAACATTTATTATAACATTATTGTTACATTAAGATGTGTGCTCCGTCTCAGCTCAATGCCAGAGCTATTAATCTAAGTCATAGCACAACATAGTAATAGACATTTACACGCATTCATTAATGAGAGATACTTCAGTATTGCTTTAGTGTACTCACCGTCATCCGTAATTTGCTCTTCTTCTTTACAGTGGATTGGATCACCTGCTTATAACAGCAAGAAATTATTTACTTATATATAATGAAGTGAACAATCTTAAAATAGTTAAAAACATTTATTATAACATTATTGTTACATTAAGATGTGTGCTCCGTCTCAGCTCAATGCCAGAGCTATTAATCTAAGTCATAGCACAACATAGTAATAGACATTTACACGCATTCATTAATGAGAGATACTTCAGTATTGCTTTAGTGTACTCACCGTCATCCGTAATTTGCTCTTCTTCTTTACAGTGGATTGGATCACCTAATTATAACAGTAAGAAATTATTTACTTATATATAATGAAGTGAACAATCTTAAAATAGTTAAAAACATTTATTATAACATTATTGTTACATTAAGATGTGTGCTCCGTCTCAGCTCAATGCCAGAGCTATTAATCTAAGTCATAGCACAACATAGTAATAGACATTTACACGCATTCATTAATGAGAGATACTTCAGTATTTCTTTAGTGTACTCACCTTCATCCATAATTAGCTCTTCTTCTTTACAGTGGATTGGATCACCTGCTTATAACAGCAAGAAATTATTTACTTATATATAATGAAGTGAACAATCTTAAAATAGTTAAAAACATTTATTATAACATTATTGTTACATTAAGATGTGTGCTCCGTCTCAGCTCAATGCCAGAGCTATTAATCTAAGTCATAGCACAACATAGTAATAGACATTTACACGCATTCATTAATGAGAGATACTTCAGTATTTCTTTAGTGTACTCACCTTCATCCATAATTAGCTCTTCTTCTTTACAGTGGATTGGATCACCTGCTTATAACAGCAAGAAATTATTTACTTATATATAATGAAGTGAACAATCTTAAAATAGTTAAAAACATTTATTATAACATTATTGTTACATTAAGATGTGTGCTCCGTCTCAGCTCAATGCCAGAGCTATTAATCTAAGTCATAGCACAACATAGTAATAGACATTTACACGCATTCATTAATGAGAGATACTTCAGTATTTCTTTAGTGTACTCCCCTTCATCCATAATTAGCTCTTCTTCTTTACAGTGGATTGGATCACCTGCTTATAACAGCAAGAAATTATTTACTTATATATAATGAAGTGAACAATCTTAAAATAGTTAAAAACATTTATTATAACATTATTGTTACATTAAGATGTGTGCTCCATCTCAGCTCAATGCCAGAGCTATCAATCTAAGTCATCGCACAACATAGTAATAGACATTTGCACGTATTTATTAATGAGAGATGCTTAAGTGTACTCACCGTCATCCATAATCACCTCTTTTTCTTTACAGTGGATTGGATCACCTGCTTATAAGAGTAAGAAATTATTTACTTATAAATAAGGAAGTGAACTGTCTTAAAAGATAGTAAAGAATGGTTCATGAGAACCAAGATTCGGTGATAGTGAACATAAGGTCATCAACGTTCAGTGAACATAACTTGCTGTACCAGTTCGGCTTTTCTGCAAAGTCTGGAGCCACCATTTCAAAAAATTTTGAATGATATTGCGGATATTAGCAGAATTGCAAATTCCCTATTTAACTATAAGCAGCAGTTACTACCATGTACAGTTCTTAGTAAAAATGATCTTAGGAAAACCTTCTAAACTTTATTGATGGAGAACTCTAATATCCTCATTGTTTCTAAATTATAAAATGATTAAAATGCCCCGAGATTATCATACAAATTAATCAGCAACAGATCAAAGCACTAATTGATACCGGCTCAGAAATAAGTTGCATAAACGAGGAGTTATATTTGAACATAAAAAAAGACCTGAACCCTAAAAAAATCAGTGAATTGCCCGTACAAGGCATGAGAATTATCACAGCGATTAGCAAGAAATCAAAAAAGATTAATCGACAAATCATAATTCCGGTAAAGTTATCCGCGGATTACGAATATAACATCTCATTATATGTTGTGCAAGATCTAAAACAACAGTTAATCATAGGGACGAACTCACTGAGCGAATTAAACGCCAGAATCGATATCCGGAAAGGACAAATGGTCATTTTGTCGAACGATAATAAATTCCGAGTAAGCTTTGTTTCAACGACGCAATGTGACAGCGAACTTTTAACACTACCCAAGGTCAACGAAATACAAACTGAATCAAACGACGACATTAACAAGCGATACTACCAAGAATTCCAACGGATAAAGGAAAAACACCCTAAAATCTCAAACAACTTCGAATCAATTATCACTGAATCTAAGGAAATGTTCAGTGACGTCCCTGGAACTATAAAAGGATTTCAATACCAACTAGAAATCGAAAACGATCTTTCTTTTTTCTACAAAAACTATCCCATCCCCTTCCATGGGACAAAGGCAGTAGAAGAAGAGATCAAACGATTGATCGAAGGGAATATAATTGAACCAACCAGGAGTCAATATATTTCACCTCTAGTTTGCGTTTATAAAAAAGACGGTTCCTTAAGATTATGTACAGACGGACAGATCTTAGACGAATTCCGACCTTACGTACAAATATATGTGGACGACATTATTGTAATGACAAAGGACGTTTTTTCTACTATACAATATGACTTCAAAAAAAGAAAGAAAATTATAGTTTTCTTTTATTATTTTCATTATTAAATGAAAATAATACTGATCGGATGACACATAAACTTTAGAAAGTTTACACAAACAAAAACAGAACTATTATTAGAAATGCTGACCCTAGTAAAGTCTATGGAATTATCAGCAAGTGAAGCTTTTGCTTTCATTATCACTTAATCTATAAAACAGATCGTAAATATTCTTTGAATGCTTAAGTCCATTATAATTAATTTTATAGCAAGGAAATAAAATGAGCTTATACAATTTTATACACGACAACGACCTCCCTATCTTTTCGTAACAATTATAATTTTTTTATAAACACTATCTTTTCACTCAGGTAAAATATTCAAATCACACACTCAACAATTTTTCTCTATTGTTACTAATTACCAGTAGAATTGTCTAGTATTTTAATTAAAAACCAATATGTATTACTAATCACACTCAACCGTCTTTTCAACAAATGTTTTCCAAATCGCGTTATGATCCATAAAACAATGTACCTTCGAACTAATCCATACTAATTAGCATAATAATTTAGTTAAGTAAAAAATTAAAACAACTTGTACGCTTTTCAAGCAATTTAAAACCTTGCAAAATTTGAACTATTATTACTATAAACTTTGTAAAATTTCAACACCCGTTATAAACAACCAATTCAACAAACCGAACGCAGCAACATAATATTGTGGATCCACTTAAAAAAAAAAAAAAAAAAAAAAAAAAAAAAAAATTTCATAAATTTTTTTTATTTATAAGGGAAGGCAATTGTAACATTCATGATATTTGAGAATATCATGACCAGCCACCCTCCCACTTTGTCCAGCATCTGCCCTTATGCTCTTAGGAGTGGGGATGGGATGAAGGGCCAGCCTTAGTTAGTCTTAGCCAAGAGCCAGAGAGCAAAGCAGAGCAAGCTCCCGTTCCGTTGACGGTCATCAACACAAGCAGAGGAGAAGAAGAAGAAGAAGATTACACGGATATCATCGATTGGGTGATATAGATATTGTTTTTTTATTATGGATCCATTAAAAAGAGATTGAGCTCAATTATCATTTTTTTTATATAACTAATTAGTAGTAACTATCCTTGTTCAAAAGGAATTGAATATTTTTTATATAAATAATGTCAGCACTATTTATAATTATAATTATTTGTTATAACCATTTTACTTGTATATATTTCACAATTCCCAGTTTCTCAATTTATTAATAACTATAACATTAGCCTTGAGATCGGGCGATTCAATCGGGATAATTTCCTATGTCGAAGACATAAAAACAAGTTGAATTAAAGATCTCATGACGGACCTACCAAATTAGTTAAGGTCAATTGATCTATTAAATTAGAAAAATAGAATGGTAGAAAATGAGGTAGGTTTCAATATATGCCAAAAAACATTAATTTCTAAAATCGACCTTTCACTCCAGAATATCAGTTCCTCATTACTTCCAGACTACCACCAAACAAAAACTAATATGACAAAGTAGCAAAACTCTAAAAGTAATATTAAAAGAAACACTGTAAACCAGTAAAAGTATAAACATCTTTCCCTAAAACTCCTAGGGATTAACAAGAACGGAATTGCACAGGGGTACAGCTAGTATATGCTTTATGTAAGATTATTTAAGAATTTTTGGCATATGTATATATTAAATGCCTCAACTCTATAACCTACTTAATAAATGCAAACTAAATTAAAAAAAACAAAAAAACTTACAGTCAAATTCTTCTTTGATTTCTTGCTCGATGACCATAGAAGATTCTTTGACATCTGTAAATAAAATAATCAAATTTATTAAAAATTTAACGAGAATAAACGTTCTACATTTATATTAAAACAGCAGTTAAGACATAGTAGTTACAATACCTGTGGTATCCATCATAATAAATGTAATCCAATAGCAGACTTGAAATAACAACTACAATAAAATAACTAGTGTCGTTCGTGAAGGAGCGTCACAAGCGGCTGCCAAAGAACACCGATATGGGTAGAAGCAAAACGTTAATTTGCGTCATAAATGTAAAGCAGTATTGTTGTTGTAATCCACACTTACAATGCTTTCTCAATGTTGGAATCCCGAAATCTCAACTTAAATTCACAGATTGAATTCCTTGAAAGTGTCCGAAAGAGGTTGAGAAAAATTGAAAACGACAAGGGAAGAATCTTAAATGCAAAATTTGACTCGGCGATTGAAAAAAAAAACGCTGGCTACATTCCCTTAAAGCAATTTAATGACTGCATTGAGCAGGAGCCTTCTATTATCGCTTGCAACACAAATGCCCGATAACTTCGGGTAGATGTTTTATGTTCCTTTTCAATGTTAGAAAACATCGTAAGTGACAGACGACACAATTTTGAAATGTACAAGATCGTATATTTTTTTTTATAAACCTGTTGAAAATTAACTTTTTCTAACATTATTTTTATAATTCGTTTTTTTTTTTTTAGTTTGTACTTGATATACTGACATTTAAATTAAATTTAAAAATTTAAATTAAACAAAAAAAATGATTTTAGCCTGTTTTAGGTGTTATATGCATGATCTTACACACTTTGGGTTTTTACTGTACGAAAATCCGTTAAACTTAGTGGCAAAGACTTTAAAACTAAAAATTATTAGCTGCTTTTTATGCCAACTCGCTGGTGTGAAGTTAAATAATTATTGGTTTATGAGAAAGCATAGTTACAGGGTCAGGATACAAATCTGAGACATTTTAATTTTCATTCAGAAACATTCTAATTTAAAATCATATATTTACAAAAAAACAAAAACATAAATTGTAAAATGCCTTTGTCGCAAATCGCAAGGTTTTAACAAAATTAGCCAATTATAAGCTCAGAAAGATTAGAAGTCTTAAATCTTGAATTTTTATTATCAGACATTATCTGTTGATAAAATCTCATTTTATCATAAACGGTTTTTTGTTAAAAAAAAAAGAGAAAAAATACGTAGCGCGGGGGGATTCGTTCTCACAACTTCCAGTGGTGAGTCACGGGTCTTGGCTCTGAGCCACCATACCTACTGGCTCAGAGAGCCAATCGATTGGCGTTAGTGAACGATCAGTGAGCTAATGGCAAAGGCGTCCCAATATAGCCGACTTCACTTTTATGCTTCCACACAAATGTAATATGAGATTTACTTACGTCTTGAGGGCTCCCTCGTGACCAGCTCACGTAAGTTGCCTGCTAGAACAATTTTGTGGATGAACTGTGGCCTAAAAACGGTAGTATGCAGTATATGAAGGACGAGCGAAATAGAGAGATGTTGTATAAAGTAGCGCATGCGCAGAGAGAGGAATAGGTGAAGTGAGGAAATCTTCCACAGTTGTGCTGTGAGTATGGCTTTGATGAGAAAGGTGAGGTGTGAAAGTATGGTTAAGATGCAGAGCAAATTCCTCCGACCTATCCCTATCCGAAGCCGCCCAGGACCCATCATCACGACGGAGTGGGTGTGAAACAGGTTGATACTTTAGGATTTTTTTGGAGAGGAGAGGTAGGAATTGAAAGAATCGGAACGGAAGGATGCCAATCGCCGCTTTACCAATTGGCAGTACTGATTGTACGTACGGCGATCAACAGGATGCCGGGATCTTTGCCACACTGTTCTGGAGCGGCGTTTGGATTGGATTAGATCTTTGAGATGCTGAAGTAAACGATTATGATTGTGGATTTTTGGGTGACGATGCCTCCCAAGCCGACCTCTGGACCAGAGTAGTGAAGGAATGCACTGCATCGTCTAGGTCTTGGGATGTTTCAGGGACAATTTGAGGTCTACGGACTCTGTAAGAAGCTGGTGGAAGTGGTCCCAGTCCACTGGGCTCCTAATAAATTAAGGAGGAGGCAGTTTGTGAATTGGTCTTAGGGAAATGGTTAATAATAAAGGACTATGGTCAGAGGGGAGGTCATTGAGGCGCGTGAGTGAATAGTTTAGTGTTCCTCAACTATTGTAGAAAAAGAAGTCAAGGAGATCAGGATTTCCGTTGGGATCAGATGGCCAATAGGTGGCTGTGTCAGGAGTGATAGTGGATCAATGTTTCCGTGTGAGTGCAGACAGCAAAGCACGTCCTCGAGTATTCGTGGCTCTTGACCCCCAATGTTGGTGCTTCGCATTAAAGTCCCTACCCACAAGGAAACGATGTCCAATGGAGTCTAGAAAGGAGATGAATTGGGAGTCAGAAATAGATTTATTGGGAGAGCAGTACACTGATGCTAGTGTAAGGGGAAAAGTGAAGGTGGTGATTAACACTGCAGTGGATTGAAGGAAATCATGTGATACCAAAGGAACTATGTGGTGGGATATGGAGTTATAGACAATGACAGCGGTACCTGCATGAGCTCTTCCATCAGGGTGATCAGTTCGATAAGTCTGGTACTGTCGAACGGTAAATGGTCGTTTACTCGTAAGTCTTGTTTCAGTAATAAGAGCTACGTCGATGTTTTTGTCGTGGAGTAGTGCTGTCAGTTCGTTAGTGTGGGTGCGAAAGCCATTCGCATTCCAAAGGAGAATGGATAAGGAGTCATAAGGATCCACTAATAGGTTTTGTTTAACGGGGATAAGGTAGGAGACAAGATTTGTAAGAAGGGAAATGAGAGGGGTAATTAGAGTTCTGAATTCTGTAAGGAATGATGTTAATAGGCTAGTCAAATCTAAAGAGCTTGAAGGTGGAGGAATATTCGAGATGTGTGGTTGAGTATGGGATTGGGTTAGCTGGTTGACGGGATGAGCAGAATGCTGGGGAAGAGAAACTTGCGAACGAGTAGTAGGCAGTGGCTGTGACTGCTCTCTTTCTGAACGGCATCAGCAAAAGAGACTGAAGGCCTTAAATTTCTGGCGGGGGCGCTTCTTGAGCTACCTGTGGCTGACTTCTCTTCTTCTGGCCGACGACGTTGCTCGCTCCTGGACTTCAGAATTCTATATGCCTCGCAGCCCTTGTGGCTTCTTGCACAATTAGCTTTTGTGCTGCCCACTACACTTTACACACCTGGGATGGTGGTGGCAGTACGATTTTGTGTGCCCATATGCCTGGCAATTATGGCATTGGACGATGTCTCGTTTGGGGTAAGGTTTTTCGACCTGTATTCTTGTGTAATACAGGTGTGTTAAATCGTATATTTTCTCCACGCCAGATGTCCGCTCGAGATCTACAAAGAATAACGGTAATGCCGTTTTGGTGGATTCGTTTTGTTGTCTGTCCTCACGTAAAACGTTGGTTATTTGGCGAACTTTGAATCCCAGAGCTGATAGTTCGTCTTCAATTTCATCAGCTGATGTGGTTGGGTGCAGATTTCTGATCACTACTCATAACGATCTTTCCTGCTTCAACTGGTAGGTTTGGAAGTCGGCGTTGGTTTCTTCCAAATACTTGATGATCGCTCGATGAGTGTCTGGGGAAATTTTCGTATCCCGAGAGCGATTGAGGCACGGGTATTTTCCGGTATCTACAATTTTGCTCATTTGTGAGCATAATAATTTGAAATTGCTAATATTCCTTACGAATATAGCAGGCGGCTTGGGCTGTGCTGGTGTTTTGATGACTTCCATGTCGTCAGGTTGGCTATTTGTTAATGCTTCGAAGCTGTTAGGCGTGAAGAATGGAGATTCGTCTACTGTTTCTTCTTTTGAAGTGCTGGCAAGTGGTGGTAGATCTTCCATAGAGCTGGCGGCAGATGAATTTATTGAAATGTTTTTATTTGATCTTCTGGGCTTTCTCTTAACAGGCGATGGGGTCGGAGTTGGCCCTAAAGACCTTGTTCTTTTTTTTTTTTTTTTTATTATCAGACATTATCTGTTGATAAAATCTCATTTTATCATAAACGGTTTTATGTTAAAAAAAAAGAAAAAAAAATACGTAGCGCGGGGGGATTCGTTCTCACAACTTCCAGTGGCGAGTCACGGGTCTTGGCTCTGAGCCACCAGACCTACTGGCTCAGAGAGCCAATCGATTGGCGTTAGTGAACGATCAGTGAGCTAATGGCAAAGGCGTCCCAATATAGCCGACTTCACTTTTATGCTTCCACACAAATGTAATATGAGATTTACTTACGTCTTGAGGGCTCCCTCGTGAGCAGCTCACGTAAGTTGCCTGCTAGAACAATTTTGTGGATGAACTGTGGCCTAAAAACGGTAGTATGGAGTATATGATGGACGAGCGAAATAGAGAGATGTTGTATAAAGTAGCGCATGCGCAAAAACTCGGGGCCAAGAAAGAGATACAATGAGTAAACCTTTCACATTTGCTAGCGGAGGCTTTCAAAATTATTAGCTGTTTTTTATGTCAACTCGCTGGTGTGAAGTTAAATAATTATTGGTTTATGAGAAAGCATAGTTACAGGGTCAGGATACAAATCTGCGACTTTTTAATTTTCATTCAGAAACATTTTAATTTAAAATCATATTATTACAAAAAATAAATAAATTGTAAAATGTCTTTGTCACAAATTGCAAGGTTTTAACAACATTATCCAATTATAAGCTCAGAAGGATTAGAAGTCTTATATCTTGATGTACCGATTATTTAATGTGCTGTGAGAAATAATTATAAAAATAAATCATTAAAACTATCAGAAAAAAACTATGTTCGAACTTTTTCTCACAGCTTCGCGGATATATTTTGCATGTATGTCAGATTGGTAGAAAATCGGGGATGCTTTTTTGTTACCAATTAGGATATTCATAAGAACAATATTTCTATCTGTACTGCATTTTTTCACTTGTTATTAACTTTGGACAATTTGTGAAAAGTTTCGGCATTGTAATTGATATATAATTTATTTTTACCAGAACCCGTTTAGTAAGTCCAATAATTTACTTAATAACAAAATCGAACCGGTGAGCGTCAAGAAAGAGATAAAATGAGTAAACCTGTGGTCTTTGACGTTTGCTGGTGGCCTAGTCGGCGGGCAGCTTTATTCGTATTGACCTGACTCCATATGATCTTAGAAGGTGTGCACCGACAGTGGACTGTGTTAAGGAGAAGAGGAACAGGGTAGCTATTATAGGTAGTTTATGTGGCCTTGGAATGACCACGAATTCACACTAGGTGTTGTGTCTATCGAACTATCGTTTCATCGATTAGGTGAAGTTGTTGTTATCTAAGGATAGCCGCTTTTCATGTTCATGTTCAATTATGTTTCAAACACGTAATAAAGCAGTGTGCTCAATAAGTGATGTGTCCGATGTGACACCAGTCTATATGTGTATCTCGTATTAATTTAATGCTTAATTTTTCTGATAAAACTATCTTCTTTTTGTTTTTAATTTGTTTATAGATTATACCATTTTTATCTGTACTTTTTTTCTTGAGTTCTCCTATTGCTTTATTTTCATTTTGATCTTTAATTATTTCTTGTAGTTGGATCATGTTTACTATTTTTAATATTTCTTGGGTATTATCTTTTGACTCTAATACCGGATTTCTACTAAGACAGTCTGCTTCAATATTGAATTTCCCTGGTATATATGTAATTTTGAAGTCAAATTGAGACAAATAATATGTTAAGTCACCTAGTTCCTCGTCTGTTCTTGATTTTATATTAAGGTTTTCTAACGGTTTATGGTCTGAATAAACTTCAAATCTTCTTCCAATTAACCAGTATTCCCAATAATTTATCGCTTCCTTTATTGCTAAGCATTCCAAATATATAGCTTTTTTTCTTTTTTGCGACTCATTAAATTTTTTTGAGAAATAGGCTACTGGCTTTTCTTTTCCATCTTGTTGGGTTTGTTTCAGTATTGCACCTATACCTTCTATTGAAGCATCTGTAAATATCTTAATAGGTAAATCTTTATCAAATATTTCTAGGACTGGTTGAGAGCACAATAATTTTTTTATCTCTGTGAATGATTTTTCACAATCTTCAGACCAATTATATTTTACATCTTTTCTTAACAATCTATGTAGTGGATCTAGTATTGTTGAGATTTTTGGTATATATTTGTGATAGAAATTTATTTTACCTAGAAATTGTCTAACGTTCTTCTGCGTTTTTGGAGTCGGAAAATTGAGTATTGATACTAAATTGTCTTTAATTGGTCTTACTGTATTATTTTCTATTATATGTCCGAGATATTCAATTGATTTTGATGCGAACGTGCATTTTTTTAATTTTAACCTGAATCCTTCTTTTATTATGGCTTCTAAAACTTGTTTGATATGCATGATATGATCTTCAAAAGTCTCTGAAAATATTAATATATCATCTATATAATTTTCTGTAAAGTTCTTAAGATTATTTTTTCTTAGTATACTTGATAAAATTCTTTGGAAGATTGCTGGTGCTGTTTTTAAACCGAATGGTAGGCAAGTCCATTGATAGTGTCCTTCTTGGGTTATAAAGCCTGTTTTTTTTCTATCTTCTATCCTTAGTGGTATTGACCAAAATGCTGAATTGATGTCCAGTGATGTAAAATATTTACAATTTCTAGCTTTAATTATTAAATCATCAATTAGCGGAAAAGGTTGGGCCTGGGTTGTGACAATCAGATCTCTAAAATCGACACATAATCTGGTTTTTCCTTCACCTTTTTTTAACGCTAGAGTCACTGGTGCAGCAAATGGGCTATATGATTCTTCAATTAAATTTTTTTCTAATAGTTTTGCCACTTGCTGTTCTATTTCTTTTCTGTCTTCGATTGTGCATCTATATGGTCTTTTACTACAAAATTTTTCCATCAAGAGATCTATTCTTGCTTCATAATCTTTTACAGTTCCTCTATCATACTTGTCTTTGGCAAATATTGTTTTATATTCTTCTATCAATTGTTCTATTTTGAATTTTTTTTCATTATCTAAATTTATTTTAAAATCTTTCTCTTTAATATGTTCATTAAAATTTATTTCTATTATGTCTTTTCTTTGCGATTGTTTTTGGCTTATATTTAGATTTTCGTCTTGCCTTAATTTAAATTCCTTTATTATGTCTAGGCCTATCAAAAAATCATGAAAAGTCTCATTTTCTACAATAAATACATCTACTTCTTTTTCAATATTGAAAATTTTTAATTTTATTCTTGCTAAGCCCTTTGTGAGTGCCACACCACTAATTGTTTTTAATTGTATTTTGTTCTTATCTATATTATTATTTTTTATAGTTTTTATTAATCTTTTATTAATTAATGAAACTTGAGATCCTGAGTCATAGATCCCTTCTATTTTTATCTTATCTTCCAATATAATGTTTAATTTAATTAGTGGTGTGTTTACTCGTTTTTTGATTCATTATATATTTCTACATCTAGGATAGAATTGTTATTTACTTTTTTTGGTGTAGTGTTCTTTTCTCTACTTTCTTCGTGTTTTTGGAACCAGCATTTATCTTTTGGGTGGTATCTCACACCTTTACCTAAATCTTCACACGTTTTACAAGGTATCTTTACTTCATATTTCTTTTGAGAATCTAATGTAGGTTTTTTTTGAAAATTTCTTTTATTTACTAAACATTCAAGTTGTCTCAATTCATTAAATAAGTCTGTAGTTTCTTTTAATTTTTCCTTGTTTATTCTATTCAATATAAATTCTGGTAACCCTACTGCTATTAATGCTATAAGTGACTTTATATCCATATCTTTGTTAAAATCTATTAAAAGTTTCTCTTTCCTCAAAGCATAATCCGTTAACGAACCTTCTCGATATTTAAATGATAGTGCATAGGTTATATTATTCCATCCATTATCTGTGAAACATTTTAAGAATCTTGTTTTCCATTCAGACCAACCAGCATTTATTGTTAGTCTTATGAGTGTGGAAGAGTGCCAGTCTAAACTTGGTTTCTCAAAAAATAGTTTCATTAGTTCAATTTTTTCCTCACTTTTATCTATTTGAAATCTAGAACACTCTTTTTCAAAGCTTTCTATCCACTGTTTAGCATTAGTATTTATGCTAGAAAATGTTTCTATAAGTTTTTCTGATATTTTTTTTAAGTCTTTCTCGTTATCTTTCTTCTGCGTTGTTTCTATCAGTTTCTCTAGTATTTCCTTTAGATTATGATCTTGTGTTTTGTTTGTACTTTCTTCATTTATTTCCTCTAAATATTGATCTTTAAATTGCAGATTTCCATCTTCATCTATGTATGTGCCCTCTAATTCTTTTGTCATTGTAATCCACACTCTTCTTATCTGATTTCTTCTCTTTAATGAATTAACTAACTTTGTGTACTTACTTGTCTTTTTCAACTCCACATGATCTTCCATATATTTGAATTCTTCTGGCAATATATATCTTCTTCCATCTCCTGTACCAATTGAGGTGATGGCAATTGCATTTGCTTTACTGTCTTTTGGTGAAGTCACTACCGTAAATTCAAACTGCAGTTTTGACATCATAAACAAATTGTTGTTTTATAAGATTGGTTAGGTCTTCTTCTTATAACAATAAGTAATCTGTTTCTCTGAAAAACAAAAGTTTATTTAATTGATAATTAGTTTACAACTATTACAAATAAAATCTAAATCCATACCTGTAAAACAAAAGAAACAACAATTACAGTTTATTGTTATCACTGTTTGCACTTTACTTGTTTCACACTCAAAAACCTATTTAAAACCTTCTGGTCATATGTCTCTAGCTCCACCTAGTGGCAGCCAACTGAAGCACGCGCGTGATAACAAAGCGCTGCTAATTTAATTGAAGAAAGCTTACTTTCTTTACATATATATTTTTTTTTTCTCCCTTATATTACGCCGACCACAAACCTCGGCCCCCCTCCCCCCCCCACATACCATTTCATCTCCTCTCCTATTTATCGTGTCTACCGAGGGTAATCCCAAGGTAGCATAGCTTGTTGCTTACAGGGCACTCTTTGCCGTCTAAGACGAAGGATTTCGGGAGCTTCTTTCTTCCGGATTTATAGCTGAATATAATTTCTTGCGTCTTGGCCGGGTTGACTTTAATGTAGACGGCATCGAGTTTCTCGGCGATCTGTTGACTGGCGCTCTCACCGCCATTAGCACCGATCCTTGGGGGACACCGGCAGTGTAATTTCTTCGGGTCGTAGACGTAGTGCCTATACGAACCGAAAAAATTCTGCCTGTAAGATAGGATCTCATCAGGTTCTGCAGCTGATCCGAGAATTCATATTCCCTCAGACGTTGGAGTAGGATGTAGTGGTCCACAGAGTCGAAAGCTTTCGAACAGTCCAGTGAAATCATAGCGGTAGCTCTGTTGCTCCGGACGTTCGATGCGACGTGGTGTTGCAATCTCATCAGGTTGTTGTTCCCACTTAAGCCTGTGCTGAAACCAGTCTGCTCTGGTGGGATGACTTCTTGTGACTCGCAGTGCCCGGAGAGATGTACGTGGATGATTTTCTCGAACAGCTTCGGGAGTTGAGTCAGCAGACTGATGGGGTGGTAATGAGATGGCTCATAACAGTTTTTCGCTGGTTTCAGAAGGGGGACCACTACAGCGTGCTTCCAGTTCTAGGGGAAATAGTGCAGCCTGGTGGCAGCGACGTCTGGTGAATGGCACCGTAGAAGTGTCTCTACGTCAGCTTGTTTGGGCAGAAGGCTGCAAACGTTGTAATTTAATATACTATGACCCATCATTTGTATACCCGGTCAGACTGTGTTAATAGCCGCTCTACCAGTGCGGCGAGATTGTTCATGGTAGTGAGCATAGCGCTCATCATAGCATCATTGTTGTTAGCGGGCTGAGGTAGAGGTGCTGGGAGTGCTACTTCCGGAGCCCTGGTGTTACCTGACGCCATCTGCGCATAGGAGGCAGTCTGTCGTGTTGGTGGGGGGGGGGCAGGCATAAATGTGGCTTTTCTCGGCCCAGCTGTGAAATTCTGTGCCTGTTTCTTGATTTCTGCAGTCTCTAGGAGTTTAATCCTGTACGGGCACTGTCGGTACGACGCGACATGATTTTCCCCGCAATTGGCGCATTTGAGAGGAATTGAAGCGTCCCTGGGGCAGTCTTTTATGTCGTGAGGTTGGCTGCACCTCACGCACTTGGATTACTTGAAGCAGTACCGTCTTGTATGGCCGTATTCCTGACAGTTAAGGCACATCGGAATGCCTCTTTTGTCATGAAAGGTGCTCACTCTAAAGAGCACATTATTTATATGACGGAGTTGCTTTCAGTTCTTTGCCTTGAGAGTATGGGCGCCTCAATCGATATACATAGATTATATTGCTACCCACGCTATTAATGTGGGCTTTTAGCTCCTCAATTGGGTGAGAGAGATCGTAACCGTGTAGCAAGTACTTCTTGTTGGGCTTAGTACCACGGGGGGCGAACGTATGAAAGGGGATTTTTGATTCCCTAATTGCAGCAATCGTTTGCTGTTGGTCATGCACGCTGTGGCAGAGCACCTTTGTGTTCTGCTGTGTCTGTACTATTTTAAAGTTCTTTACGTTATAATCAGCTAGTAACCTCGTGAGGTCGTAGCTGTTAATCCGCCCTAATATTAGGGGGGGGGGTGTGGTGATTTGGGGGCAACAGGGGCGGCGGATGTGCTGGCCTCGGACTGAGCTTTCGAGTTTAGGGGGGTGAAGGAATTGGAGGTACTTACTCCGGGGGCTTGTGGTAGAGTACGCTTTCGGCATACTCTCTTTGGATGATGAAAGTCATAACCTGGGGGGTCCCTACGGCTTGCCATACCCTACAAAGGTCCGTGCGACGCACGTTCCAGTTAAGGGGGAAAGCCTCACTTATAATAGTTAATGTACTCATCTATCTTCACGGGAACAAAGTGCCACTGACTGAAGTATCAAAACTTTACCGGATTTGAGCTCTTGCCACAAAGGAAGCTGGATAGCGTCTCTTGTTGTTCAGAAAGTACGCATTCAGTTTTAACACAACTAGAGCTAGGTTAATTTCAAGAGAATATAACCTTTTTGAATGTTTCACACTTTAGTTGCCACTTAAATTACAATTTTTTTTTTTTTTTTTTCCTTAGCTCTCAAACTTATAAAAATAGGATGTGGGAAAAATAAAGGAAAATTATTTTGGGCTAATGAGTGCCTTTCACTAAGGGGAGTCCCCCATTTGAAGGATGTATGAGAAGGATATAGGGTGTGGAATGCCTAAAGGAGGCGGGTGGAATCGAGAAAGTAGTTAAGTAATCACTTAAATTACAAAGAAGTGATTGAAATTTTAAAGAATCAGTTAATTGCCAAATCGAGCGAGAAGAGGGGAACTTCTTTCTATTTATTCGTGGGGAAGAAGTTGACACAACAGTGACCGTTCTGAAAAAATTCTAAACATCTTTTGTTCAGGGCATTTCCCCATATTCCCACTCTGAGAGTTAGAACTGGGGAACTGGAAATTCGGCTAATGGATCCCGGGATAATAATAATTACATTATTTATTTTTCTTATTGAACTTTAGATATACAAAACATTATTTATTTATTTGGTTTGATTTATACTTTATTTTAAGCAAGAACCATTTATTCAATTTTTTGTATATTATTTTAATAGACAGAGGTAATTTGTAAGTTTTACTCGTCATTGAGGAACATTTTAAATATCTAATAATTTTTAAGTGGAGGCCTGGAAACTGTTAGAGATGAAAGCCTGTTTGGAGACCCGGAAGAGTGCCTGGAAGCTGGACGTTCCAGCCGCTGTTGGAGTACAGCAGGGATCTCCACGACCGAAAGACTCTGCTGAGATACCTTACCCACCCAAGCATACTCTGTACTTCGAGGAACTTGTTCTTTGTACAGAGCCGCCCATCTTCGGGAACAAGGTCCCATCTCTCTCCCTGGCAAAAGGACTATCCAGGAAACTCCTTATTGAGGAGATGGTCCAGATTGAAGACCTGCATATACCCATGACTTGGTTAACATTTCTGTAACTGAAAAGCATGAATTGTGAAATGTTAGCAGCATGTATTCCACCAGAATTCTCAGTAAGATCATGCTGTTCATGTGTAAATATTTGTGCATAGATATGTGTGTTTTTTTAAAAATAAAAACATTTGCTATAACATTTTATTTTTATTAAATCGAACCTCATACTGGAAGGTGTAAAATAAATTGTCTTTACTTTTTCCACTATTTTATGGATATTATCGGTGTTAATGCTACGTCAATACTCATTGAAACGTACAATCGCTTTATTATCTTTAAATTAGAATGAAAACATTTTGTGGTATGCATTACGTAAAAGTATATACAAGTAGAAAGTAAAAAATACCAAGGAAGAGAATTATTATTATGGTAAATAGGTAGGTTATTGGACCATTGCAATTGCTTCATTCTTTTCGGTATGGTGTGCCATTATATGTGTCTTTAAATTAATAGCTTTTACTGCTTTGTAGCTGCAGTGTTGCATTGATGGGGCTTCTATTTAGTATGGTGTGCAATGACATGATTCTTTAAAGTACCAGCACGTACTGCTTTGTAGTTGCAGTGAGGACATTGATGGGGCTTGTCTTCGGCATGGTGTGCCATTATATGTGTCTTTAAATTAATAGCTTTTACTGCTTTGTAGCTGCAGTGTTGCATTGATGGGGCTTCTATTTAGTATGGTGTGCAATGACATGATTCTTTAAAGTACCAGCACGTACTGCTTTGTAGTTGCAGTGAGGACATTGATGGGGCTTGTCTTCGGCATGGTGTGCCATTATATGTGCCTTTAAATTAATAGCTTTTACTGCTTTGTAGCTGCAGTGTTGCATTGATGGGGCTTCTATTTAGTATGGTGTGCAATGACATGATTCTTTAAAGTACCAGCACGTACTGCTTTGTAGTTGCAGTGAGGACATTGATGGGGCTTGTCTTCGGCATGGTGTGCCATTATATGTGTCTTTAAATAAGTAGCACGTACTGCTTTGTAGCTGCAGTGAGGACATTGATGGGGCTTGTCTTTAGCATGGTGTGCCATTATATGTGTCTTTAAATTAAAAGCACGTACTGCTTTATAGTTGCAGTGAGGACATTTATGGGGCTTCTCTCCAGTATGGCGTGCCATGACATGATACTTTAAAGTACGAGCATCTACTGTTTTGTAGCTGCAGTGAGGACATTGATGGGGCTTCTCTTCATTATGACGTGCCATGACATGATTCTTTAAAGTACGAGCATCTACTGTTTTCTAGCTGCAGTGAGGACATTGATGGGGCTTCTCTCCAGTATGGTGTGCCATGACATTATTCTTAAAAGTACGAGCATCTACTGTTTTGTAGCTGCAGTGAGGACATTTATGGGGCTTCTCTTCAGTATAGTGTGCCATTATATGTGCCTTTAAATTAATAGCTTGTACTGCTTTGTAGCTGCAGTGTTGCATTGATGGGACTTCTATTTAGTATGGTGTGCAATGACATGATTCTTTAAAGTACCAGCACGTACTGCTTTGTAGTTGCAGTGAGGACATTTATGGGGCTTCTCTCCAGTATGGCGTGCCATGACATGATTCTTTAAAGTACGAGCATCTACTGCTCTGTAGCTGCAGTGAGGACATTGATGGAGCTTGTCTTCGGCATGGTGTGCCATTATATGTGTCTTTAAATTAGTAGCACGTACTGCTTTGTAGCTACAGTGAGGACATTGATGGAGCTTGTCTTCGGCATGGTGTGCCATGTATTCGGCATGGCGTGCCATTATGTGTTTCTTTATATGAGTAGCACGTACTGCTTTGTAGTTGCAGTGAGGACATTGATGGGGCTTCTCTTCAGTATGACGTGCCATGACATGATTCTTTAAAGTACGAGCATCTACTGTTTTGTAGCTGCAGTGAGGACATTGATGGGACTTCTCTTCAGTATGGTGTGCCATTATATGTGTCTTTAAATTAAAAGCACGAACTGCTTTGTAGCTGCAGTGTTGACATTGATGGGGCTTCTCTTTAGTATGGTGTGCCATGACATGATTCTTTAAAGTACCAGCACGTCCAGCTTTGTAGTTGCAGTGAGGACATTGATAGGGATTCTCTTCTGTATGGTGTGCCATGATGTGATTCTTTAAAGCACCAGCTTGTACTGCTTTGTAGCTGCAGTGAGGACATTGATGGGGCTTGTCTTCGGCATGGTGTGCCATTATATGTGTCTTTAAATTAGTAGCACGTACTGCTTTGTAGCTGCAGTGAGGACATTGATGGGGCTTGTCTTTGGCATGGTGTGCCATTATATGTGTCTTTAAATATATAGCTTTTACTGCTTTGTAGCTGCAGTGAGGACATTGATGGGGCTTGTCTTTAGCATGGTGTGCCATTATTTGTGTCTTTAAATTAGTAGCACGTACTGCTTTGTAGCTGCAGTGAGGACATTGATGGGGCTTCTATTTAGTATGGTGTGCAATGACATGATTCTTTAAAGTACCAGCACGTACTGCTTTGTAGCTGCAGTAAGGACATTGATGGGGCTTCTCTCCAGTATGGCGTGCCATGACATGATTCTTTAAAGTACGAGCATCTACTGCTCTGTAGCTGCAGTGAGGACATTGATGGAGCTTGTCTTCGGCATGGTGTGCCATTATATGTGTCTTTAAATTAGTAGCACGTACTGCTTTGTAGCTACAGTGAGGACATTGATGGGGCTTGTCTTCGGCATGGTGTGCCATGTATTCGGCATGGCGTGCCATTATGTGTTTCTTTATATGAGTAGCACGTACTGCTTTGTAGTTGCAGTGAGGACATTGATGGGGCTTCTCTTCAGTATGACGTGCCATGACATGATTCCTTAAAGTACGAGCATCTACTGTTTTGTAGCTGCAGTGAGGACATTGATGGGACTTCTCTTCAGTATGGTGTGCCATTATATGTGTCTTTAAATTAAAAGCACGAACTGCTTTGTAGCTGCAGTGTTGACATTGATGGGGCTTCTCTTTAGTATGGTGTGCCATGACATGATTCTTTAAAGTACCAGCACGTCCAGCTTTGTAGTTGCAGTGAGGACATTGATAGGGATTCTCTTCTGTATGGTGTGCCATGATGTGATTCTTTAAAGCACCAGCTTGTACTGCTTTGTAGCTGCAGTGAGGACATTGATGGGGCTTGTCTTCGGCATGGTGTGCCATTATATGTGTCTTTAAATAAGTAGCACGTACTGCTTTGTAGCTGCAGTGAGGACATTGATGGGGCTTGTCTTTGGCATGGTGTGCCATTATATGTGTCTTTAAATATATAGCTTTTACTGCTTTGTAGCTGCAGTGAGGACATTGATGGGGCTTGTCTTTGGCATGGTGTGCCATTATATGTGTCTTTAAATATATAGCTTTTACTGCTTTGTAGCTGCAGTGAGGACATTGATGGGGCTTGTCTTTAGCATGGTGTGCCATTATTTGTGTCTTTAAATTAGTAGCACGTACTGCTTTGTAGCTGCAGTGAGGACATTGATGGGGCTTCTATTTAGTATGGTGTGCAATGACATGATTCTTTAAAGTACCAGCACGTACTGCTTTGTAGCTGCAGTAAGGACATTGATGGGGCTTCTCTCCAGTATGGCGTGCCATGACATGATTCTTTAAAGTACGAGCATCTACTGCTCTGTAGCTGCAGTGAGGACATTGATGGAGCTTGTCTTCGGCATGGTGTGCCATTATATGTGTCTTTAAATTAGTAGCACGTACTGCTTTGTAGCTACAGTGAGGACATTGATGGGGCTTGTCTTCGGCATGGTGTGCCATGTATTCGGCATGGCGTGCCATTATGTGTTTCTTTATATGAGTAGCACGTACTGCTTTGTAGTTGCAGTGAGGACATTGATGGGGCTTCTCTTCAGTATGACGTGCCATGACATGATTCCTTAAAGTACGAGCATCTACTGTTTTGTAGCTGCAGTGAGGACATTGATGGGACTTCTCTTCAGTATGGTGTGCCATTATATGTGTCTTTAAATTAAAAGCACGAACTGCTTTGTAGCTGCAGTGTTGACATTGATGGGGCTTCTCTTTAGTATGGTGTGCCATGACATGATTCTTTAAAGTACCAGCACGTCCAGCTTTGTAGTTGCAGTGAGGACATTGATAGGGATTCTCTTCTGTATGGTGTGCCATGATGTGATTCTTTAAAGCACCAGCTTGTACTGCTTTGTAGCTGCAGTGAGGACATTGATGGGGCTTGTCTTCGGCATGGTGTGCCATTATATGTGTCTTTAAATAAGTAGCACGTACTGCTTTGTAGCTGCAGTGAGGACATTGATGGGGCTTGTCTTTGGCATGGTGTGCCATTATATGTGTCTTTAAATATATAGCTTTTACTGCTTTGTAGCTGCAGTGAGGACATTGATGGGGCTTGTCTTTAGCATGGTGTGCCATTATTTGTGTCTTTAAATTAGTAGCACGTACTGCTTTGTAGCTGCAGTGAGGACATTGATGGGGCTTCTATTTAGTATGGTGTGCAATGACATGATTCTTTAAAGTACCAGCACGTACTGCTTTGTAGCTGCAGTAAGGACATTGATGGGGCTTCTCTCCAGTATGGCGTGCCATGACATGATTCTTTAAAGTACGAGCATCTACTGTTCTGTAGCTGCAGTGAGGACATTGATGGAGCTTGTCTTCGGCATGGTGTGCCATTATATGTGTCTTTAAATTAGTAGCACGTACTGCTTTGTAGCTACAGTGAGGACATTGATGGGGCTTGTCTTCGGCATGGTGTGCCATGTATTCGGCATGGCGTGCCATTATGTGTTTCTTTATATGAGTAGCACGTACTGCTTTGTAGTTGCAGTGAGGACATTGATGGGGCTTCTCTTCAGTATGACGTGCCATGACATGATTCTTTAAAGTACGAGCATCTACTGTTTTGTAGCTGCAGTGAGGACATTGATGGGACTTCTCTTCAGTATGGTGTGCCATTATATGTGTCTTTAAATTAAAAGCACGAACTGCTTTGTAGCTGCAGTGTTGACATTGATGGGGCTTCTCTTTAGTATGGTGTGCCATGACATGATTCTTTAAAGTACCAGCACGTCCAGCTTTGTAGTTGCAGTGAGGACATTGATAGGGATTCTCTTCTGTATGGTGTGCCATGATGTGATTCTTTAAAGCACCAGCTTGTACTGCTTTGTAGCTGCAGTGAGGACATTGATGGGGCTTGTCTTCGGCATGGTGTGCCATTATATGTGTCTTTAAATAAGTAGCACGTACTGCTTTGTAGCTGCAGTGAGGACATTGATGGGGCTTGTCTTTGGCATGGTGTGCCATTATATGTGTCTTTAAATATATAGCTTTTACTGCTTTGTAGCTGCAGTGAGGACATTGATGGGGCTTGTCTTTAGCATGGTGTGCCATTATATGTGTCTTTAAATTAAAAGCACGAACTGCTTTGTAGCTGCAGTCAGGACATTGATGGGGCTTCTCTTCAGTATGGTGTGCGATTATATGTTTCTTTAATTGATGAGCTAGCACCGCTTTGTAGTTACAATGCAGACATTGATGGGGCTTTTCTCCAGTATGGCGTGCCATGACATGATTCTTTAAAGTACCAGCATGTACTGCTTTGTAGCTGCAGTGAGAACACTGATGAGGCTTTTCTACAGTATGGTGTGCCATTATATGTGTCTTTAAATATGTAGCTTTTACTGCTTTGTAGTTGCAGTAAGGACATTGATGGGGCTTCTCTTTAGTATGACGTGCCATGACATGATTCTTTAAAGTACAAGCATCTACTGTTTTGTAACTGCAGTGAGGACATTGATGGGACTTCTCTTTAGTATGGTGTGCCATTATATGTCCCTTTAAATTATGAGCTGTCACCGCTTTGTAGTTACAATGCAGACATTGATGGGGCTTTTCTCCAGTATGGTGTGCCATTATATGATCCTTTAAATGATGAGCTTGCACCGCTTTGTAGTTACAATGCAGACATTGATGGGGCTTTTCTTCAGTATGGCGTGCCATGACATGATTCTTTAAAGTACGAGCATCTACTGTTTTGTAGTTGCAGTGAGGACATTGATGGGGCTTCTCTTCAGTATGACGTGCCATGATGTGATTCTTTAAAGCACCAGCTTGTACTGCTTTGTAGTTACAATGCAGACATTGATGGGGCTTTTCTCCAGTATGGTGTGCCATTATATGTTTCTTTAAATGATGAGCTTGCACCGCTTTGTAGTTACAATGCAGACATTGATGGGGCTTTTCTCCAGTATGGTGTGCCATGACATGATTCCTTAAAGTACGAGCATCTACTGTTTTGTAGCTGCAGTGAGGACATTGATGGGGCTTGTCTTTAGCATGGTGTGCTATTATGTCATTCTCTAAAATGACTCCCACTTTACCATCACATGACATTATATGTGTCTTTAAAGTATTTTCATGAACTTCACCTGAAAAAAACATTAGAACAATATTACTTCTGGTAAGTGAAGAATTATTTAAAAGTGTTTCTTCTGGTTTTCATTTTTTATTCTTCATAGGTGCCATATTTTTGTTGCTCTTTATATTTGTCCCACAATCCGTTGTCTTCTACAGTTCATTTGAGACAAAGCTGGCAATGAATATAAATAAGAAAGAAAAGATGACACCAATCGAGAAAATATGACAAAAATGAAAACCAATCATTACTGAATTCAAAAGTTAACAAATACATTTTTTTTTTTTTTTTTTCTCACAGTAACTATGATTTTTATTAATTATAGAAATGTAAATAGTGTAATAGCAATAAAGCATTAGAGATGTAAGATCCTATTCAGACTATATTTTCAGCTCAGCATTTGTTTAACATACAAAGGGAAAGCAGGAATACTTCCATCTTTCCGTTTTAAGTTAACAAAATTTAATTAAATCTTAGCAAGTAACTATGATCTCCTGGCACAATTATTATGAAGCTTCATCACTTAATAACTTATAATCACCTTGAAACATTAAATGATTTTGTATAAATAAATAACAGTGCGGGTCCTAATAATGGGCTGTTCTCCAAACATGTACTGAAGATGTAGAAGGCTGGATGGGCTTCCTGTCCACAATATTGAAGGTGCAGCTGGCCAAGGAAACGGGAAGGAAAGAGGGATTCACTTGTCAGAATGAAAGACATAGGTTGATTGAATATAAGTAACAATTTATTAACCATAAAATAAGTACATCTAGGTCACAAGTTATATAGGTTAGATTAATATTGTCAGCCGGCTTTGTTAATTTAATAGAGATAACCCAACCATATGACATCTCCATTTTTTTTTTTTTTTTTTTTTTTTTTTTTTTTTTTTTTTTATTGTAATACATAGTTTTCTTTTAGATATGCTGGCTGACGACTGATTCGTCCACTACGAGTTACATATGTGTCATTGTCATTATTGATATCTTCGCTCTGGCTTTGGTTCATTAATTGCTGACCTGCTGGATCGGATGTATTATTAACCTTACCATTATTATTTGAATTTTCCGAAATTTGTGGTTTAATATTTTCATCAAGTCTATATTCGTTACTTTCTATTTCGAATGGTAGGCTAGTATCATTTCTTAAGTGTATTCTATTACGCGTCAATAAGGAGCCTCCCTCTGTCTTAATTTGATAAGCCCTATTGTTTATGTTTCTATCTATTATTACAGCCCGATCCCACATTCCTTGTTTGTTTCTAACTCTAACGTTTTCTCCTTTTTTTGTATTTTTTCAAATCTTTGGCTCGTTGATCATGAAAAATTTTTTGTTTCCTTTGTCTTTGTAACAATTCACCTTTTATATATGAATTTTCTTCACTTTTAAACTTTGGTATATCATATAGAACACCATTCACGTTTTTACCTTGCATTATCACATTTGGAGAAGGTATTGTATTAGATATTGGTGTGTTGTTTAATTCTAGTATTGCTAAGTACACATCTTTTTTATCAAAATGAGCTTTTCTAATTACATTTTTCACAGTTTGTATGTGCCGCTCCACCATTCCGTTACTTTGTGGATATGTTGGACTCGACGTAACATGCTTAAATTTCCATTCTCTTGTAAACGTTTTAAATAGAAAACTCGAAAATTGTGGGCCATTATCTGATCTGAATTCTTCTGGTATACCCCAGTGTACAAAACAAGACTTTAATGCTTTTATAACTGTTACACTAGTTTCATCCTTCAATGGTAAAACATCTACATATTTAGAAAAATAATCCACAACTAACATGTTTGGTTTTCTATCAATGTAAAAAATATCAGCTCCTACTGTTGCCCATGTTTTATCTGGTATTAATGTTGGTATTAGACTTTCTTTCTGATTTGATCGTTGGAACGTTAAGCATGTTTTACAGTTGTTTATTTTGTTTTCTATATCTTTAATCATATTGGGCCAAAATACTATTTCTCTCGCTCTAGCTTTTGTTTTTTCAATGCCTAAATGATTATAATGTAA
This sequence comes from Acanthosoma haemorrhoidale, assembly GCA_930367205.1. NCBI lineage: Eukaryota > Metazoa > Arthropoda > Insecta > Hemiptera > Acanthosomatidae > Acanthosoma > Acanthosoma haemorrhoidale. Next base: position 8,765,104 of record OV884013.1, on the reverse strand, counting down.
CTTACTCAAAACTTCTTCTCTTAATTTGTTTGGTACTATTACACAATTATTTTTAAACAGTAAGTCCTCATATTCATAAATGTCGGCATGGTAAGTATGATAATATTTAACTATATTTGGTACATCTTTTATTTCTTTTGGCCAACCTTTTTTTATTGTATTTTTCAATGTCTGCAATTCTATGTCATTTTTTGTTGCTTCTATATATTTTTGTTTCTTTTGATTACTCATCTCGCTTGCTAACGTAAGTTCTAATATATACATTCTGGAATCTCCATCCTCTTTAGTTTCTTTTAAATGAGCTCTCGATAGTAAATCTGCTATTATTAAATTTTTACCACTTGTATAAGTTACTTTAATATCATATGGTTGTAACCACATTCGCATTTTTTGTAGTCTCATTGGTATATCAGTTATCTTTCGTCTTAAAATAGGGATCAGCGGTTTATGATCTGATTCTACTCCAAAAGGTTTACCGATTACATACTGTCTGAAACGCTCACATCCAAACACTATGGCATATAATTCTTTCTCTATTTGAGCCCACGATTTTTGACATTCAGTGAATGCTTGTGATGCATATGCTACTGGCAAATCATTTTGTAACAGAACTGCCCCTACTCCGGTACTACTAGCGTCAACACTAATTTTGCACTCCTTATTTACATCGTATAATTGTAGAATAGGAGTTTTGCTTAAGCATATTTTTATCTTTTTAAAACAATTTTCATGTTCACTTGTCCAGTTGAAAATTGTACCTTTTTTAATTAGATTACGCAAGGGTTCCGTTAACTGAGCTGAGTTTTCTACAAATTTACCCACGTAGGTTATCAATCCTAATAATCGTTCTACTGCTTTAACATCTTTTGGTCTTTCCATTTCACTAATTGCTTTGACTTTGTCATCATCAATTTCTATCCCTTTGCTACTGAAGTAATGACCTAAAAATTTAATTCTTTCTTCTTTAAACTTACATTTGTTTTTATTAAATTTAATCCCATGCTCATAAGCTCTTTTCATTACTAATTCTAAAATTTCTAATAATTCTTTTTCATTTTCTGCCCATATCATTATATCATCGATATACACAGCTACGTTTTTTATACCTTCAAAAATCTCTGAATAAGTTTTATGGAACACTTCTGGTGCAATACTAACCCCGCAAGGCATTCTTAAAAATCTAAATGGACCATATGGCGTTTGAAAAGCCGTCATTAACGAACTCCTATGTGTAAGTTCTAAATGCCAAAACCCATTTGATGCGTCTAGCACTGCAAACATTTTTGCCCCCGCCATTTTACTAGATATTTCCTCAAATGTAGGTAAAGGACAATGTTCTCTTAGTAAACAAGTGTTAAGATGCTGTGGGTCTAAGCAAATACGTAATGATTTATCAGGTTTGCTGGTAATTACGATTGGGTTCATAAATTCAGTAGGTTCGTTAACCTCTGTAACAATTTTATTGTCTTTCATTCTGTATAATGTTTCTTTGAAAAGATCTAATAATTTAAAAGGTATTCTACGACATGGTTCAATTTTTCCTTCATATCCTTCTTTTAATTTGAAATCATATATTTTTGAGATTTTTCCTATACCTTCGAATAGTTCTTTATATCTGCTAAGCAATTTCGTGAGACCATTATTTGTATTCATATTTATATTTTCAACTCTGGTAATTAATTTCAGTTTTTTAATTGTATCTAATCCCAACACAGAGCTTGAGCTATTACAGTTTACTAAATAAAATTTTATTGGTTCTATTTTACCCTTGATTACACAATCTAATATAACAGTTCCTATAACCGGTATTTCAGAACCACTGTAATTTGCCAATTTGTTATCAGTTTTATTTATTTTCTCTTTAATTTTCAAATTTTCATAGTCGCTTTTTTTTAAAACATTGCAATCCGCCCCTGTATCGAGCTTGACTGAAAGTGAAGTATTGCTTTCCAATATATTTATAGATAATTCCCAACCCTTTTGAACATTATTTATTTTTAGAATTCTCCCTAAAGTGTACATTTCAGCATCCTCTCCCTCAATCATACTTACATTATTTATATTTCGAGTTATTCTACACATTTTCGCAAAATGATTTATCCTATTACATTTAATACAAATTTTACCGTAGGCTGGGCAATTTCTATACCCATGGACGTTGCCGCATTTATTGCACCTCAATCGCTGCTGGCTTCCATATTGCTGCTCTTGTTGCAGTGATGTCTTGCTGCTATCGCTGGTACTTGGTTTCGACGTCCACGGCTGCGTACTCACTCTCAGATTACTCGTCGCTGCTTTGGTTCTGCTCCTTTGCTGTACTATATTTATTTCCTCTTCTTCTGTACCTCGTAACGTCTCTATTCTTTGTTTTGCTAACTCCGCCACTTTGCATAAATTAGTACATTTATCTAGTGTTAGATCATCTTCCCGCAACAATCTATCTTTCACTTGTTCATCCTGTATACCACTTACAATTTGATCTTTTATAAGGCTATCCTTCAATGTTTCAAATGCACAATCAACACTTAACTTTTTCAAATCTGTAATGAAATCACCGAATGACTCACCCTTTCTCTGTTTACGTTGAAAAAAATTAAATCTTGCCACCGTCTCGTTTTTTTTAGGTATGCAATAATCTTCAAAAGCTTTAACTACAATTGCGTATTCCTTCTGTTCTTCTGCCGTTAAATTAAAGGTTTCATATTTATCTTGTGCATCTTCTCCTAATACGCTCAACAGTATACCAACTTTTACTTCATCTTTTTTATCTTGTGCTTCGATAGCCGACAAGTAATGATTAAACTTTCTATACCACCTTTTCCATGCTTCTGCTATATTTCCTTCGAAAATAAATTGTTCTGGCGGTTTCAAATTCACATGTCCTACCGACTGCGCCATGTCAGAATGAAAGACATAGGTTGATTGAATATAAGTAACAATTTATTAACCATAAAATAAGTACATCTAGGTCACAAGTTATATAGGTTAGATTAATATTGTCAGCCGGCTTTGTTAATTTAATAGAGATAACCCAACCATATGACATCACTCACGAATGCTCGTTCCCAGAGTACACGCAGACGATGATCGACGCCAGCGCCAGGGAAGAAGAATTGCGTATCTGACAAGAAAGAGTGACTGGAGCCGGGTCGTTTACAGAAAAACCAGGACCCCAAAGACCGTTTAGGAGAAACCCGAAACAGGAGAGAAGAAATTCAGAGAGGCGAGGCCTAGGTATGTGCCTCGTAGAGAAGAGAGGAGATGCCATGGATGTGGGAAGACGGGTCACTTGGTGGCACAGTGCCCTCTAACGAAATGTTTTGAGTGTGGTGAGGAAGGGCATATCGCAAGGCATTGGCCGTATGTGTACAGAAGAAGGCAATTCGATAAGGCAGAACCTATGGAGGTCAACACCCAAGAGGTTCGTGAGTGGCATAGAACAACACCCAGAGACACAGGATCGTCAGCTGATGATTCGTCGGGAACATCGGAAACTGAGGGAGACGAGCCAGGGCGCCACAGGAGCGGAGAACAGGAGAAGCAGAAGAATAAATCGCGTCGATGGGAGCGGCGCGAAGAAGCCTGAGGAGAGTGGCGGCAGAGAGGCGACCACATTCTCACATGTAATACGGTGCGGAAAGGGATATGGGAGTTGCCAAGTATTGAGTTCGAGAAGGAGGAGAGGTGCTTAATAGACACAGGTAGCACCAATACGATAGTATCGCGTAGTGCACTAGAGAGGCTGTGTGGAGGAGCGAGTACACGCCAGATCAAGGTATGTGATTGTAAACTACTCACTCTGGGGGGACCCTGCGAAGTGATGGGGGAGGCGGTTGTAGGACTAAAAAACTGGGCGAAGGTAGGAGGGGAATAACGCTGCACGTTGTGGAGGAGATGACGCGTGACTATCGAATAATTGTGGAATGTGATTTGTAACGACCGGCACGCGCATAATTATTATAATTATAAGAGAAGAATTAGGGGATTAAACGTATCGGAGTAAGGGGACAGACGGGGTAGAAAGGTACGAATTGGGGCGGTAAAGAGAGTACAGGATAGGAGGGAGAGGTTGCGTGACGAATTTAGAGATATTTTTTTCGTAGAGGGAGATCTGTTAGGAGCAGCGGGGAAGACAGAGCATGAAATACCTCTAAAAGTAGAGTGCATGGCATATGTTAAAGAAAGGCGATATCCGCAAGCACTTCGTCAACACATCCGGAGGGAAATCGACGAATTAAAGCGTCAAGGGATTATCAGAAATAGCACTTCGCCGTACAATAGTCCCCTGTGAACGGTGAAAAAAAAAATAGACCAGGCAAGGAAGAGGAACGATACAGAATAGTTATAGACTTTAGAAAGCTCAATGAGAACACTCTAGACGAGAAATATCCGATTCCACGCTTTGAGGATAGTTTTCAGGAATTACCGATCTGCGGGAAGATGGTGGCCCGAGAGATAGCCCCACATCAGAAAAGTCTGTCGGAGAAAGACCATTAGACATGGAAACGCCTGATGAGATTATCAGCGATAAGCATCACCAAATCGTTTGGAAGACAAAAACTTCAGGCCTGATGACGGTGATGTACGACGTCTACGGTCGAAACACAATCTCAACGATCTGGTCAGAGCCGGGAGTGAGGCGAGAGCAAATTTGCCAGGCACTGAAGGATGCCTCCAAACCGGGGAAAACGTACCACCTATTCGTCGGTAACGCGACGATTTGGGAGAAAATTAGAAAATTGTGGCAGAGCGAGCAATTACGAATCGACCGCACGTTTATTAGGTGCCTATCGGCGGTTCAGACGTTGCGTGACGTGGAGCAACAGCGGGAGGTCACTCTTGCGTACCACCAGGGGAAGACGAATCACCGTGGCGTGCAAGAGACAGCGCAGGCGCTACAGCGGAGATATTTCTGGTGAGGGATGCGGCAGACTATCCAGGAGATCATAGGGGCTTGTTAAATTTGCCTGAAAACCAAATATGACCGCCATCCACCACAGGGACAACAGGAGGAGACACCCACATCAGAGGCGGCACTGAATGATATTATTATAATATTTATTATATCTTTTATATAATTTATTTATATTTGCTTTATCTTTATCTTTTAGGTTCTGTTAATAAAAATAGGATAATTCTGGCAAAAGGAATAATTGTTTATTTACACAAATTGATTTAAAAATTTAATATACATTTAAATTACGTAGTATAAAATAACATTATTAAAAACGAAATTTACAATTGTACCTTGATTACTATCGCAGACTGGCCAGTTTTTCTTTGTGATGCTTCTTATTCTTTATTCTTTGTTCCACGATACGTCCCTCGTTGCGTCTCTATGGGTAGGTTGCAGAGCGTGGTCCTGGTCCGGGTCTTCTCAGCCAGGCCGTCAGTGAAAGAGTGACCTGCTCTTAACGGTCTCCTCTCCTTCGTAACTTTCCGCTGCCTTCTTGATCTTTTTTTAACTGGCATTGGACAACCAGTTGTTTCGGATATTTATACTTTTCTTGTTTTGAAGTTAATAAATTAACTATTTATATTTAATTATTGATATTAATTTTTTTATACTTAAATATTTATATGATCAATACTAATAGTTAATATAACGGCAATAAAAACGTTCATCCTTTCATAGGCATGCACCATGGATCGTTTTTACGTTCTTCAACGCTCGCTAATTTCGAGTTTAACTAAAAAACACCATCAAAAATGACAAAATCAAAATTTCACAACAATATACCAATCGACATGTTTACGTAGCGCGGATTCAAATGTGTCACTACAATCAACACATTTAGTAAGGTGGCTATGGCATACGAGGTGCGGGACAAATCGTCGGACGCTATTCTGCAAGCCGTCAACTTGTCGTCCCAGTTTTATGGCATCCCGAGTGCATTTCGTCGGATGGTGGGAGAGAGTTCGACAATGCCAAAGTTCACGCTGAGATGAAAAAAAGAAACGTGGTGTGGCATATTAATACCCCGGGACATCTCAAAAGTAGAGGAAACGTTGAGCGCCTGCACAGCACCCTCAGCGATCACCTGCGGGTATACTAGGTCAATAAGAGGATGCCAGCTGATGTTGCGATGCCAATGGCGGTGGCGGCGTATAACCACTAGATTCACACCACCACGGGATTCGCGCCGTTTGAAATTATCTTTGGGTTACGCGCGAGACCGCGAAATCGGGCAGAGACGGCGGCAGATGAAGGGAGCACGGAACAGCTCGTAAACACTCACATGCGGCTGGGGAAAATGTGGCGTAAAGTGCACGATCGGATCTCGGGGGAAAAAACCAAACGCGTTGCGAGGGCAAATATGAAAGTCTGGGACGGAATGGGGTCGACTACGATCGGGACCGTCGTTTATAGGAAATTAGGTTCCAACCGGAGTAAAGAGCCGGTCCGATATGAAGGCCCTTTCAAGGTTGTTGTGATCCGAGAACACAATCTTGTAACTATCGAGAGTGTGGACCACCAAAGGAAACGGCGGACGGTTCCTATTGAACAACTTAAACTCCCACTCTAAGGGGGGGGGGAGCTTGAGTAAAATGATGTGTCCTCGATCCGACACGAAGCAAGTAATTGTGTTGTTATAGGTCACATTTTTAATATATGTGACATTCAGACAGAGAGTTCTGTTCTTAGTTTTTATAGTATTATTATTTTATAGGAGGTATTATTATTTTATTCTGTACATTTATATTTTTTTTGTCTCGTTTGAATGTGTGTTTAGCAGTGTGATGGATTATAGATTGTGTATGCTGGCCTTGGCCATTGGAATTTTATTCTAATGTATTAAAATGTTACTATGTTTATTTTGTACAATCAAGTTGGTAAATGTTAAAAGCTATATAAAAATTTGAAATTTAAAATTAATTAATACTTTATTATAAAAATATTGTCAACCCAGCAATGTAAAAACTTGAAAATTAGAAATGCATGGTATTATAGTTAAAAGTTAGGATGTCTGTAAGGTACAATTATATTTGTAATGTAAATGGTTGAAATGCAAAATATAAAATTTTGGTGACACATAATCGGATATTGTCATTTAATTATAAGAAAAGGCAAATTGTTTAAGTGCAAAAAAAGTGAATAGTAAACTCAAAAAGTGAAGTGGAATAAAAAATTTTTATCGACAAGCTCAAAAATGTTTTTAAATCGGAGCAGACCCGAATGTTGTGATATTTAATATTATAGACTTTGTATATCAAGAAATTGAATTATAATTATGTTATTCAAATCATATATCAAGAAGGCGAAAATAAAAACAATTGAGAGTGGAGGAAAAAACAAAAGGGAGTATAGTTGTTGTTATGATGAGAACATAGCATTATTCACTCTAGTTTTGGGATCAGCCCAGTATATAAGTATATGACTAGTGATCACAGTAAAAATTTTTATAAGTTATTTGTTGTTGGCCTGGAAGCAAAACGGAAGAGAAAAAGCACCAGGAAGAAGAACCAAGAAGAAAAGGAAAAGAAAAAAAATAGACACGTAATTAATATAAGTTGTTTTTTTGTAATTAAATTTAATCTTTTGCCAAAATTATTTTTGTTGGTAGAACCTAAAAAACATTAGATAATAAGTAAATAAAATAAATTAAATTAAAGTATATATTAAAGTTAAAAATAAAAATAATATCATTGAAGAACGTAATAATATATTGTTGTGATATTTTGATGTGGTGATTTTTAATGGTGTTTTTGAGATAAACTCAAAATTAGCGAGCGTTGATGAACAATATACGACTCGTGGTTCACGATTCATGAATGTTTAAACACTATTCATTGCATTGTATCTACCATTAATATTTACAATAGAAATAATATCAATAATTAAATATAAATATTTTAATTTATTAAACTCAAAACAAGAAAAGTAATAATATCCCAAACAACTGGCAATGAACAAACAGTTGAAAGATCAATAAGGCAGCGGAGAGGTACGAGATACAGAATACCGAGAAGCCCACTCACTCTTTCACTGACGGCCCGACTGAGAAGACCAAGGAAGAATCCGGGTCTCATTTCACTTTCACTCGGCACGACAACAAAGGATGAGCCAGGTAGCAACCCACGCTACGAGATAGAAGCCGCTATCCGGACCACGCTATAAGGACGGGAAGAAGACACCATAGATCACGCTACGCCACAAAGAAAAACTGGCTAGTCTCGCGTTTAGTAATAAGGTACAAATTTAAATTTAGTTTAATAATGTTATTTTATTTTTAAATCAATTTGTGTAAATAAACAATTATTCCTTTTGCCAGAATTATCCTAATTTTATTAACAGAACCTTAAGATAAATATAAAGTTAAATAAGTAAATAAATTATATAAAAAATATATAATTAAAATATATGATAATAAATATTTTAATAATATGTTGGTATTTTTTATATGTATACACAATTAAACCTGAACTAAATGTTACATAATTTATTGAGAAACGCTTCAGTAATGCTTTGGTATACTCACCATCATCCAATATTAGTTCTTCTTCTTTGAAACGGATTAGAGTACCTGCAAATAAGAATAAAATTGTCAATTTAACCAATTAAAGTATTTCTTATACTTATTAATAAAACAAACAAAAATATATTAGTGACCAACCAGTCAAAAATGAAATATATTCTCAAACTTTTTTTTTTCCCTCCCCCTTCGTGAGGTGAACCTCAAAAGAGTTTTATATATTCTTAAACCATAGAATTAAATGTCTATGGAATTCCACTTGAGAAACTGTATGTGTGTAATGTACTGGTCTTCCGGCTCCTTTCTCTCCTACTCCCCATGGAGATATTGGGTCCATCTGACTCGAAAGGGTTGACTTCTTTAAGTCTGTAGCAATTAGCTCGGGTAGTCCTAAGTTGATTTTGCCTTTCCCAGGCAATTCGAACCAGGGAGCATGAGTAGAGGGGATCGACGGGAAGAATGTTGGGCCCGTGCGCATCTCTCTCCTCACTACCTCACCCGCAAACCCAAGGTAGACATAGAATACAATAATGTTTAAGGTCATTGCATGTTGACAAGTCGTTTGCCGACTCTTTTCTGGTCTGTTATGTCATCATCAACAAGGAAACATTTCAGGTCGCTTGTGATCGTCTAACAGAGAGGACCAAGATTCAGTGATGAACATAAGGTCATCAACGTTCAGTGAACATAACTTGCTGTACCAGTTCGGCTTTTCTGCAAAGTCTGGAGCCACCATTTCAAGAAATTTTGAATGATATTGCGGATATTAGCAGAATTGAAAATTCCCTATTTAACCACAAGCAGCAGTTACTCCCAACTACAGTTATCAGGAAGAATTGTCTTTGGAAAACTTTCTAAACTTTACTGATAGTGAATTCTAATATTGTCACTCATTTCTATATTTTAAATAAAATGATTAAAATTCTTGCTATTAAATACTCTTTTATCTGTCATCAACTGTGTGATATTTCACCAGAAATAAATGTGATAAAAATAATAATGGTTTTTCGGCAACTAAGACCATTGCATCTACCAGAAATACCAATTTTAATTATGACACTATGAACAAATATTGAAAATTAACATAACTACTTAAATAATACAACATAATATTACAAATAAAAGCACTGCATATTTTAAAGATGGTCCAAGTAAGAATGTTCGCTTGGCCTAAAGTGTATTTAACTTGCCATCAAGTATGCACTAAAATTCATTATAATCAATAAAAATTAATGCCAGACCCAAAGCAAGGAATGATGTCAGCCTATTTTGGGTCGCTGAACATACCAGGTATAGATTGCAATGAGAGAACAGATGAATTGGCTAAGCAAGGAGTGAACTCATCATTTGTTCATCCTAAGTCTGCCTAGATCCACATTTGCCTCCATGTAGGAACAGTGGATATGGGCCAGGAGAAATAATGGACAAGCAATAGTCCAACAATGTCGGCTATGGACAAACAAGCCCTCCAAGGAAAACAACTCATCGTTAACAACCTGCCGCTGGCAATACATTAGCCTTATAATAGGCATTTTCAACAAGCACTCTAATTAAAAAAGACACCTATTCTTAATAGGCATCTCTGAACTCAATTAGTCTTCTCAATGGAGAAGGAAAACTCCAACCAATTCATAGGAGAATGCAGAAGCACTTAGCATTGTGGGATATTTTAGACATTTTCCCAGATAGTAGACAGGCACATACATGTGAGGCAAGCAGATAAGTTTATAATATATGAGCAGACAAAAAAGAAATTCTGGTTGTCCATATACAACTTACAAATATATTACGCACAGATTCCCCCCTCCACCTATCTAACTATTGAAGCACAATATACCAATGCATGCAAATTAATAATAATCAAGAATAAAGCAATTATGTGTGACAAATATATACATTGAAGACCTGAACACTATTAGACATTTGCACGTATTGATATAATGAGAGATACTTCAGTATTGCTTTAGTGTACTCACCATAACCCATAATTAGCTCCTCTTCTTTACAGTGGATTGGATCACCTGCTTATAACAGTAAGAAATTATTTACTTATATATAACGAAGTTAACTGTCTTAAAATAGTCAAAAACATTTATTATAACATTATTGTTAGATTAAGATGTGTGCTCCATCTCAGCTCAATGCCAGAGCTATTAATCTAAGTCATAGCACAAAATAGTAATAGACATTTGCACGTATTTATTAATGAGAGATACTTCAGTATAGCTTTAGTGTACTCACCTTCATCCGTAATTAGCTCTTCTTCTTTACAGTGGATTGGATCACCTGCTTATAACAGTAAGACATTATTTACTTATATATAACGAAGTTAACTGTCTTAAAATAGTCAAAAACATTTATTATAACATTATTGTTAGATTAAGATGTGTGCTCCATCTCAGCTCAATGCCAGAGCTATTAATCTAAGTCATAGCACAACATAGTAATAGACATTTGCACGTATTTATTAATGAGAGATACTTCAGTATAGCTTTAGTGTACTCACCGTCATCCATAACTAGCTCTTCTTCTTTACAGTGGATTGGATCACCTGCTTATAACAGTAAGAAATTATTTACTTATATATAACGAAGTTAACTGTCTTAAAATAGTCAAAAACATTTATTATAACATTATTGTTAGATTAAGATGTGTGCTCCATCTCAGCTCAATGCCAGAGCTATTAATCTAAGTCATAGCACAAAATAGTAATAGACATTTGCACGTATTTATTAATGAGAGATACTTCAGTATAGCTTTAGTGTACTCACCTTCATCCGTAATTAGCTCTTCTTCTTTACAGTGGATTGGATCACCTGCTTATAACAGTAAGACATTATTTACTTATATATAACGAAGTTAACTGTCTTAAAATAGTCAAAAACATTTATTATAACATTATTGTTAGATTAAGATGTGTGCTCCATCTCAGCTCAATGCCAGAGCTATTAATCTAAGTCATAGCACAAAATAGTAATAGACATTTGCACGTATTTATTAATGAGAGATACTTCAGTATAGCTTTAGTGTACTCACCTTCATCCGTAATTAGCTCTTCTTCTTTACAGTGGATTGGATCACCTGCTTATAACAGTAAGAAATTATTTACTTATATATAACGAAGTTAACTGTCTTAAAATAGTCAAAAACATTTATTATAACATTATTGTTAGATTAAGATGTGTGCTCCATCTCAGCTCAATGCCAGAGCTATTAATCTAAGTCATAGCACAAAATAGTAATAGACATTTGCACGTATTTATTAATGAGAGATACTTCAGTATAGCTTTAGTGTACTCACCTTCATCCGTAATTAGTTCTTCTTCTTTACAGTGGATTGGATCACCTGCTTATAACAGTAAGAAATTATTTACTTATATATAACGAAGTTAACTGTCTTAAAATAGTCAAAAACATTTATTATAACATTATTGTTAGATTAAGATGTGTGCTCCATCTCAGCTCAATGCCAGAGCTATTAATCTAAGTCATAGCACAACATAGTAATAGACATTTGCACGTATTTATTAATGAGAGATACTTCAGTATAGCTTTAGTGTACTCACCGTCATCCATAACTAGCTCTTCTTCTTTACAGTGGATTGGATCACCTGCTTATAACAGTAAGAAATTATTTACTTATATATAATGAAGCGAACAATCTTAAAATAGTCAAAAACATTTATTATAACATTATTGTTACATTAAGATGTGTGCTCCATCTCAGCTCAATGCCAGAGCTATTAATCTAAGTCATAGCACAACATAGTCATAGACATTTGCACGTATTTATTAATGAGAGATACTTCAGTATTGCTTTAGTGTACTCACCGTCATCCATAACTAGCTCTTCTTCTTTACAGTGGATTGGATCACCTGCTTATAACAGTAAGAAATTATTTACTTATATATAATGAAGCGAACAATCTTAAAATAGTCAAAAACATTTATTATAACATTATTGTTAGATTAAGATGTGTGCTCCATCTCAGCTCAATGCCAGAGCTATTAATCTAAGTCATAGCACAACATAGTCATAGACATTTGCACGTATTTATTAATGAGAGATACTTCAGTATTGCTTTAGTGTACTCACCGTCATCCATAACTAGCTCTTCTTCTTTACAGTGGATTGGATCACCTGCTTATAACAGTAAGAAATTATTTACTTATATATAATGAAGCGAACAATCTTAAAATAGTCAAAAACATTTATTATAACATTATTGTTAGATTAAGATGTGTGCTCCATCTCAGCTCAATGCCAGAGCTATTAATCTAAGTCATAGCACAACATAGTCATAGACATTTGCACGTATTTATTAATGAGAGATACTTCAGTATAGCTTTAGTGTACTCACCGTCATCCATAACTAGCTCTTCTTCTTTACAGTGGATTGGATCACCTGCTTATAACAGTAAGAAATTATTTACTTATATATAATGAAGCGAACAATCTTAAAATAGTCAAAAACATTTATTATAACATTATTGTTAGATTAAGATGTGTGCTCCATCTCAGCTCAATGCCAGAGCTATTAATCTAAGTCATAGCACAACATAGTCATAGACATTTGCACGTATTTATTAATGAGAGATACTTCAGTATAGCTTTAGTGTACTCACCGTCATCCATAACTAGCTCTTCTTCTTTACAGTGGATTGGATCACCTGCTTATAACAGTAAGAAATTATTTACTTATATATAATGAAGCGAACAATCTTAAAATAGTCAAAAACATTTATTATAACATTATTGTTAGATTAAGATGTGTGCTCCATCTCAGCTCAATGCCAGAGCTATTAATCTAAGTCATAGCACAACATAGTCATAGACATTTGCACGTATTTATTAATGAGAGATACTTCAGTATAGCTTTAGTGTACTCACCGTCATCCATAACTAGCTCTTCTTCTTTACAGTGGATTGGATCACCTGCTTATAACAGTAAGAAATTATTTACTTATATATAATGAAGCGAACAATCTTAAAATAGTCAAAAACATTTATTATAACATTATTGTTAGATTAAGATGTGTGCTCCATCTCAGCTCAATGCCAGAGCTATTAATCTAAGTCATAGCACAACATAGTCATAGACATTTGCACGTATTTATTAATGAGAGATACTTCAGTATAGCTTTAGTGTACTCACCGTCATCCATAACTAGCTCTTCTTCTTTACAGTGGATTGGATCACCTGCTTATAACAGTAAGAAATTATTTACTTATATATAATGAAGCGAACAATCTTAAAATAGTCAAAAACATTTATTATAACATTATTGTTAGATTAAGATGTGTGCTCCATCTCAGCTCAATGCCAGAGCTATTAATCTAAGTCATAGCACAACATAGTCATAGACATTTGCACGTATTTATTAATGAGAGATACTTCAGTATAGCTTTAGTGTACTCACCGTCATCCATAACTAGCTCTTCTTCTTTACAGTGGATTGGATCACCTGCTTATAACAGTAAGAAATTATTTACTTATATATAATGAAGCGAACAATCTTAAAATAGTCAAAAACATTTATTATAACATTATTGTTAGATTAAGATGTGTGCTCCATCTCAGCTCAATGCCAGAGCTATTAATCTAAGTCATAGCACAACATAGTCATAGACATTTGCACGTATTTATTAATGAGAGATACTTCAGTATAGCTTTAGTGTACTCACCGTCATCCATAACTAGCTCTTCTTCTTTACAGTGGATTGGATCACCTGCTTATAACAGTAAGAAATTATTTACTTATATATAATGAAGCGAACAATCTTAAAATAGTCAAAAACATTTATTATAACATTATTGTTAGATTAAGATGTGTGCTCCATCTCAGCTCAATGCCAGAGCTATTAATCTAAGTCATAGCACAACATAGTCATAGACATTTGCACGTATTTATTAATGAGAGATACTTCAGTATTGCTTTAGTGTACTCACCGTCATCCATAACTAGCTCTTCTTCTTTACAGTGGATTGGATCACCTGCTTATAACAGTAAGAAATTATTTACTTATATATAATGAAGCGAACAATCTTAAAATAGTCAAAAACATTTATTATAACATTATTGTTAGATTAAGATGTGTGCTCCATCTCAGCTCAATGCCAGAGCTATTAATCTAAGTCATAGCACAACATAGTCATAGACATTTGCACGTATTTATTAATGAGAGATACTTCAGTATAGCTTTAGTGTACTCACCGTCATCCATAACTAGCTCTTCTTCTTTACAGTGGATTGGATCACCTGCTTATAACAGTAAGAAATTATTTACTTATATATAATGAAGCGAACAATCTTAAAATAGTCAAAAACATTTATTATAACATTATTGTTAGATTAAGATGTGTGCTCCATCTCAGCTCAATGCCAGAGCTATTAATCTAAGTCATAGCACAACATAGTCATAGACATTTGCACGTATTTATTAATGAGAGATACTTCAGTATAGCTTTAGTGTACTCACCGTCATCCATAACTAGCTCTTCTTCTTTACAGTGGATTGGATCACCTGCTTATAACAGTAAGAAATTATTTACTTATATATAATGAAGCGAACAATCTTAAAATAGTCAAAAACATTTATTATAACATTATTGTTAGATTAAGATGTGTGCTCCATCTCAGCTCAATGCCAGAGCTATTAATCTAAGTCATAGCACAACATAGTCATAGACATTTGCACGTATTTATTAATGAGAGATACTTCAGTATTGCTTTAGTGTACTCACCGTCATCCATAACTAGCTCTTCTTCTTTACAGTGGATTGGATCACCTGCTTATAACAGTAAGAAATTATTTACTTATATATAATGAAGCGAACAATCTTAAAATAGTCAAAAACATTTATTATAACATTATTGTTAGATTAAGATGTGTGCTCCATCTCAGCTCAATGCCAGAGCTATTAATCTAAGTCATAGCACAACATAGTCATAGACATTTGCACGTATTTATTAATGAGAGATACTTCAGTATTGCTTTAGTGTACTCACCGTCATCCATAACTAGCTCTTCTTCTTTACAGTGGATTGGATCACCTGCTTATAACAGTAAGAATTCAAGTATTAAGTTTAGCTTGCTTTCACTGCTTGCCTAACACTCACGTAACCTCCCTGCTGATAACGCTAGTATCATTCTCTTCAACGCCTGCATTATCTACGTTGGTGCGGCGTGCGAATTCAAATTAAGGAAATACATTTTCTTTACATCTCCCCCCCCCCAGAAGCGAAAATATTCACAAAGGAAGAAAACTTTTTCGCTGATAGGACATCCTTTACTCGGGATTGTCCTGAAAACTAGGGATAAGTTTTGAAACGTGGAATAGATTTGATTCGGTTTTTCTATGTCCTGTGTTGATCCTGTATATCGAGTTTGATATTTTCTCTATTATTTTATATGGTCCAATTCTGAGTTCGTCAAGTTTCTTCCTGTTTAGTTTGTTTCCATTCTCTATGTATACCATATCGTTTTCGTTAAACTCGTGATCCTTTCGGTGCTTGTCGAATAGTTGTTTGTTGTATGTGTGTGATTTTATTGTATTGTGAAGCGCTTTTTCTTTATCCTTAATCCAATCTCTGTTTGCTATGTCTCGTTTCAATTCATTTGGAACTATTTTAAAGTCTGTACCATCAAGCAAGTAGCTGGGGGTGAAACCGGTAACGGAATGTTCTGTGTTGTTGTATTTATCTATGCACACTCGAGCTATTGTTGTCCATGCCGTTTTTTGTGTTCGTTCGTTTATTTTACACCTTATTTTGTTCACTATGGTTTGGTTTAGCCGTTCATTCAGACCATTCGAAAATGGTGAGTTTACTGCTGTAAAAATTATAGGGATTTTTTTTTCCTTTAAAAATTTTTTAAATTCTTTGGAGTTTATACCTGGATATTGGTCACTAAGGATTGTACCGATTTCACTTGTTTCTATCACTTCATTTACTAGTTTTATAAAGTCCGTTGCATTTTGCGTTTTTGAAGTATGTATGAAAGCATACCTTGTGTAGTGGTCAACCAACAGGTGTAAGTATTTCTTCGTCGATCTCGAGCCTCCAAAGCCTCCTATCGTATCTATCGACATTATTTCGAAGGGCTTTGTTGCTGGACCTAAATGGGACATGAGGCCGAATTTTGTTTGTCCTCTAGATTTGTTTTTAATACATACCTCACAATTGCTGCAGATATTTTTGATATTTTTTGTTAGGTTTTTTGCTGTATACAAGGGGCCTATTTTGTTTTGCATTTGTTTTATGCCAATGTGACACATGTCTTTATGTACATTTTGTATGAATTTTATACTAAATTCCTCAGATAGTAAAATTTTTTCTTTGTCTTTTATTTTCTTGTAGTAGACGTCGTTTTTTTTTGTTAAACCTGTTTTATTTAGTAGTTCTTGATTTCCTGACTGGTCTTGAATGATATCTGATAATTTTATTAGATTAACAATTTTTAATTGTTCTTTTTTGTTATCTTCTGGTGCCAGTACTGGGTTCCTGCTCAAACAGTCTGCTTCTAGATTGTATTTACCTGGAGCATATTTTATATTAAAATCATATTGCGACAAATAATAAGTTAGGTCTCCTAGCTCTTCGTCTGGTCTGGCTTTTATATTCATATTTTCCAATGGTTTATGGTCTGAGTATACCGTGAATGACTTCCCAATCAACCAATATTGCCAGTATCTAATGGCTTCTTTAATAGCTAAGCATTCCAGATATATCGCTTTTTTTTTCTTTTGTGCTTCGTTTAGTTTTTTTGAGAAGTATGCTACTGGTTTTTGTTTTCCGTTTTCTTGTATTTGTTTTAATACTGCACCTAATCCTTCTATTGATGCATCGGTGTATATTACTATTGGTAGATTTTTGTCGTAGATTTCTAGTATAGGTTGTGAGCATAGTAGTTTTTTTATTTTTTCGAACGATTCTTGACATTTTATTGACCATGAAAATTGTACATTTTTCCTGAGTAAATTGTGTAAAGGATCTAAAATTATTGCACAGTTTGGAATATATTCGTGATAGAAATTTATCTTTCCGAGGAATTGTCGTACGTTTTTTTGAGTCTTAGGTATTGGAAAATTTTTTACTGATATTAAATTATCTTTTATTGGTCTGATCGTATTATTTTCTATTATGTGGCCCAGGTACTGTGCAGACTCTGCTGCAAATTTGCATTTTGTAAATTTTAGCCTGAATCCTTCTTTTTTTATTGCGTCTAATAGTAATTCTATATGTTTCACATGTTCCTCAAATGATTTCGAAAATATTAGTAAATCGTCTATAAAATTTACTACAAATTGAGTTAATTTATTTTTACTTAATATATTGCTCAAGATTCTTTGAAAGATTGCTGGGGCTGTTTTCAGCCCAAAAGGTAAACATGTCCACTGATAATGACCTTCTTGTGTAACAAAACCTGTTTTGTGTCTGTCTTCAATACGCAAAGGGATAGACCAGAATGCAGAGTTTATGTCTAATGTAGTAAAAAATTTACAGTTTCTGGTTTTTATCATCAAGTCGTCTATCAATGGAAATGGTTGTGCTTGAGGTATTACTATTTTATTTATGTCCCTGAAGTCTATGCATAGTCTGCTTCTTTTATTTTCACCTTTTTTAAACGCTAGTGTTACAGGTGCTGCGAAAGGGCTGTATGATTCTTCAATGAGTTTTTTATCTAATAGTTTTGTTACTTGTTCCCCTATTTCTGTTCTGTCTTCTAGGCTGCATTTGTAAGGCCTCTTGCTACAATATTTATCTACCAATAGATCTATATGTGCTTCATATTTATTTACTGTACCTACGTCATATTTATCTTTTGCAAACACTGATTTGTAAGTATCTATTGTTTTGTTTATTTCATATTTTTGATTATCTGATAAGTGATCCATATTTGCTATAAAATTCTCTTCTTTTATGTGCTCGTTAAAATTTACTAAATTTTTTTCTTCATTAGCATTTTCCTCGTTTTGTTGAAAAATCTTGAGGTTTTCATCCTGGATTAATTTAAATTCTTTTATTGTGTCTAATCCAATTAGGAAATCGTATTTAAAATATTCGTTATCTATTATGTGGACATCCATATTTTTTTCTATGTTGAATATTTTTAATTTTAGAGTCGTCAAACCGTTTGTTTTTTGGACACCATTAATTGTTATCAAACTTGCATTATTACCTTTATTATTATTTTCTTTTTTATGTTTTATGTTTAGGAATTTCGAGTTTATTAAAGATACATTTGATCCTGAATCGTAAATTCCACAAAGGTTTATTTTGTTTTCTATAGTTAGTTTGACTTTTATTAATGGCGTCATTACTCGTTTTTTTGATCTGATTCGTTCAATTCGGATTCTATTACTGAATTGTTTACGTGTCTAATATTTTTTGTACCTTTATCATTTTTTTTATTGAACCAGCAAGCGGTTTCTGCGTGGAATCTTTTCCCCTTATTTAATTTTTCGCATGTTGTGCATGGTGTTTTATTTTTATCTTCCGCGTTTGTACCGGTTTTTTTATTAAACGATTTTTTTCTCACCATGTGTTCATATTTGTTCAACTCGCTGAATAAATCTGAAGTTTCTCTTAACATTTCTCTATCAATTCTGTTTAAAATGAATTCTGGAAGTCCTGCTGCAATGAGATCGATGAGAGTTCCCTTATCTATTGTTTGTCGCATATCTATTAAAAGTTTTTCTTTTCTTAGTGCATAATCTATTAAAGGTCCTTCTCTGTATTTGAAATGTAGTGCATAGGTAACTGGGTTCCAGCCTTTTGCAGCGAATGTTTCAGAAAAGTTCTTTTTCCATTCATCCCATGTCCCATGCACTGTTAATTTTGTAAACATTTGAGCTGAACCAATCTTTGCAGGACCCTTCCATGAAGAATCGGAGTACTTCAACTTTTTGGGAGTCTTCATTTATATTAAATCGATTGCATTCTTGTTCAAAAATTTCCATCCATCGGCTTGGGTTTGGATTTTGACTTGTGAATCTGTCGATAATGAATTTCTCTGTTATGTGTTTTAAATTGTTAGCTCGTGGATTTTCAATTAATGTTTTAAGTAGCGTATTTAAAGTACTTACGTCTGCATGTCCAGCAGTTATATTTTCTGTTTTGATATTTTCTAGGTATACGTCACCAAATTGTAAATTTTCTTCTTCATCTACATAAGTTTCTTTGATTTCCTTTGTCAATTTTATCCAGATATTACGCTCGTGGTGCCTTTTTTTCAACGAATTTTTTACCTTCTTAAAAGCGTTAGTGGCGATTAATTGTTCATGGAGGTTTGCATTTTGCAATTCTTCTGGGATTTTGAAAATTCTATCATCCTCGGTAGTTATCGAGGTTATGCCAATTACATTACTTTTGCCGTCTGTTGTTGGGATTACTTTGAAACAGAATTGTAGCTTTTCCATTTTATAATTTTCTTATAACCCTTGTAATTTAAACGGGAATGTCGTTTTATAATGGTTCTTAGGGACGACAGAAAAACAAGGTTGTGTTGCTCTGTAAAACAAAGTTTATTTTCCTTTAATTGTTAATTACTTTACGGGTTTACAAATAAAATATAAAGTCATACCTGTAAAACAAAGAAACGACATTCAATGTTTATTCTCCTGTCGATTCGGTTTGTTTTATAATAACAAATAATTAAGTCAAATATTAAGTTTAGCTTGCTTTCACTGCTTGCCTAACACTCACGTAACCTCCCTGCTGATAACGCTAGTATCATTCTCTTCAACGCCTGCATTATCTACGTTGGTGCGGCATGCTAATTCAAATTAAGGAAATACATTTTCTTTACATATAATAAAGCGAACAATCTTAAAATAGTCAAAAACATTTATTATAACATTATTGTTACATTAAGATGTGTGCTCCATCTCAGCTCAATGCCAGAGCTATTAATCTAAGTCATAGCACAACATAGTCATAGACATTTGCACGTATTTATTAATGAGAGATACTTCAGTATTGCTTTAGTGTACTCACCGTCATCCATAACTAGCTCCTCTTCTTTACAGTGGAATGGATCACCTGCTTATAACAGTAAGAAATTATTTACTTATATATAATGAAGCGAACAATCTTAAAATAGTCAAAAACATTTATTATAACATTATTGTTAGATTAAGATGTGTGCTCCATCTCAGCTCAATGCCAGAGCTATTAATCTAAGTCATCGCACAACATAGTCATAGACATTTGCACGTATTTATTAATGAGAGATACTTCAGTATTGCTTTAGTGTACTCACCGTCATCCATAACTAGCTCTTCTTCTTTACAGTGGATTGGATCACCTGCTTATAACAGTAAGAAATTATTTACTTATATATAATGAAGCGAACAATCTTAAAATAGTCAAAAACATTTATTATAACATTATTGTTAGATTAAGATGTGTGCTCCATCTCAGCTCAATGCCAGAGCTATTAATCTAAGTCATAGCACAACATAGTCATAGACATTTGCACGTATTTATTAATGAGAGATACTTCAGTATTGCTTTAGTGTACTCACCGTCATCCATAACTAGCTCCTCTTCTTTACAGTGGAATGGATCACCTGCTTATAACAGTAAGAAATTATTTACTTATATATAATGAAGCGAACAATCTTAAAATAGTCAAAAACATTTATTATAACATTATTGTTAGATTAAGATGTGTGCTCCATCTCAGCTCAATGCCAGAGCTATTAATCTAAGTCATCGCACAACATAGTCATAGACATTTGCACGTATTTATTAATGAGAGATACTTCAGTATTGCTTTAGTGTACTCACCGTCATCCATAACTAGCTCTTCTTCTTTACAGTGGATTGGATCACCTGCTTATAACAGTAAGAAATTATTTACTTATATATAATGAAGCGAACAATCTTAAAATAGTCAAAAACATTTATTATAACATTATTGTTAGATTAAGATGTGTGCTCCATCTCAGCTCAATGCCAGAGCTATTAATCTAAGTCATAGCACAAAATAGTAATAGACATTTGCACGTATTTATTAATGAGAGATACTTCAGTATAGCTTTAGTGTACTCACCTTCATCCGTAATTAGCTCTTCTTCTTTACAGTGGATTGGATCACCTGCTTATAACAGTAAGAAATTATTTACTTATATATAATGAAGCGAACAATCTTAAAATAGTCAAAAACATTTATTATAACATTAAGATGTGTGCTCCATCTCAGCTCAATGCCAGAGCTATTAATCTAAGTCATAGCACAACATAGTCATAGACATTTGCACGTATTTATTAATGAGAGATACTTCAGTATTGCTTTAGTGTACTCACCGTCATCCATAACTAGCTCTTCTTCTTTACAGTGGATTGGATCACCTGCTTATAACAGTAAGAAATTATTTACTTATATATAATGAAGCGAACAATCTTAAAATAGTCAAAAACATTTATTATAACATTATTGTTACATTAAGATGTGTGCTCCATCTCAGCTCAATGCCAGAGCTATTAATCTAAGTCATAGCACAACATAGTCATAGACATTTGCACGTATTTATTAATGAGAGATACTTTCATATCAACGTTCAGTGAACATAACTTGCTGTACCAGTTCGGCTTTTCTGCAAAGTCTGGAGCCACCATTTCAAGAAATTTTGAATGATATTGCGGATATTAGCAGAATTGCAAATTCCCTATTTAACCACAAGCAGCAGTTACTCCCAACTACAGTTATTAGGGAGAATAGACTTTGGAAGACTGTATAAACTTTACTGATAGTGAATTCTAATATTGTCACTCATTTCTATACTATAAATAAAATGATTAAAATTCTTGCTATTAAATACTCTTTTATCTGTCATCAACTGTGTGATATTTCACCAGAAATAAATGAGATCAAAATAATAATGGTTTTTCGGCAACTAAGACCATTGCATCTACCAGAAATACCAATTTTAATTATGACATTATGAACAAATATTGTAAATTAACATAACTACTTAAGCAATCCAACATAATATTACAAATAAAAGCACTGCATATTTTAAAGATGGTCCAAGTCAGAATGTTCACATGGTTTAAAGTGTATTTAACTTGTCATTAAGTATGCACTAAACTTCATCATATCCAGAAACTCATTCAGAAACATTCTAATTTAAAATCATATATTTACAAAAAAACAAAAACATAAATTGTAAAATGTCTTTGTCGCAAATCGCAAGGTTTTAACAACATTAGCCAATTATAAGCTCAGAAGGATTAGAATCTTAAATCTTGATGTACCGATTATTTAATGTTCTGTGAGAAATAATTATAAAAATAAATCATTAAAACTATAAAAAAAAACTATGTTTCGAACTTTTTCTCACAGCTTCGCGGACATATTTTGCATGTATGTCAGATTGGTAGAAAATCGGGGATGATTTTTTGTTACCAATTAGGATATTCATAAGAACAATATTTCTATATGTACTGCATTTTATCACTTGTTATTAATTTTGGAAAATTTGTGAAAAGTTTTGGCATTGCAATTAATAAATAATTCATTTTTACAGAACCCGTTTCGAAAGTCCAATAATTTACTTAATAGCAAAATCAAACCGGCGAGCGTCAAGAAAGAGATAAAATGAGTAAACCTGTGGTCTTTGACCTTTGCTGGTGGCCTAGTTGGCAGGCAGCTTTATTCGTATTGATCTGATTCCATAAGATCATAGAAGGTGCGCCCCGACAGTGCACTTTGTTCAGGAGAAGAGGAACAGGGTAGGTATTATAGGTAGTTTATGTGGTCTTGGAATGACCACGAATTCACACTCGGTATCTAAGGGTAGGCGAAAGTCGTCCGGATTTCAAAGGCGAGTGTGAACTGGAGAAAGGCAGACTGGATCTGGCACTGGAAGTGCAGAGAGAGAGAGAGAGAGAGAGAGAGAGAGAGAGAGAGAGAGAGAGAGAGAGAGAGAGAGAGAGAGAGAGAGAGAGAGAGAGAGAGAGAGAGAGAGAGAGAGAGAGAGAGAGAGAGAGAGAGAGAGCAGTGTTCTTCAGGTGCCGGGTTCCGTAAGTCCAATTCCTCCCCCCCCCCTTAAAAATGATTATTTTCATTATAGACCCTCACTCGAATCTATTCACATTGCAGTTTCATATTTTCTGTAGCATCGCTACATTATATACAAGGTCTGCATTCCGTAGAAAATTATATAATTTAATACAAGTATATTGATACACATTATACTTAACTTCTTTGATAAGACTCTATAAGGCGATGGGGCTGCAACAAAACCCCAAATCTGGGCCCTATATAGGCAAGTCAGAGGTAGGGGTAGCCTCACCCTGCCCCCTAGTGACCTTCAGCTGTTTCCTGCACTAGTTTCTCCCTCTCTTAGCTGGCGCCCTTTGAAGGTTTTTATTATTAAAACATGGAAACATAGGTGGATATTTTCTGGGCCGAGGAGAAAGGAACTTCTTTCTATTTATTCGTGGGGAAGAAGTTGACACAACAATGGCCATTCTGAAAAATTCTTAACATCTTTTGTTCAGGGTATTTCCCCATATTCCCACTCTGAGAGTTAGAACTGGGGAACTAGAAATTTGGCTAATGGATCCCGGGATAATAATAATTATATTATTTATTTGTATTATTGAACTCTCTATATATAAAACATTATTTATTTATTTGGTTTGATTTATATTTTATTATAACCAAGAACCATTTATTCTATTACTTCGGTATGTGTATATTATTTTAACAGCCAGAGGTTATTTGTATGTTTTACTCGTCATCGAGGAACATTTTAAATATCTAATAATTTTCAAATGGAGGCCTGGAAACTGTTAGAGATGAAAGCCTGTTTGGAGACCCGGAAGAGTGCCTGGAGGCAGTATTTCCTGTACCATGCGACCAAGGCAAAAGCAGTGCTCGAAATGAGAGGAACGTGGCCAACGTCCCACTGCCATTGTGGGCTTTAGAGAACCCACTGAGAGTAACTACCAAAGCTAATAACTTTCAACTGTTCCAGCCGCTGTTGGAGTACAGCAGGGATCTCCACGACCGAAAGACTCTGCTGAGATACCTTATCCACCCAAGCATACTCTGTACTTCGAGGAACTTGTTCTTTGTACAGAGCCGCCCTTCTTCGGGAACCAGGTCCCATCTCTCTCCCTGGCAAAAGGACCATCCAGGAAACTCCTCATTGAGGAGATGGTCCAGATTGCAGACCTGCATATACCCATGACTTGGTTAACATTTCTCTAACTGAAAAGCATGAATTGTGAAATGTTAGCAGCATGTATTCCTACAGAATTCTCAGTAAGATCATGCTGTTCATGTGTAAATATTTGTGCATAGATATGTGTGTGTTTTTTTAAATAGAATTATTTTTATTAAATCGAACCTCATACAGGTAGGTGTAGAATGTCTTTACTTTTTCCACTATTTTATGGATATTACCGGTGATAATACTACGCCAACGCTCATTGAAACGTACAATCGCTTTATTATCTTTAAATAAGAATGAAAACATTTTGTGGTGTGCATTATGTAAAAGTAAATACAAGTAGAAAGTAAAAAATACCAAGGAAGGAAATTATTATTATATTATAGGTAGGTTATTGGACCATTGCAATTGCTTCATTCTTTTCGGTATGGTGTGCCATTATATGTGTCTTTAAACGATGAGCTTGCACTGCTTTGTAGTTGCAATGAGGACATTGATAGGGCTTTTCTCCGGTATGGTGGGCCATTATATGTTTCTTTAAATTAGTAGCTTGTACTGTTTTGTAGCAGCAGTGAGGACATTGTTAGGGCTTGTCTTCGGCATGGTGTGCCATT
The DNA here is from genome assembly GCA_930367205.1 of Acanthosoma haemorrhoidale. Taxonomy (NCBI): domain Eukaryota; kingdom Metazoa; phylum Arthropoda; class Insecta; order Hemiptera; family Acanthosomatidae; genus Acanthosoma; species Acanthosoma haemorrhoidale. Next base: position 8,739,826 of record OV884013.1, on the reverse strand, counting down.
ATATGTTTCTTTAAATGATGAGCTTGCACTGCTTTGTAGTTACAATGGAGACATTGATGGGGCTTCTCTTCAGTATGCCGTGCCATTATATGTGTCTTCAAACGATGATTTTGTACTGTTCTGTAGCTGCAGTGAGGACATTGATGGGGCTTTTCTCCAGTATGGTGTGCCATTATGTGTGCCTTTAAATGATGAGCTTGCACTGCTTTGTAGTTACAATGCAGACATTGATGGGGCTTTTCTCCAGTATGGTGTGCCATTATATGTGTCTTTAAAGCACCAGCTTGTGTTGCTTTGTAGCTGCAGTAAGGACATTGATGGGGCTTTTCTTCAGTATGGCGTGCCATGACATGATTCTTTAAAGTACGACCATCTACTGCTTTGTAGCTGCAGTGAGAACACTGATGAGGCTTTTCTACAGTATGGTGTGCCATTATATGTGTCTTTAAATATATAGCTTTTACTGCTTTGTAGTTGCAGTGAGGACATTGATGGGGCTTCTCTTCAGTATGACGTGCCATGACATGATTCTTTAAAGTTTGAGCAACTACTGTTTTGTAGCTGCAGTGAGGACATTGATGGGGCTTTTCTCCAGTATGTTGTGCCATGACATGACTCTTCAAATTATGAGCATCTACTGTTTTGTAGCTGCAGTGAGCACATTGATGGGGCTTGTCTCCGGTATGGTGAGCCATTAAATGTTTCTTCAAATTGTGAGCAAGCACTGCTTTGTAGTTGCAATAAGGACATTGATGGGGCTTCTCTTCAGTATGACGTGCCATGACATGATTCTTTAAAGTTTGAGCAACTACTGTTTTGTAGCTGCAGTGAGGACATTGATGGGGCTTTTCACCAGTATGTTGTGCCATGACATGTGTCTTCAAATGATGATTTTGTGCTGCTTTGTAGCTGCAGTGAGGACATTGATGGGGCTTTTCTCCAGTATGGTGTACCATTATATGTTCCTTTAAATGATGAGCTTGCACTGCTTTGTAGTTACAATGCAGACATTGATGGGGCTTTTCTCCAGTATGGTGTGCCATTATATGTGTCTTTAAAGTAATAGCTTGTACTGCTTTGTAGCTGCAGTGAGGACATTGATGGGGCTTTTCTTCAGTATGGCGTGCCATGACATGATTCTTTAAAGTACGACCATCTACTGCTTTGTAGCTGCAGTGAGAACACTGATGAGGCTTTTCTACAGTATGGTGTGCTATTATGTCATTCTCTAAAATGACTCCTACTTTACCATCACATGACATTATATGTGTCTTTAAAGTATTTTCATGAACTTCACCTGAAACAAACATTAGAAAAATATTACTTCTGGTAAGTAAAGAAATATTTAAAAGTGTTTCTTAAATTTCTTCTGGTTTTCATTTTTTATTCTTCATAGGTGCCATATTTTTGTTGCTCTTTATATTTGTCCCACAATCCGTTGTCTTCTACAGTTCATTTGAGACAAAGCTGGCAATAAATATAAATAAGAAAGAAAACATGACACCAATCGAGAAAATATGACAAAAATGAAAACCAATCATTACTGAATTCAAAAGTTAACAAATACATTTTTTTTTTCTCACAGTAACTATGATATTTATTAATTATAGAAATGTAAATAGTGTAATTGCAATAAAGCATTAGAGATGTAAGATCCTATTCAGACTATATTTTCAGCTCAGCATTTGTTTAACATACAAAGGGAAAGCAGGAATACTTCCATCTTTCCGTTTTAAGTTAACAAAATTTAATGAAATTTTATCAAGTAACTGTGATCCCCTGGCACAGTTTTTATGAAGCTTCATTACTTAATAACTTATAATCACCTTGAAACACTAAATGATTTTGTATAAATAAATAATAGTGTGAGTCGTAATAATGGCCTGTTCTCGAAAAATGTATTTATTAATATAATATGTCAGGGGTTTCTGGACTGTGTATTTGGGGATATGGTAAGAATGAATATGGAACTAGAATATTTATAATACAGAGGTATTAACTTATAATGGCCTTTAAGAGTCCTGGGAAATCACATCATTATAATAACTTCTATGACTGCCCATTATAAATAAATTTATATAACGCCAACATTTTTGACAATTAGATTGTCATCACCAGGTGGCTTTATAACAATTATAACATGTATGAAGCATTTTGTCAAAATATAAACTTTAAATTATAAACTAAAAATAAACCATTTTAAATAAATTAATTAAAAGGGTTAATAATAATCAAAAGATTTAAACAATAACGACCAATAACAATTAAGATTAAAAAAAAATTGAATTTGAAATGATGATTAACAGTGGTGGTTTTAAGAGTTTAAATAGTTACTATTAATGATTGCTATTTAGATAAAGAATTATGTTGAAGTCAAATGATTACCTTAGTCTCTGCATTGTTGATTATTAGATAGTAAATACGGTTTGAAGCCGACTTTATTCGAGTGTATCTCCTGACTTTAATTTATAATTACAAAATCTGCTCCAAATGATAATTTGACATAAAATTATGAGTGCATTATATTAATAAAATAAGGAGACTATTATGCTGAGGAATATAAATTTGTATCTGTCGGCGTGTTATTCGAAAAGTGAGAAAGTTATTAACACCCTTTTCACACTGAGAGGACCATCCTTTTAGGTGACACAGACTGAGGGCTCGGGACATTTGGTCTTGATATAACCCCATCAATGAAGACACTGATGTTTATTGTGAGCATAGATTTTAATATCAAGTATATAAGTGAATGTAATCGTCCCTCATTTAAATTCATTATATTTTATCTCATTTGTGAATTTTAGCCTTATGAATAAAAACAAATCTTATTGTTAATTTGATTCATTAAATTCCTTCCATTCATCACCACGATAAATTACTTGATAATTTAACTTTGTATTAGAATTAATTGGGGCAGGAATAAATCCAATCAATATTAAGCAATCTTATTTTTATTAAAACTTCAATGCCAATGATCAACATTCAGAGTTTGATAGAGTAATCAAATCTAGTAGTTTGAATAAATAAATGGCATCCCTAACTTAATTGAATAAAATATTTTAATTATTCGACTGGAGCATAGAGGCGTTACTATTAGAATAAGTGGCAGTTAAGGCCTGGGCACTGTCAGTCTTAATACCAAAACATCAGGATGTAAACATTCCGATTGTATGTGTATAGGATTAAGAGCTACGAATAAAGCAGTCTTGTACTATCGTTTGCCCTATTTATTTCTATTACCTCTTTCTCGATCTTATAGTAATAGTACATACATTGATATATGGTGGGTGATACATTGAACATATATTTTCCTACATTGGATATATTTTCATACATTATATTGTTATGATATTTTAATGTTATGATTTTTGATTGTGTCTTTGAAATAAACTCGGAATTAGCGAGCGTTGAAGAACGTAATACGATCCGTGGTTTTTATTGTCGTTATATAAACTATTAATATTATTAATAAAAATAATATCAATAATTTAGTATAAATATTTCATTTTATAAACTTCAAAATTAAGTAAAGTATAAATATCCGAACAACCAAAGAGATCAAGAGTCAAGAAGGCAGCGGTAGGTAGTATAGAAACCGGCAGAGAACGAAAGGACACACTCTTTCATCTGGGACCGAAGAGACGGGACGGGACCCACGCACTCTACGGCCTCGTAGGTCAGACCTTTTCACTGAAGTAAGATAATATGGATCATGCGATGCAGATCAGAGGAAGACAATCCGAATCACGCAATAGAAGATGACCATCGAGAATATCAACAAAGAAACACTGGCCAGTATTAGTATAACGTTACGAATAATTATAAGGTACCATTTTAATTTAGATTTAATAGTATTCTTTTATTACGTACGTATTTAATTTGTATATTAATTTTAATGAACATAAGTGTAATAAACAATTATTCTTTTGCCAGAAGTTTTTAAATTATATGAAAAAATATATAATTAAAATATACATAAATAATAAATATTTGAATATTTGGCGCCCGAACAGGGACATGTTAATAAGGAAATCTGGTTAAAGGATAGATTGGATAAAAGTGTGTCACGAAAAATTGTTTAAATTTGATATAAAGGTTAGGTCAAAAAGTGTTAAAAATTGTGTTTGTGGTAGGAATTTGTATTGTTAAATTCAGTCATGGAAAACGTAAATGAATCGAGTCGCGAGGAAAGTGAGATGGAAAAGCTTTTTAGGTTAATGATGGACAAATTAGACCAAGGTTTTAAAGAACAGAATCGAATTATTGACGAACAGAATCGAATTATTAACGAACATAATCGAGATTTTATCGAAAAATTTAACGAAACTAACAGTGATATGAACGAACAATTCGAAAAAATTGACCATAGATTCGATATATTTGAACAAAAATCACAAAACTCTTTTAAAGAATTTAATGTAAACCTTGATGAAAAAATACACCCTTTAGAAACAAATTTAAAACCGGAACTGGGAAATCAGACAAATGATTTTAAAGAAGATAAATTAGAAACCGAAAATAAACTCATATATTATGAACAAAAATTAATTAAAAATGATTTAGGTACACATAATAAAGAAAATAATGAAAAAATTGACAATAGTCAAGAGATCATTGAACCAAATTTACAAAATTCATTCAAACAGTCTAATGTACAACTGGATGAAAAAATACATCCTTTAAAAACGGAAGTTAAATTTTAGAAACAAATAACTTGGATAAATAATAAACCGGTAATTGATCCTCATGTAATACAAATAATTAGTAATCATGATAAGTTAGAGATTCAGCAATTTGAAAATTCTGACCCAGTAGAAATTATAAGTAAAGTAAAAAGTACAATAGATAAAAGTTTGAATTGGAATAGATTCGAATTTAACATTTTATCTCAATTTAGTGAAATTCCCCTTGGGGAGTTCAATATGAACAACATAAAAATAAACAAAAGGACAAAATTTAAAAATAACTCCAGGGATGTTTTTAATACTATCGAATATAATTATAAAAAGAAAAGGAAAAAAGAGCTATACTTTATTATTATGAAATAATAGTAATCGGATATTATCGGCCGAGATTAGCAGAATTGCAAATTCCCTATTTAACCACAAGCAGCAGTTAATCCCAACTACAGTTATTAGGAACAATAGTCTTTGGAAAACTGTCTAAACTTTACTGATAGTGAATTCTAATATTGTCACTCATTTCTATATTTTAAATAAAATGATTAAAATTATTGCTATTAAATACTCTTTTATTTGTCATCAACTGTGTGATATTTCACCAGAAATAAATGTGATAAAAATAATAATGGTTTTTCGGCAACTAAGACCATTGTATCTACCAGAAATACCAATTTTAATTATGACATTATGAACAAATATTGAAAATTAACATAACTACTTAAATAATACAACATAATATTACAAATAAAAGCACTGCATATTTTAAAGATGGTCCATGTAAGAATGTTCGCTTGGCTTTAAGTGTATTTAACTTGCCATCAAGTATGCACTAAAATTCATTATAATCAATAAAAATTAATGCCAGACCCAAAGCAAGGAATGATGTCAGCCTATTTTGGGTTGCTGGACATACCAGGTATAGATTGCAATGAGAGAACAGATGAATTGGCTAAGCAAGGAGTGAACTCATCATTTGTTCATCCTAAGTCTGCCTAGATCCACATTTGCCTCCATGTAGGAACAGTGGAAATGGGCCAGGAGAAATAATGGACAAGCAATAGTCCAACAATGTCGGCTATGGACAAACAAGCCCTCCAAGGAAAACAACACATCGTTAACAACCTGCCGCTGGCAATACATTAGCCTTATAATAGGCATTTTCAACAAGCACTCTAATTAAAACAGACACCTATTCTTAATAGGCATCTCTGAACTCAATTAGTCTTCTCAATGGAGAAGGAAAACTCCAACCAATTCATAGGAGAATGCAAAACATTTAGCAAACTAAGTTTTAACATCTCAGGGTGTCATAGTATTCGATTAGGAGAACGTAGCTCTATCAAATAGAGATCGTTACTTGACTTCTCAACTTGAGAGCTCAAGGAGGTATGTAAATATGTGGAAAACTCCAACCAATTCATAGGAGAATGCAAAGCACTTAGCATTGTGGGATATTTTAGACATTTTCCCAGATAGTAGACAGGCACGCACATGTGAGGCAAGCAGATATGTTTATAATATATGAGCAGACAAAAAAGAAATTCTGGTTGTCCAAATACAACTTACAAATATATTACGCACAGATTCCCCCCTCCACCTATCTAACTAATGAAGCACAATATACCAATGCATGCAAATTAATACTAATCAAGAATAAAGCAATTATGTGTGACAAATATATACATTGAAGACCTGAACACTATTAGACATTTGCACGTATTGATATAATGAGAGATAATTCAGTATTGCTTTAGTGTACTCACCATCATCCATAGTTAGCTCTTCTTCTTTACAGTGGATTGGATCACCAGCTTATAACAGTAAGAAATTATTTACTAATTTATAATGAAGTGAACTATCTTAAAATAGTTAAAAACATTTATTATAACATTATTGTTACATAAGGATGTTTGCTGCATCTCAGCTCAATACCAGAGCTATCAATCTAAGTCATCGCACAACATAGTAATAGACATTTGCACCTATTCATTAATGAGAGATACTTTAGTATTGCTTTAGTGTACTCACCGTCATCCATAATTAGCTCTTTTGAATCAACCTGCCGCTGGCAATACATTAGCCTTATAATAGGCATTTTCAACAAGCACTCTAACTAAAACAGACACCTATTCTTAATAGGCATCTCTGAACTCAATTAGCCTTCTCAATGTAGAAGGAAAACTACCAATTCTTAGGAGTATGCAAAAGATTTAGCAAACTAAGTTTTAACATCTCAGGGTGCGATAGGATTCGATTAGGAGTACATACCTCCATCAAATAGAGATTATTACTAGACTTCCTAAAGAGCTCAAGGAGGTATGTAAATATGTGGCAAGGAAATATTTATATAGCTTAAGGGCAGACAAAAAGGAAATTCTGGTTGACCAAATACAACTCGCAAATATTTTACCCACATATTGCCCCCTCCATCTAACTACCTAATGAAGCACAATATACCAATGTATGTAAATTAATACTAATCAAGAATAAAGCAATTATGTGTGACAAATATATACATTGAAGACCTGAACACTATTAGACATTTGCACGTATTGATATAATGAGAGATAATTCAGTATTGCTTTAGTGTACTCACCATCATCCATAGTTAGCTCTTCTTCTTTACAGTGGATTGGATCACCTGCTTATAACAGTAAAAAATTATATACTTATATATAATGAAGTTAACTGTCTTAAAATAGTCAAAAACATTTATTATAACATTATTGTTACATAAGGATGTTTGCTGCATCTCAGCTCAATGCCAGAGCTATTAATCTAAGTCATAGCACAACATAGTAATAGACATTTGCACGTATTCATTAATGAGAGATACTTCAGTATTGCTTTAGTGTACTCACCGTCATCCATAACTAGCTCCTCTTCTTTACAGTGGATTGGATCACCTGCTTATAACAGTAAGAAATTATTTACTTATATATAATGAAGCGAACAATCTTAAAATAGTCAAAAACATTTATTATAACATTATTGCTAGATTAAGATGTGTGCTCCATCTCAGCTCAATGCCAGAGCTATCAATCTAAGTCATAGCACAACATAGTAATAGACATTTGCACATATTCATTAATGAGAGATACTTCAGTATTGCTTTAGTGTACTCACCGTCATCCATAACTAGCTCTTCTTCTTTACAGTGAATTGGATCACCTGCTTATAACAGTAAGAAATTATTTACTTATATATAATGAACCGAACAATCTTAAAATAGTCAAAAACATTTATTATAACATTATTGCTAGATTAAGATGTGTGCTCCATCTCAGCTCAATGCCAGAGCTATCAATCTAAGTCATAGCACAACATAGTAATAGACATTTGCACATATTCATTAATGAGAGATACTTCAGTATTGCTTTAGTGTACTCACCGTCATCCATAATTAGCTCTTCTTCTTTACAGTGGATTGGATCACCTGATTATAACAGTAAGAAATTATTTACTTATATATAATAAAGCGAACAATCTTAAAATAGTTAAAAACATTTATTATAACATTATTGTTAGATTAAGATGTTTGCTCCATCTCAGCTCAATGCCAGAGCTATCAATCTAAGTCATAGCACAACATAGTCATAGACATTTGCACGTATTTATTAATGAGAGATACTTCAGTATAGCTTTAGTGTACTCACCGTCATCCATAATTAGCTCTTCTTCTTTACAGTGGATTGGATCACCTACTTATAAGAGTAAGAAATTATTTACTTATATATAATGAAGCGAACAATCTTAAAATAGTCAAAAACATTTATTATAACATTATTGCTAGATTAAGATGTGTGCTCCATCTCAGCTCAATGCCAGAGCTATCAATCTAAGTCATAGCACAACATAGTAATAGACATTTGCACATATTCATTAATGAGAGATACTTCAGTATTGCTTTAGTGTACTCACCGTCATCCATAACTAGCTCTTCTTCTTTACAGTGAATTGGATCACCTGCTTATAACAGTAAGAAATTATTTACTTATATATAATGAACCGAACAATCTTAAAATAGTCAAAAACATTTATTATAACATTATTGCTAGATTAAGATGTGTGCTCCATCTCAGCTCAATGCCAGAGCTATCAATCTAAGTCATAGCACAACATAGTAATAGACATTTGCACATATTCATTAATGAGAGATACTTCAGTATTGCTTTAGTGTACTCACCGTCATCCATAATTAGCTCTTCTTCTTTACAGTGGATTGGATCACCTGATTATAACAGTAAGAAATTATTTACTTATATATAATAAAGCGAACAATCTTAAAATAGTTAAAAACATTTATTATAACATTATTGTTAGATTAAGATGTTTGCTCCATCTCAGCTCAATGCCAGAGCTATCAATCTAAGTCATAGCACAACATAGTCATAGACATTTGCACGTATTTATTAATGAGAGATACTTCAGTATAGCTTTAGTGTACTCACCGTCATCCATAATTAGCTCTTCTTCTTTACAGTGGATTGGATCACCTACTTATAAGAGTAAGAAATTATTTACTTATAAATATGGAAGTGAACTGTCTTAAAAGATAGTAAAGAATGGTTCATGAGAACCAAGATTCGGTGATGAATAAAAATTCATCTATGTTAAGTGAACATGGCTTGTTCTTCAGCTTTTCTGCCGAGTATGTCTGGAGACACTCTGTATAGCACCTTTTCTAGAAATTTTGAATGACATAGCAAAGGAGATTGGCAGAGTTGCAAATTCCCTATTTAACTATAAGGAGCAGTTACTACCATGTACAGTTCTTAGTAAAAATGATCTTGGGAAAACCTTCTAAACTTTACTGATAGTGAACTCTAATATCGTCATTCTTTCTAAATTATAAAATGATTAAAATTGTTGCTATTAAATACTCTTTTATATGTCATCAACTGTATGATATTTCACCAGAAATAAATGAGATCAAAATAATAATCGTTTTTCGGCAACTAAGACCTTTGTATCTGCCAGAAATTTAAATTTAGATTATGACATTATAAACAAATATTGATAATTAATGTAGCTACTTCAGTATAATCAATAAAAATGAATGCCTGACCCAAAGCAAGGAATGATGTCAGCCTATTTTGGGTTGCTGGACATACCAGGTATAGATTGCAATGAGAGAACAGATGAATTGGCTAAGCAAGGAGTGAACTCATCATTTGTTTATTCTAAGTCTGCCTAGATCCACATTTGCCTCCATGTAGGAACAGTGGATATGGGCCAGGAGATGATGGACAAGCAATAGTCCAACAATGTCGGCTGTGGACAAACAAGCCCTCCAAGGTAAAAAACTCATCGTTAACAACCTGAAGCTGGCCTTAGAAAAGGCATTTTTGCCAAGAACTGCAGATAAACCCAACACCTATTCTTAATAGGCATTTCTGAACTCAAATAGTCTTCTCATTCACAAAAAATTCACAAAAAATGGAGAAGGAAAACTGCCAATTCTTAGGAGTATGCAAAAGATTTAGCAAACTAAGTTTTAACATCTCAGGGTGCGATAGGATTCGATTAGGAGAATATACCTCCATCAAATAGAGATCATTACTTGACTTCCTAAAGAGCTCAAGGAGGTATGTAAATATGTGGCAAGGAAATATTTATATAGCTTAAGGGCAGACAAAAAGGAAACATGGGTCTGGTTGTCAGGCCAATAAAAGCTACATAGGTTCCCCTCCATCTAATTATCAAATAGCAAACCCCCAGCTGATAAAATGAAGCACCAATGGCACATGTTATATGCACCTTTCAAAAACATAATGGCCATTGATATTACTTAAGGAAGGAAAATAATAACTCTTGTAGGAGATTTTAGACAAATTTTGCCGAAAATTGCATCAAGTATTCTCCAAAAAAAAACAACTTACAGTCAAATTCTTCTTTGATTTCTTGCTTGATGACCATGGAAGATTCTTTGACATCTGTAAATAAAACAATCAAATTTATTGAAAATCTGACTAGAATAAACGTTCTACATTTCTATTAAAAAAGCAGTTAAGACATAGTAGTTACAATACCTGTAGTATCCATCATAATAAATGTAATGCAAAACCTGACTTTAAATAACAACTGTTGCCGCATGAATCTAGTGTCGTTCGTGAAGGAGCGTCACAAGCGGCTGCCAAAGAACTATTTCATCTTTCATGTTTTAGTACTTGCCTTAAATGTATTTACATAGTCCTTGTTCGTATACTCTTTACCATTATCAGTTCTCAGAATTTTAATTTTGCGTCCTGTCTGCTTTTCCACTATTTTTTTAAACTGTTTAATCCCCTCCAAAGTCTGATATTTATATTTTATATAAAATAATTGTTGTAAAATTCACCAACATCTGGAGTAGAAATATCTACATCCGCCCCAATAGATGTGTAGGGTAACAATAGAATAGCAATAAAATTAATAACTGTTAGTAAAAATATCGATTTATCAATGATTAAATATATCGATTGAGATAAGTGAGTGAGGAGGTTATAGTGAGAAAAACTTAATGGAGAATAAAGAGTTTCACAGTGTGAAGTGTTTTCTTTTTATTTTGGCTAAAACCTTGTGCAAAGTATAAAGACAGCAACAATTGGTGACCTCGACGTGATCGATGTCGCAGAACGGAAGCGAAAATGGTGGTGATGACGGCAAAGGTAAGAACATAGTGAACAAACCCAATTTACATGTAGACAGGGTAGCTATAAAATTGCCCCCGTTCTGGGTGGAAAGGCCCGAAATATGGTTTTGCCAAGCCGAGGCCCAGTTTGAGCTTTCAAATGTAACCCGGGAAGAGACAAAATTTAATTACTTGATAGCTCAGTTGGATTTAAAAACAGTTGAAAATATTTGGGACTTAGTAAAATCGGAGGAAAAAGACAAGTATACAAAAGCCAAACAAAGATTACTCAATATTTATAGAGAAAGTGAAGATCGTCAGATCCGCAAATTAATCAGTGGCTTGGACATTGGTGACATGAAACCAAGTCAGCTTCTTAGAAAAATGAAAGGGCTAGCTACGTCGGAAGTTTCTGATAAATTGATTAAAACTCTCTGGCTTGATAAGCTTCCGAGTCAAATCAGAAGCATTTTAACTATTACTGACGGAGATTTAGATAAACTGGCGGATATTGGAGACCGAATTCGGGAGATCCGACCACAGAATATGATGGAAGAGGTTCGTGAATCAAAACCCAACGCTCCAGACCCTTTTTCGTTTCCTCAATTGATTGCTAAGTTAGAGGCTATGGATCAAGAGATCAAACGTCTCGGTAGGTCTCGAGATACCAGTACAGCACCTCACCGAAATCGAAGGAGGAGTCAAAGCCGAGGTAGGTATAGAGATGGTGGAAAATATTGCTATTTTCATTTTAGATTTGGACCAAAATGTCAATCAGATAAATGTAAAACTCCATGCCAGTGGGAAACAGACCACGGAAAATCTGAAAAGCAGGGAAACTACAAGCAGCAGCAGATGTAGCGACCACAACTGTTGCTGAAATTCCTTTTGGCCGCACATACAGACTGTTCATCACGGATCGAAACAGCAAACAGACCTTTTTGGTGGATAGTGGAGCTGATGTGTCAGTCATTCCCGCCAAAAACAACAGGAAAGAAAAGGGTTCTGATTTTAAATTATTTGCAGCCAACGGGACAGAAATTTTCACATACGGTTCACAACTCCTCGAGATTGACCTTGGGCTTAAACGACAATTTCAATGGCCATTTGTTATAGCTCAAACAACAAAAGGTATACTTGGCGCGGACTTTCTCCATAAATTTGGCTTATTAATTGATCTGAAAAATAAAAAACTAATAGATATTAATACAAAGATGTCCGTAAATGGAGAAATTGCAGCAGTTTCAGTTGCAGATACTGTCAGCACTTTGCAGAGCAATAATAAATTTTTCCGACTATTGTCCATGTATCCGGAAATTACAAAACCGGCATATTTTCCACCACCTGTGAAACATGAAGTCAGACATTATATAAATACAAGGGAAAGCACTCCAGTGTTCTCAAAATCTAGGAGACTAGGACCAGAGGCGATGCGGATCGCAAAACAAGAATTTCAGATACTGATTAACGAAGGTATTATATCACCATCTAAGTCACAATGGGCCAGTCCGTTGCATTTAGTAGCCAAGAAAAATGGAACCTGGCGCATATGTGGAGATTATAGGCGATTAAACGCCATCACAGTTCCTGATCGCTACCCTATCCCTAGAATAGACGATGTGAGTTCTGTTCTCGAAGGTAAGCGAATTTTTACAAAAATCGACTTGATTCAAGCTTATTACCATATACCAATAGCAGATGAAGATAAAGAAAAAACGTCAATAATAACGCCGTTTGGCTTGTTCCAGTTTAATTTCATGCCATTTGGGCTACGTAACGCTCCTTCTACATTTCAAAGATTTATCAATCAGGTGCTTCAAGATTTACCTTTCTGTTTTTCTTTTTTAGACGATGTGTTGATAGCTTCACAATCTGAAGAAGAGCATAGAGATCACCTTAAGGCGGTACTAGAGAGGCTGCACAGGTTCGGCTTGCGTGTAAACATGTCTAAGTCTATATTCGGTGTTGCTGAGATCACATTCTTAGGCTATCAGATTACAGCACAAGGTACAAAACCTGACCCAGAAAAAGTTAAGTCGATCATGGACATAAAACTTCCAGAGACTGTACATAAACTCCGTGCATTTCTTGGAATGGTAAATTTTTATAGGCCATACCTGAAAGATGCCAGTAAGACTCAAGCTATACTGAACGAATATTTAAAAGGAGCAAAGAAGAACGATCGCACAAAAATAGATTGGTCAGAAGAAGCCGTTAAACAGTTTGAACAGTGTAAGGAAGACCTAGCAGACGCAGTTTTGCTTGCCATACCTAATGCAAATCTTCCTATTGCATTATTTACGGATGCTTCGGATTTTGCAATTGGCTCTGTACTGCAACAGTTCGAAAATCAAGGCTGGAAGCCTATAGTTTTTTTTTCAAAAAAGCTCAACCCAGCTCAGAGAAATTATAGCACTTATGATAGAGAGCTATTGAGTATTTATCTATCTATAAAACATTTTAGACATATGATCGAAGGAAGTGACATTACTATTTATACCGATCACAAACCCTTAATTTTTGCGTTTAAACAGAAAAATGAGAAAGCATCTCCGAGACAGCAGCGTCATCTACAGTATATATCCCAGTTTTCAACCAAGATCAGACACGTTAGTGGAAACGACAATAGTGTGGCTGATACATTATCACGACTTGATGCCATGACTGTTATAGATTATGACAAAATTGCAGCTAGTCAAAAAGATGATCAAGACCTTAAACTGCTACGTGAATCTGATACTTCCTTAATTTTGAAACAACACCCCCTTCCGAATGGACAAGTTCTTTGGTGTGACATTTCAACTTCAACAATTAGACCCTATATTCCTAAACAATATAGACAACAAGTTTTCAACAGTGTACACTCGTTGTCTCATCCAGGGATTAAGTCCACAGTCCGACAAGTAACAGCAAAATTTATATGGCCCGGTATTAACAAAGATATTAAGGAATGGGCTCAGGCTTGTATTGGTTGCCAGAGTAACAAGGTAATACGTCATACAAAAACACCAATAGGAAAATATGAAGAGCCAGACGATCGATTCAGTGTAATACATCTGGATATAATCGGCCCTCTTCCACCATCTGACGACAAGATATACTGCCTCACTGCGATTGATCGGTTTACATCTTGGATGGAAGTCATACCATTGCGGACCATAACAGCTGAGTCGGTGGCTCAAGCGTTCTATAAATATTGGATTTGCAGATTTGGCGCACCTGTTAAAGTTATTACTGACCAAGGCCGACAATTTGAATCGGAGTTATTTAGAAACCTGGCTAGCGTTTGCGGTATAAAGCTTCAGAGGAGTTCGCCATACCATCCACAATGTAATGGCAAAGTCGAGCGCCTACATAGGACTCTAAAAGCTGCTATTAAAGCTCACAATTCTCCGAAGTGGACAGAAACCTTGCCTACAGTCTTGCTTGGCTTACGTGCGGCGCTCCGAGATGATGGAAATCATTCGGTTGCTCACATGGTATATGGAAAACCTCTTCGACTGCCAAGTGAATTTTTTGAAGAGAAGACATCTCACATGGAACACGGCACTTTTCTCTCTCGGTTACAAGATCAGATGAATGCTCTTAAACCAATAAAGTCAGAAAAGAAGAATTCAAGAAGTGTATTTATACACAAAGATCTCAAAGTGTGCACCCATGTTTTTTTAAGAGTAGATAGAGTAAAGAAACCCTTTGAGCCAGCTTATGAAGGACCATACCTTATAATATCAAGGCAAGAAAAGTACTTCACCCTTCAGATCAAAGGAAAACAGGTGAATATTTCATTAGATCGGTTGAAGCCTGCTTACATTTTGGACCCTGATGACCCAACATGTAGGATGGATCAACAACCAGGATTATTGACAATGCCTATGAAGCCACAGCCCTTAATGACTAGTCAGGATCTTCCAGCTTCAGCGTCCAGAGATGAGGTAACAACAAGAACTGGTAGAAGAGTCAGGTTTCCCCAGCGTTACCTACAGTGATCAAATGTGAAATGTGCCTCTAGTGATTAATATAGTTTTGTGTAATTAATATCGTAACATCCTTCATGTTACTGGGAGAGGAGTAATGTAGGGTAACAATAGAATAGCAATAAAATTAATAACTGTTAGTAAAAATATCGATTTATCAATGATTAAATATATCGATTGAGATAAGTGAGTGAGGAGGTTATAGTGAGAAAAACTTAATGGAGAATAAAGAGTTTCACAGTGTGAAGTGTTTTCTTTTTATTTTGGCTAAAACCTTGTGCAAAGTATAAAGACAGCAACAGATGTGTTCGTCATTGGTCCACATAGGTCACTGTGAATTAAGTATAAAATTGCTGGCTCTTGATTTGCTTGTCACAAATGGTGTTCGTGTTTGCTTTATTACCTCTAAGCTTGTTGACACCACAAATCATACAACTAGGAATCATCTTCATGTTAGTCCAAATGAGATGGCCAAGCCTTTCTACGCAAGGGGAAATAAACAAATTCTGTATTTGGATAAGTGTCAAGTCTCAGGGCTGAAGCATTTACGCTGTATCCCTCATCTGTAATGTAACACCGATCTGGGTAGAAGCAAAACATTAATTCGCGTCATAAATGTAAAGCAGTATTGTTGTTGTAATCCACACTTACAATGCTTTCTCAAGGTTAGAATCCCGAAATCTCAACTTAAATTCACAGATTGAAAGTGCTCGAAAGAGGTTGAGAAAAAGTGAAAACGACAAGGGAAGAATATTAAATGCAAAATTTGACTCCGTGGTTGAAATGAAAAGCAATTTAATGACTGCATTGAGCCGGAACCTTCTATTATCGCTTGCAACAAAATTGCCCGATAACTTCGGGTAGATGTTTTGTTTTCTTTTTCAATGTTAAATAACATCGTAAGTGACGGACAACATAATTTTGTGGAAAAAATTTTGAAATGTACAAGATCGTATATTTTTTTTTATAAACGTGTTGAAAATTAACTTTTTCTAACATTATTTTTATAATTCTTTTTTTTTTAATAGTTTGTACTTGATATACGGACATTATACTAAATCAAATTTATAATATGTCAATAAATAATTTTATTGCATCGCGTATTACTGATTACTATTTTAGATTTCATTACACCAAAAAATGTTGTAAATTAAACAAAAAAAGATTTTGGCCTGTTTTAGGTGTTATATACATGATCTCACACACTTTGGGGTTTTACTGCACGAAAATCCGTTAAACTTAGTTGCAGAGACTTTAAAACTAAAAATTATTAGCTGTTTTTTATTTCAAATCACTGGTGTGAAGGTAAATAATTATTGGTTTATGAGAAAGCATAGTTACAGGGTCAGGATACAAATCTGAGACTGATTGAGCCTAGGCGATGGTTTGTTGTAGGCCAGGCGAAGCCAGGGGCCTGAAATGAGTCGGCCTAATCGGCCGGAAGGTCAAGCCTGCTTACACAGGTAGATGGGGTAATGTGGCGTCGGTTGAGTCGGCCTCGATCTCTCGTCTGGGTGTAGGTCCGTAGGTCCTCTGGTTCTATGATGTCTTTCATTCGCCAAGCTTCGGCGGTCCAGCAGTGCTTCCATCTGACGGGCATTGGTGGTGGCTGAAGGTCGGAGAATAGTGGGTTATGGCTATGTCTTAGGAAGTCAAAAAATTTGATGTGCCTTTTCTTGATAAAATCTTGGATAGTGAGCACTTCGAATTTTTTGTGGATTTCGTCGGCCTTCATTCGGTCGAAAGGGGTGTGTTTGAGGGAGGTGCGGAGAACTCTATTCTGAAATTGCTGGAGCTTTAGGAGAGTGTTGGGAGTCAAATACTTGTAGAGAGGGGTTCCATACATCAATGCAGGTCTTAGGACGCTCTGGTATATCAGCAGCTTGAGGCGTACTGATAGAGCCGGGCTGTGAAGTAGGTGTCCGAGGCTGAAGAATTTCTTCCTAACACTTTTTAATTTCCTGCCGAGGTGCGTTGTGAACGACAAGTTAAATTACAAAGAAGTGAAATTTTAAAGAATCGGTTAATGGCCAAATCAAGCAAGAAGAGGGGAACTTCTTTCTATTTATTCGTGGGGAAGAAGTTGACACAACAATGACCGTTCTGAAAAAATTCTAAACATCTTTTGTTCAGGGCATTTCCCCATATTCCCACTTAGAGAGTTAGAACTGGGGAACTGGAAATTCGGCTAATGGATCCCGGGATAATAATAATTATATTATTTATTTGTCTTATTGAACTTTAGATATACAAAACATTATTTATTTATTTGGTTTGATTTATACTTTATTTTAAGCAAGAACCATTTATTCAATTATGTGTATATTATTTTAATAGACAGAAGTGATTGGTAAGTTTTACTCGTCATCGAGGAACATTTTAAATATCTAATAATTTTCAAGTGGAGGCCTGGAAACTGTTAGAGATGAAAGCCTGTTTGGAGACCCGGAAGAGTGCCTGGAGGCAGTGCAGTATTTCCTGTACCATGCGACCAAAGCAGAAGCAGTGCTCGAAATGAGAAGAACATGGCCAACGTCCCACTGCCATTGTGGGCTTTAGAGAACCCACTGACAGTAACTACCAAAGCTAATAACTTTCAACTGTTCCAGCCGCTGTTGGAGTACAGCAGGGATCTCCACGACCGAAAGACTCTGCTGAGATACCTTATCCACCCAAGCATACTCTGTACTTCGAGGAACTTGTTCTTTGTACAGAGCCGCCCTTCTTCGGGAACCAGGTCCCATCTCTCTCCCTGGCAAAAGGACCATCCAGGAAACTCCTCATTGAGGAGATGGTCCAGATTGCAGACCTGCATATACCCATGACTTGGTTAACATTTCTCTAACTGAAAAGCATGAATTGTGAAATGTTAGCAGCATGTATTCCTACAGAATTCTCAGTAAGATCATGCTGTTCATGTGTAAATATTTGTGCATAGATATGTGTGTGTTTTTTTAAATAGAATTATTTTTATTAAATCGAACCTCATACAGGTAGGTGTAGAATGTCTTTACTTTTTCCACTATTTTATGGATATTACCGGTGATAATACTACGCCAACGCTCATTGAAACGTACAATCGCTTTATTATCTTTAAATAAGAATGAAAACATTTTGTGGTGTGCATTATGTAAAAGTAAATACAAGTAGAAAGTAAAAAATACCAAGGAAGGAAATTATTATTATATTATAGGTAGGTTATTGGACCATTGCAATTGCTTCATTCTTTTCGGCATGGTGTGCCATTATATGTGTCTTTAAATAAGTAGCACGTACTGCTTTGTAGCTGCAGTGAGGACATTGATGGGGCTTGTCTTTGGCATGGTGTGCCATTATATGTGTCTTTAAATATATAGCTTTTACTGCTTTGTAGCTGCAGTGAGGACATTGATGGGGCTTGTCTTTAGCATGGTGTGCCATTATTTGTGTCTTTAAATTAGTAGCACGTACTGCTTTGTAGCTGCAGTGAGGACATTGATGGGGCTTCTATTTAGTATGGTGTGCAATGACATGATTCTTTACAGTACGAGCATCTACTGTTATGTAGCAGCAGTGAGGACATTGATAGGGCTCCTCTTCGGCATTGTTTGCCATTATATGTGTCTTTAAATTAGTAGCACGTACTGTTTTGTAGCTGCAGTGAGGACATTGATGGGGCTTGTCTTTAGCATGGTGTGCCATTATATGTGTCTTTAAATTAAAAGCACGAACTGCTTTGTAGCTGCAGTGTTGACATTGATGGGGCTTCTCTTTAGTATGGTGTGCCATGACATGATTCTTTAAAGTACCAGCACGTCCAGCTTTGTAGTTGCAGTGAGGACATTGATGGGGCTTGTCTTCGGCATTGTTTGCCATTATATGTGTCTTTAAATTAGTAGCACGTACTGTTTTGTAGCTGCAGTGAGGACATTGATGGGGCTTGTCTTTAGCATGGTGCGCCATTATATGTGCCTTTAAATTAATAGCTTGTACTGCTTTGTAGCTGCAGTGTTGCATTGATGGGGCTTCTATTTAGTATGGTGTGCAATGAAATGATTCTTTAAAGTACCAGCACGTACTGCTTTGTAGTTGCAGTGAGGACATTTATGGGGCTTCTCTCCAGTATGGCGTGCCATGACATGATTCTTTACAGTACGAGCATCTACTGTTATGTAGCAGCAGTGAGGACATTGATGGGGCTCCTCTTCGGCATTGTTTGCCATTATATGTGTCTTTAAATTAATAGCTTGTACTGCTTTGTAGCTGCAGTGTTGCATTGATGGGGCTTCTATTTAGTATGGTGTGCAATGAAATGATTCTTTAAAGTACCAGCACGTACTGCTTTGTAGTTGCAGTGAGGACATTTATGGGGCTTCTCTCCAGTATGGCGTGCCATGACATGATTCTTTACAGTACGAGCATCTACTGTTATGTAGCAGCAGTGAGGACATTGATGGGGCTCCTCTTCGGCATTGTTTGCCATTATATGTGTCTTTAAATTAATAGCTTGTACTGCTTTGTAGCTGCAGTGTTGCATTGATGGGGCTTCTATTTAGTATGGTGTGCAATGAAATGATTCTTTAAAGTACCAGCACGTACTGCTTTGTAGTTGCAGTGAGGACATTTATGGGGCTTCTCTCCAGTATGGCGTGCCATGACATGATTCTTTACAGTACGAGCATCTACTGTTATGTAGCAGCAGTGAGGACATTGATGGGGCTCCTCTTTGGCATTGTTTGCCATTATATGTGTCTTTAAATTAGTAGCACGTACTGTTTTGTAGCTGCAGTGAGGACATTGATGGGGCTTGTCTTTAGCATGGTGCGCCATTATATGTGCCTTTAAATTAATAGCTTGTACTTCTTTGTAGCTGCAGTGTTGCATTGATGGGGCTTCTATTTAGTATGGTGTGCAATGAAATGATTCTTTAAAGTACCAGCACGTACTGCTTTGTAGTTGCAGTGAGGACATTGATGGGGCTCCTCTTCGGCATTGTTTGCCATTATATGTGTCTTTAAATTAATAGCTTGTACTGCTTTGTAGCTGCAGTGAGGACATTGATGGGGCTTGTCTTTAGCATGGTGTGCCATTATAAAGTGTCTTTAAATTAAAAGCACGAACTGCTTTGTAGCTGCAGTGTTGACATTGATGGGGCTTCTCTTTAGTATGGTGTGCCATGACATGATTCTTTAAAGTACCAGCACGTCCAGCTTTGTAGTTGCAGTGAGGACATTGATGGGGCTTGTCTTCGGCATTGTTTGCCATTATATGTGTCTTTAAATTAGTAGCACGTACTGTTTTGTAGCTGCAGTGAGGACATTGATGGGGCTTGTCTTTAGCATGGTGCGCCATTATATGTTTCTTTAAATTAATAGCTTGTACTGCTTTGTAGCTGCAGTGTTGCATTGATGGGGCTTCTATTTAGTATGGTGTGCAATGAAATGATTCTTTAAAGTACCAGCACGTACTGCTTTGTAGTTGCAGTGAGGACATTTATGGGGCTCTCTCCAGTATGGCGTGCCATGAAATGATTCTTTAAAGTACGAGCATCTACTGTTATGTAGCTGCAGTGAGGACATTGATGGGGCTTGTCTTCGGTATGGTGTCCCATTATATGTGTCTTTAAATTAATAGCTTGTACTGCTTTGTAGCTGCATTGTTGCATTGATAGGGCTTCTATTCAGTATGGTGTGCAATGACATGATTCTTTAAAGTACCAGCACGTACTGCTTTGTAGTTGCAGTAAGGACATTTATGGGGCTTCTCTCCAGTATGGCGTGCCATGACATGATTCTTTAAAGTACGAGCATCTACTGTTATGTAGCTGCAGTGAGGACATTGATGGGGCTTGTCTTCGGTATGGTGTGCCATTATATGTGTCTTTAAATTAGTAGCACGTACTGCTTTGTAGCTACAGTGAGGACATTGATGGGGCTTGTCTTCGGCATGGTGTGCCATATATTCGGCATGGCGTGCCATTATGTGTTTCTTTATATGAGTAGCACATACTGCTTTGTAGTTGCAGTGAGGACATTGATAGGGCTTCTCTTCAGTATGACGTGCCATGACATGATTCTTTAAAGTACGAGCATCTACTGTTTTGTAGCTGCAGTGAGGACATTGATGGGGCTTGTCTTTAGCATGGTGTGCCATTATATGTGTCTTTAAATTAAAAGCACGAACTGCTTTGTAGCTGCAGTGTTGACATTGATGGGGCTTCTCTTTAGTATGGTGTGCCATGACATGATTCTTTAAAGTACCAGCACGTCCAGCTTTGTAGTTGCAGTGAGGACATTGATAGGGATTATCTTCAGTATGGTGTCCCATGATGTGATTCTTTAGAGCAACAGCTAGTACTGCTTTGTAGCTGCAGTGAGGACATTGATGGGGCTTGTCTTCGGCATGGTGTGCCATTATATGTGTCTTTAAATTAAAAGCACGAACTGATTTGTAGTTGCAGTGAGGACATTGATGGGGCTTCTTTTCAGTATGACGTGCCATGACATGATCCTTTAAAGTAAGAGCATCTACTGTTTTGTAGCTGCAGTGAGGACATTGATGGGGCTTCTCTTCAGTATGACGTGCCATGACATGATTCTTTAAAGAACGAGCAACTACTGCTTTGTAGCTGCAGTGAGGACATTGATGGGGCTTTTCTCCAGTATGTTGTGCCATGACATGACTCTTCAAATTATGAGCATCTACTGTTTTGTAGCTGCAGTGAGGACATTGATGGGGCTTCTCTTCAGTATGGTGTGCCATTATATGTTTCTTTAAAGCACCAGCTTGTGTTGCTTTGTAGCTGCAGTGAGGACATTGATGGGGCTTTTCTCCAGAATGGCGTGCCATGACATGATTCTTTAAAGTACCAGCATGTACTGCTTTGTAGCTGCAGTGAGAACACTGATGAGGCTTTTCTACAGTATGGTGTGCTATTATATGTGTCTTTAAATATGTAGCTTTTACTGCTTTGAAGTTGCAGTGAGGACATTGATGGGGCTTCTCTTCAGTATGACGTGACATGACATGATATTTTAAAGTTTGAGCAACTACTGCTTTGTAGCTGCAGTGAGGACATTGATGGGGCTTTTCTCCAGTATGTTGTGCTATGACATGACTCTTCAAATTATGAGCATCAACTGTTTTGTAGTTACAATGCAGACATTGATGGGGCTTTTCTCCAGTATGGTGTGCCATTATATGTTTCTTTAAATGATGAGCTTGCACCGCTTTGTAGTTACAATGCAGACATTGATGCGGCTTTTCACCAGTATGGCGTGCCATTACATGATTCCTTAAAGTACGAGCATCTACTGTTTTGTAGCTGCAGTGAGGACATTGATGGGGCTTGTCTTTAGCATGGTGTGCTATTATGTCATTCTCTAAAATGACTCCTACTTTACCATCACATGACGTTATATGTGTCTTTAAAGTATTTTCATGAACTTCACCTGAAACAAACATTAGAAAAATATTACTTCTGGTAAGTAAAGAATTATTTAAAAGTGTTTCTTAAATTTCTTCTGGTTTTCATTTTTTATTCTTCATAGGTGCCATATTTTTGTTGCTCTTTACATTTGTCCCACAATCCGTTGTCTTCTACAGTTCATTTGAGACAAAGCTGGCAATAAATATAAATAAGAAAGAAAACATGACACCAATCGAGAAAATATGACAAAAATGAAAACCAATCATTACTGAATTCAAAAGTTAACAAATACATTTTTTTTTTATCACAGTAACTATGATTTTTATTAATTATAGAAATGTAAATAGTGTAATAGCAATAAAGTATTAGAGATGTAAGATCCTATTCAGACTATATATTCAGCTCAGCATTTGTTTAACATACAAAGCGAAAGCAGGAATACTTTCATCTTTCCGTTTTAAGTTAATGAAATCTTATCATGTAACTGTGATCCCCTGGCACAATTAATATGAAGCTTCATCACTTATAATCACCTTGAAACATTAAATGATTTTGTATAAATAAATAACAGTGTGGGTCCTAATAATGGGCTGCTCTCCAAACATGTAATGAAGATGTAGAAGGCTGGATGGGCTTCCTGTCCACAATATTGAAGGTGCAGCTGGCCAAGGAAACGGGAAGGAAAGAGGGATTTACTCACGAATGCTCGTTCCCAGAGTACACGCAAACGATGATCGACGCCAGCGCCAGGGAAGAAGAATTGCGTATCTGACAAGAAAGAGTGACTGGAGCCGGGTTGTTTACAGAAAAACCAGGACCCCAAAGACCGTTTAGAAGAAACCCGAAACAGGAGAGAAGAAATTCAGAGAGGCGAGGCCTAGATATGTGCCTCGTAGAGAAGAGAGGAGATGCCATGGATGTGGGAAGACCGGTCACTTGGTGGCACAGTGCCCTCTAACGAAATGTTTTGAGTGTGGTGAGGAAGGGCATATCGCAAGGCATTGGCCGTATGTGTACAGAAGAAGGAAATTCGATAAGGCAGAACCTATGGAGGTCAACACCCAAGAGGTTCGTGAGTGGCATAGAACAACACCCAGAGACACAGGATCGTCAGCTGATGATTCGTCGGGAACATCGGAAACTGAGGGAGACGAGCCAGGGTGCCACACGAGCGGAGAACAGGAGAAGCAGAAGAATAAATCGTGTAGATGGGAGCGGCGCGAAGAAGCCTGAGGAGAGTGGCAGCAGAGAGGCGACCACATTCTCACATGTAATACGGTGCGGAAAGGGATATGCGAGTTGCCGATTATTGAGTTCGAGAAGGAGGAGAGGTGCTTAATAGACACAGATAGCACCAATACGATAGTATCGCGTAGTGCACTAGAGAGGCTGTGTGGAGGAGCGAGTACACGCCAGATCAAGGTATGTGATTGTAAACTACTCACTCTGGGAGGACCCTGCGAAGTGATGGGGGAGGCAGTTGCAGGACTAAAAAACTGGGCGAAGGTAGGAGGGGAATAACGCTGAACGTTGTGGAGGAGATGACGCGTGACTATCGAATAATTGTGAGATGTGATTTGTAAGGATGGGCGATTGATGAACGAAGAGAAGAATTAGGGGATTTAACGTATCGGAGTAAGGGGACAGTACAGGGTAGAAAGGTACGAATTGGGGCGGTAAAGAGAGTACAGGATAGGAGGGAGAGGCGTGACGAATTTAGAGATATTTTTTTCGTAGAGGGAGATCTGTTAGGAGCAGCGGGGAAGACAGAGCATAAAATACCTCTAAAAGTAGAGTGCATAACATATGTTAAAGAAAGGCGATATCCGCAAGCACTTCGTCAACACATCCGGAGGGAAATCAAAGAATTAAAGCGTCAAGGGATTATCAGAAATAGCACTTGGCCATACAATAGTCCCCTGAGAACGGTGAAAAAAAAATAGACCAGGCAAGGAAGAGGAACGAAACAGAATAGTTATAGACTTTAGAAAGCTCAATGAGAACACTCTAGACGAGAAATATCCGATTCCACGCTTTGAGGATAGTTTTCAGGAATTACCGATCAGCGGGAAGATGGTGGCCTGAGAGATAGCCCCAAATCAGAAAAGTCTGTCGGAGAAAGACCATTAGACATGGAAACGCCTGATGAGATTATCAGCGATAAGCATCACCAAACCGTTTGGAAGACAAAAACTTCAGGCCTGATGACGGTGATGTACGACGTCTACGGTCGAAGCACAATCTCAACGATCTGGTCAGATTCGGGAGTGAGGCGAGAGCAAATTTGCCAGGCACTGAAGGATGCCTCCAAACCGGGGAAAACGTATCACCTATTCGTCGGTAACGCGACGATTTGGGAGAAAATTAGAAAATTGTGGCAGAGCGAAGAATTAGGAATCGACCGCACGTTTATCAGGTGCCTATCGGCGGTTCAGACGTTGCGTGACGTGGAGCAACAGCGGGAGATCACACTTGCATACCACCAGGGGAAGACGAATCACCGTGGCGTGCAAGAGACAGCGCAGGCACTACAGCGGAGATATTTCTGGTGAGGGATGCGGCAGACCATCCAGGAGATCATAGGGGCTTGTTAAATTTGCCTGAAAACCAAATATGACCGCCATCCACCACAGGGACAACAGGAGGAGACACCCACATCAGAGGCGGCACTGAATGATATTATTATAATATTTATTATATCTTTTATATAATTTATTTATATTTACTTTATCTTTATCTTTTACGTTCTGTTAATAAAAATAGGATAATTCTGGCAAAAGGAATAATTGTTTATTTACACAAATTGATTTAAAAATTTAATATACATTTAAATTACGTAGTATAAAATAACATTATTAAAAACAAAATTTACAATTGTACCTTGATTACTATCGCAGACTGGCCAGTTTTTCTTTGTGATGCTTCTTTGTTCCAGGATGCGTCCCTCGTTGCGTGACCTGAAGTCGTGAAAGAGTGACCTGCTCTTAACGGTCTCCTCTCCTTCGTAACTTTCCGCTGCCTTCTTGATCTTTTTTTAACTGGCATTGGACAACCAGTTGTTTCGGATATTTATACTTTTCTTGTTTTGAAGTTAATAAATTAACTATTTATATTTAATTATTGATATTAATTTTTTTATACTTAAATATTTATATGATCAATACTAATAGTTAATATAACGGCAATAAAAACGTTCATCCTTTCATAGGCATGCACCATGGATCGTTTTTACGTTCTTCAACGCTCGCTAATTTCGAGTTTAACTAAAAAACACCATCAAAAATGACAAAATCAAAATTTCACAACAATATACCAATCGACATGTTTACGTAGCGCGGATTCAAATGTGTCACTACAATCAACACATTTAGTAAGGTGGCTATGGCATACGAGGTGCGGGACAAATCGTCGGACGCTATTCTGCAAGCCGTCAACTTGTCGTCCCAGTTTTATGGCATCTCGAGTGCATTTCGTCGGATGGTGGGAGAGAGTTCGACAATGCCCAAGTTCGCGCTGAGATGAAAAATAGAGACGTGGTGTGGCATATTAATACCCCGGGACATCTCAAAAGTAGAGGACGGGAAGAAGACACCATAGATCACGCTACGCCACAAAGAAAAACTGGCTAGTCTCGCGTTTAGTAATAAGGTACAAATTTAAATTTAGTTTAATAATGTTATTTTATTTTATTTTTAAATCAATTTGTGTAAATAAACAATTATTCCTTTTGCCAGAATTATCCTAATTTTATTAACAGAACCTTAAGATAAATATAAAGTTAAATAAGTAAATAAATTATATAAAAAATATATAATTAAAATATATGATAATAAATATTTTAATAATATGTTGGTATTTTTTATATGTATACACAATTAAACCTGAACTAAATGTTACATAATTTATTGAGAAACGCTTCAGTAATGCTTTGGTATACTCACCATCATCTTCAAATATAAGTTCTTCTTCTTTGTAACGGATTAGAGTACCTGCAAATAAGAATAAAATTGTCAATTTAACCAATTAAAGTATTTCTTATACTTATTAATAAAACAAACAAAAATATATTATGACCAACCAGTCAAAAATGAAATATATTCTTAAACTTTTTTTTTCCCCTCCCCCTTTGTGAGGTGAACCTTAAAAGAGGTTTATATATTCTTAAACCATAGAATTAAATGTCAATGGAATTCCTCTTGAAAAACTGTATGTGTGTAATGTACTGGTCTTCCGGCTCCATTCTCTCCTACTCCCCATGGAGATATTGGGTCCATCTGACTGGAAAGGGTTGACTTCTTTAAGTCTGTAGTAATTAGCTAGGGTAGTCTTAAGTTGAGTTTGCCTTTCCCAGGCAATTCGAACCAGGGAGCATGAGTAGAGGGGATTGACGGGAAGAATGTTGGGCCCGTGCGCATCTCTCTTCTCACTACCTCACCCGCAAACCCAAGGTAGACATAGAATACAATAATGTTTAAGGTCATTGCATGTTGACAAGTCGTTTGCCGACTGCTTTCTCCCTTACTACCCATGGAGATATTGGGTCCATCTGACTCGAAAGGGTTGACTTCTTTAAGTCTGTAGCTATTAGCTTGGGTAGTCTTAAGTTGAGTTTGCCTTTCCCAGGCAATTCGAACCAGGGAGCATGAGTAGAGGGGATTGACGGGAAGAATGTTGGGCCCGTGCGCATCTCTCTTCTCACTACCTCACCCGCAAACCCAAGGTAGACATAGAATGCAATAATGTTTAAGGTCCTATCATGTTGACAAGTCGTTAGCCAACTCCTTTCTCTCTTACTACCCATGGAGATATTGGGTCCATCTGACTCGAAAGGGTTGACTTCTTTAAGTCTGTAGCTATTAGCTTGGGTAGTCTTAAGTTGAGTTTGCCTTTCCCAGGCAATTCGAACCAGGGAGCATGAGTAGAGGGGATTGACGAGAAAGAATGTTGGGCCCGTGCGCATCTCTCTTCTCACTACCTCACCCGCTAACCCAAGGTAGACATAGAATACAATAATGTTTAAGGTCATTGCATGTTGACAAGTCGTTTGCCGACTGCATTCTCTCTTACTACCCATGGAGATATTTGGCCCATCTGACTCGAAAGGGTTGACTTCTTTAAGTCTGTAGCAATTAGCTAGGGTAGTCTTAAGTTGAGTTTGCCTTTCCCAGGCAATTCGAACCAGAGAGCATGAGTAGAGGGGATTGACGGGAAGAATGTTGGGCCCGTGCGCATCTCTCTTCTCACTACCTCACCCGCAAACCAACTCCAAGGAAAACAACTCATTGTTAACAACCTGCCGCTGGCAATACATTAGCCTTATAATAGGCATTTTCAACAAGCACTCTAATTAAAACATACACCTATTCTTAATAGGCATCTCTGAACTCAATTAGTCTTCTCAATGGAGAAGGAAAACTCCAACCAATTCATAGGAGAATGCAAAACATTTAGCAAACTAAGTTTTAACATCTCAGGGTGTCATAGTATTCGATTAGGAGAACGTAGCTCTATCAAATAGAGATCATTACTTGACTTCTCAACTTGAGAGCTCAAGGAGGTATGTAAATATGTGGAAAACTGCAACCAATTCATAGGAGAATGCAAAGCACTTAGCATTGTGGGATATTTTAGACATTTTCCCAGATAGTAGACAGGCAGGTACATGTCATCCATAATTAGCTCTTCTTCTTTACAGTGGATTGGATCACCTGCTTATGTAAGTAAGAAATTATTTACTTATATATAATAAAGTTAACTGTCTTAAAATAGTTAATAACATTTATTATAGCATTATTGTCAGATTGAGATGTTTGCTCCATCTCAGCTCAATGCCAGAGCTATCAATCTAAGTCATAGCACAACATAGTAATAGACATTTGCATGTATTCATTAATGAGAGATACTTCAGTATTGCTTTAGTGTACTCACCGTCATCCATAACTAGCTCTTCTTCTTTACAGTGGATTGGATCACCTGCTTATAACAGTAAGAAATTATTCACTTATATATATTGAAGCGAACAATCTTAAAATAGTCAAAAACATTTAATATAACATTATTGTTACATTAAGATGTGTGCTCCATCTCAGCTTAATGCCAGAGCTATCAATCTAAGTCATAGCACAACATAGTAATAGACATTTGCACGTATTCATTAATGAGAGATACTTCAGTATTGCTTTAGTGTACTCACCTTCATCCATAATTAGCTCTTCTTCTTTACAGTTGATTGGAACACCTGCTTATAACAGTAAGAAATTATTTACTTATATATAATGAAGTGAACGATCTTAAAATAGTTAAAAACATTTATTATAACATTATTGTTACATTAAGATGTGTGCTCCATCTCAGCTCAATGCCAGAGCTATCAATCTAAGTCATAGCACAACATAGTAATAGACATTTGCACGTATTCATTAATGAGAGATACTTCAGTATTGCTTTAGTGTACTCACCTTCATCCGTAATTAGCTCTTCTTCTTTACAGTGGATTGGATCACCTAATTATAACAGTAAGAAATTATTTACTTATATATAATGAAGCGAACAATCTTAAAATAGTTAAAAACATTTATTATAACATTATTGTTACATTAAGATGTGTGCTCCATCTCAGCTCAATGCCAGAGCTATCAATCTAAGTCATAGCACAACATAGTAATAGACATTTGCACGTATTCATTAATGAGAGATACTTCAGTATTGCTTTAGTGTACTCACCTTCATCCATAATTAGCTCTTCTTCTTTACAGTGGATTGGATCACCTGCTTATAACAGTAAGAAATTATTTACTTATATATAATGAAGTGAACGATCTTAAAATAGTTAAAAACATTTATTATAACATTATTGTTACATTAAGATGTGTGCTCCATCTCAGCTCAATGCCAGAGCTATCAATCTAAGTCATAGCACAACATAGTAATAGACATTTGCACGTATTCATTAATGAGAGATACTTCAGTATTGCTTTAGTGTACTCACCTTCATCCGTAATTAGCTCTTCTTCTTTACAGTGGATTGGATCACCTAATTATAACAGTAAGAAATTATTTACTTATATATAATGAAGCGAACAATCTTAAAATAGTTAAAAACATTTATTATAACATTATTGTTACATTAAGATGTGTGCTCCATCTCAGCTCAATGCCAGAGCTATTAATCTAAGTCATAGCACAACATAGTAATAGACATTTGCACGTATTCATTAATGAGAGATACTTCAGTATTGCTTTAGTGTACTCACCTTCATCCATAATTAGCTCTTCTTCTTTACAGTGGATTGGATCACCTAATTATAACAGTAAGAAATTATTTACTTATATATAATGAAGCGAACAATCTTAAAATAGTTAAAAACATTTATTATAACATTATTGTTACATTAAGATGTGTGCTCCATCTCAGCTCAATGCCAGAGCTATCAATCTAAGTCATAGCACAACATAGTAATAGACATTTGCACGTATTTATTAATGAGAGATACTTCAGTATTGCTTTAGTGTACTCACCTTCATCCGTAATTAGCTCTTCTTCTTTACAGTGGATTGGATCACCTAATTATAACAGTAAGAAATTATTTATTTATATATAATGAAGCGAACAATCTTAAAATAGTTAAAAACATTTATTATAACATTATTGTTACATTAAGATGTGTGCTCCATCTCAGCTCAATGCCAGAGCTATCAATTTAAGTCATAGCACAACATAGTAATAGACATTTGCACGTATTCATTAATGAGAGATACTTCAGTATTGCTTTAGTGTATTCACCTTCATCCATAATTAGCTCTTCTTCTTTACAGTGGATTGGATCACCTGCTTATAACAGTAAGAAATTATTTACTTATATATAATGAAGCGAACAATCTTAAAATAGTTAAAAACATTTATTATAACATTATTGTTACATTAAGATGTGTGCTCCATCTCAGCTCAATGCCAGAGCTATCAATCTAAGTCATAGCACAACATAGTAATAGGCATTTGCACATATTCATTAATGAGAGATATTTCAGTATTGCTTTAGTGTAACTCACCTTCATCCGTAATTAGCTCTTCTTCTTTACAGTGGATTGGATCACCTAATTATAACAGTAAGAAATTATTTACTTATAAATAAGGAAGTGACCTGTCTTAAAAGATAGTAAAGAATGGTTCATGAGTACCAAGATTCGGTGATGAATAAAAATTCATCAATGTTAAGTGGACATGGCTTGTTCTTCAGCTTTTCTGCCGAGTATTTCTAGAGACACTCTGTATACCACGTTTTCTAGAAATTTTTAATGATATTGCAAAGGAGATTGGCAGAGTTGCAAATTCCCTATTTAACTATAAGCAGCAGTTACTACCATGTACAGTTCTTAGTAAAAATGATCTTAGAAAAACCTTCTAAACTTAATTGATAGTGAACTCTAATATCGTCATTGTTTCTAAATTATAAAATGATTAAAATTGTTGCTATTAAATACTCTTTTATCTGTTATCAACTGTGTGATATTTCACCAGAAATAAATGTGATAAAAATAATAATCGTTTTTCGGCAACTAAGAACATTGTATCTGCTAGAAATTCAAATTTGGATTATGACATTATGAACAAATATTGATAATTAATAAAACTACTTCAGTATAATCAATAAAAATGAATGCCTGACCCAAAGCAAAGACTGATGTCAGCCTATTTTGGGTCTCTGGACATACCAGATATAGATTGCAATGAGAGAACAGATGAATTGGCTAAGCAAGGAGTGAACTCATCATTTGTTCATCCTAAGTCTGCCTAGATCCACATTTGCCTCCATGTAGGAACGGTGGATATGGGCCTTATTAAATTAAATAATGGACAAGCAATAGTCCAACAATGTCGGCTGTGGACAAACAAGCCCTCCAAGGTAATATATATATGCCAAAAAACATTAATTTCTAAAATCAACCTTTCACTCCAGAATATCAGTTCCTCATTACTTCCAGACTACCATCAAACCACAAGTAATATGACAAAGTACCAAAACTCTAAAAGTAATATTAAAAGAAACACTGTAAACCAGTCAAAGTATAAACATCTTTCTCTAAAACTCCTAGGGATTAACAAGAACGGAATTGCACAGGGGTACAGCTAGTATATGCTTTATGTAAGATTATTTAAGAATTTTTCGCATATGTATACATTGAATGCCTCAACTCTATAACCTACTTAATAAACGCAAACTAAATTTAAAAAAAAAAAAAACTTACAGTCAAATTCTTTTTTGATTTCTTGCTTGATGACCATAGAAGATTCTTTGACATCTGTAAATAAAACAATCAAATTTATTAAAAATTTGACTAGAATAAACGTTCTACATTTATATTAAAACAGCAGTTAAGACATAGTAATTACAATACCTGTGGTATCCATCATAATAAATGTAATCCAATAACAGACTTGAAATAACAACTACAATGAAATAACTAGTGTCGTTCGTGAAGGAGCGTCACAAGCGGCTGCCAAAGAACACCGATCTGGGTAGAAGCAAAACGTTAATTTGCGTCATAAATGTAAAGCAGTATTGTTGTTGTAATCCACACTTACAATGCTTTCTCAATGTTGGAATCCCGAAATCTCAACTTAAATTCACAGATTGAATTTCTTGAAAGTGTCCGAAAGAGGTTGAGAAAAATTTAAAACGACAAGGGAAGAATCTTAAATGCAAAATTTGACTCCGCGATTGAAAAAAAAAACGCTGGCTACATTCCCTTAAAGCAATTTAATGACTGCATTGAGCAGGAGCCTTCTATTATCGCTTGCAACACAAATGCCCGATAACTTCGGGTAGATGTTTTATGTTCCTTTTCAATGTTAGAAAGCATCGTAAGTGACAGACGACACAATTTTGAAATGTACAAGATCGTATATTTTTTTTTATAAACCTGTTGAAAATTAACTTTTTCTAACATTATTTTTATAATTCGTTTTTTTTTTTTAGTTTGTACTTGATATACTGACATTTAAATTAAATTTAAAAATTTAAATTAAACAAAAAAAATGATTTTGGCCTGTTTTAGGTGTTATATAATTAAATCAGATCACGAAGAGAAAGGCTTTTTAAAAAGAACACTTTATTGAAGTACAAAATACAAAAGGTTTAAAACTTGAAAGATAACTATGAATGACTTTGAGCTGTGACGCGTGACTAACTGATAATGGAATGAGGGCGAGAGCCGCAGGCTCAGCCTATTTATAGGGGGGGAGTCTTAACATGGATTAGCCAATGTTTAGTAGTCATTGTCGTCATGTAACTCCTCCCTCCCGAAGATTAAGCATTGCTCCGGAAATGTGCAAAAAGAAATCTAATTTTACTTAACAAGATATTTGGCACACACTCAGAGCATTCACAGTTGTTTTCACAGAGTAACATTCAGTTGAAAGTATTAATGATAAGAAAATTTTAAATGGATACCACACTTGAAGTCTCATTGCTCCAGCATTATTAATTCTCAGTTAATAAGAATCCTTATAGCATGTAAATTCAGGTTTGCAGTATGCGTATAGTTACAAAGGTACAATAATTTTTATAAAGGTGCATAAAGCGAACATAAAATTTCATAAGAAATAGCTTAAAAATGTAAGAGGAAACATAGTATTATTACTATTGGTTCCTCGATTTGATTAAATATTAAAGAAATTATACTATACAAAATGTAGCAAAGATATTAAATGGTATCGTACTGTATTTGATATGGCATTATCAAGATATACAGTATGAAATGAAAATTACTATTATCAATCTGTGGTCTTAATGAATCAAATTATAAATACAAAAATTAAAATAACATTTTCTTATTAAATCAATATTAATCTGCTTTATTCTTATAACATTGGTAAACTCTTAAATACCAGAAAAATAACTCCATTAATTATTCAATCATTTATACCTATACAAGAATAATCAAAATTATTAGTTCCTTAAATTATATCTCGTTAACCGGTTAATGTATATAAAATATCAATTACAAGTAAACTTGTTGCTCAGAGTATATTCTAGAAATATTTTATGGTTACATTGTAATGGAAAGGTTTGTTCCACTTATAATTAATAGTTCTTACTTAATTACACATATGGATAATTATTATAGTTAGATTCTATGGAGAATAAACAATTGACAATTAGTCTCGTACTTAATAGTTGTTGGCTTAGGTAATAATCCTTCAGTGTAAGTACCTTGTATGTAACTGAAGCTTAAATGACGAATAGTCAGATACGTCTTTTACTAAAAGTAAATATTTAAATTCACAAAGCTGATTAGATGTAAAGGTTTAAACATCGCCTAGTTTGATTCTCGAGGAGTGCAATTATTTGACTTTTAATTCTTAAGCGGTAAACAACTTAATCCAAGAAATAAAACATAGCCAAATTCTAAATTTGCTATAATCTCTAAATAGCAGATTCTTTGTACCTTAAATGATCTGTAGGTAATTGTTTATAAATGGAATTAACATAATTCGCTCTGGTATATATGTGAGTGAATAGCTATTATACTGAACAGTACACAACAAACTTAAAATATTTAAAACAATTTCGTGCTCTTCATTTAGATTTATAACTACCTTTAAAGAACAGTTGATCAACTTAATACAAATTAAATTATCTAATGTTATAGCCGGTGGCTGAAATGTTTTCACAACTACATTCCTTATAAACTAATATAAAGAATAATTAATATTAAGACATATAATAAATTTGTCTTTTAGATACAACCAATATAAATGTAACTTCCAATCTCTCTTGCCAAAAAACCAAATTCTTTAGAAACGGATAATATACGTAAATATAATATAAATAAATTTTTCTACTGAACATTATGACGTTAGATTAGCCAATCGAAATATAACCCATTCACAAATTTCCTCTATAATTAATTGATATCGTTTGATCATGATTTATTTGATTACACTTCAATAATTTTATCAATTTCGTCAATATCTATTAAGTCTTATTTATTAATTACTGCGGCGGCTACTGGGACCTGGATCATGATGAGTGTCCTCGTCATTGTCACTTTCCGCAATGAAATATTTTTTTCTCTGTTTATTGGGTCTCTTGATATTATTGATGTGGGTGTTGCCTACTTTTATTCTATTATATAACGAATTCTTCTTTGGTTTTATTCTGGGTGTTTTAACGAATTCTTCCGAGTCAAGCTCAGGAGGTTCTTCACGGTTTTGGTTAAGTTTCTCATTACGGGTTTCTTTAATGAATTCTATTTTCTGTTTTACTTCCGTATGTAAGTCTTTTAATTGTTGAAAATAGTTATTGACATGTATCTCTTGAATGTCTTGTGTATCATACGAGTCCTTCGTCTTTCCGAATGTTATCTCATTTGGAGTTAATTTTAAATTTTGGTTAAGAGTATTATTGTATGCTATTGTGCTTGTTTGTACGATTCTTTCGAAGTTAATCTTCTTGTTTTGATTAATGTTTATCCTCATTATTTCGTTGAAGGTCGCATGACATTTATTCAGGATTCCTAGAGAGTTAGAATGATTTGTACTGGTATAATGAATTGTTATGCCAGTGGCTTTGCAAAATTGCTGAACTAAGATATTATTGAACTCCTTACCATGGTCTGCACAGATACGCTCTGGTATAGGGTATAAGCTGATGTATTGTTCCAAAGTTTGGCATATAGTTAACGCGTTTTTATTGTTAATTACCTGTGTGTATAGTCGTTTCGAGAAGGTATCGATAGTTGTAAAAATTATTTTTTTGTCAAATTGTAATAAGTCCATCATAATTTCCTGAAATGGTTTGTCAGGAGTCGGTGTTGTTAAAAATTTGCTCTTAATTGGTTTCCTATCGTATTTATTTGTTTTACAAATTTCGCATTCATTTATTATTTCCGTGATTTTATCTTTCATATTCGGAAAGTAAATTTTTCTTTTTAATTTGTCGTAAGTCTCCAAAATCCCACGATGGCAAGTCTTTCCGTAATGATAATCGAGGATCGCCTGTTGTTGATCACTCAACTCAGTGATATCTTCACATAGTAAACAATATCTCTTGAGTATTACAGTCTTGTATTCTCTCTCAATTAATTCTTGGATCTGTTTAAAATAATCTTCATAAATCTCGTTCAAAGTTTTGAAGTTTGTTTGACAGTATATACCATAGACTTTGTTTGGTCGTAATACTTCCAGCAGTAATTCATTTATTTTTTCGGGATCATTAATGTATAAGGTATAACGATTTTTTTCAAATATCTTTTCGTAGGTAATCTTATTGGTCCCTCTTTTTATTATTATCTGATTTTTTTCAACGTTTATACACTTGTCGCTATCCACCAGCCATACCTGCTCATTGTTGCTAGCCTGTGAATGCTGTGTTATTAGGCTATCTAAGTCTTCGTTAGTTAATACCGGCAATTCTTCCGTTGGTTCTAAGGTAGTTTGATTATTTGTTTCCTCAAATTCTAAGAGTTGATCTAAGAAATCATCATATTCTTGAGTTCCTTCCTCTGGAATGCTAATATTAATTTCCACATCA
The DNA here is from genome assembly GCA_930367205.1 of Acanthosoma haemorrhoidale. Taxonomy (NCBI): domain Eukaryota; kingdom Metazoa; phylum Arthropoda; class Insecta; order Hemiptera; family Acanthosomatidae; genus Acanthosoma; species Acanthosoma haemorrhoidale. The sequence continues at coordinate 8,703,614 of OV884013.1, read as the reverse complement.
CCTTCCAAAGTGTTGATTTCATTTCTTCTCGAGAGACAGTCAGCGACATAGTTCGTCTTTCCTTTTATGTGCTTAATTTCGAATTCAAACTCCTGAAGCCTCCAAATCCACTTCATTATTCTACTGTTTCCATTTTTCATACTGAATACCCACGTTAGCGGTTTGTGGTCTGTCAACAGGAGGAACTTTGTTCCTTAGAGATATGGTTTGAAATGTTGTGTGGAATAAACTATGGATAATAACTCTTTTTCTATGGTACTATAATTTTTCTCTGTTTGCGACAAGACTCTTGATGCGAAGGCAATCGGGTGTTCTACGTTATCTGTTTTCTGGCTAAGCACCGCACCGATTGCTTGGTCGCTCGCGTCCGTTGTCAATATAAATTCCTGGTTCCAATCCGGATAGGCCAGTATCGGCGTAATAGTCATTTCCTGAATTAGTCGATGAAAACTGTTTTCAAATTCCTTTGACTCATAATCTTTTGTTTTAATAGCTGAAGTTAGAGGTCTCGTCATATTGGCATAATTTCTTATGAACTTTCGGTAATAACCTGTCATACCCAAAAATCGCCTAAGGGATTTTTCGTCTTTAGGTTTTTCGAATTCTAAAATAGCCTTCATTTTAATAGGATCCGTCTTTAATCCATCCTGCGTTACAACGTAGCCCAGAAACTTCAACTCTGTTTTGAAAAATTCGGTCTTGTCCAATTGGATGCTTAAGTTGTTTTTCTTCAACGTCTGTAACACCCTTTCAATGTCATTCAGGTGCTCTTCTTCATTTTTTGAATAAATTATTATATCGTCGATATAAGCCATGGTTCTTGGTGTGTTCTCTATGGCCATATTTATCATACGTTGGAAAGTTGGTGGTGCATTGCACAAACCGAACGGCATTCTCAGGAACTCAAAATGTCCGTCGTCTGTGCTGAAGGCTGTTTTTGAAATCGATTCTTCCTCCATTGGTATTTGATGAAACCCTGATGTTAGATCGATGGTTGTGAAATATTTGGCTCCTTTTAATCTATTGAGGACATCTTCTATGTTTGGTAAGGGGAATTTATCATTCGTGGTTTGCTGATTAAGTTTGCGGTAGTCTATGACCATTCTCACTTTCTTAATCCCACTAGCATCCATCTTTTTCGGCACTATCCATAGTGGCGAGTTATAAGGTGAATTGCTCTTTCTGATTATTCCATCCCTTAACAGTTTTTGTACTTCATCTTTAATTTGACCTTTGAATTGCTCGGGGTACCTATAATTTCTTGTGTAGATCGGGTCATCATTTTTAGTATTTATCCGATGTTTTAATAAATTAGTAGCTTGGAGTTTTTCATTGTCCTTTTTTATGACTTCTCCATTATTCGAAATTATTTTTATTAATTTATTAGTTAAATCTGTCGGTAGGTGTTCCGTTCTTAATGCGTCGTCTATTTCCTGTTCGTTGTCCATCAAGTTTATTTCGTTCTTTGAGTCATTGAATTTAAATGTATTGTCTCCGATCACTATGTGATTTTCTGTACAATCTATGTTCATTTTCAAATTCCTCATCGTTTCGAAGCCTAACAAAATATCGAACCTATTGGAAAATGGGTAGACTAAAAATTCAGTCAGTTGGTCTATACCAAGTGCATTTTTTATATTTACCACAACGCTTGCATTACCGTCGTCGTAACCCGTGGGCGTTTTGATAGAAAATTCCTTTTTCCTTAATGTGAAATTATGTCTTTTCACTACGTCTGGGTGTATATAGTTTTTCGTAGCCCCCGTATCAATCAACCATTTGTTTTTCTTGAAGTCTATGATGTATGGTAAATCATTTGTATAGTGCAGTTCTTCGCACTGTTTATTCACCGTATTTTGCTTATTATTATTTCTTAATTTATTTTCCGAGTGCGTTTGGTCTCTATTTTTATTACCTAAGGTTGGTCCTGCTCCTTTAAGGGAGGTGGATTGTTTTGTTCTCTTTTTATTTAAATTATGATTATTGATTAGACTTTTATTATTTAAAATATTCTCGTCTAAAATTGTTCTTTTCCCTCTAAGGGAGGCGGATCGGTTTGTATTTGCTCTGAGTCTAAAAAACGGTTTTCCACGCGGTCTAATTTCTCCTGTAAGTCTCTGATTATTCTGTCCTTATCGTCTTCAATATAATGTGCTCTATCGCTAGCCGTTCGCATGGATACTGTCTGTGGATAGGATTGATTTTGTTGGTAGTTCATCGGTTGGTTCCATTCTGGATTTTGTCGTGGTTGGTTAAAATAGTTATGTTGTTGTTGTGGATTCCATTGCTGTTGGTAATTATATCTTTGGGGTTGCGCGTTGTTATTATTATAGTTATATTGGTAATCGTACCTTTGTTGTTGTTGTTGGGGTTGCGCGTTGTTATTATTATAGTTATTATTGTACCGTGGTCTATATTGCTGAAAATTAGGATTATAGTTATTGCCTTTGTATCCCTGATAATTGTTATTTGATCTTTGTCGGTATTGTTGTTGGGGTCTATTAGATTGTTTATTGTACTGTTGTCTTGGTCTTTCCTCCGTTGCCTCTTTATTAAATACACGGTTTCCGTATACCGATTCTACCACGAATGAGGCTTGTTTCCTCAAAATGTTGTAAACATCGTTTAGCGTTCGGTGGTGTAGGTGTTGTAGAAATATTGCTATCGTCGGATGCAAGTTTTTAACAGCTTCTTGACTAATGTCGTTGTCGTAGCGTGCCATTTCTTGGTCCTTATCTGTGTATATTCTTGAATATAGACCACATCTTTTTATTTGCAATCGTTCTATGTAATCAATGGGGTTTTCATTAGGTCTGGGTTTTGTATTGGAGATCTCTCTAGCCAATTCGCAGATTGACCGGTTGTCTTGGTAATGTTGTCTCAGGAATTCAAGTAGTTCCATTACCGAGCCAAACTGTTTATCGAACGTCGCGATTTTGGCGTTCCCCTCTAACTTGGTCTTAGCGCACATAAGGATAAGTCCTCCATTTCTGATTCTATTTGGGTTTTCGGCTTGGCAAAATCTAGTCAATAAGTAAGTCACGTTGTCAATGTATAATATAAGGTTTTCGGTTTTCCCATTATAACTTGGGATGAATGTACAGTCGCTGTTTTTAATTTTCTCATGCTCCATATCTGTATCTGTTTCGTTTCCGTTTATGTTTCTAATGGAATTCAATCTTTCGACCAAAGACATATATAAAGAATAAAAATAAGTTTTAAAATAAAATATAATATAATGCTGGTTTCATACCCTGTTGTAGTACTTCGTTCTAAGCGGTGTCTTAAGGCTTCTCTACTCCGGTGGTTGATAATGTTCGTTGACCTGAGCTTAGGATATTTGAAAATACCGGCAGTTCCTCCTTGAAGTCGGTGTGTTGAGTCTTGCTCCACAGTGACGTTCTTCTCGCAAGAGTAGCGACGGTCGGAATTTTATTGAATCGTCTATAATTGAATAAAATTCTGGTTGTCTGAACAGCCCTCAGGTCCCTGTTCGTGCGCCAATTAAATCAGATCACGAAGAGAAAGGCTTTTTAAAAAGAACACTTTATTGAAGTACAAAATACAAAAGGTTTAAAACTTGAAAGATAACTATGAATGACTTTGAGCTGTGACGCGTGACTAACTGATAATGGAATGAGGGCGAGAGCCGCAGGCTCAGCCTATTTATAGGGGGGGAGTCTTAACATGGATTAGCCAATGTTTAGTAGTCATTGTCGTCATGTAACTATATACATGATCTTACACACTTTGGGTTTTTACTGCACGAAAATTCGTTAAACTTAGTTGCAGAGACTTTAAAACTAAAAATTATTAGCTGTTTTTTATGTCAACTCGCTGATGTGAAGTTAAATAATTATTGGTTTATGAGAAACCATAGTTTCAGGGTCAGGATACAAATCTGCGACTTTTTAATTTTCATTCAGAAACATTCTAATTTAAAATCATATATTTACAAAGAAACAAAAACATAAATTGTAAAATGCCTTTGTCGCAAATCGCAAGGTTTTAACAAAATTAGCCAATTATAAGCTCAGAAGGATCAGAAGTCTTAAATCTTGATGTACCGATTATTTAATGTGCTGTGAGAAATAATTATAAAAATAAATCATTAAAACTATAAAAAAAAACTATGTTTCGAACTTTTTCTCACAGCTTCGCGGATATATTTTGCATGTATGTCAGATTGGTAGAAAATCGGGGATGATTTTTTGTTACCAATTAGGATATTCATAAGAACAATATTTCTATATGTACTGCATTTTATCACTTGTTATTAACTTTGGAAAATTTGTGAAAAGTTTTGGCATTGTAATTGATAAATAATTCATTTTTACCAGAACCCGTTTTACTTAATAACAAAATCAAAAGATCAATAATTTTATTAATACCAGTTGTGGACTAGCAAAAAATTCATTTACTCAAACCCAAGAAAGCATTGAAGGTTCTAATCAGTTAATAGTTTTTGTTGATAATAATAATAATGATACCCCTATTGGTGAATTGTCATATTGTCAACTGGAAAATATAAACGATGTAATTTTACTGGGAAATTCTAGTGACATGCCTTCTAATGTTCTAGTAACCTTAGCGACCGGGACTTGTGAGAACCTTTGGAACAGACGGAACGTGAAGCTGCCCTCTGAAGCACAATGACTGTCGGGTCACCCGAGGGGAGGACGCCTGCGGCGGGCTAGTGTCTCTACGACTGGGCCGATGTCCGGCTGGGGCCAAGAATTTTAATAACTTCCTTTATTGTGCTAAAATTACAATCTGCCTCACTAGTATTGAGAACGCGGAGCAAAGTTAGCTATTTGACCCTGAAATCCTCGATTCTCCAAAGTTTTCGCCGGCTTCAATGGTTTTGCAAGTTTGAAGACGTCCAGCAGCAGCCCCGACAAAATGCGAATTGTGGAAATAAAAGACAGAAAAGGAACAAGGAAAATAATGGATGCAAACGAAAGTAATGAATAAGGAAGAAATCGCCGAAGACGAGCTGGAATAAAAAGAGAAACAGATCATTCATAGAAACTGCGAACTCACCATCACAGTTGAAAATAACCATCAAAATATTGGCCAGACTTCCAATTGATATTACAGCCTATATGCCAGAAAGAATACAATATGTTATCGAGCATTCCTCGTATTAATAACATTATCTAACTAGGAAATACATAATGAACATAATTAAATGAATTGAATCTCTATGAATGATCGGCTAAATGATAAGTTAAATGATAAGATAAAATAAAATAATAAAAGGAGACGGATTTTAACTAAAATAAAGGAATTTATTCGGTTGGAGTAAAGGAAATGGATAAGTTCAACATCCCGCCCACCTAAAATCGGATGATTTTATTTATTCTGATCAATTCTTAGTAATATCGCTAAACGATGGACAGGGCGCTTCAACAATCCATGAGAGGTTCTGACAGTGGCCACCCTTACAACGTTGTCCTTGCCTGGATGCAGTTCTTCGATTCTTCCCAGTTTCCAATTGAGCGGAGGTGCATTAGGGTCCTGTATGAGTGCCAGTTCTCCCTTCTGCAAAGTCGTTCCGGTGTTTGTCCATTTTGTTCTCGCATGCAGAGTATGGACGTACTCATCCGACCATCTTCTCCAGAAAATCTGCAATGTATGTTGGATCAATTGCCATCTTGTCAAACGATTGACGTTTGTATCCTGCAGATCTTGTTCTGGTAGGGCTGTTAAAGGGCTGCCAATCAAGAAATGGCCAGGTGTGAGATAATCAAAATCCAAAGGCCTTGTAGAGGTTGAACAGAGGGGTCTTGAATTCAGGATCGCTTCGATGCGAGCAAAGAGTGTTGTCAGTTCCTCGAAAAAGAAAACTCTGTTTCCCAAAGTCCTCAACAGAAGAGACTTAGCTGACTTTACAGCCGCTTCCCACAATCCTCCAAAGTGAGGGGAAGAAGGTGGTTTGAAATGCCATTGGACTCCTTTATGCGAAGCGTGGTTAGCTATGGATTCCTTCACGGCATTGGAGTTAAGCCATATGTACAGCTCCTTCAATTCGCGGGCGGCTCCTACAAAGTTGGTACCGCAATCAGAGTAAACATCACTGGGGAGGCCTCTTCTCGAAATAAATCTTTCGAAGGTCGCCAGAAAGGCATCAGTGGTCAATGCCGAAACCAGCTCTAAGTGAACTGCCTTGACTGCCATGCAGACAAACACACAGAGGTAGGCTTTTGATGTTGATGCGTTACGACGCTGACTTAGTTTTATAGTATATGGTCCTGCGTAGTCGACACCTACACACAAAAACGGTCGCCCTTGACTGACTCTAGACCAGGGCAAATCGGCCATAAAGGGGTTATTAGGTTTCGCACGCATCTTAAAACACCGAACCCAGTTCCAAACCCTCTTTCTTATTAAAGACTTTATGGAGAAAATGTAATATTGACGTTGTAAGCTGGCTTGCAGAGCTTTGGGACCCAGATGGAAATTTAATGCATGAACGTAATCAATAATTAAGGCAGTTAATGGGGCTTGAGGTGGCAATAGAATAGGATGTTTCGTTTCTTTTGGTAAATCAGCATTCTTCAGTCTTCCGCCCACCCTAAGAAGTCCTGTTTTGTCTTGGAAAGCTGCCAAAGACTTAAAACGAGTAGAAGTGTTCAATCCTGCCTTAAAGTCAAAATCTTGTTCAAAGTAAATTCGTTGAGTTTCCCTCAATAAGTAATCAGTGTCACGATTTAGTTCAAAAACAGACAGAGGTCCCAAACTCTTGTGATTCACCTCCTTTGTCTGAATGTTTTTACAAAAACGCCTAACGTAAGCAGTCACGCGGATAGCTGTACGAAAACCTGAATATTTGGTGATGATCATCGATGCTAGACTCTCCGTTGGTTCGGTGGCTACTAAACATCTACTAGCTTGCTTGATCTCAGGTATTTCGGATAATGCCGGGGGCATTGACGGAAGTTCTATGGGATTCAATTTCATCCAGTCAGGGCCATTCCACCATAAATTGTTGTCTATCAGATCGCCAATCCTCTGCCCGCGCGATGCTATGTCTGCTGGATTTTGAGCTGACAGAACATGTCCCCATTGAGTGAACTTGGTATGTGTTAATATATGCCCTACTCGGTTTGAAAGGAAGGTTTTTAATGTTGATGGGTCCCGCCGAAGCCAGGAGAGCACTGTTGTGGAATCCGTAAATAACCATACAGTTCCAACGTGAGTTTTATTTCGAGACTCTTCCAATGGCCGTAGTAGATTAGTCAGCAGATGCGCAGCACACAGTTCTAATCTTGGAATGGTGATAGTTTTAATGGGTGCAAGTCGTGTTTTTGATTTCAAAAGAAACGTGCACACCTTCCCTACTAACATTGGTCAGATCGTCCATAAATTTTGTCCAGGTACCCACGATATCTGGAGGTAGAATATCGTCCCATCCTATTTTCAAGGCAAGAGTCTTTGCATCAGAAATTTCGCAACAAAGATGACTGGTGCAAGGAGACCCAAAGGGTCATAGAGCCGAGCAGTAACAGATAACATTGCTCGCTTTGTAATAGCGGTCTTTGTGGGCTCCACATGGTAACTGAAACTGTCACATTCCGCATTCTAACGCATACCCAATACCTTGGTAGTGGAATCTTCAGGGGAGAATGCAACTTGTGATTCAGGGGTGTCTAGAATAGTGCTTATTAGTTCCGCGGAATTGGTCGCCCATTTGTGCACCACAAATCCAGCTGAGTCCAATATATTTATGATCTCATTCTTCAGTTCTAAGGCCTGTTCCACGGAGTCGTCACCAGTGATGATGTCATCAGACTTCAAAATACGTGCTGCCCTAGGAAACCTATGACCTTCGTCTTCAGCTAGTTGTTGAAGAACCCTCAACGCCAAAAAGGGGGACGATGCAAGACCATAAGTTAAAGTGTTTAGTTCGTATGTTTGAACTGCTTCTCCTGAAGAAGATCGCCAGAAGATATGTTGAAATCGTCTGTCTTCGGATCTCACCAAAACTTGCCTAAACATTTTGACAATATCCGTACAAAATGCTATGCGATGGCATCTAAAATTTAATAAAATAGACGCAATTTCTGTTTGCAGTTTCTTGCCAATAAACAAGTTATCATTGAGAGATCCTGTAGAAGTTTTCATGGATGCGTCGAATACAACTCGTATCTTCTCTTGCTTTACGGGATCTAAGCCTCGTTTGAAAATGGCATGATGGGGAATTACATATGAGGATGAGCTGTTAGTAGGTTCCATATGTCCGAGTGTTAAGTAATCCTCCATGAACTCTACGTATTGCCTTTTAAGGTCAATGTTTCGAGAAAATTTAGATTCCAGGCCAAAAAATCTTCTTGACTCCTGGCTATCAGCATTCGGAAATGTTTTATCTGGGTTGCGTAGCGGTAATGCGACCACATACCGCCCTGAAGGTAATCTTAGGTGGTTTGTTTTAAACTGCTCCTCGCATTTAACCTCGTCTGGGTGCTGGCAATCTGGAACGAATGCTTCCTCGATCTCCCAGAAGTCTCTCAAAATTTGATCAGAACATTGAAATTCAGTAATTGACAGGCAAGACCCTTTCTCTCGATTTGAAATAACAGGAGACGTTCCCATGACTACATGTCCAAATATTGTCGGAAGAGCACCAAAATTGTTGGTAATTCTAGACGTGGGTTCGTCCATCACGAGTATTTGGAGAAACAAGTCAGATCCTAGCAGAAAATCAATGGGTCTAGACTCCCAAAATTCAGGATCTGCTAATTGAATATTCTGAAAACAGTTTCGTAGCGAAGGGTTCAGGGATATGGTCGGTAAGCTAGAGGTGATGACTGGCATAACCAATGCCTTGGTCTCAAGTGTTACCCCCTCGTTTTGCAATGGACTGAGTTGGCAATTAACCATCCCTCTCGTTGCTGACAATTCGACCAGCCCAATACCCGACAAAAGGGTTTTCCCCGGCAAAGGCTGAAACCCAAGTCTTTTTGCACATTCTGTGGTAATAACTGAAAATTGCGAACCAGGATCAATCACTATTCTAATCTCCCGCTTGATACCACTACAGTCCCGGATGTTGGCGATAGCGGTACCCAATAGAACTGTTCGTCTTCCAGACGTAGCTCCAACTAGGCCATCAGCAGGAGATGCCTCACTTGTAGGGGCCGCTGCCGTCACTGGTCAGGACGCATAAGAGGTCCTCAAAGCCTGCCCATCTGTCACGGGGTTGGGCATCGTTGAACGCGCTATGGAGAGCGGAATGGTGCCTTTTCTGACATGTCAAACACGATTTGTCAGAGCTACACCGATTATAAGTATGGCCCTTACGAAGACAGTTATAACAAAGCTGATTCTTCTTGGCTAATTCATATTTCTCTGACGATTGCCAGGTCTAAACGAAAAAAATCTAAATAACGGATGGGCTCCTTTACAATGTGGACATCGGTCTAAATTTTCTTGCTCGTGTGAATGCGATTTATCTGCAGATTTTGGTTCAAAAGCGGCAAGAACCTTGCCCCGTCGCATTGTGTTCGGTGCGAACCTATCAGAGGAGGGCTTAGGTGAGACTGAGTCAGCAAGCTCTAGAACTTGACATCTTTGGTGAATAAAGCTAACAAGAGATTCATAAGTGGGGAATTCTTGTCCTTGTTGCTTCTCCTCATAAAGCTGCACTGTTTCTGGGTGCAATGCCTCCAGTGCAATGTGAAGTTTGAGGAAATCAGCTTCATTGGGTATGCCAAGAGCCATTATAGCAGAAAAGTTCTCTGCAACATTCTTTAAGAAGGATCGCAAATGAGTTAGTGCACCACCTTGTGCATTTGATGATTTAAACTGTCTTATTTTCTGCATATAAGCTGCACCAAGGACTCTTTTATTATCGTAACGCCTTTTCAAGGCATTCCATGCTTCGCTATAGTTCAATTCAGAAATCGAAAATGCTGAAACTATCTGCAGCGGCTCTCCGGCAAGTCTGGCAATGAGATGTTGGAATTTCTCTACCGCACTAATACCCCCTTCGTCATGTATTAACGAAACAAATAAATCACGAAACTGAGGCCATTTTAAAATATCCCCGTTGAACGATGGGATTTGAATTTTAGGTAATCTGGAACGATAAAATGAACTTGCAAAGCCATCCAGAATTGAAGTCTCGTTCAGCCTGAAAGTTTGGGTTAGTGGGTTTTGCGTCACAGAGGGTAAAGGATTCATAATCTTCTCAAAAACAGAGTGACAGACACTGACATGAAGTTTTATTTTGGCCAAATATTTGTCCTCATATGGAAAGGTTCCCTCCTTTCCCTGCGAGAGCAGCAATTCATAAAGCTGATCCCATGCAGCTATAACCCCCTTAAACAAGGAATCCAGCATTTTGTATATTCCTCTAAATACGTCAAATTTAGTCCTGTCCTTCTCAACTTCTTTGGCTTCCTGGGCCATCGTCGAGATATCCGTGTAAAGTGTTGTAATTTTATGTTTTAGCACTACTACTCGTTGTTCTGGCGTTAATTCAGCCATTTTATCAAGGAAACAATTCTTTCTGGAACTTAAAACGAGCAAAATCCGGCCCGGAGGACAAAATGTTGAGAACGCGGAGCAGAGTTAGCTATTTGACCCTGAAATCCTCGATTCTCTAAAGTTTTCGCCGGCTTCAATGGTTTTGCAAGTTTGAAGACGTCCAGCAGCAGCCCCGACAAAATGCGAATTGTGGAAATAAAAGACAGAAAAGGAACAAGGAAAATAATGGATGCAAACGAAAGTAATGAATAAGGAAGAAATCGCCGAAGACGAGCTGAAATAAAAAGGGAAACAGATCATTCATAGAAACTGCGAACTCACCATCACAGTTGAAAATAACCATCAAAATATTGGCCAGACTTCCAATTGATATTAGCAAGAACCATTTATTCAATTATGTGTATATTATTTTAATAGACAGAGGTGATTGGTAAGTTTTACTCGTCATCGAGGAACATTTTAAATATCTAATAATTTTTAAGTGGAGGCCTGGAAACTGTTAGAGATGAAAGCATGTTTGGAGACCCGGAAGAGTGCCTGGAGGCAGTGCAGTATTTCCTGTACCATGCGACCAAGGCAGAAGCAGTGCTCGAAATGAGAGGAACATGGCCAACGTCCCACTGCCATTGTGGGCTTTAGAGAACCCACTGACAGTAACTACCAAAGCTAATAACTTTCAACTGTTCCAGCCGCTGTTGGAGTACAGCAGGGATCTCCACGGCCGAAAGACTCCGCTAAGATACCTTATCCACCCAAGCATACTCTGTACTTCGAGGAACTTGTTCTTTGTACAGAGCCGCCCATCTTCAGGAACCAGGTCCCATCTCTCTCCCTGAAAAAAGGACTATCCAGGAAACTCCCCATTGAGGAGATGGTCCAGATTGAAGACCTGCATATACCCATGACTTGGTTAACATTTCTCTAACTGAAAAGCATGAATTGTGAAATGTTAGCAGCATGTATTCCACCAGAATTCTCAGTAAGATCATGCTGTTCATGTGTAAATATTTGTGCATAGATATGTGTGTTTTTTTAAAAATAAAAACATTTGCTATAACATTTTATTTTTATTAAATCGAACCTCATACTGGAAGGTGTAAAATAAATTGTCTTTACTTTTTCCACTATTTTATGGATATTATCGGTGTTAATGCTACGTCAATACTCATTGAAACGTACAATCGCTTTATTATCTTTAAATTAGAATGAAAACATTTTGTGGTGTGCATTACGTAAAAGTATATACAAGTAGAAAGTAAAAAATACCAAGGAAGAGAATTATTATTATAGTAGTAAATAGGTAGGTTATTGGACCATTGCAATTGCTTCATTCTTTTCGGTATGGTGTGCCATTATATGTGTCTTTAAATTAATAGCTTTTACTGCTTTGTAGCTGCAGTGTTGCATTGATGGGGCTTCTATTTAGTATGGTGTGCAATGACATGATTCTTTAAAGTACCAGCACGTACTGCTTTGTAGTTGCAGTGAGGACATTTATGGGGCTTCTCTCCAGTATGGCGTGCCATGACATGATTCTTTAAAGTACGAGCATCTACTGTTCTGTAGCTGCAGTGAGGACATTGATGGAGCTTGTCTTCGGCATGGTGTGCCATTAAATGTGTCTTTAAATATATAGCTTTTACTGCTTTGTAGCTGCAGTGTTGCATTGATGGGGCTTCTATTTAGTATGGTGTGCAATGACATGATTCTTTAAAGTACCAGCACGTACTGCTTTGTAGTTGCAGTGAGGACATTTATGGGGCTTCTCTCCAGTATGGCGTGCCATGACATGATTCTTAAAAGTACGAGCATCTACTGTTTGGTAGCTGCAGTGAGGACATTGATGGGGCTTGTCTTCGGTATGGTGTGCCATTATATGTGTAGAAATATATTAGGATTACATAGATAAAACACAGACGCTAGGTTAACTCGTGTATTCCACCGTAGTTACAATGAGGCCATATGTTACATATGTATATAATGATCTTGATGTAAGTACAAAGTAGAGGCCACATCAATATTATTTTTTAGACCCCCCCTCAATTTAAAGTATCTTTACAAAAGTACTTTAAATTGCTTTCAATCATGTCCCAGTAAATAAAAAAATTGATTAATTAAGTAAATCAAACAGAATATTAAAATTATTTTGATCATATTCCAGTAAATCAAACAACATAGATTAATTAAGTAAATAAAACAAAAATATTGAGTCAATGCAGTGAAACTTCATTAATTCTCATCAATAGATAAAACAGCTAACGTTTCACAACCAATTTGTAATTTTTGAGTGGACAAAGGTTTAGTAAAGATGTCTGCCTTATTCAGATCCGATTCGATATATTCTAGCTTTATCAAATTTTTAGAAACTAAATCTTTTATAAAATTCGCCTTTATGTCTATATGCCTACAACGCTTTGAGTTCTCATAATTGTTAATCATATGAATGGCGCTCTGATTATCGCAATATAATATAGGGATGGAGTCATTTACATATAGATCTTTAACTAAATCGTATAAACCAATAAGTTCAGACGAAGTCTGAGATGCAGCATAGTACTCTGCTTTGGCTGTTGATAATGCTACTGACTGCTGCTTAACTGATGCCCATGAAATTAAATTATCTCCATAAAATATGGCAGATCCACTTGTACTTTTTCTGTCCTTTTTATCTCCTGCCCAGTCAGCATCCGTATAAGCCACCAAATCGTTTTTACCCTTTCTATAGACCAACCCAAAATTTTTAGTCCCGTTCAAATATTTTAGAATCCGCTTGCCTGCATTCCATAAACTTTTAGTGGGTTTATCCAAGTAGCGACTAAGATATGCAACAGCATACGTAATATCAGGTCTGCTCACCAGGCATAAATACATCAGACTACCTATAAGTTGTCTGTATGGGACATCGATTGTAAATTCAGAGGTATTAGGATCAGCATCATGAGCCATTGGAGTTATTGCCTTTTTACAATTCTCCATGTCAAACTTTTTCAAAATTATGTCTATGAAACCCTGCTGCGATATCTTTAGTGTTTGAGAATCCCTTTTAATATCCATTCCGAGAAAATGATTCGCAACTCCTAGATCTTTAATATCAAATTCCTTTTTTAATAGATTTACCATTTCATTTATTTCCTCCTGTAATCCAACTAAAAGAATGTCGTCCACAAAAATTAAAAGCCAAATAATATTTTTATAGTACAAACACACATCTCTTTCGGATCTTTTAAACCCCAATTCAATTAAAAAATCATTGAAACGCTCATTCCACCTTTTGGAAGCCACTTTTAAACCGTAGAGTGAGCGATTTAACTTTTGAATATTAGAATCACTATTGACACCTTCAGGTGTCCTTATATAAATATCATTTTCTAAAAACCCATTTAAAAATGCTCTCGGTACATCTAATTGTTTAATCTCGTAGTCATGATTAAGCGCAAATGAAAATAAAGTCCTGATACTACTCATCTTAGCGACAGGTGAGTATACATCATACGTGCACTTTTCCTGAAAGCCTCTAGCCACTAGTCTCGCTTTCTTTGCACCATTTTGCTTTGTGGTAAATACCCATTTTGTGTCTATGGCCTTTTCACCTTCAGGTATTGTTGTCGGAGGCCATGTTTCGAATTTTTTATGTGCTGTCAATTCATCATCGATAGCTTTCCTCCACTCCGGTCCAGCTTTAACGGCTTCTTGAAAAGTTTTAGGATTACCATCGTAAGACATAAGACAATAAGCTGAATAGAGTTCATATTCCTTTAAGTGAGAAGGAAGCTTTGTCTCCCGAGTTGATCTCCTTTCGTTATTAGAATTTAGTTCAGGTACAGTTGGTCCAACATTTATATCGTCATCAATTGGGAAACCATGTTTAAAAGATACATTGTCATTTGTTTCTTGAGTAAAATTTTTACTGTCAAAGTAATAATTATTTTCGTCAAATTTAACGTCACGTGAAATAATGATTTTATTTAATTGAGGGTCCCATAAACGATACCCATTTGAAGCATAGCCTACCATTCTAGCTTCATTAGCTCGTTGATCTAATTTATTCCCTTTAGGTAACTTATAATACCAAGCCTTACAACCAAAAACTCTTAGTTTCCCTAAATTTGTCTTACCAAGATATATATCTGCTGGAATTTTACCATCAAGCGCTCTTCTAGTTGGGGAACGATTAAGTTGATATGCAGCGCATCTCACTGCCTCCCCCCATAGATATTTGGGCAGAGTCCTATTGAGTCTCTCAGACACTCCACAACTTTGGGGTGAATATGTAGTATTAAACTCCATCCTTATACCGTTATTACTACAAAAATTTCTCAAATTATTACAAGTAAATTCGGTACCATTAACGACACGCAGCCGTGAAACATAAATATCAGACGCTCTTAACTGTTTAATATGATCTATAACCCGTTGAGTAGCTTCGGATTTTTGTTTAAGCAAATACAACATCGTAAAATGTGAAAAATCATCTACTACTGCAAGGTAGTATCGTTCCCCGTTAATGCTAGTGTGATTTGTAGGACCCCATACATCACAATGTAACAAATTACCTACGCGACTTAACCTGGGTTTAATAACATCTTTAAAAGGTGCTCTAGTAGCCTTTCCTTTTTGACACGAATCACACGGATCTTGACTATAAGGCAAACCCATTAAGCTTAAACCTCCTCTGTTCAAGTGGCCTAATCTTAAGTGCCAAATATTGGAAGTTTCACTGCTTACATTAAATGTATTTATTTCATTATTGACATATCTAAATTTTACTATAAATAGGTTTCTTATTAACTCACACATAAATAGGATAGAATCATTTCTTACGACAAAAGCCTTTTTGTCTTTAAAAATAATTTTGAAATTCGAATCAAGCAATTTTTTGACTGAAAGTAGATTACATGTTAAATGTTTTACTATAATTACATGAATACTGAAAACAATGTCATCACAGTTATCGGGTCGAACCCTTAAAATGCCACGTTTATTTGCCAATAATGTTTCACTAGCTAGCAACTTTAATGTTTAAAGGCGGAATACTCACAATATTCGTGACAAAATCAGCTGTTTCCGTGGTAACCATATGACTCGTAGCTCCAGAGTCGAGGACAAAATTCATGTAGCCTCTTGGTGGTCCAACATCTGCCGAAAATGCCACAAACGATACGTCTCGAAGACTCCCAGATGTTTCTAGATCACTTGAGGCAATAACGGATATATCCTCATCTTGTTGACAAACATTGCTGGTCATCTGACTTCTTCTGTTTTCATTCCAACGATTTTCATTGAAATTTCTCGATTGTTTTGAAAAATGTCTCTGCGGTGGAAAATTCTTATCATTCTTCCTGAAATTATTATTTACTTTTTAGGACAATTATATGACAAATCTCTACTATCACCACACTCATAGCATTTCTTAATTTGACTAAATGCTTTGAATGATGTATCAGTTTTATCACTACCATTTTGTAAGTGATTAATTTTTAGTTCAGCATCTAGTAATCGAGATTTAACAAAATCGAGAGTTAATTCGGTATCCATTGCTTCCAAAACAGTAACTACTTTTTCGTATTCGTTTGGGATTGTCAATAGTAGGTGACAAACGAGATCGTCTTGTTCGAGTTTAGAGCCCATTGACTCGAGGTCCCTCACGAGATTGTCAAATTTATTAAAATGTTCTTGTAGAGAAGTCGTACACTTTAAAATTAAAAGTTTTTTACGTACCAGTAGTTTTGATATAGCACTTTTTCTTTCAAAAATGTTGCTTAAAGCAGACATCATGTCGTTTGCCGTTCCACAACTTCTCACGTAATCAATATGGCGATCGGTAATACAGTTGATAATAATGTTTTTGGCTTTCTTGTCCAATTCCTTGTTGCTGCTAGTGATTTCCACATCTTTTTCCAGTACTGATTTTTTTTCTAATAACATTAACACTCTGAATTTCCAGTTGTGAAAATTATTGTCCGTCAACTGAGGGTATGTTAACGTGTGTCCCGTAGCCATGACTGTCTCTCACGTTAATTTTTCTTTTCCAACACAAAACACGTCACTATCCAAAAACAAACAACCGGTAAAATTCCCTTTACTCACACAAAGTACTTTTTGAACATGACTGGGCCCATAACCTGTAGAAATATATTAGGATTACATAGATAAAACACAGACGCTAGGTTAACTCGTGTATTCCACCGTAGTTGTTTTAGTTACAATGAGGCTATATGTTACATATGTATATAATGATCTTGATGTAAGTACAAAGTAGAGGCCAATGCCACATCAATATTATTTTTTACAATATGTCCCTTTAAATGATGAGCTGTCACCACTTTGTAGTTACAATGCAGACATTGATGGGGCTTTTCTCCAGTATGTTGTGCCATTATATGATCCTTTAAATGATGAGCTTGCACCGCTTTGTAGTTACAATGCAGACATTGATGGGGCTTTTCTCCAGTATGGTGTGCCATTATATGTTTCTTTAAATGGTGAGCTTGCACCGCTTTGTAGTTACAATGCAGACATTGATGGGGCTTTTCTCCAGTATGGCGTGCCATGACATGATTCCTTAAAGTACGAGCATCTACTGTTTTGTAGCTGCAGTGAGAACACTGATGAGGCTTTTCTACAGTATGGTGTGCTATTATGTCATTCTCTAAAATGACTCCCACTTTACCATCACATGACATTATATGTGTCTTTAAAGTATTTTCATGAACTTCACCTGAAAAAAACATTAGAACAATATTACTTCTGGTAAGTAAAGAATTATTTAAAAGTGTTTCTTAAATTTCTTCTGGTTTTCATTTTTTATTCTTCATAGGTGCCATATTTTTGTTGCTCTTTATATTTGTCCCACAATCGGTTGTCTTCTACAGTTCATTTGAGACAAAGCTGGCAATGAATATAAATAAGAAAGAAAACATGACACCAATCGAGAAAATATGACAAAAATGAAAACCATTCATTACTGAATTCAAAAGCTAACAAATACATTTTTTTTCTCACAGTAACTATGATTTTTATTAATTATAGAAATGTAAATAGTGTAATAGCAATAAAGCATTAGAGATGTAAGATCATATTCAGACTATATTTTCAGCTCAGCATTTGTTGAACATACAAAGGGAAAGCAGAAATACTTCCATCTTTCCGTTTTAAGTTAACAAAATTTAATTAAATCTTATCATGTAACTGTGATCCCCTGGCACAATTAATATGAAGCTTTATCACTTAATAACTTATAATCACCTTGAAACATTAAATGATTTTGTATAAATAAATAACAGTGTGGGTCCTAATAATGGGCGGTTCTCCAAACATGTACTGAAGATGTAGAAGGCTGGATGGGCTTCCTGTCCACAATATTGAAGGTGCAGCTGGCCAAGGGAACGGGAAGGAAAGAGCAACACCATCAAAAATTCACAACAATATACCAATCGACATGTTTACGTAGCGCGGATTCAAATGTGTCACTACAATCAACACATTTAGTAAGGTGGCTATGGCATACGAGGTGCGGGACAAATCGTCGGACGCTATTCTGCAAGCCGTCAACTTGTCGTCCCAGTTTTATGGCATCCCGAGTGCATTTCGTCGGATGGTGGGAGAGAGTTCGACAATGCCAAAGTTCGCACTGAGATGAAAAATAGAGACGTGGTGTGGCATATTAATACCCCGGGACATCTCAAAAGTAGAGGAAACGTTGAGCGCCTGCACAGCACCCTCAGCGATCACCTGCGGGTATACTAGGTTAATAAGAGGATGCCAGCTGATGTTGCGATGCCAATGGCGGTGGCGGCGTATAACCACTAGATTCACACCACCACGGGATTCGCGCCGTTTGAAATTATCTTTGGGTTACGCGCGAGACCGCGAAATCGGGCAGAGACGGCGGCAGATGAAGGGAGCACGGAACAGCTCGTGAACACTCACATGCGGCTGGGAAAATGTGGCGTAAAGTGCACGATCGTATATCGGGGGAAAAAACCAAACGCGTTGCGAGGGCAAATATGAAAGTCCGGGTCAGAATGGGGTCGATTACGATCGGGACCGTCGTTTATAGGAAATTAGGTTCCAACCGGAGTAAAGAGCCGGTCCGATATGAAGGCCCTTTCAAGGTTGTTGTGATCCGAGAACTTAATCTTGTAACTATCGAGAGTGTGGACCACCAAAGGAAACGGCGGACGGTTCATATTAAACAACTTAAACTCCCACGCTAAGGGGGGGGGGGAGCTTGAGTAAAATGATGTGTCCTCGATCCGACACGAAGCAAGTAATTGTGTTGTGATAGGTCACAATTTTAATATATGGGACATTTAGACAGAGAGTTCTGTTCTTAGTTTTTATAGTATTATTATTTTGTAGGAGGTATTATTATTTTATTCTGTACATTTATATTTTTTTTGTCTCGTTTGAATGTGTGTTTAGCAGTGAGATGGATTATAGATTGTGTATGCTGGCCTTGGCCATTGGAATTTTATTCTAATGTATTAAAATGTTAGTATGTTTATTTTGTACAATCGAGTTGGTAAATGTTAAAAGCTATATAAAAATTTGAAATTTAAAATTAATTAATACTTTATTATGAACATATTGTCAACCCAGCAATGTAAAAACTGGAAAATTAGAAATGCATGGTATTATAGTTAAAAGTTAAGATGTCTGTAAGGTACAATTACATTTTTAATGTAAATGGTTGAAATGCAAAATATAAAATTTTGGTGACACATAATCGGATATTGTCATTTAATTATAAGAAAAGGCAAATTGTTTAAGTGCTAAAAAACTGAATAGTAAAATCAAAAAGTGAAGTGGAATAAAAAATTTTTATCGACAAGCTCAAATTTTTTTTAAATCGGAGCGGACCCGAATGTTGTGATATTTAATATTATAGACTTTGTATATCAAGAAATTGAATTATAATTATGTTATTCAAATCATATATCAAGAAGGCAAAAATAAAAACAATTGAGAGTGGAGGAAAAAAAAAAAGGGAGTATAGTTGTTGTTATGATGAGAACATAGCATTATTCACTCTAGTTTTGGGATCAGCCCAGTATATAAGTATATGACTAGTGATCACAGTAAAAATTTTTATAAGTTATTTGTTGTTGGCCTGGAAGCGGAACGGAAGAGAAAAAGCACCAGGAAGAAAAACCAAGAAGAAAAGGAAAAGAAAAAAATTGACAGGTAATTAATATAAGTTTTTTTTTGTAATTAAATATAATCTTTTGCCAGAATTATTTTTGTTGGTAGAACCTAAAAAACATTAGATAATAAGTAAATAAAATAAATTTAAAGTTAAAAATAAAAATAATATCATTGAAGAACGTAATAATATATTGTTGTGATATTTTGATGTGGTGATTTTTAATGGTGTTTTTGAGATAAACTCGAAATTAGCGAGCGTTGATGAACAATATACGACTCGTGGTTCACGATTCATGAATGTTTAAACACTATTCATTGCATTGTATCTACCATTAATATTTACAATAGAAATAATATCAATAATTAAATATAAATATTTTAATTTATTAAACTCAAAACAAGAAAGGTAATAATATCCAAAACAACTGGCAATGAACAACCAGTTGAAAGATCAATAAGGCAGCGGAGAGGTACGAGATACAGAATACCGAGAAGCCCACTCACTCTTTCACTGACGGCCCGACTGAGAAGACCAAGGAAGAATCCGGCTCTCATTTCACTTTCACTCGGCACGACAACAAGGGATGAGCCAGGTAGCAGCCCACGCTACGAGATAGAAGCCGCTATCCGGACCTCGCTACAAGGACGGGAAGAAGACACCATAGATGACGCTACGCCACAAAGAAAAACTGGCTAGTCTCGCGTTTAGTAATAAGGTACAAATTTAAATTTAGTTTAATAATGTTATTTTATTTTATTTTTAAATCAATTTGTGTAAATAAACAATTATTCCTTTTGCCAGAATTATCCTAATTTTATTAACACAACCTTAAGATAAATATAAAGTTAAATAAGTAAATAAATTATATAAAAAATATATAATTAAAATATATGATAATAAATATTTTAATAATATGTGTGTATTTTTTATATGTATACACAATTAAACCTGAACTAAATGTTACATAATTTATTGAGAAACGCTTCAGTAATGCTTTGGTATACTCACCATCATCCAATATTAGTTCTTCTTCTTTGAAACGGATTAGACTACCTGCAAATAAGAATAAAATTGTCAATTTAACCAATTAAAATATTTCTTATACTTTTTAATAAAACAAAAAAAATATATTAGTGACCAACCAGTCAAAAATGAAGTATATTCTTAAACTTCTTTTCCCCCTCCCCCTTCGTGAGGTGAACCTCAAAAGAGGTTTATATATTCTTAAACATAGAATTAAATGTCTATGGAATTCCTCCTGAGAAACTGTATGTGTGTAATGTACTGGTCTTCCGGCTCCTTTCTCTCTTACTACCCATGGAGATATTGGGTCCATCTGACTCGAAAGGGCAGACTTCTTTAAGTCTGTAGCAATTAGCTCGGGTAGTCTTAAGTTGAGTTTGCCTTTCCCAAGCAATTCGAACCAGGGAGCATGAGTAGAGGGGAGTGACGGGAAGAATGTTGGGCCCGTGCGCATCTCTCTTCTCACTACCTCACCCGCAAACCCAAGGTAGACATAGAATACAATAATGTTTAAGGTCATTGCATGTTGACAAGTCGTTTGCCGACTCTTTTCTGGTCCGTTATGTCATCATCAACAAGGAAAAATTTCAGGTCGCTTGTGATCGTCTAACAGAGAGGACCAAGATTCAGTGATGAATATAAGGTCATCAACGTTCAGTGAACATAACTTGCTGTACCAGTTCGGCTTTTCTGCAAAGTCTGGAGCCACCATTTCAAGAAATTTTGAATGATATTGCGGATATTAGCAGAATTGCAAATTCCCTATTTAACCACAAGCAGCAGTTACTCCCAACTACAGTTATTAGGAAGAATAGTCTTTGGAAAACTGTCTAAACTTTACTGATAGTGAATTCTAATATTGTCACTCATTTCTATACTATAAATAAAATGATTAAAATTGTTGCTATTAAATACTCTTTTATCTGTCATCAACTGTGTGATATTACACCAGAAATAAATGTGATAAAAATAATAATGGTTTTTCGGCAACTAAGACCATTGCATCTACCAGAAATACCAATTTTAATTATGACATTATGAACAAATATTGTAAATTAACATAACTACTTAAGCAATCCAACATAATATTACAAATAAAAGCACTGCATATTTTAAAGATGGTCCAAGTCAGAATGTTCACATGGTTTAAAGTGTATTTAACTTGTCATTAAGTATGCACTAAACTTCATCATATCCAGAAACTCATTCAGAAACATTCTAATTTAAAATCATATATTTACAAAAAAACAAAAACATAAATTGTAAAATGTCTTTGTCGCAAATCGCAAGGTTTTAACAACATTAGCCAATTATAAGCTCAGAAGGATTAGAAGTCTTAAATCTTGATGTACCGATTATTTAATGTTCTGTGAGAAATAATTATAAAAATAAATCATTAAAACTATAAAAAAAAACTATGTTTCGAACTTTTTCTCACAGCTTCGCGGATATATTTTGCATGTATGTCAGATTGGTAGAAAATCGGGGATGATTTTTTGTTACCAATTAGGATATTCATAAGAACAATATTTCTATATGTACTGCATTTTATCACTTGTTATTAACTTTGGAAAATTTGTGAAAAGTTTTGGCATTGCAATTAATAAATAATTCATTTTTACAGAACCCGTTTCGAAAGTCCAATAATTTACTTAATAGCAAAATCAAACCGGCGAGCGTCAAGAAAGAGATAAAATGAGTAAACCTGTGGTCTTTGCTGGTGGCCTAGTTGGCAGGCAGCTTTATTCGTATTGATCTGATTCCATAAGATCATAGAAGGTGCGCCCCGACAGTGCACTTTGTTCAGGAGAAGAGGAACAGGGTAGGTATTATAGGTAGTTTATGTGGTCTTGGAATGACCACGAATTCACACTCGGTATCTAAGGGTAGGCGAAAGTCGTCCGGATCTCAAAGGCGAGTGTGAACTGGAGAAAGGCAGACTGGATCTGGCACTGGAAGTGCAGAGAGAGAGAGAGAGAGAGAGAGCAGTGTTCTTCAGGTGCCGGGTTCCGTAAGTCCAATTCCTCCCCCCCCCTTAAAAATGATTATTTTCATTATAGACCCTCACTCGAATCTATTCACATTGCAGTTTCATATTTTCTGTAGCATCGCTACATTATATACAAGGTCTGCATTCCGTAGAAAATTATATAATTTAATACAAGTATATTGATACACATTATACTTAACTTCTTTGATAAGACTCTATAAGGCGATGGGCTGTGACAAAGCCCCAAATCTGGGCCTTATATAGGCAAGTCAGAGGTAGGGGTAGCCTCACCCTGCCCCCTAGTGACCTTCAGCTGTTTCCTGCACTAGTTTCTCCCTCTCTTAGCTGGCGCCCCTTGAAGGTTTTTATTATTAAAACATGGAAACATAGGTGGATATTTTCTGGGCCGAGAAGAGAGGAACTTCTTTCTATTTATTCGTGGGGAAGAAGTTGACACAACAATGACCATTCTGAAAAAATTCTAAACATCTTTTGTTCAGGGTATTTCCCCATATTCCCACTCTGAGAGTTAGAACTGGGGAACTAGAAATTTGGCTAATGGATCCCGGGATAATAAATAATTATATTATTTATTTGTATTATTGAACTCTCTATATATAAAACATTATTTATTTATTTGGTTTGATTTATATTTTATTATAACCAAGAACCATTTATTCTATTACTTCGGTATGTGTATATTATTTTAACAGCCAGAGGTTATTTGTATGTTTTACTCGTCATCGAGGAACATTTTAAATATCTAATAATTTTCAAATGGAGGCCTGGAAACTGTTAGAGATGAAAGCCTGTTTGGAGACCCGGAAGAGTGCCTGGAGGCAGTGCAGTATTTCCTGTACCATGCGACCAAGGCAAAAACAGTGCTCGAAATGAGAGGAACGTGGCCAACGTCCCACTGCCATTGTGGGCTTTAGAGAACCCACTGACAGTAACTACAAAAGCTAATAACTTTCAACTGTTCCAGCCGCTGTTGGAGTACAGCAGGGATCTCCACGCCCGAAAGACTCTGCTGAGATACCTTATCCACCCAAGCATACTCTGTACTTCGAGGAACTTGTTCTTTGTACAGAGCCGCCCATCTTCAGGAACCAGGTCCCATCTCTCTCCCTGGCAAAAGGACCATCCAGGAAACTCCTCATTGAGGAGATGGTCCAGATTGAAGACCTGCATATACCCATGACTTGGTTAACATTTCTCTAACTGAAAAGCATGAATTGTGAAATGTTAGCAGCATGTATTCCACCAGAATTCTCAGTAAGATCATGCTGTTTATGTGTAAATATTTGTGCATAGATATGTGTGTGTTTTTTTAAATAGAATTATTTTTATTAAATCGAACCTCATACAGGTAGGTGTAGAATGTCTTTACTTTTTCCACTATTTTATGGATATTACCGGTGATAATACTACGCCAACGCTCATTGAAACGTACAATCGCTTTATTATCTTTAAATAAGAATGAAAACATTTTGTGGTGTGCATTATGTAAAAGTAAATACAAGTAGAAAGTAAAAAATACCAAGGAAGGAAATTATTATTATATTATAGGTAGGTTATTGGACCATTGTAATTGCTTCATTCTTTTCGGCATGGTGTGCCATTATATGTGTCTTTAAACGATGAGCTTGCACTGCTTTATAGTTGCAATGAGGACATTGATAGGGCTTTTCTCCGGTATGGTGGGCCATTATATGTTTCTTTAAATTAGTAGCTTGTACTGTTTTGTAGCAGCAGTGAGGACATTGTTAGGGCTTGTCTTCGGCATGGTGTGCCATTATATGTTTCTTTAAATGATTAGCTTGTACTGCTTTGTAGCTGCAGTGTTGCATTGATGGGGCTTCTATTTAGTATGGTGTGCCATGACATGATTCTTTAAAGTACCAGCACGTCCAGCTTTGTAGTTGCAGTGAGGACATTGATAGGGATTCTCTTCAGTATGGTGTGCCATGATGTGATTATTTAAAGCAACAGCTTGTACTGCTTTGTAGTTACAATGGAGACATTGATGGGGCTTTTCTTCAGTATGCCGTGCCATTATATGTGTCTTCAAATGATGATTTTGTACTGCTTTGTAGCTGCAGTGAGGACATTGATGGGGCTTCTCTCCAGTATGGTGTGCCATTATGTGTGCCTTTAAATGATGAGCTTGCACCGTTTTGTAGTCACAATGCAGACATTGATAGGGTTTCTCTTCAGTATGGCGTGCCATGATGTGATTCTTTAAAGCACCAGCTTGTGTTGCTTTGTAGCTGCAGTAAGGACATTGATGGGGCTTTTCTTCAGTATGGCGTGCCATGACATGATTCTTTAAAGTACGGCCATCTACTGTATTGTAGCTGCAGTGAGGACATTGATGGGGCTTGTCTTCGGCATGGTGTGCCATTATATGTGTCTTTAAATATATAGCTTTTACTGCTTGGTAGTTGCAGTGAGGACATTGATGGGGCTTCTCTTCAGTATGACGTGACATGACATGATATTTTAAAGTTTGAGCAACTACTGTTTTGTAGCTGCAGTGAGGACATTGATGGGGCTTTTCTGCAGTATGTTGTGCCATGACATGACTCTTCAAATTATGAGCATCTACTGTTTTGTAGCTGCAGTGAGGACATTGATGGGGCTTGTCTCCGGTATGGTGAGCCATTAAATGTTTCTTCAAATTGTGAGCAAGCACTGCTTTGTAGTTGCAATGAGGACATTGATGGGGCTTTTCTCCAGTATGGCGTGCCATGACATGATTCTTTAAAGTACGAGCATCTACTGTTTTGTAGTTGCAGTGAGGACATTGATGGGGCTTCTCTTCAGTATGACGTGCTATGATGTGATTCTTTAAAGCACCAGCGTGTACTGCTTTGTAGTTACAATGCAGACATTGATGGGGCTTTTCTCCAGTATGGTGTGCCATTATATGTTTCTTTAAATGGTGAGCTTGCACCGCTTTGTAGTTACAATGCAGACATTGATGGGGCCTTTCTCCAGTATGGCGTGCCATGACATGATTCCTTAAAGTACGAGCATCTACTGTTTTGTAGCTGCAGTGAGAACACTGATGAGGCTTTTCTACAGTATGGTGTGCTATTATGTCATTCTCTAAAATGACTCCCATTTTACCATCACATGACATTATATGTGTCTTTAAAGTATTTTCATGAACTTCACCTGAAAAAAATATTAGAACAATATTACTTCTGGTAAGTAAAGAATTATTTAAAAGTGTTTCTTAAATTTCTTCTGGTTTTCATTTTTTATTCTTCATAGGTGCCATATTTTTGTTGCTCTTTATATTTGTCCCACAATCGGTTGTCTTCTACAGTTCATTTGAGACAAAGCTGGCAATGAATATAAATAAGAAAGAAAACATGACACCAATCGAGAAAATATGACAAAAATGAAAACCAATCATTACTGGTATAGCATGAATTCAAAATTTAACAAATAAATTTTTTTTTTGTATTCCTCACAGTAACTATGATTTTTTTAGTTTTAGAAATGTAAATAGTGTAATAGCAATAAAGCAATAGAGATGTAAGATATATTATATATTATATAGTATATTTTCAGCTCAGCATTTGTTGAACATACAAAGAGAAAGCAGGAATACTTCCATCTTTCCGTTTTAAGTTAACAAAATTTAATGAAATTTTATCAAGTAACTGTGATCCCCTGGCACAGTTTTTATGAAGCTTCATCACTTAATAACTTATAATCACCTTGAAACACTAAATGATTTTGTATAAATAAATAATAGTGTGAGTCGTAATAATGGCCTGTTCTTGAAAAATGTATTTATTAATATAATATGTCAGGGGTTTCTGGAGTGTGTATTTGGGTATATGGTAAGAATGAATATGGAACTAGAATATTTATAATACAGAGGTATTAACTTATAATGGCCTTTAAGAGTCCTGGGAAATCACATCATTATAATAACTTCTATGACTGCCCATTATAAATAAATTTATATAACGCCAACATTTTTGACAACTAGATTGTCTTGGTTACATTGGGGCATGGAATAAATCCAATCAATATTAAGCAATCTTATTTTTATTAAAACTTCAATACCAATGATCAACATTCAGAGTTTGATAGAGTAATCAAATCTCATACTTTAAATAAATAAATGGCATCCCTAACTTAATTGAATAAAATATTTTAATTATTCGACTGGAGCATAGAGGCTTTACTATTAGAATAAGTGGCAGTTAAGGCCTGGGCACTGTCAGTCTTAATACCAAAACATTGGGATGTAAACATTCCGATTGTATGTGTATAGGATTAAGAGCTACGAATAAAGCAGTCTTGTACTATCGTTTGCCCTATTTATTTCTATTACCTCTTTCTCGATCTTATAGTAATAGTACATACATTGATATATGGTGGGTGATACATTGGTAGACTCTCACTACCTTCCTGACTCCATCCGCCTTTCTAGGCATTCCACACCCCAAATCCTTCTCATAAATCCTTCAAATAGGGGTCTCCCCTTAGTGAAAGGCACTTTCCAGCCAAGAATAATTTTCCTTATTTTTCCCACATTCCTATTTTTATAAGTTTGAGAGCTTAGAAAAAAAAAAAAAAAAAAAAAAAGATACATTGAATATAAATTTTCCTACATTGGTTATATTTTCATATATTATATTGTTATGATATTATAATGTTATGATTTTTGATTGTGTCTTTGAAATAAACTCGGAATTAGCGAGCGTTGAAGAACGTAATACGATCCGTGGTTTTTATTGTCGTTATATTAACTATTAATATTATTAATAAAAATAATATCAATAATTTAGTATAAATATTTCATTTCATAAACTTCAAAATTAAGTAAAGTATAAATATCCGAACAACCAAAGAGATCAAGAGTCAAGAAAGCAGCGGTAGGTAGTATAGAAACCGGCAGAGAACGAAAGAACACACTCTTTCATCTGGGACCCACGCACGCTACGGCCTCCTATGTGCCCGAGGTCAGACCTTTTTACTTTCACCCGGAACGAGAAGAAAGGACACTGAAGTAAGATAATCTGGATCATGCGATGCAGATTAGAGGAAGACAATCCGAATCACGCAATAGAAGATGACCATCGAGAATATCAACAAAGAAACACTGGCCAGTATTAGTATAACGTTACGAATAATTATAAGGTACCATTTTAATTTAGATTTATTAGTATTCTTTTATTACGTACGTATTTAATTTGTATCCTTTAAAAACGGAAGTTAAATTTTAGAAACAAATAACTTGGATAAATAATAAACCGGTAATTGATCCTCATGTAATACAAATAATTAGTAATCATGATAAGTAAGAGATTCAGCAATTTGAAAATTCTGACCCAGTAGAAATTATAAGTAAAGTAAAAAGTACAATAGATAAAAGTTTGAATTGAAATAGATTCGAATTTAACATTTTATCTCAATTTAGTGAAATTCCCCTTGGCGAGTTCAATATGAACAACATAAAAATAAACAAAATGACAAAATTTAAAAATAACTCCAGGGATGTTTTTAATACTATCGAATATAATTATAAAAAGAAAAGGAAAAAAGAGCTATACTTATTATTATTATGAAATAATGGTAATCGGATATTATCGGCCGAGATTAGCAAAATTGCAAATTCCCTATTTAACCACAAGCAGCAGTTACCCCCAACTACAGTTATTAGGAAGAATAGTCTTTGGAAAACTGTCTAAACTTTACTGATAGTGAATTCTAATATTGTCACTCATTTCTATATTTTAAATAAAATGATTAAAATTCTTGCTATTAAATACTCTTTTATCTGTCATCAACTGTGTGATATTTCACCAGAAATAAATGTGATAAAAATAATAATGGTTTTTCGGCAACTAAGACCATTGTATCTACCAGAAATACCAATTTTAATTATGACACTATGAACAAATATTGAAAATTAACATAACTACTTAAATAATACAACATAATATTACAAATAAAAGCACTGCATATTTTAAAGATGGTCCAAGTAAGAATGTTCGCTTGGCTTAAAGTGTATTTAACTTGCCATCAAGTATGCACTAAAATTCATTATAATCAATAAAAATTAATGCCAGACCCAAAGCAAGGAATGATGTCAGCCTATTTTGGGTTGCTGGACATACCAGGTATAGATTGCAATGAGAGAACAGATGAATTGGCTAAGCAAGGAGTGAACTCATCATTTGTTCCATCCTAAGTCTGCCTAGATCCACATTTGCCTCCATGTAGGAACGGTGGATATGGGCCAGGAGATGACGGACAAGCAATAGTCTAACAATGTCGGCTGTGGAATAACAAGCCCTCCAAGGAAAACAACTCATCGTTAACAACCTGCAGCTGGCAATACATTAGCCTTATAATAGGCATTTTCAACAAGCACTCTAATTAAAACAGACACCTATTCTTAATAGGCATCTCTGAACTCAATTAGTCTTCTCAATGGAGAAGGAAAACTCCAACCAATTCATAGGAGAATGCAAACCATTTAGCAAACTAAGTTTTAACATCTCAGGGTGTCATAGTATTCGATTAGGAGAACGTGGCTCTATCAAATAGAGATCATTACTTGACTTCTCAACTTGAGAGCTCAAGGAGGTATGTAAATATGTGGAAAACTCCAACCAATTCATAGGAGAATGCAAAGCACTTAGCATTGTGGGATATTTTAGACATTTTCCCAGATAGTAGACAGGCACGCACATGTGAGGCAAGCAGATATGTTTATAATATATGAGCAGACAAAAAAGAAATTCTGGTTGTCCAAATACAACTTACAAATATATTACGCACAGATTCCCCCCTCCACCTATCTACCTAATGAAGCACAATATACCAATGCATGCAAATTAATACTAATCAAGAATAAAGCAATTATGTGTGACAAATATATACATTGAAGACCTGAACACTATTAGACATTTGCACGTATTGATATAATGAAAGATACTTCAGTATTGCTTTAGTGTACTCACCATCATCAATAATTAGCTCTTCTTCTTTACAGTGGATTGGATCACCTGCTTATAACAGTAAGAAATTATTTACTTATATATAATGAAGCGAACAATCTTAAAATAGTCAAAAACATTTATTATAACATTATTGTTAGATTAAGATGTGTGCTCCATCTCAGCTCAATTCCAGAGCTATTAATCTAAGTCATAGCACAACATAGTAATATACATTTGCACGTATTCATTAATGAGAGATACTTCAGTATTGCTTTAGTGTACTCACCTTCATCCATAATTAGCTCTTCTTCTTTACAGTGGATTGGATCACCTAATTATAACAGTAAGAAATTATTTACTTATATATAATGAAGCGAACAATCTTAAAATAGTTAAAAACATTTATTATAACATTATTGTTACATAAGGATGTTTGCTGCATCTCAGCTCAATACCAGAGCTATCAATCTAAGTCATCGCACAACATAGTAATAGACATTTGCACCTATTCATTAATGAGAGATACTTCAGTATTGCTTTAGTGTACTCACCATCATCCATAATTAGCTCTTCTTCTTTACAGTGGATTGGATCACCTAAATATAACAGTAAGAAATTATTTACTTATAAATAAGGAAGTGAACTGTCTTAAAAGATAGTAAAGAATGGTTCATGAGAACCAAGATTCGGTGATGAATAAAAATTCATCTATGTTAAGTGAACATGGCTTGTTCTTCAGCTTTTCTGCCGAATATGTCTGGAGACATTCTGTATACCACCTTTTCTAGAAATTTTGAATGACATAGCAAAGGAGATTGGCAGAGTTGCCAATTCCCTATTCAACTATAAGCAGCAGTTACTACCATGTACAGTTCTTAGTAAAAATGATCTTGGGAAAACCTAAACTTTATTGATAGTGAACTCTAATATCATCATTCTTTCTAAATTATAAAATGATTAAAATTGTTGCTATTAAATACTCTTTTATATGTCATCAACTGTATGATATTTCACCAGAAATAAATGTGATCAAAATAATAATCGTTTTTCGGCAACTAAGACCATTGTATCTGCCAGAAATTTAAATTTGGATTATGACATTATGAACAAGTATTGATAATTAATATAACTACTTCAGTATAATCAATAAAAATGAATGCCTGACCCAAAGCAAGGAATGATGTCAGCCTATTTTGGGTCGCTGGACATACCAGATATAGATTGCAATGAGAGAACAGATGAATTGGCTAAGCAAGGAGTGAACTCATCATTTGTTTATTCTAAGTCTGCCTAGATCCACATTTGCCTCCATGTAGGAACAGTGGATATGGGCCAGGAGATGATGGACAAGCAATAGTCCAACAATGTCGGCTGTGGACAAACAAGCCCTCCAAGGTAAAAAACTCATCGTTAACAACCTGAAGCTGGCCTTAGAAAAGGCATTTTTGCCAAGAACTGCAGATAAACCCAACACCTATTCTTAATAGGCATTTCTGAACTCAAATAGTCTTCTCAATGGAGAAGGAAAACTACCAATTCTTAGGAGTATGCAAAACATTTAGCAAACTAAGTTTTAACATCTCAGGGTGCGATAGGATTCGATTAGGAGTACAAACCTCCATCAAATAGAGATCATTACTTGACTTCCTAAAGAGCTCAAGGAGGTATGTAAATATGTGGCAAGGAAATATTTATATAGCTTAAGGGCAGACAAAAAGGAAACATGGGTCTGGTTGTCAGGCCAATAAAAGCTACATAGGTTCCCCTCCATCTAATTATCTAATAGCAAACTCCCAGCTGATAAAATGAAGCACCAATGGCACATGTTATATGCACCTTTCAAAAACATAATGGCCATTGATATTACTTAAGGAAGGAAAATAATAACTCTTGTAGGAGATTTTAGACAAATTTTGCCGAAAATTGCATCAAGTATTCTCAAAAAAAAAACAACTTACAGTCAAATTCTTCTTTGATTTCTTGCTTGATGACCATAGAAGATTCTTTGACATCTGTAAATAAAACAATCAAATTTATTGAAAATCTGACTAGAATAAACGTTCTACATTTCTATTAAAAAAGCGGTTAAGACATAGTAGTTACAATACCTGTGGTATCCATCTTAATAAATGTAATGCAAAACCTGACTTGAAATAACAACTGTTGCCGCATGAATCTAGAGTCGTTCGTGAAGGAGCGTCACAAGCGGCTGCCAAAGAACTATTTCATCTTTCATGTTTTAGTACTTGCCTTAAATGTATTTACATAGTCCTTGTTCGTATACTCTTTACCATTATCAGTTCTCAGAATTTTAATTTTGCGTCCTGTCTGCTTTTCCACTATTTTTTTAAACTGTTTAATCCCCTCCAAAGTCTGATATTTATATTTTATATAAAATAATTGTTGTAAAATTCACCAACATCTGGAGTAGAAATATCTACATCCGCCCCAATAGATGTGTTCGTCATTGGTCCACATAGGTCACTGTGAATTAAGTATAAAATTGCTGGCTCTTGATTTGCTTGTCACAAATGGTGTTCGTGTTTGCTTTACCTCTAAGCTTGTTGACACCACAAATCATACAACTAGGAATCATCTTCATGTTAGTCCAAATGAGATGGCCAAGCCTTTCTACGCAAGGGGAAATAAACAAATTCTGTATTTGGATAAGTGTCAAGTCTCAGGGCTGAAGCATTTACGCTGTATCCCTCATCTGTAATGTAACACCGATCTGGGTAGAAGCAAAACATTAATTCGCGTCATAAATGTAAAGCAGTATTGTTGTTGTAATCCACAGTTACAATGCTTTCTCAAGGTTAGAATCCCGAAATCTCAACTTAAATTCACAGATTGAAAGTGCTCGAAAGAGGTTGAGAAAATGTGAAAACGACAAGGGAAGAATATTAAATGCAAATTTTGACTCCGTGGTTGAAATAAAAACGCTGGCTACATTCGCTTAAAGCAATTTAATGACTGCATTGAGCCGGAACCTTCTATTATCGCTTGCAACAAAATTGCCCGATAACTTCGGGTAGATGTTTTGTTTTCTTTTTCAATGTTAAATAACATCGTAAGTGACGGACAACATAATTTTGTGGAAAAAATTTTGAAATGTACAAGATCGTATATTTTTTTTTATAAACGTGTTGAAAATTAACTTTTTCTAACATTATTTTTATAATTCTTTTTTTTTTAATAGTTTGTACTTGATATACGGACATTATACTAAATCAAACTTATAATATGTCAATAAATAATTTTATTGCATCGCGTATTACTGATTACTATTTTAGATTTCATTACACCAAAAAATGTTGTAAATTAAACAAAAAAAGATTTTGGCCTGTTTTAGGTGTTATATACATGATCTCACACACTTTGGGGGTTTACTGCACGAAAATCCGTTAAACTTAGTTGCAGAGACTTTAAAACTAAAAATTATTAGCTGTTTTTTATTTCAAATCACTGGTGTGAAGTTAAATAATTATTGGTTTATGAGAAAGCATAGTTACAGGGTCAGGATACAAATCTGAGATTTTTTAATTTTCATTCAGAAACATTCTAATTTAAAATCATATATTTACAAAAAAACAACAACATAAATTGTAAAATGTCTTTGTCGCAAATCGCAAGGTTTTAACAACATTAGCCAATTATAAGCTCAGGAGGATAAGAAGTCTTAAATCTTGATGTACCGATTATTTAATGTGCTGTGAGAAATAATTATAAAACTAAATCATTAAAACTATCAAAAAAACAAACAATGTTCGAACTTTTTCTCACAGCTTCACAGATATTTTGCATGTATGTCAGATTGGTAGAAAATCAGGGATTCTTTTTTGTTACCAATTAGGATATTCATAAGAACAATATTTCTATCTGTACTGCATTTTTTCACATGTTATTAACTTTGGACAATTTGTGAAAGTTTCGGCATTGTAATTGATAAATAATTCATTTTTACCAGAGCCCATTTCGAAAGTCCAATAATTTACTTAATAACAAAATCAAACCGGCGAGCGTCAAGAAAGAGATAAAATGAGTAAACCTGTGGTCTTTGACGTTTGCTGGTGGCCTAGTCGGCGGGCAGCTTTATTTGTATTGACCTGACTCCATATGATCTTAGAAGGTGTGCACCGACAGTGGACTGTGTTAAGGAGAAGAGGAACAGGGTAGGTATTATAGGTAGTTTATGTGGTCTTGGAATGACCACGCATTCACACTAGGTGTTGTGTCTATCGAACTATCGTTTCATCGATTAGGTGAAGTTGTTGTTACCTAAGGATAGCCGCTTTTCATGTTCATGTTCAATTATGTTTCAAACACGTAATAAAGCAGTGTGCTCAATAAGTCTTTTTCTATTTAAAATTCAACCAGTACATAATAAACTGGCGACTAGGATCAAAATCGAACTTTGGGTGTTACAGTGAACTGTTAATGGTTGTGAATTATTATTTATTATAAATACTGACTGTAAGTAGTTTGTCTACATCGTGTTCAAGAACTTGGATCTGTATTATTACATTGGAAGTAATCATAAATAAACTATATTCAATTCCAGGTAAGGTGCAATATTAATATTAGACACGACAAGAAATTAAATATGTATCCTGAACAATTTAAACAATTTATGGCTGCTCAACAAGCACAATTTTCTGCCGCACCTAAAGAAGTTTCTAACTTAAATTACATTTTTTTTTTTTTTTTTTTTTCCTCCTCTCAAACTTATAAAATAGGATGTGGGAAAAATAAAGGAAAATTATTTTGGGCTAATAAGTGCCTTTCACTAAGGGGAGTCCCCCATTTGAAGGATGTATGAGAAGGGTATAGGGTATGGAATGCCTATAGGAGGCGGGTGGAATCAGGAAGGTAGTGAGAGTACTCGGCTGGGTGTAGATCTTCAGTCTCCGTCAGGGGGCTAGGGTTCGATCACGTCCATCTGTCTCCAGGCTTCGGCGGTCCAGCAGTGCTTCCATCTGACGGGCATTGGTGGTGGTTGAAGGTCGGGGGTTAATAGTGGGTTGTGGCTGTGTCGGAGTGAGTCGAAAAATTTGATGTGCCTTCTCTCGATTTATCTTGAATGGTGAGCACTTCAAATTTTTCATGCATCTCGTCTGCCTTCATTTGGTCGAACGGGGTATGTTTGATGGAGGTGCGGAGAACTCTGTTCTGATATTGCTGGAGCGTTTTGAGAGTGTTAGGAGTCAGATACTTGAAGAGAGGGGTCCCATACATCAAAACAGGTCTTAGGACGC
Organism: Acanthosoma haemorrhoidale; assembly: GCA_930367205.1. Lineage (NCBI taxonomy): Eukaryota > Metazoa > Arthropoda > Insecta > Hemiptera > Acanthosomatidae > Acanthosoma > Acanthosoma haemorrhoidale. The sequence goes on along the minus strand of OV884013.1, from coordinate 8,668,733 downwards.
TCTGGTATATCAGCAGATTGAGGCGTACCGATAAAGCCGGTCTGTGAAGTAGGTGTCCGAGGCTGAAGAATTTCTTCCTAAAAGTCTTTAACTTCTTGCCGAGATGTGTTGTGAACGACAAGGTGTCTATTGAAGGTGTAGTATCTGTTCTTATCAGCTTAATCTCTGGTACGACTCCCATCAGGGGTCCAGAAGATTAAACTGATTTTTGGGAAATGACGGAGTGCTAGGGGCTTGCTCCACCTGGGGTTGACCCAGTATTGCAGTACCTCCGGGAACGGCCTATATAAATGAAATCACTGACTCAATTAATTAATTTAATTGGGTCAATAAACGAAACAAATGACTGTAATATGGGCCGTTTCCGGAGGTACTGGTCAACCCGCGACAGAGGTGGAGCAAGCCCCTAGCACTCCGTTATTTCCCAAAAATCAGTTTAATCTTCTGGACTCGTCGTACCACCACCAGAAAGAGATTAAGCTGATAAATAAATAAATTAATAATACGCGTGTTTCAGCTCGACGGAAAATTCGAGTGGGCCCGCATAAGCGATCGAATTATGTTATACATACGTGAGTATATATATATATAAGTTAACATTGTAAGAAGAGATTACTAAAGGATTATTGTAAACAATAATAGAGAGTGGGGCTAAGCCCCACTCATACTGTATATATAGGAGGGAGATATGGAAATAAAAGTTAGTTAAGTTCTATTCTGCGTCTTGATCACACCTACCAACCCCTTTTTAGTTCAATCGTTTAGCCGGGAGTTAAGTGGTGCCGAAACCCGGGACCTTTAGATTCAAACCTGAGATACAGTCATTGACTTGAGCAGTTAGCGGTCTCAGGGGCGGATTATTTAGTTCGGGCGTACCAGGAAGAAGGAACACGATGGCCAAGGACGACTTGGCGAGGCTACAGAAGGAGCTAACCCAGCTACGCGAGGAGCGCGTGAAGTTCGAACTGCAACTTAGCGAGTCCGCCAAAAGCACGCAGATTGAGCTAGCGAAGATTCGGACCCAGAGCTGCGCTTTTATCCACAACGTGATAGGTCAACTCGAACCTTTCACGGGAGTGTTGGGGGAGTTGGAACATTTCCTGAAGGGAGGGGATCAAATAAAGGAGTTGATCCTAACCAGGAAGGAAGCGGGGACACTGTCCGACGGGGACATTAAAATCCTAGAAGCTTCGTTGGTAGGAAGAATCTCGCGCCGAGTCCTGAATGCCATACAGGGAGACTCGTCGCAGCCATGGGAAGCATTGAAAAACCGGCTGAAGAAACTATATGGGGGTGGCCGTTGGTCACCAGAAGAGGATGTGTTCTTCCTCCTGCGGGAACATAGAAGACCGGGACAGACCGAGGGCGACTTCGCAGAAAAACTGCTCGTACTCTATAACCGCCTCAATGAAAAAATGATCGAGACCTACGGGCAGACAGAGGCAACGGTGAGGCTGATTTTTGTGAGAGAGATTATGAAGGTGCAGCTGAACCAAAGCGTAGACAGGCGTGGGTCGTTGACCAAGGACAAAGACGTCTTAGACTGTGCACACGAACTCATCGATGCACAGGAAAGGAGTATGGCGCGCAGCAAGAACCCGGAGCCGGACTGGACGGAGGTCAGGAGTCCAAGGAGAGAGAGGAGGCCACCGGGAATACAACGCGGCGACCGAACAAGGGGAACAGGCCCAAACCGAAGACCCTTCAGAGCACAAGATGAGCGACCAAAACGACTGGAGAGGCGCTGTTATGAGTGTAACAGAACTGGTCATCTAGCAGCACAATGCAACCTGACCCGTTGTTACGAATGCGGACGCCGGGGACACGTCGCGCGCGAGTGCCCCAAACGAACCGGCGAATTCGGGAGGAGAGGACATCGACCTGAACCGATGGAAGTCAATTGCCAGAGATGGGACGGCGACAGGACGCACCGGCGAGGAGATCGGCAGAATGACAGCGATGAGTCCTCGGAGGGAGAGAGCGTCGTGTCCGAGCGCAGCGGCCCGGCTGGAGACAAACGTGAGGTAAGTGGGGGGGTCCCTTGGAAAGGGGGGCCATCCGGAGCGGAGGTTTTGATGCGTAGACAGAAGGAGGACTGAGGGTACGGTGAGGGGTGGGGCAACCGGGGAGTGTTGATACAGATCAATAACGTTAAGGAAATGGGAGGTAAAAGGTTGCCCGTGGCGAGGTGGGGGGAGACCGGGGTGAATTTTCTGCTAGACACAGGGAGTACCAATTCGATAATCAGTGAAAGAGGGGCTAGGGAATTGGGGGTGTGGGCGCAGAGGAAACAATGCGAGTGTGTAATTGCGACGGTTAGCGGTCGCTGTAAGACGGCCGGGGAGGTGACGATAGGGTTGGCAAAACTGACTGGACGGAATACGGCAGTGCGGATGCACATTGTGAGTAGGGTGTCCGCCGAGTACGACGCGATTATTGGATGCGACGCAATAAGAATGGCGGGGCTTAATCTGAATTACGGGAAGGGTCGATGGACGTTCAAACTAGGGACGGGCAAATACGTCGTCAAGGGCGGACGCGAAGAGGAAAAGGGGGTTCGAATCGGAGCGGCCCAATGCATCAAGGAGCCATTGCGGGAAATGATACAAAAGAATCGGGACCTGTTCTACCGGGAGGGCGAAATACTTCCCACCACGGGGAAGACTGTACACCGTATCAGATTAAAGACAGAGGCGCCTGTTTACGTGAAAGACAGACGGTACCCGCAGGCAATGAGGGAGATCATTAGGGAGCAGTTGACAGAGTTGAAGGAACAGGGAATAATTAGGGCAAGTAAGTCCCCGTTTAATAGCCCGTTGTGGGTAGTGGAAAAACGGTCGACGGAACAGGAAAAAGAAAAAAAAAGGTATAGAGTAGTAGTCGACTATAGGAAATTAAACGAGGTCACCCAGGACGAAAAGTACCCGCTGCCTAGAATCGACGACATCCTAGACAGACTGTCGGGGGCGGTAATATTCAGTACACTAGATCTTAAGAGCGGGTACCATCAGGTGAGAATGGCGGAGGAAGATGCCGGGAAGACCGCTTTTACGTGGGAACGCGGACACTTTGAGTTTGTGCGAATGCCTTTCGGGCTAAAGGGGGCCCCGCTAACATTTCAACGTCTTATGGACGAACTGCAAAGCGGCCTGGGGGAGGACTTCTCTCAGGTGTATATGGACGACCTGATCGTCTTCAGTAAGTCAAGGGAAGAACACGTCCAACACCTGCGGGAAGTCCTCGCCAGAATCCGGGAGTTTGGGCTAAAATTGTCACTAGAGAAGTCACAGTTTGGACTAAGCGAGATAAGATTCCTGGGACACGTAGTCTCGAGCGAGGGGGTGAGACCAGATCCGGATAGGGTAAAAGTCATTCGCGAGGCACCATTACCCAAGAACGTACGCGGGGTGCGGCGGTTTCTGGGAATGGTCAACTACTATAGGAAATTTATACCGGGGATCGCGGAATTGACAGGGCCACTGACCGAACTCTTGAAAAAGGGGCGTCGATTCCAGCTGGGGCCCGCACAACTGAAGAGCATGGAAAAGTGTCGTGAGATCCTGACGACCCGACCCCTATTATCATTCCCGGACTTTGACAGGCCGTTTAGGGTCACGACAGACGCGAGCGAAACGGCGATAGGGGCCGTGCTTTCACAAACCTTCAGCGAGGGGGAAAAACCTGTCGCCTACGCGGGACGCCAGCTCAATCCGGCAGAAAGGCGTTATAGCGCGATTGAGCGCGAATTGCTGGCGGTAGTATGGGGCGTGGAGTACTTCCGACCGTATGTCTACGGACGCCGGTTCGAATTATTTACCGACCATAAGCCATTAATATACGTGGGAACCTTAAAAGAATCCTCCGCGAGAGTGGCGCGTTGGAAAGAGCGACTGGCGGCATACACGTTTAGCGTAGCCCACAAGAAGGGCAGTGAAAACGCGGTGGCCGATTGGCTGTCACGAGATTTAGTCGTTAACGCCACGGAGGACGACCCGCCACAGGAGGAACCATTCGCATTACGCTACCTACGCGACTGGGTAGAGAGCGGTCCGGAAATCCCGGAAGTCCAAAGACGCGCGGAAGAACGGGGGACCACACCGACCGAGCCGTTCGCTGTGAGATACCTAAGGGAATGGACGGAGAGCGGGCCGGAAATACCGCTAGTAGAAAGGGAACCCCGGGCAGAGGAATCCCCGACGGAACGGCCGGGGGAATTAAAGGAAGTCGACGAAATAATTAACGACAAAAAGTGGCAAATTATAGTAAAATCGCGACAGACAACAGGGGTAGAAACACAAACGACGACTTACGCGGGATTGACTACACTGACGGTACGGACTCATTCGACTATAAACGAGGGGGACTTAGGACGAATTATCCAAGGGTTCGCGGCGCGAGGGCGAACGTGTCACATATTTATAGGAAATAGGCTGCTCGCCGAAAAAGTAAAAGGACTATGGCGGCAGGAAAGAATAGGGATAGACTACGACATAATACGGTGCCTGAGACAAGTAGAGACAGTTACTGACGAACAGACCCAACGACGAATAGTTACAGACCATCACACGGGGAAGACAAACCACAGGGGAACGGAGGAAACGGACCGCGCGATAAGGAGGATGTACTTTTGGCGGGGGATTGGGAAAACGGTACGCGAGTGCATCGCCCAATGCGAAATATGCCAACGTAGTAAGTACGATAGACACCCCCCGGTGACGCCTCAAGTAATCACGGAGACGCCGATAGAGCCCCTTAGGAGTATACAGATAGATGTCTACTCGAACGAGGGTCAATCGTGGCTCACGGCGATAGATGTGTTTAGTAAGTTAGCCATGGCCTACCCTATCGAAGCGAAGACACCCGAGACAGTGTGGGAGGGAGTCCTAAATTGGTGTGCGACCTACGGAGTACCGGAGCGGATTACGTCAGATTGCGGACGCGAATTCGAGAATAACTATATACGGGAACAGACGCGGGAATTAGGGGTAACGTGGCACCGGAATACCCCCCACCACATTAAGGGACGAGGAGCGGTGGAACGACTCCACAATACTCTGGGGGAGCACTTAAGGCTACTCCGACTGGGCCGGGGGCTGGAACCTCTGGAAGCAATGCCAAGGGCCGTTGTCGCTTACAACCATACGATCCACGCGGCAACGGGGTTTTCACCTGTGGAAATCATATTCGGTCAGAATAGGCGAGATAGGGGGGATCTTATGACAGCTCAGAACGCGGAGCTGCGCGGGTACTTAGTACAGACACGCAAGGAGCGGAGGGATCTTTGGGATCGAGTCCGGGAGAAGATCATAAGAAGGAAGCAGACGCGCGTCGACCGGGATAACGAAAGACCGGGAATAATACAAGGGGGGAGGGCATTATCGCTGGGGACAATCGTCTACAGACGGTTACGAACCGCAAGGACTAAGACGGCCGCTCGCTACGAAGGACCGTACAAGGTCACGGCGGTAAGAGAACACAATTTATATACAATCAGGGACGTAAATTTTCCCTTTCGGAACCGCACGGTCCACCGGGACGAACTTAGGGTCCCCCAGCCACAAGAGCCTCATGGGCCGGGCGGCGGCGCTCGGACGGATACTCCGACTCGCCCCAACTTATAAATATTGTAATGATTATTAGTGTTAAGAAATAAGGAGGGCACCCAGACGAAGAAGCTGGGACAGCCATATTCTGTACTATTGCTTTGTATTTACTATTGTTTTTGTATTATTACCTATTGATTGACAATTGCCTTTATGTTGGATTATTCATATGATGTTTTTCTTTAGAATGGATGTATGTTTTTTTTTGAGTTTTGTACCTACTATGTAAATAAAATTTGTGTGAAACTCCGGAACAAAAGTTCCTCCTATGAAGGAACTGGAGGGAAGGAGTTAACATTGTAAGAAGAGATTACTAAAGGATTATTGTAAACAATAATAGAGAGTGGGGCTAAGCCCCACTCATACTGTATATATAGGAGGGAGATATGGAAATAAAAGTTAGTTAAGTTCTATTCTGCGTCTTGATCACACCTACCAACCCCTTTTTAGTTCAATCGTTTAGCCGGGAGTTAAGTTATATATATATATATATATATATATATATATATATTCTCCCTTTTATTACGCCGACCACAAACCTCGCCCCCCCCTCCTCCCCCCCACATACCATTTCATCTCCTCTCCTATTTATCGTGTCTACCGAGGGTAATCCCAAGGTAGCATAGCTTGTTGCTTACAGGGCACTCTTTGCCGTCTAAGACGAAGGATTTCGGGAGCTTCTTTCTTCCGGATTTATAGCTGAATATAATTTCTTGTGTCTTGGCCGGGTTGACTTTAATGTGGACGGCATCGAGTTTCTCGGCGATCTGTTGACTGGCGCTCTCAGCGAATTTCAGGGCTCTGGTGGGATTGATGCTAGTGCTGTAAACACCTATGTCGTCTGCATACGCCGATACCTCGCAGTTTGGGTACGAGGCTCCTACGATGTGGGCGGTGTAAATGTTGAACAGCAGGGGGCCTAGCACCGATCCTCGGGGGACACCGGCAGTGTAATTTCTTCGGGTCGTAGACGTAGTGCCTATACGAACCGAAAAAGTTCTGCCTGTAAGATAGGATAGAGAAGGGGGCTTCAGAGAAAATTTCGGGATCGATGCATCGGCAGCTCGATCGATGACGTCCTGTAGCTGATAGATAGCGTAATCTATGTCCCAAGTGTGTCTCTGGGGCGCGATCGTGGGAAATTCGGTCTTGATGAGATGCTTGTAGAGGTCCCACTTGGCCTCACCGTACCTGTATCTAGAAGTAGGCGGCTCTGGCATGTCGTCTTCTAGTTCGTAGAGCACAGGCCGATGGTCGGAGGTGGTAAAGTCCAAGGCGGAGCACCCAGTGACTCGGAGTGGCTGTTGAGTCAGGAGTAGATCGGGCATGGAGGTCCTGTCGGGGTTCACGAAGTCCTGAGCTATTGTAGTGAGCAGGAGCTTGTCCGAGTCGCAATTGGCTCTCGGTCTTCTGTAGACTCCTGACACTATCATGTTTTTTGTGAGCCGTAACTGGAGCGTTACGATGTAGTGGGAGGGGCCTAGGGTCACGGGTGGGGGTAGTCTTCTATAGGGCACTCCGTTCCTCACTAACACTGCTACTCCTCCAGAGATGGTCTCAGTGTCGTGGCGGTAGGCGGTATATCCTGCAAATCGGCAGAAATGAATCTTCTTCAGTCGGGTGTCTTTTAGGACAGCGACGTCTGGTGAATGGCACCGTAGAAGTGTCTCTACGTCAGCTTGTTTGGGCCGACGGCCGCAAACGTTGTAATTTAATATACTATGACCCATCATTTGGATACCCGGTCAGACTGTGTTAATAGCCGCTGTACCAGTGCGGCGAGATTGTTCATGGTAGTGAGCATAGCACTCATTATAGCATCATTGTTGTTAGCGGGCTGAGGTAGAGGTGCTGGGAGTGCTACTTCCGGAGCCCTGGTGTTACCTGACGCCATCTGCACATAGGAGGCAGTCTGTCGTGGTGGTGGGGGGGGGAGCAGGCAAAAATGTGGCTTTTCTCGGCCTAGCTGTGAAATTCTGTGCCTGTTTCTTGATTTCTGCGGTCTCTAGGAGTTTAATCCTGTACGGGCACTGTTGGTACGACGCGACATGATTTCCCCCGCAATTGGCGCATTTGAGAGGAATTGAAGCAACCCTGGGGCAGTCTTTTATGTCGTGAGGTTGGCTGCACCTCACGCACTTGGCCTGCTTGAAGCAGTACCGTCTTGTATGGCCGTATTCCTGACAGTTAAGGCACATCGGAATGCCTCTTTTGTCATGAAAGGTGCTCACTCTAAAGAGCACATTATTTATATGACGGAGTTGCTTTAAGTTCTTTGCCTTGAGAGTATGGGCGCCTCAATCGATATACATCGATTATATTGCTACCCACGCTATTAATGTGGGCTTTTATCTCCTCAATCGGGTGAGAGAGATCGTAACCGTGTAGCAAGTACTTCTTGTTGGGCTTAGTACCACGGGGGGCGAACGTATGAAAGGGGATTTTTGATTCCCTAATTGCAGCAATTGTTTGCTGTTGGTCATGCACGCTGTGATTTGGGGGCAACAGGGGTGGCCTCGTACTGAGCTTTCGAGTTTAGGGGTGTGAAGGAATTGGAGGTAGTTACTCCGGGGGCTTGTGGTAGAGTACGCTTTCGGCATACTCTTTTTGGATGATGAAAGTCATCACCGAGGGGGTCCCTACGGCTTGCCATACCCTACAAAGGTCCGTGCGACGCACGTTCCGGTTAAGGGGGAGAGCCTCACTTATAATAGTTAATGTACTCTGCTATCTTCATGGGAACAAAGCGCCACTGACTAAAGTATCAAAACTTTACCGGATTTGAGCTCTTGCCACAAAGGAAGCTGGATAGCGTCTCTTGATGTTCAGAAAGTACGCATTCAGTTTTAACACAACTAGAGCTAGGTTGATTTCAAGAAAATATAACCTTTTTGAATGTTTCACACTCTAGTTGCCACTTAAATTACATTTTTTTTTTTTTTTTTTTATCCTTAGCTCTCAAACTTATAAAAATAGGATGTGGATATAGGGTGTGGAATGCCTAAAGGAGGCGGGTGGAATCGGGAAGGTAGTTAAGTAATCACTTAAGACTCAAGCGAGAAGAGGGGAACTTCTTTCTATTTATTCGTGAAGAAGAAGTTGACACAACAATGACCGTTCTGAAAAAATTCTAAACATCTTTTGTTCAGGGCATTTCCCCATATTCCCACTTAGAGAGTTAGAACTGGGGAACTGGAAATTCGGCTAACGGATCCTGGGATAATAATAATTATATTATTTATTTGTCTTATTGAACTTTAGATATACAAAACATTATTTATTTATTTGGTTTGATTTATACTTTATTTTAAGCAAGAACCATTTATTCAATTACTTCGGTATGTGTATATTATTTTAATAGACAGAGGTGATTTGTAAGTTTTACTCGTCATCGAGGAACATTTTAAATATCTAATAATTTTCAAGTGGAGGCCTGGAAACTGTATAGAGATGAAAGCCTGTTTGGAGACCCGGAAGAGTGCCTGGAGGCAGTGCAGTATTTCCTGTACCATGCGACCAAAGCAGAAGCAGTGCTCGAAATGAGAGGAACATGGCCAACGTCCCACTGCCATTGTGGGCTTAAGAAAACCCACTGACAGTAACTACCAAAGCTAATAACTTTCAACTGTTCCAGCCGCTGTTCGAGTACAGCAGGGATCTCCACGACCGAAAGACTTCGCTGAGATACCTTATCCACCCAAGCATACTCTGTACTTCGAGGAACTTGTTCTTTGTACAGAGCCGCCCATCTTCGGGAACCAGGTCCCATCTCTCTCCCTGGCAAAAGGACTATCCAGGAAACTCCTCATTGAGGAGATGGTCCAGATTGAAGACCTGCATATACCCATGACTTGGTTAACATTTCTCTAACTGAAAAGCATGAATTGTGAAATGTTAGCAGCATGTATTCCACCAGAATTCTCAGTAAGATCATGCTGTTCATGTGTAAATATTTGTGCATAGATATGTGCGTTTTTTTTATAAATAAAAACATATTTGCTATAACATTTTATTTTTATTAAATCGAACCTCATACTGGAAGGTGTAAAATAAATTGTCTTTACTTTTTCCCCTATTTTATGGATATTATCGGTGTTAATGCTACGTCAATACTCATTGAAACGTACAATCGCTTTATTATCTTTAAATTAGAATGAAAACATTTTGTGGTGTGCATTACGTAAAAGTACATACAAGTAGAAAGTAAAAAATACCAAGGAAGAGAATTATTATTATGGTAAATAGGTAGGTTATTGGACCATTGCAATTGCTTCATTCTTTTTGGTATGGTGTGACCATTATATGTGCCTTTAAATTAATAGCTTGTACTGCTTTGTAGCTGCAGTGTTGCATTGATGGGGCTTCTATTTAGTATGGTGTGCAATGACATGATTCTTTAAAGTACCAGCACGTACTGCTTTGTAGTTGCAGTAAGGACATTTATTGGGCTTCTCTCCAGTATGGCGTGCCATGACATGATTCTTTACAGTACGAGCATCTACTGTTATGTAGCAGCAGTGAGGACATTGATGGGGCTTGTCTTCGGCATTGTTTGCCATTATATGTGTCTTTAATGTAGTAGCACGTACTGTTTTGTAGCTGCAGTGAGGACATTGATGGGGCTTCTCTCCAGTATGGCGTGCCATGACATGATTCTTTACAGTACGAGCATCTACTGTTATGTAGCAGCAGTGAGGACATTGATGGGGCTTGTCTTCGGCATTGTTTGCCATTATATGAGTCTTTAAAGTAGTAGCACGTACTGTTTTGTAGTTGCAGTGAGGACATTTATGGGGCTTCTCTCCAGTATGGCGTGCCATGACATGATTCTTTAAAGTACGAGCATCTACGGTTATGTAGCAGCAGTAAGACATTGATGGGGCTTGTCTTCGGCATTGTTTGCCATTATATGTGTCTTTAAAGTAGTAGCACGTACTGTTTTGTAGCTGCAGTGAGGACATAGATGGGGCTTGTCTTCAGTATGGTGTGCCATTATATGTGTCTTTAAATTAATAGCTTGTACTGCTTTGTAGCTGCAGTGTTGCATTGATTGGGCTTCTATTTAGTATGGTGTGCAATGACATGATTCCTTAAAGTACCAGCACGTACTGCTTTGTAGCTGCAGTGAGGACATTGATGGGGCTTGTCTTCAGTATGGTGTGCCATTATATGTGTCTTTAAATTAATAGCTTGTACTGCTTTGTAGCTGCAGTGTTGCATTGATTGGGCTTCTATTTAGTATGGTGTGCAATGACATGATTCTTTAAAGTACCAGCACGTACTGCTTTGTAGTTGCAGTGAGGACCTTTATGGGGCTTCTCTCCAGTATGGCGTGCCATGACATGATTCTTTACAGTACGAGCATCTACTGTTATGTAGCAGCAGTGAGGACATTGATGGGGCTTGTCTTCGGCATTGTTTGCCATTACATGTGCCTTTAAAGTAGTAGCACGTACTGTTTTGTAGCTGCAGTGAGGACATAGATGGGGCTTGTCTTCAGTATGGTGTGCCATTATATGTGTCTTTAAAGTACCAGCACGTACTGCTTTGTAGTTGTAGTGAGGACATTTATGGGGCTTCTCTCCAGTATGGCGTGCCATGACATGATTCTTTAAAGTATGAGCATCTACTGTTATGTAGCTGCAGTGAGGACATTGATGGGGCTTGTCTTCGGTATGGTGTGCCATTATATGTGCCTTTAAATTAATAGCTTGTACTGCTTTGTAGCTGCAGTGTTGCATTGATGGGGCTTTTCTCCAGTATGGCGTGCCATGACATGATTCTTTAAAGTACCAGCATGTACTGCTTTGTAGCTGCAGTGAGAACACTGATGAGGCTTTTTTTACAGTATGGTGTGCCATTATATGTGTCTTTAAATATGTAGCTTTTACTGCTTTGTAGTTGCAGTGAGGACATTGATGGGGCTTCTCTTTAGTATGACGTGCCATGACATGATTCTTTAAAGTACAAGCATCTACTGTTTTGTAGCTGCAGTGAGGATATTGATGGGACTTATCTTCAGTAATGTGTGCCATTATATGTCCCTTTAAATTATGAGCTGTCACCGCTTTGTAGTTACAATGCAGACATTGATGGGGCTTTTCTCCAGTATGGTGTGCCATTATATGATCCTTTAAATGATGAGCTTGCACCGCTTTGTAGTTACAATGCAGACATTGATAGGGCTTTTCTCCAGTATGGCGTGCCATGACATGATTCCTTAAAGTACCAGAATCTACTGTTATGTAGCAGCAGTGAGGACATTGATGGGGCTTGTCTTCGGCATTGTTTGCCATTATATGTGTCTTTAATGTAGTAGCACGTACTGTTTTGTAGTTGCAGTGAGGACATTTATGGGGCTTCTCTCCAGTATGGCGCGCCATGACATGATTCTTTAAAGTACGAGCATCTACGGTTATGTAGCAGCAGTAAGACATTGATGGGGCTTGTCTTCGGCATTGTTTGCCATTATATGTGTCTTTAAAGTAGTAGCACGTACTGTTTTGTAGCTGCAGTGAGGACATAGATGGGGCTTGTCTTCAGTATGGTGTGCCATTATATATGTCTTTAAATTAATAGCTTGTACTGCTTTGTAGCTGCAGTGTTGCATTGATTGGGCTTCTATTTAGTATGGTGTGCAATGACATGATTCCTTAAAGTACCAGCACGTACTGCTTTGTAGTGCAGTGAGGACCTTTATGGGGCTTCTCTCCAGTATGGCGTGCCATGACATGATTCCTTAAAGTACGAGCATCTACTGTTTTGTAGCTGCAGTGAGGACATTGATGGGGATTCTCTTCTGTATGGTGTGCCATGATGTGATTCTTTAAAGCACCAGCTTGTACGGCTTTGTAGCTGCAGTGAGGACATTGATGGGGCTTGTCTTCGGCATGGTGTGCCATTATATGTGTCTTTAAATAAGTAGCACGTACCGCTTTGTAGCTGCAGTGAGGACATTGATGGGGCTTGTCTTTGGCATGGTGTGCCATTATATGTGTCTTTAAATATATAGCTTTTACTGCTTTGTAGCTGCAGTGAGGACATTGATCGGGCTTGTCTTTAGCATGGTGTGCCATTATATGTGTCTTTAAATTAAAAGCACGAACTGCTTTGTAGCTGCATTGAGGACATTGATGGGGCTTCTCTTCAGTATGGTGTGCGATTATATGTTTCTTTAATTGATGAGCTAGCACCGCTTTGTAGTTACAATACAGACATTGATGGGGCTTTTCTCCAGTATGGCGTGCTATGACATGATTCTTTAAAGTACCAGCATGTACTGCTTTGTAGCTGCAGTGAGAACACTGATGAGGCTTTTTTACAGTATGGTGTGCCATTATATGTGTCTTTAAATATGTAGCTTTTACTGCTTTGTAGTTGCAGTGAGGACATTGATGGGGCTTCTCTTTAGTATGACGTGCCATGACATGATTCTTTAAAGTACAAGCATCTACTGTTTTGTAGCTGCAGTGAGGACATTGATGGGACTTATCTTCAGTATGGTGTGCCATTATATGTCCCTTTAAATTATGAGCTGTCACCGCTTTGTAGTTACAATGCAGACATTGATGGGGCTTTTCTCCAGTATGGTGTGCCATTATATGATCCTTTAAATGATGAGCTAGCACCGCTTTGTAGTTACAATACAGACATTGATGGGGCTTTTCTCTAGTATGGCGTGCCATGACATGATTCTTTAAAGTACCAGCATGTACTGCTTTGTAGCTGCAGTGAGAACACTGCAAAAAACATTAGAACAATATTACTTCTGGTAAGTAAAGAATTATTTAAAAGTGTTTCTTAAATTTCTTCTGGTTTTCATTTTTTATTCATCATAGGTGCCATATTTTTGTTGCTCTTTATATTTGTGCCACAATCCGTTGTCTTCTACAGTTCATTTGAGACGAAGCTGGCAATGAATATAAATAAGAAAGAAAACATGACACCAATCGAGAAAATATGACAAAAATGAAAACCAATCATTACTGAATTCAAAAGTTAACAAATACATTTTTTTTTTATCACAGTAACTATGATTTTTATTAATTATAGAAATGTAAATAGTGTAATAGCAATAAAGTATTAGAGATGTAAGATCCTATTCAGACTATATTTTCGGCTCAGCATTTGTTTAACATACAAAGCGAAAGCACGAATACTTTCATCTTTCCGTTTTAAGTTAACAAAATTTAATGAAATCTTATCATGTAACTGTAATCCCCTGGCACAATTATTATGAAGCTTCATCACTTAATAACTTATAATCACCTTGAAACATTAAATGATTTTTTATAAATAAATAACAGTGTGGGTCCTAATAATGGGCTGTTCTCCAAACATGTACTGAAGATGTAGAAGGCTGGATGGGCTTCCTGTCCACAATATTGAAGGTGCAGCTGGCCAAGGAAACGGGAAGGAAAGAGGGATTCACTCACGAATGCTCGTTCCCAGAGTACACGCAGACGATGATCGACGTTAGCGCCAGGGAAGAAGAATTGCGTATCTGACAAGAAAGAGTGACTGGAGCCGGGTCGTTTACAGAAAAACCAGGACCCCAAAGACCGTTTAGAAGAAACCCGAAACAGGAGAGAAGAAATTCAGAGAGGCGAGGCCTAGGTATGTGCCTCGTAGAGAAGAGAGGAGATGCCATGGATGTGGGAAGACCGGTCACTTGGTGGCACAGTGCCCTCTAACGAAATGTTTTGAGTGTGGTGAGGAAGGGCATATCTCAAGGCATTGGCCGTATGTGTACAGAAGAAGGAAATTCGATAAGGCAGAACCTATGGAGGTCAACACCCAAGAGGTTCGTGAGTGGCATAGAACAACACCCAGAGACCCAGGATCATCAGCTGATGATTCGTCGGGAACATCGGAAACTGAGGGAGACAAGCCAGGGTGCCACAGGAGCGGAGAACAGGAGAAGCAGAAGAATAAATCGTGTAGATGGGAGCGGCGCGAAGAAGCCTGAGGAGAGTGGCGGCAGAGAGGCGACCACATTCTCACATGTAATACGGTGCGGAAAGGGATATGCGAGTTGCCGATTATTGAGTTCGAGAAGGAGGAGAGGTGCTTAATAGACACAGATAGCACCAATACGATAGTATCGCGTAGTGCACTAGAGGGGCTGTGTGGAGGAGCGAGTACACGCCAGATCAAGGTATGTGATTGTAAACTACTCACTCTAGGGGGACCCTGCAAAGTGATGGGGGAGGCGGTTGCAGGACTAAAAAACTGGGCGAAGGTAGGAGGGGAATAACGCTGCACGTTGTGGAGGAGATGACGCGTGACTATCGAATAATTGTGGGATGTGATTTGTAAGGATGGGCGATTGATGAACGAAGAGAAGAATTAGGGGATTTGACGTATCGGAGTAAGGGGACAGTACAGGTTAGAAAGGTATGAATTGGGGCGGCAAAGAGAGTACAGGATAGGAGGGAGAGGTTGCGTGACGAATTTAGAAATACTTTTTTCGTAGAGGGAGATCTGTTAGGAGCAGCGGGGAAGACAGAGCATGAAATACCTCTAAAAGTAGAGTGCATAACATATGTTAAAGAAAGGCGATATCCGCAAGCACTTCGTCAACACATCCGGAGGGAAATCAAAGAATTAAAGCGTCAAGGGATTATCAGAAATAGCACTTCGCCGTACAATAGTCCCCTGTGAACGGTGAAAAAAAAAAATAGACCAGGCGAGGAAGAGGAACGATACAGAATAGTTATAGACTTTAGAAAGCTCAATGAGAACACTCTAGACGAGAAATATCCGATTCCACGCTTTGAGGATAGTTTTCAGGAATTACCGATCTGCGGGAAGATGGTGGCCCGAGAGATAGCCCCACGTCAGAAGAGTCTGTCGGAGAAAGCCCCCAAGACATGGAAACGCCTGATGAGATTATCAGCGATAAGCATCACCAAATCGTTTGGAAGACAAAAACTTCAGGCCTGATGACGGTGATGTACGACGTCTACGGTCGAAGCACAATCTCAACGATCTGGTCAGAGCCGGGAGTTGCAAGAGCAAATTTGCCAGGCACTGAAGGATGCCTCCAAACCGGGGAAAACGTACCACCTATTCGTCGGTAACGCGATGATTTGGGAAAAAATTGTGGCAGAGCGAGCAATTAGGAATCGACCGCACGTTTATTAGGTTCAGACGTTGCGTGACACGGAGCGAATCACCGTGGCGTGCAAGAGACAGCGCAGGCGCTACAAGTAGAGATATTTCTGGTGAGAGATGTGGCAGACCATCCAGGAGATCATAGGGGCTGTTAAATTGGTTTGGCATATTAATACCCCGGGACATCTCAAAAGTAGAGGAAACGTTGAGCGCCTGCACAGCACCCTCAGCGATCACCTGCGGGTATACTAGGTCAATAAGAGGATGCCAGCTGATGTTGCGATGCCAATGGCGGTGGCGGCGTATAACCACTCGATTCACACCACCACGGGACTCGCGCCGTTTGAAATTATCTTTGGGTTACGCGCGAGACCGCGAAATCGGGCAGAGACGGTGGCAGCTGAAGGGAGCACGGAACAGCTCGTGAACACTCACATGCGGCTGGGAAAATGTGGCGTAAAGTGCACGATCGGATCTCGGGGGAAAAAACCAAACGCGTTGCGAGGGCAAATATGAAAGTCCGGGACAGAATGGGGTCGACTACGATCGGGACCGTCGTTTATAGGAAATTAGGTTCCAACCGGAGTAAAGAGCCGGTCCGATATGAAGGCCCTTTCAAGGTTGTTGTGATCCGAGAACTTAATCTTGTAACTATCGAGAGTGTGGACCACCAAAGGAAACGGCGGACGGTTCATATTGAACAACTTAAACTCCCACTCTAAGGGGGGGGGGAGCTTGAGTAAAATGATGTGTCCTCAATCCGACACGAAGCAAGTAATTGTGTTGTTATTGGTCACATTTTTAATATATGTGACATTCAGACAGAGAGTTCTGTTCTTAGTTTTTATAGTATTATTATTTTATAGGAGGTATTATTATTTTATTCTGTACATTTATATTTTTTTTGTCTCGTTTGAATGTGTGTTTAGCAGTGTGATGGATTATAGATTGTGTATTGTGTGTGCTGGCCTTGGCCATTGGAATTTTATTCTAATGTATTAAAATGTTAGTATGTTTATTTTGTACAATCAAGTTGGTAAATGTTAAAAGCTATATAAAAATTTTAAATTTAAAATTAATTAATACTTTATTATGAAAATATTGTCAACCCAGCAATTTAAAAACTTGAAAATTAGAAATGCATGGTATTATAGTTAAAAGGTTTGTAAGGTACAATTACATTTGTAATGTAAATGGTTGAAATGTAAAATATAAAATTTTGGTGACACATAATCGGATATTGTCATTTAATTATAAGAAAAGGCAAATTGTTTAAGTGCTAAAAAAGTGAATAGTAAAATCAAAAAGTGAAGTGGAATAAAAAATTTAAATCGGAGCGGACCAGAATGTTGTGATATTTAATAATATAGACTTTGTATATCAAGAAATTGAATTATAATTATGTTATTCAAATCATATATCAAGAAGGCAAAAATAAAAACAATTGAGAGTGGAGGAAAAAACAAAAGGGAGTATAGTTGTTGTTATGATGAGAACATTATTCACTCTAGTTTTGGGATCAGCCCAGTATATAAGTATATGACTAGTGATCACAGTAAAAATTTTTATAAGTTATTTGTTGTTGGCCTGGAAGCGGAACGGAAGAGAAAAAGCACCAGGAAGAAAAACCAAGAAGAAAAGGAAAAGAAAAAAATTGACAGGTAATTAATATAAGTTTTTTTTTGTAATTAAATATAATCTTTTGCCAGAATTATTTTTGTTGGTAGAACCTAAAAAACATTAGATAATAAGTAAATAAAATAAATTTAAAGTTAAAAATAAAAATAATATCATTGAAGAACGTAATAATATATTGTTGTGATATTTTGATGTGGTGATTTTTAATGGTGTTTTTGAGATAAACTCGAAATTAGCGAGCGTTGATGAACAATATACGACTCGTGGTTCACGATTCATGAATGTTTAAACACTATTCATTGCATTGTATCTACCATTAATATTAACAATAGAAATAATATCAATAATTAAATATAAATATTTTAATTTATTAAACTCAAAACAAGAAAAGTAATAATATCTAAAACAACTGGCAATGAACAACCAGTTGAAAGATCAATAAGGCAGCGGAGAGGTACGAGATACAGAATACCGAGAAGCCCACTCACTCTTTCACTGACGGCCCGACTGAGAAGACCAAGGAAGAATCCGGCTCTCATTTCACTTTCACTCGGCACGACAACAAAGGATGAGCCAGGTAGCAACCCACGCTAAGAGATAGAAGCCGCTATCCGGACCACGCTATAAGGACGGGAAGAAGACACCATAGATCACGCTACGCCACAAAGAAAAACTGGCTAGTCTCGCGTTCAGTAATAAGGTACAAATTTAAATTTAGTTTAATAATGTTATTTTATTTTATTTTTAAATCAATTTGTGTAAATAAACAATTATTCTGTAACAAAACAGCGTTGAGTATGTACCATTCCGAGAGATTAGATTACCGGCACCGACTGGTATCTGCACTTCCTAGACGGCTGGAAGAGGATAAACGCATGCCTTTGACATCAGCATTGAAAGAATAAAAAAAAGAAGAACACATGTTATAACAAAACGAGGAAGGTTATCTCGTAGGTGTGTAAGCTTCGATTGAATATACGGAGATACCTGTGAGAAATAGTGAGTGTTCTAAAGGAGGAAAGATAGACGGATCTTAGGAAAGGACTGTATTAAAGGTAACTCAAGCAAATTCACTTGGTGTGGGGGACATTAATCCCCGTGGGAGCTTAGGACATTCAATTATTATATCAATATACAATGAGCATTATGTGTTATAGAAATTGTTTAAAACGAGTTATTAACTTTAATAAACCAGTAGTTTTGGCGTAGAAAAAGGATCGTTTGTGTTTGTATATTTCCCAACCAATTCACCCGGTTATAAATTGCTGCAGGCTAGCTGATAAGTCTTCCATAATTCTTTCCAGGTTCCTAACTTCCCGTTCCCTGATTTCTCAACCTCTTCCAAAGGAAAATTTCCTATTTCCCGGTAGGTACGGGACTGTTACAGTGGTGTCAGGTGTGGGGTGGTTGCAATAAAACCACAAATTAAATTTACGCTCCAAAATGGCTACAGAAGAGTTAAAAAGGAAGCTGGAAGAGACGCTGGTTAGGAATGACGAATTTAAATTAAAAGAGGCCGAGCTTCAACAAAAGATTGAAGAGCTGCAGGCTCAGCTAGCGAGTGAAACGAAACCGGTCATTAAACCGAATCGAAAGGACCTATCCTTGCAGTCATTAGTTAAGCCTTGGGGGGGCGAGGCCACAGCCAGGCCGGTGGAGGAGTTTTTAGAATACCTGGCGGAAGTAGCGGATTGCGGGTCATGGGATGATGTAGACAGAGTACGGATATGCCGGTTAAAGCTACAGGGCCAAGCGGCTACGTTCGTCCGAGGGACGGAGGAACAAAAAGGGGGGGTGACGTTCGGGGATCTCTGCAAACCCTTAAAAGAGCGATTTGGTGACCCGAACACGTTCGAGTATTATGAAAGGGTGCTGCAAGACATGAGCCAACATTATAAGGAGAAAATACGGGAGTTCGCAGACAGATGCATTGTGGTGGGCGGAAAAATGAGCAGACCGGCCCTGAGTGTGAAAGAGAAGGATCGGTGAACGAGCGAAAGTTAGGTGCGTAGGCCACGAGCGAACGGAGGCGCATGGGGTTACGCAGAAAGCAGGCCCTCAGGCAGAGATCATAATCTCAAGGGAGAACGCTGATAGTATAAATAGGGAAGAAGAAGGCGACGGAGAAGGGAGAAGCACTCCCAAGCGACGAAAGGGGAGACCGAACCGAAGGAAAGAGTACCGGAGGGACCAAGGACTGACGGAGCGAGAGCCGGATCCGGGAGAGCCAGGGGAATGCCGAGTAAAAGCCGCGAAAAGATATGTGATTCCGAAGTACGCGGAAGCAATTGTAGCAGGGGTAGTGGACTTGGTAGATGATGAAGAAGTGATCATAGAACCCGAGGTTCAACCACAAAAGGGACTGAGAACCGGCAGAGTAGTGGACAGAGTGAGCGACGGAAGAGTGAAAATTAGAGTAGTGAATCTAGCAGGGGAGCGAATTGTGATCGATCGGGGTCAAACGCTAGGAATGGCCTCGAGGGCTCAAGTGAATGACCAGGTTGGGACGGTAGTAGGAGCGGTAAAGCAACAGCAGGGGGAAGCCCATCGGAAGCGTAATTGGGACAAAGAACTCAGCCACTTGCAGCCATGCGACCGCGTGATGATTGAGGAAGTGCTTAACCAGTATGGGGCACTGTTCGATCCGCCGGACGAGAGAGGATGCACCCTGGGAGTGGAACACACGATCGAGACAGGCGAGGCAGTGCCGGTGGCAAAAAGACCATACCCGGTACCCTTCCACCAGAGGCCAGTTGTGAAACAGCATATACAGGAAATGCTGGACAACGGCGTGATCCAACCGTCGTCCAGCCCGTGGTCGGCACCCATTGTACTGGTCAAGAAGAAATCAGAAAACGGGGAAACCAAGTTTCGGTTTTGCACTGATTTTCGGGGTCTTAACGCGGTCACCAAGGTGGAAGTGTACCCGCTACCACTAATCCAGGAGACGTTGGAACAGTTGGGGAGGAGTCGTTATTTCACGACTATCGACTTAGCCAGTGGGTACCACCAGATATCCGTAGCAGAGAAAGACCGGGAAAAAACGGCATTCACTACTGGCGATGGCCATTATGAATATAGAAGGATGGCCTTTGGGCTGGCGGGGGCACCCGCGACCTTTCAGAAGCTGATGGATTGCCTGTTAAGCAGGATAAAGGGAGTGGAATGCTATGTGTATCTCGACGATGTAATCGTGTACAGCGCGACAATCGAGGAGCAGGCACAGAGGGTCGGGAACGTGTTAAGGAAATTACAAGAGGCAAACTTGAAAATTAACCGAGAAAAGTGTCGATTCGTGCGAAAGGAAGTTGCCTACCTGGGCCACGTAGTAAGCGAGGACGGAGTAAGGACGGACCCGGCAAAGGTAGAGGCCGTGAAGAGTTATCCCAGACCAAGGAATGTGAAGGAGGTAAGATCGTTCCTTGGGCTGGCGGGGTATTACCGACGGTTTGTGGATAAGTTCGCAGAGATTGCGCAACCAATTACGGTACTCACTAAAAAGAATGCCACATACAAGTGGACGCAAGAAGCGGAAGATGCGTTCAACGAATTGAAGACGAACTTAATGTTAGATCGTGTCCTGATATACCCGGACTTTCGGGATCCGTTCATCTTAGCAACCGACGCTTCCTCGATCGCCCTTGGAGCAGTGCTGTCGCAGGTCCGCGACGGGGTAGAAAGACCGATATGTTACGCCAGCCGACAGTTGAGAGGACCGGGAAGGAACTACTCAGCCACGGAACTGGAGTTATTGGCGGTGATATGGGCCACCCGACAGTTCAGGTGTTATCTACTGGGACGAGAGTTCAAGTTAATAACAGATCACTCGGCCCTGAGATGGATGTTGAGCTTAAGAGAACCCTCATCCAGGTTGATGCGGTGGACCTTGAGACTCCAAGAGTTTAACTACGAGGTAGAACATAAGGCGGGTAAAAAGCATACCAATGCAGATGCCTTGAGTAGGGCGGTACGAGGTGTAAGGATGAGGACCCCGGGTTTCAGCGAGGTACGATTGCGGGCAGCGCAACAAAAGGACGCCTGGTGCAAGGCCGTTGCACAACCGCCAGACCAGGGGACCAAAGATGCGAGGGGGATGTTATACTGGACTAACGGCAGCCCCGACGTGGGAACTTGGAAGTTGGCTGTACCGGAGGAGTTAAGAGAAGCCGTAATGCGGCAGTGTCATGAGGCCCGGTGGGCTGGACATCCGGGTATTGAGAGAACGATGTTGTTGGTAAAGGAGGGATTTTACTGGCCAAACATAAATACGGATATAAAAGAGTTCGTAACCCAGTGTGACAGCTGCCAGCGAAGGAAGTCTCCAACGGGCTTGAAAGTTCCACTGGAAGCTCCTTTCTTCCCTACCCGACCATTCGAGCAAATCTCGATGGATATTGTTGGTCCCCTACCAAGAAGCGGACGCGGGTATAAATACATGCTAACCATGATCGATAATTTCACTAGGTATGCCGAGACCATTCCCCTGAAAGAGATTACGGCAGAAGAAACGGCCAGGGCTTTCGTGGAAGGAGTAGTGACTCGGCATGGAGCCCCGGAGAGGCTGGTAACGGATCAAGGAAGGAATTTCAGATCTTCCTTGATGAAGAACACGTGTAGGTTGCTGGGAATCAACAAGGTACAGACCACTCCATACCACCCGGAAGGAAATGGAATGGTGGAGAGCTTGCACCGGACGCTAGCGGAGGTGGTTGCTCATTACGTGCGACAAGATGGACGGGATTGGGATCGTTGGGTACCTTACGCGTTGATGGCCTATCGGGCTATTCCTCACTCGTCAACAGGATACTCGCCGAATCACCTCTTGTATGGGCGAGAAGTACAGACACCAATGGAATGTAAAATCACGCCAGTGGATGGGGAAGCCCCAGTAGAAGAGTCGGTAATACGGCTTCAAGAAAGGCTGAATCAGGCCTATGAGGAGGCATCCCAAAGGACCCAAGGTAGACATAGAATACAATAATGTTTAAGGTCATTGCATGTTGACAAGTCGTTTGCCGACTCTTTTCTGGTCTGTTATGTCATCATCAACAAGGAAACATTTCAGGTCGCTTGTGATCGTCTAACAGAGAGGACCAAGATTCAGTGATGAATATAAGGTCATCAACGTTCAGTGAACATAACTTGCTGTACCAGTTCGGCTTTTCTGCAAAGTCTGGAGCCACCATTTCAAGAAATTTTGAATGATATTGCGGATATTAGCAGAATTGCAAATTCCCTATTTAACCACAAGCAGCAGTTACTCCCAACTACAGTTATTAGGAAGAATAGTCTTTGGAAAACTGTCTAAACTTTACTGATAGTGAATTCTAATATTGTCACTCATTTCTATATTTTAAATAAAATGATTAAAATTCTTGCTATTAAATACTCTTTTATCTGTCATCAACTGTGTGATATTACACCAGAAATAAATGTGATAAAAATAATAATCGTTTTTCGGCAACTAAGACCATTGTACCTACCAGAAATACCAATTTTAATTATGACATTATGAACAAATATTGTAAATTAACATAACTACTTAAGCAATCCAACATAATATTACAAATAAAAGCACTGCATATTTTAAAGATGGTCCAAGTCAGAATGTTCACATGGTTTAAAGTGTATTTAACTTGTCATTAAGTATGCACTAAACTTCATCATAACCAGAAACTCATTCAGAAACATTCTAATTTAAAATCATATATTTACAAAAAAACAAAAACATAAATTGTAAAATGTCTTTGTCGCAAATCGCAAGGTTTTAACAACATTAGCCAATTATAAGCTCAGAAGGATTAGAAGTCTTAAATCTTGATGTACCGATTATTTAATGTGCTGTGAGAAATAATTATAAAAATAAATCATTAAAACTATAAAAAAAAAACTATGTTTCGAACTTTTTCTCACAGCTTCGCGGATATATTTTGCATGTATGTCAGATTGGTAGAAAATCGGGGATGATTTTTTGTTACCAATTAGGATATTCATAAGAACAATATTTCTATATGTACTGCATTTTATCACTTGTTATTAACTTTGGACAATTTGTGAAAAATTTTGGCAATGCAATTAATAAATAATTCATTTTTACAGAACCCGTTTCGAAAGTCCAATAATAATAAGAATGTAAAATCACGCCAGTGGATGGGGAAGCCCCAGTAGAAGAGTCGGTAATACGGCTTCAAGAAAGGCTGAATCAGGCCTATGAGGAGGCATCCCAAAGGATGGAGAAGGCCTGGGCCCGTCGGACAGCGCAATGCAACAAGGCGCGGAAACCCAGGGAATTGAAGGTGGGAGAGTATACTTTTCTGCATGTGCCGGTGATCAAACCGGGACATTGCAAGAAGTTCCATCGGCCATGGACTGGACCATATGAGGTGATCAAAAAGATTTCTCCGGTCACGTACAAGTTGCAATTACAATTTGGACGGCAGTTGGTTGTCCACATCAACCGTCTGAAACCGGCAGTAGGTGGTGGGCCTAATTACCTAGAGGAAGAGGAGAGCGACGAGGAGAGTGAACGGGAAGAACGATGGACTCCAGAAATGGAGGAGGTCAGTGAGGAAGAGACGGAGCCTTGGGAGGAATATAGCTACTAGTGTGTCATCGGCATGGAAGTGCAGAGAGAGAGAGAGAGCAGTGTTCTTCAGGTGCCGGGTTCCGTAAGTCCAATTCCTCCCCCCCCCTCTTAAAAATGATTATTTTCATTATAGACCCTCACTCGAATCTATTCACATTGCAGTTTCATATTTTCTGTAGCATCGCTACATTATATACAAGGTCTGCATTGCGTAGAAAATTATATAATTTAATACAAGTATATTGATACACATTATACTTAACTTCTTTGATAAGACTCTATAAGGCGATAAGGCTGCAACAAAACCCCAAATCTGGGCCTTATATAGGCAAGTCAGAGGTAGGGGTAGCCTCACCCTGCCCCCTAGTGACCTTTAGCTGTTTCCTGCACTAGTTTCTCCCTCTCTTAGCTGGCGCCCTTTGAAGGTTTTTATTATTAAAACATGGAAACATAGGTGGATATTTTCTGGGCCGAGAAGAGAGGAACTTCTTTCTATTTATTCGTGGGGAAGAAGTTGACACAATGACCATTCTGGAAAAATTCTAAACATCTGTTGTTCAGGGTATTTCGCCATCCTCTCACTCTGAGAGTTAGAACTGGGGAACTGGAAATTCGGCTAATGGATCCCGGGATAATAATAATTATATTATTGAACTCTAGATATATAAAACATTATTTATATGGTTTGATTTATATTTAATTTTAAGCAAGAACTATTTATTCAATTACTTCGGTTGTGTATATTATTTTAACAGCCAGAGGTTATTTGTATGTTTTACTCGTCATCGAGGAACATTTTAAATATCTAATAATTTTCAAATGCAGGCCTGGAAACTGTTAGAGATGAAAGCCTGTTTGGAGACCCGGAAGAGTGCCTGGAGGCAGTGCAGTATTTCCTGTATCATGCGACCAAGGCAAAAGCAGTGCTCGAAATGAGAGGAACGTGGCCAACGTCCCACTGCCATTGTGGGCTTTAGAGAACCCACTGAGAGTAACTACCAAAGCTAATAACTTTCAACTGTTCCAGCCGCTGTTGGAGTACAGCAGGGATCTCCACGACCGAAAGACTCTGCTGAGATACCTTATCCACCCAAGCATACTCTGTACTTCGAGGAACTTGTTCTTTGTACAGAGCCACCCTTCTTCGGGAACCAGGTCCCATCTCTCTCCCTGGTAAAAGGACCATCAAGGAAACTCCTCATTGAGGAGATGGTCCAGATTGAAGACCTGCATATACCCATGACTTGGTTAACATTTCTCTAACTGAAAAGCATGAATTGTGAAATGTTAGCAGCATGTATTCCACCAGAATTCTCAGTAAGATCATGCTGTTCATGTGTAAATATTTGTGCATAGATATGTGTGTGTTTTTTTAAATAGAATTATTTTTATTAAATCGAACCTCATACAGGTAGGTGTAGAATGTCTTTACTTTTTCCACTATTTTATGGATATTACCGGTGATAATACTACGCCAACGCTCATTGAAACGTACAATCGCTTTATTATCTTTAAATAAGAATGAAAACATTTTGTGGTGTGCATTATGTAAACGTAAATACAAGTAGAAAGTAAAAAATACCAAGGAAGGAAATTATTATTATATTATGGGTAGGTTATTGGACCATTGCAATTGCTGCATTCTTTTCGGCATGGTGTGCCATTATATGTGTCTTTAAACGATGAGCTTGCACTGCTTTGTAGTTGCAATGAGGACATTGATAGGGCTTTTCTCCGGTATGGTGGGCCATTATATGTTTCTTTAAATAAGTAGCTTGTACTGTTTTGTAGCTGCAGTGAGGACATTGTTAGGGCTTGTCTTCGGCATGGTGTGCCATTATATGTTTCTTTAAATGATGAGCTTGCACTGCTTTGTAGTTACAATGGAGACATTGATGGGGCTTCTCTTCAGTATGCCGTGCCATTATATGTGTCTTCAAACGATCATTTTGTACTGCTTTGTAGCTGCAGTGAGGACATTGATGGGGCTTTTCTCCAGTATGGTGTGCTATTATGTGTGCCTTTAAATGATGAGCTTGCACTGCTTTGTAGTTACAATGCAGACATTGATGGGGCTTTTCTCCAGTATGGTGTGCCATTATATGTGTCTTTAAAGTACGACCATCTACTGCTTTGTAGCTGCAGTGAGAACACTGATGAGGCTTTTCTACAGTATGGTGTGCCATTATATGTGTCTTTAAATATATAGCTTTTACAGCTTTGTAGTTGCAGTGAGGACATTGATGGGGCTTCTCTTTAGTATGACGTGCCATGACATGATTCTTTAAAGTTTGAGCAACTACTGCTTTGTAGCTGCAGTGAGGACATTGATGGGGCTTTTCTCCAGTATGTTGTGCCATGACATGACTCTTCAAATGATGATTTTGTACTGCTTTGTAGCTGCAGTGAGGACATTGATGGGGCTTTTCTCCAGTATGGTGTACCATTATATGTTCCTTTAAATGATGAGCTTGCACTGCTTTGTAGTTACAATGCAGACATTGATGGGGCTTTTCTCCAGTATGGTGTGCCATTATATGTGTCTTTAAAGTAATAGCTTGTACTGCTTTGTAGCTGCAGTGAGGACATTGATGGGGCTTTTCTTCAGTATGGCGTGCCATGACATGATTCTTTAAAGTACGACCATCTACTGCTTTGTAGCTGCAGTGAGAATGGTGTGCTATTATGTCATTCTCTAAAATGACTCCTACTTTACCATCACATGGCATTATATGTGTCTTTAAAGTATTTTCATGAACTTCACCTGAAACAAACATTAGAAAAATATTACTTCTGGTAAGTAAAGAAATATTTAAAAGTGTTTCTTAAATTTCTTCTGGTTTTCATTTTTTATTCTTCATAGGTGCCATATTTTTGTTGCTCTTTATATTTGTCCCACAATCCGTTGTCTTCTACAGTTCATTTGAGACGAAGCTGGCAATGAATATAAATAAGAAAGAAAACATGACACCAATCGATAAAATATGACAAAAATGAAAACCAACCATTACTGAATTCAAAAGTTAACAAATACATTTTTTTTATTTTTTTTTTATCACAGTAACTATGATTTTTATTAATTATAGAAATGTAAATAGTGTAATTGCAATAAAGTATTAGAGATGTAAGATCCTATTCAGACTATATTTTCAGCTCAGCATTTGTTGAACATACAAAGCGAAAGCACGAATACTTCCATCTTTCCGTTTTAAGTTAACAAAATTTAATGAAATTTTATCAAGTAACTGTGATCCCCTGGCACAGTTTTTATGAAGCTTCATCACTTAATAACTTATAATCACCTTGAAACACTAAACGATTTTGTATAAATAAATAATAGTGTGAGTCGTAATAATGGCCTGTTCTCGAAAAATGTATTTATTAATATAATATGTCAGGGGTTTCTGGACCGTGTACTTGGGTATATGGTAAGAATGAATATGGAACTAGAATATTTATAATACAGAGGTATTAACTTATAATGGCCTTTAAGAGTCCTGGGAAATCACATCATTATAATAACTTCTATGACTGCCCATTATAAATAAATTTATATAACGCCAACATTTTTGACAATTAGATTGTCATCACCAGGTGGCTTTATAACAATTATAACATGTATGAAGCATTTTGTCAAAATATAAACTTTAAATTATAAACAAAAAATAAACCATTTTAAATAAAGTAATTAAAAGGATTAATAATAATCAAAAGATTTAAACAATAACGACCAATAACAATTAAGATTAAAAAAAAATTGAATTTGAAATGATGATTAACAGTGGTGGTTTTAAGAGTTTAAATAGTTACTATTAATGATTGCTATTTAGATAAAGAATTATGTTGAAGTCAAATGATTACCTTAGTCTCTGCATTGTTGATTATTAGATAGTAAATACAGTTTGAAGCCGACTTTATTCGAGTGTATCTCCTGACTTTAATTTATAATTACAAAATCTGCTCTAAATGATAATTTGACAAAAAATTATGAGTGCATTATATTAATAAAATAAGGAGACTATTATGCTGAGGAATATAAATTTGTATCTGTCGGCGTGTTATTCGAAAAGTGAGAAAGTTATTAACACCCTTTTCACACTGAGAGGACCGATCCTTTTAGGTGACACAGACTGAGGGCTCGGGACATTTGGTCTTGATATAACCCCATCAATGAAGACACTGATGTTTATTGTGAGCATAGATTTTAATATCAAGTATATAAGTGAATGTAATCGTCCCTCATTTAAATTCATTATATTTTATCTCATTTGTGAATTTTAGCCTTATGAATAAAAACAAATCTTATTGTTAATTTGATTCATTAAATTCCTTCCATTCATCACCATGATAAATTACTTGATAATTTAACTTTGTATTAGAATTAATTGGGGCAGGGATAAATCCAATCAATATTAAGCAATCTTATTTTTATTAAAACTTCAATGCCAATGATCAACATTCAGAGTTTGATAGAGTAATCAAATCTAGTAGTTTGAATAAATAAATGGCATCCCTAACTTAATTGAATAAAATATTTTAATTATTCGACTGGAGCATAGAGGCGTTACTATTAGAATAAGTGGCAGTTAAGGCCTGGGCACTGTCAGTCTTAATACTAAAACATCGGGATGTAAACATTCCGATTGTATGTGTATAGGATTAAGAGCTACGAATAAAGCAGTCTTGTACTATCGTTTGCCCTATTTATTTCTATTACCTCTTTCTCGATCTTATAGTAATAGTACATACATTGATATATGGTGGGTGATACATTGAACATATATTTTCCTACATTGGATATATTTTCATACATTATATTGTTATGATATTTTAATGTTATGATTTTTGATTGTGTCTTTGAAATAAACTCGGAATTAGCGAGCGTTGAAGAACGTAATACGATCCGTGGTTTTTATTGTCGTTATATTAACTATTAATATTATTAATAAAAATAATATCAATAATTTAGTATAAATA
Source organism: Acanthosoma haemorrhoidale (assembly GCA_930367205.1). NCBI lineage: Eukaryota > Metazoa > Arthropoda > Insecta > Hemiptera > Acanthosomatidae > Acanthosoma > Acanthosoma haemorrhoidale. The sequence goes on along the minus strand of OV884013.1, from coordinate 8,639,813 downwards.
TTTCATTTTATAAACTTCAAAATTAAGTAAAGTATAAATATCCGAACAACCAAAGAGATCAAGAGTCAAGAAGGCAGCGGTAGGTAGTATAGAAACCGGCAGAGAACGAAAGGACACACTCTTTCATCTGGGACCGAAGAGACGGGACGGGACCCACGCACTCTACGGCCTCGTAGGTCAGACCTTTTCACTGAAGTAAGATAATATGGATCATGCGATGCAGATCAGAGGAAGACAATCCGAATCACGCAATAGAAGATGACCATCGAGAATATCAACAAAGAAACACTGGCCAGTATTAGTATAACGTTACGAATAATTATAAGGTACCATTTTAATTTAGATTTAATAGTATTCTTTTATTACGTACGTATTTAATTTGTATATTAATTTTAATGAACATATGTGTAATAAACAATTATTCTTTTGCCAGAAGTTTTTAAATTATATGAAAAAATATATAATTAAAATATACATAAATAATAAATATTTGAATATTTGGCGCCCGAACAGGGACATGTTAATAAGGAAATCTGGTTAAAGGATAGATTGGATAAAAGTGTGTCACGAAAAATTGTTTAAATTTGATATAAAGGTTAGGTCAAAAAGTGTTAAAAATTGTGTTTGTGGTAGGAATTTGTATTGTTAAATTCAGTCATGGAAAACGTAAATGAATCGAGTCGCGAGGAAAGTGAGATGGAAAAGCTTTTTAGGTTAATGATGGACAAATTAGACCAAGGTTTTAAAGAACAGAATCGAATTATTGACGAACAGAATCGAATTATTAACGAACATAATCGAGATTTTATCGAAAAATTTAACGAAACTAACAGTGATATGAACGAACAATTCGAAAAAATTGACCATAGATTCGATATATTTGAACAAAAATCACAAAACTCTTTTAAAGAATTTAATGTAAACCTTGATGAAAAAATACACCCTTTAGAAACAAATTTAAAACCGGAACTGGGAAATCAGACAAATGATTTTAAAGAAGATAAATTAGAAACCGAAAATAAACTCATATATTATGAACAAAAATTAATTAAAAATGATTTAGGTACACATAATAAAGAAAATAATGAAAAAATTGACAATAATCAAGAGATCATTGAACCAAATTTACAAAATTCATTCAAACAGTCTAATGTACAACTGGATGAAAAAATACACCCTTTAAAAACGGAAGTTAAATTTTAGAAACAAATAACTTGGTTAAATAATAAACCGGTAATTGATCCTCATGTAATACAAATAATTAGTAATCATGATAAGTTAGAGATTCAGCAATTTGAAAATTCTGACCCAGTAGAAATTATAAGTAAAGTAAAAAGTACAATAGATAAAAGTTTGAATTGGAATAGATTCGAATTTAACATTTTATCTCAATTTAGTGAAATTCCCCTTGGCGAGTTCAATATGAACAACATAAAAATAAACAAAAGGACAAAATTTAAAAATAACTCCAGGGATGTTTTTAATACTATCGAATATAATTATAAAAAGAAAAGGAAAAAAGAGCTATACTTATTATTATTATGAAATAATGGTAATCGGATATTATCGGCCGAGATTAGCAGAATTGCAAATTCCCTATTTAACCACAAGCAGCAGTTACTCCCAACTACAGTTATTAGGAAGAATAGTCTTTGGAAAACTGTCTAAACTTTACTGATAGTGAATTCTAATATTGTCACTCATTTCTATATTTTAAATAAAATGATTAAAATTCTTGCTATTAAATACTCTTTTATCTGTCATCAACTGTGTGATATTTCACCAGAAATAAATGTGATAAAAATAATAATGGTTTTTCGGCAACTAAGACCATTGTATCTACCAGAAATACCAATTTTAATTATGACACTATAAACAAATATTGACAATTAACAAAACTACTTAAATAATACAACATAATATTACAAATAAAAGCACTGCATATTTTAAAGATGGTCCAAGTAAGAATGTTCGCTTGGCTTAAAGTGTATTTAACTTGCCATCAAGTATGCACTAAAATTCATTATAATCAATAAAAATTAATGCCAGACCCAAAGCAAGGAATGATGTCAGCCTATTTTGGGTTGCTGGACATACCAGGTATAGATTGCAATGAGAGAACAGATGAATTGGCTAAGCAAGGAGTGAACTCATCATTTGTTCATCCTAAGTCTGCCTAGATCCACATTTGCCTCCATGTAGGAACAGTGGATATGGGCCAGGACAAATAATGGACAAGCAATAGTCCAACAATATCGGTGATGAATAAAAATTCATTTATGTTAAGTGAACATGGCTTGTTCTTCAGCTTTTCTGCCGAGTATGTCTGGAGACACTCTGTATACCACCTTTTCTAGAAATTTTGAATGACATAGCAAAGGAGATTGGCAGAGTTGCGAATTCCCTATTTAACTATAAGCAGCAGTTACTACCATGTACAGTTCTTAGTAAAAATGATCTTGGGAAAACCTTCTAAACTTTACTGATAGTGAACTCTAATATCGTCATTCTTTCTAAATTATAAAATGATTAAAATTGTTGCTATTAAATACTCTTTTACATGTCATCAACTGTATGATATTTCACCAGAAATAAATGAGATCAAAATAATAATCGTTTTTCGGCAACTAAGACCATTGTATCTGCCAGAAATTTAAATTTGGATTATGACATTATAAACAAATATTGATAATTAATATAGCTACTTCAGTATAATCAATAAAAATGAATGCCTGACCCAGAGCAAGGAATGATGTCAGCTTATTTTGGGTCGCTGGACATACCAGATATAGATTGCAATGAGAGAACAGATGAATTGGCTAAGCAAGGAGTGAACTCATCATTTGTTCCATCCTAAGTCTGCCTAAATCCACATTTGCCTCCATGTAGGAACAGTGGATATGGGCCAGGACAAATAATGGACAAGCAATAGTCCAACAATATCGGTGATGAATAAAAATTCATCTATGTTAAGTGAACATGGCTTGTTCTTCAGCTTTTCTGCCGAGTATGTCTGGAGACACTCTGTATACCACCTTTTCTAGAAATTTTGAATGACATAGCAAAGGAGATTGGCAGAGTTGCGAATTCCCTATTTAACTATAAGCAGCAGTTACTACCATGTACAGTTCTTAGTAAAAATGATCTTGGGAAAACCTTCTAAACTTTACTGATAGTGAACTCTAATATCGTCATTCTTTCTAAATTATAAAATGATTAAAATTGTTGCTATTAAATACTCTTTTATATGTCATCAACTGTATGATATTTCACCAGAAATAAATGAGATCAAAATAATAATCGTTTTTCGGCAACTAAGACCATTGTATCTGCCAGAAATTTAATTTTGGATTATGACATTATAAACAAATATTGATAATTAATATAGCTACTTCAGTATAATCAATAAAAATGAATGCCTGACCCAGAGCAAGGAATGATGTCAGCTTATTTTGGGTCGCTGGACATACCAGATATAGATGGCAATGAGAGAACAGATGAATTGGCTAAGCAAGGAGTGAACTCATCATTTGTTCCATCCTAAGTCTGCCTAGATCCACATTTGCCTCCATGTAGGAACAGTGGATATGGGCCAGGAGAAATAATGGACAAGCAATAGTCCAACAATATCGGCTATGGACAAACAAGCCCTCCAAGGAAAACAACTCATCGTTAACAACCTGCCGCTGGCAATACATTAGCCTTATAATAAGCATTTTCAACAAGCACTCTAATTAAAACAGACACCTATTCTTAATAGGCATCTCTGAACTCAATTAGTCTTCTCAATGGAGAAGGAAAACTCCAACCAATTCATAGGAGAATGCAAAACATTTAGCAAACTGAGTTTTAACATCTCAGGGTGTCATAGTATTCGATTAGGAGAACGTAGCTCTATCAAATAGAGATCATTACTTGACTTCTCAACTTGAGAGCTCAAGGAGGTATGTAAATATGTGGAAAACTCCAACCAATTCATAGGAGAATGCAAAGCACTTAGCATTGTGGGATATTTTAGACATTTTCCCAGATAGTAGACAGGCACGCACATGTGAGGCAAGCAGATATGTTTATAATATATGAGCAGACAAAAAAGAAATTCTGGTTGTCCAAATACAACTTACAAATATATTACGCACAGATTCCCCCCTCCACCTATCTAACTAATGAAGCACAATATACCAATGCATGCAAATTAATACTAATCAAGAATAAAGCAATTATGTGTGACAAATATATACATTGAAGACCTGAACACTATTAGACATTTGCACGTATTGATATAATGAGAGATACTTCAGTATTGCTTTAGTGTACTCACCATCATCCATAATTAGCTCTTCTTCTTTACAGTGGATTGGATCACCTGCTTATAACAGTAAGAAATTATTTACTAATTTATATTGAAGTGAACTATCTTAAAATAGTTAAAAACATTTATTATAACATTATTGTTACATAAGGATGTTTGCTGCATCTCAGCTCAATACCAGAGCTATCAATCTAAGTCATAGCACAACATAGTAATAGACATTTGCACGTATTCATTAATGAGAGATACTTCAGTATTGCTTTAGTGTACTCACCATCATCCATAATTAGCTCTTCTTGTTTACAGTGGATTGGATCACCTACTTATAACAGTAAGAAATTATTTACTTATATATAATGAAGCGAACAATCTTAAAATAGTTAAAAACATTTATTATAACATTATTGTTACATTAAGATGTGTGCTCCATCTCAGCTCAATGCCAGAGCTATCAATCTAAGTCATCGCACAACATAGTAATAGACATTTGCACATATTCATTAATGAGAGATACTTCAGTATTGCTTTAGTGTACTCACCGTCATCCGTAATTAGCTCTTCTTCTTTACAGTGGATTGGATCACCTGCTTATAACAGTAAGAAATTATTTACTTATATATAATGAAGCGAACAATCTTAAAAACATTTATTATAACATTATTGTTACATTAAGATGTGTGCTTCATCTCAGCTCAATGCCAGAGCTATCAATCTAAGTCATAGCACAACATAGTAATAGACATTTGCACGCATTCATTAATGAGAGATACTTCAGTATTGCTTTAGTGTACTCACCTTCATCCATAACTAGCTCTTCTTCTTTACAGTGGATTGGATCACCTACTTATAACAGTAAGAAATTATTTACTTATATATAACGAAGTTAACTGTCTTAAAATAGTCAAAAACATTTATTATAACATTATTGTTACATTAAGATGTGTGCTCCATCTCAGCTCAATGCCAGAGCTATCAATCTAAGTCATAGCACAACATAGTAATAGACATTTGCACGCATTCATTAATGAGAGATACTTCAGTATTGCTTTAGTGTACTCACCTTCATCCATAACTAGCTCTTCTTCTTTACAGTGGATTGGATCACCTACTTATAACAGTAAGAAATTATTTACTTATATATAATGAAGCGAACAATCTTAAAATAGTTAAAAACATTTATTATAACATTATTGTTACATTAAGATGTGTGCTCCATCTCAGCTCAATGCCAGAGCTATCAATCTAAGTCATCGCACAACATAGTAATAGACATTTGCACATATTCATTAATGAGAGATACTTCAGTATTGCTTTAGTGTACTCACCATCATCCATAATTAGCTCTTCTTCTTTACAGTGGATTGGATCACCTGCTTATAACAGTAAGAAATTATTTACTTATATATAATGAAGCGAACAATCTTAAAATAGTTAAAACATTTATTATAACATTATTGTTACATTAAGATGTGTGCTCCATCTCAGCTCAATGCCAGAGCTATCAATCTAAGTCATCGCACAACATAGTAATAGACATTTGCACGCATTCATTAATGAGAGATACTTCAGTATTGCTTTAGTGTACTCACCTTCATCCGTAATTAGCTCTTCTTCTTTACAGTGGATTGGATCACCTGATTATAACAGTAAGAAATTATTTACTTATATATAATGAAGCGAACAATCTTAAAATACTTAAAAACATTTATTATTATTAGTAAGAAATTATTTACTTATAAATATGGAAGTGAACTGTCTTAAAAGATAGTAAAGAATGGTTCATGAGAACCAAGATTCGGTGATGAATAAAAATTCATCTATGTTAAGTGAACATGGCTTGTTCTTCAGCTTTTCTGCCGAATATGTCTAGGGACATTCTGTATACCACCTTTTCTAGAAATTTTGAATGACATAGCAAAGGAGATTGGCAGAGTTGCAAATTCCCTATTTAACTATAAGCAGCAGTTACTACCATGTACAGTTCTTAGTAAAAATGATCTTAGGAAAACCTTCTAAACTTTATTGATAGTGAACTCTAATATCGTCATTCTTTCTAAATTATAAAATTGTTGCTATTAAATACTCTTTTATATGTCATCAACTGTATGATATTTCACCGGAAATAAATGTGATCAAAATAATAATCGTTTTTCGGCAACTAAGACCATTGTATCTGCCAGAAATTTAAATTTGGATTATGACATTATGAACAAGTATTGATAATTAATATAACTACTTTAGTATAATCAATAAAAATGAATGCCTGACCCAAAGCAAGGAATGATGTCAGCCTATTTTGGGTCGCTGGACATACCAGATATAGATTGCAATGAGAGAACAGATGAATTGGCTAAGCAAGGAGTGAACTCATCATTTGTTTATTCTAAGTCTGCCTAGATCCACATTTGCCTCCATGTAGGAACAGTGGATATGGGCCAGGAGATGATGGACAAGCAATAGTCCAACAATGTCGGCTGTGGACAAACAAGCCCTCCAAGGTAAAAAACTCATCGTTAACAACCTGAAGCTGGCCTTAGAAAAGGCATTTTTACCAAGAACTGCAGATAAACCCAACACCTATTCTTAATAGGCATTTCTGAACTCAAATAGTCTTCTCAATGGAGAAGGAAAACTACCAATTCTTAGGAGTATGCAAAACATTTAGCAAACTAAGTTTTAACATCTCAGGGTGCGATAGGATTCGATTAGGAGTACAAACCTCCATCAAATAGAGATCATTACTTGACTTCCTAAAGAGCTCAAGGAGGTATGTAAATATGTGGCAAGGAAATATTCATATAGCTTAAGGGCAGACAAAAAGGAAACATGGGTCTGGTTGTCAGGCCAATAAAAGCTACATAGGTTCCCCTCCATCTAATTATCTAATAGCAAACTCCCAGCTGATAAAATGAAGCACCAATGGCACATGTTATATGCACCTTTCAAAAACATAATGGCCATTGATATTACTTAAGGAAGGAAAATAATAACTCTTGTAGGAGATTTTAGACAAATTTTGCCGAAAATTGCATCAAGTATTCTCAAAAAAAAAACAACTTACAGTCAAATTCTTCTTTGATTTCTTGCTTGATGACCATAGAAGATTCTTTGACATCTGTAAATAAAACAATCAAATTTATTGAAAATCTGACTAGAATAAACGTTCTACATTTCTATTAAAAAAGCGGTTAAGACATAGTAGTTACAATACCTGTGGTATCCATCTTAATAAATGTAATGCAAAACCTGACTTGAAATAACAACTGTTGCCGCATGAATCTAGAGTCGTTCGTGAAGGAGCGTCACAAGCGGCTGCCAAAGAACTATTTCATCTTTCATGTTTTAGTACTTGCCTTAAATGTATTTACATAGTCCTTGTTCGTATACTCTTTACCATTATCAGTTCTCAGAATTTTAATTTTGCGTCCTGTCTGCTTTTCCACTATTTTTTTAAACTGTTTAATCCCCTCCAAAGTCTGATATTTATATTTTATATAAAATAATTGTTGTAAAATTCACCAACATCTGGAGTAGAAATATCTACATCCGCCCCAATAGATGTGTTCGTCATTGGTCCACATAGGTCACTGTGAATTAAGTATAAAATTGCTGGCTCTTGATTTGCTTGTCACAAATGGTGTTCGTGTTTGCTTTACCTCTAAGCTTGTTGACACCACAAATCATACAACTAGGAATCATCTTTATGTTAGTCCAAATGAGATGGCCAAGCCTTTCTACGCAAGGGGAAATAAACAAATTCTGTATTTGGATAAGTGTCAAGTCTCAGGGCTGAAGCATTTACGCTGTATCCCTCATCTGTAATGTTACACCGATCTGGGTAGAAGCATAACATTAATTCGCGTCATAAATGTAAAGCAGTATTGTTGTTGTAATCCACAGTTACAATGCTTTCTCAAGGTTAGAATCCCGAAATCTCAACTTAAATTCACAGATTGAAAGTGCTCGAAAGAGGTTGAGAAAAAGTGAAAACGACAAGGGAAGAATATTAAATGCAAAATTTGACTCCGTGGTTGAAATAAAAACGCTGGCTACATTCGCTTAAAGCAATTTAATGACTGCATTGAGCCGGAACCTTCTATTATCGCTTGCAACAAAATTGCCCGATAACTTCGGGTAGATGTTTTGTTTTCTTTTTCAATGTTAAATAACATCGTAAGTGACGGACAACATAATTTTGTGGAAAAAATTTTGAAATGTACAAGATCGTATATTTTTTTTTATAAACGTGTTGAAAATTAACTTTTTCTAACATTATTTTTATAATTCTTTTTTTTTTTAATAGTTTGTACTTGATATACGGACATTATACTAAATCAAATTTATAATATGTCAATAAATAATTTTATTGCATCGCGTATTACTGATTACTATTTTAGATTTCATTACACCAAAAAATGTTGTAAATTAAACAAAAAAAGATTTTGGCCTGTTTTAGGTGTTATATACATGATCTCACACACTTTGGGGTTTTACTGCACGAAAATCCGTTAAACTTAGTTGCAGAGACTTTAAAACTAAAAATTATTAGCTGTTTTTTATTTCAAATCACTGGTGTGAAGTTAAATAATTATTGGTTTATGAGAAAGCATAGTTACAGGGTCAGGATACAAATCTGAGACTTTTTAATTATCATTCAGAAACATTCTAATTTAAAATCATATATTTACAAAAAAACAACAACATAAATTGTAAAATGTCTTTGTCGCAAATCGCAAGGTTTTAACAACATTAGCCAATTATAAGCTCAGGAGGATAAGAAGTCTTAAATCTTGATGTACCGATTATTTAATGTGCTGTGAGAAATAATTATAAAACTAAATCATTAAAACTATCAAAAAAACAAACAATGTTCGAACTTTTTCTCACAGCTTCACAGATATTTTGCATGTATGTCAGATTGGTAGAAAATCAGGGATTCTTTTTTGTTACCAATTAGGATATTCATAAGAACAATATTTCTATCTGTACTGCATTTTTTCACATGTTATTAACTTTGGACAATTTGTGAAAGTTTCGGCATTGTAATTGATAAATAATTCATTTTTACCAGAGCCCATTTCGAAAGTCCAATAATTTACTTAATAACAAAATCGAACCGGCGAGCGTCAAGAAAGAGATAAAATGAGTAAACCTGTGGTCTTTGACGTTTGCTGGTGGCCTAGTCGGCGGGCAGCTTTATTCGTATTGACCTGACTCCATATGATCTTAGAAGGTGTGCACCGACAGTGGACTGTGTTAAGGAGAAGAGGAACAGGGTAGGTATTATAGTTAGTTTATGTGGTCTTGGAATGACCACGCATTCACACTAGGTGTTGTGTCTATCGAACTATCGTTTCATCGATTAGGTGAAGTTGTTGTTATCTAAGGATAGCCGCTTTTCATGTTCATGTTCAATTATGTTTCATACACGTAATAAAGCAGTGTGCTCAATAAGTCTTTTTCTATTTAAAATTCAACCAGTACATAATAAACTGGCGACGGGGATCAAAATCGAACTTTGGGTGTTACAGTGAACTGTTAATGGTTGTGAATTATTATTTATTATAAATACTGACTGTTAGTAGTTTGTCTACATCGTGTTCAAGAACTTGGATCTGTATTATTACATTGGAAGTAATCATAAATAAACTATATTCAATTCCAGGTAAGGTGCAATATTAATATTATACACGACAAGAAATAAAATATGTATCTTGAACAATTTAAACAATTTATGGCTGCTCAACAAGCACAATTTCCTGCCGCACCTAAAGAAGTTTCTAACTTAAATTACATTTTTTTTTTTTTTTTTTTTTCCTCCTCTCAAACTTATAAAATAGGATGTGGGAAAAATAAAGGAAAATTATTTTGGGCTAATAAGTGCCTTTCACTAAGGGGAGTCCCCCATTTGAAGGATGTATGAGAAGGGTATAGGGTATGGAATGCCTAAAGGAGGCGGGTGGAATCAGGAAGGTAGTGAGAGTACTCGGCTGGGTGTAGATCTTCAGTCTCCGTCAGGGGGCTAGGGTTCGATCACGTCCATCTGTCTCCAGGCTTCGGCGGTCTAGCAGTGCTTCCATCTGACGGGCATTGGTGGTGGTTGAAGGTCGGAGAATAGTGGGTTGTCAGATACTTGAGGGGAGCGGTCCCATACATCAAAGCAGGTCTTAGGACGCTCTGGTATATCAGCAGATTGAGGCGTACCGATAAAGCCGGGCTGTGAAGTAGGTGTCCGAGGCTGAAGAATTTCTTCCTAACAGTCTTTAACTTCTTGTATACATGTTATACAACACATTATATTATTATACAATACATACGTGAGTATATATATATATATATATATATTTTTTTTTTCTCCCTTTTATTACGCCGACCACAAACCTCGGCCCCCCCTCCTCCCCCCCACATACCATTTCATCTCCTCTTCTATTTATCGTGTCTACCGAGGGTAATCCCAAGGTAGCATAGCTTGTTGCTTACAGGGCACTCTTTGCCGTCTAAGACGAAGGATTTCGGGAGCTTCTTTCTTCCGGATTTATAGCTGAATATAATTTCTTGCGTCTTGGCCGGGTTGACTTTAATGCGGACTGCATCGAGTTTCTCGGCGATCTGTTGACTGGTGCTCTCAGCGAATTTCAGGGCTCTGGTGGGATTGATGCTAGTGCTGTAAACACCTATGTCGTCTGCATACGCCGATACCTTGCAGTTGGGGTACGAGGCTCCTACGATGTGGGCGGTGTAAATGTTGAACAGCAGGGGGTTTAGCACCGATCCTTGGGGGACACCGGCAGTGTAATTTCTTCGGGTCGTAGACGTAGTGCCTATACGAACCGAAAAAATTCTGCCTGTAAGATAGGATCTCATCAGGTTCTGCAGCTGATCCGAGAATTCATATTACCTCAGACGTTGGAGTAGGATGTAGTGGTCCACAAAGTCGAAAGCTTTCGAACAGTCCAGTGAAATCATAGCGGTAGCTCTGTTGCTCCGGACGTTCGATGCGACGTGGTGTTGCAATCTCACCAGGTTGTTGTTCCCACTTAAGCCTGTGCTGAAACCAGTCTGCTCTGGTGGGATGACTTCTTGTGACTCGCAGTGCCCGGAGAGATGTACGTGGATGATTCTCTCGAACAGCTTCGAGAGTTGAGTCAGCAGACTGATGGGGCGGTAATGAGATGGCTCATAACCGTTTTTCGCTGGTTTCAGAAGGGGGACCACTACAGCGTGCTTCCGGTTCTGGGGGAAATAGTGCAGCCTGAAGCAGGAGTTCAACACGTTCGTTATGAATGAGATTCCTTTCCTCGGCAGCTGCTCGAGTAGGAGGTTCTGTATGGAATCCTGACCTGGGGCCATCTTGCCGGTCGTTCTTCGAATGAATGCAGCGCATTGCCGGTGTGAGGTGTAGATTTCGGTAGTGGTGGGGAGCGTGGGTCGAGGGCTCCTATTGGCTGTCCCTGGCCACTACTGACTTCCTCATAATGGCCGCCAAGATGTCCGCTTGTTCGGTGGGAATGAACTGCCCGTTTACGGCCAGCTTTACACCGTTCTTTTTGGACCTGCAGGTCTTCACGAGCTTCCACAATTGCTTGTGGTCACCGTGGAGACTGGTGAGGCGATATTCCCGAATCGAATTTTTCCACTGGGCCATCAGGGACTTAACTTGGTCTGTGAGAGCATTTAATACGGGTTTTAAGTCCCTGTTTTTGGTCCTGAACCACCTGTTCTTGATGCTGTTACGCGGTCTAATCAGTTGTAGGATGCTATCCGGAGGTTTTCTCAGAGAAGGGGGCTTCAGAGAAAATTTCGGGATCGATGCATCGGCAGCTCGATCGATGACGTCCTGTAGCTGATAGATAGCGTAATCTATGTCCCAAGTGTGTCTCTGGGGCGCGATCGTGGGAAATTCGGTCTTGATGAGATGCTTGTAGAGGTCCCACTTGGCCTCATCGTACCTGTATCTAGAAGTAGGCGGCTCTGGCATGTCGTCTTCTAGTTCGTAGAGCACAGGCCGATGGTCGGAGGTGGTAAAGTCCAAGGCGGAGCACCCAGTGACTCGGAGTGGCTGTTGAGTCAGGAGTAGATCGGGCGTGGAGGTCCTGTCGGGGTTCACGAAGTGACGGAAGGTTGGCAATCCTGGGTGGATGACCGTAAATGGTGTCTTTGTGATGTAACGGTCGAGGGCGTTAGCCCTCGTACTGCTCCACCAACTGTGGTTCGCATTTAGGTCACCCACGATGGCGTGTCTTTGGTCCTGAGCTATTGTAGTGAGCAGGAGCTTGTCCGAGTCGCAATTGGCTCTCGGTCTTCTTTAGACTCCTGACACTATCATGTTTTTTGTGAGCCGTAACTGGAGCGTTACGATGTAGTGGGAGGGGCCTAGGGTCACGCGTGGGGGTAGTCTTCTAGAGGGCACTCCGTTCCTCACTAACACTGCTACTCCTCCAGAGATGGTCTCAGTGTCGTGGCGGTAGGCGGTATATCCTGCAAATCGGCAGAAATGAATCTTCTTCAGTCGGGTGTCTTTTAGGACAGCAACGTCTGGTGAATGGCACCGTAGAAGTGTCTCTACGTCAGCTTGTTTGGGCCGAAGGCCGCAAACGTTGTAATTTAATATACTATGACCCATCATTTGGATACCCGGTCAGACTGTGTTAATAGCCGCTGTACCAGTGCGGCGAGATTGTTCATGGTAGTGAGCATAGCACTCATCATAGCATCATTGTTGTTAGCGGGCTGAGGTAGAGGTGCTTGGAGTGCTACTTCCGGAGCCCTGGTGTTACCTGATGGCCATCTGCGGATAGGAGGCAGTCTGTCGTGGTAGTGGGGGGGGGAGGCATAAATGTGGCTTTTCTCGGCCCAGCTGTGAAATTCTGTGCCTGTTTCTTGATTTCTGCGGTCTCTAGGAGTTTAATCCTTTACGGGCACTGTCGGTACGACGTGACATGATTTCCCCCGCAATTGGCGCATTTGAGAGGCATTGAAGCGTCCCTGGGGCAGTCTTTTATGTCGTGAGGTTGGCTGCACCTCACGCACTTGGCCTGTTTGAAGCAGTACCGTCTTGTATGGCCGTATTCCTGACAGTTAAGGCACATCGGAATGCCTCTTTTGTCATGAAAGGTGCTCACTCTAAAGAGCACATTATTTATATGACGGAGTTGCTTTAAGTTCTTTGCCTTGAGAGAATGGGCGCCTCAATCGATATACATCGATTATATTGCTACCCACGCTTTTATCTCCTCAATCGGGTGAGAGAGATCGTAACCGTATAGCAAGTACTTCTTGTTGGGCTTAGTACCACGGGGGGCGAACGTATGAAAGGGGATTTTTGATTCCCTAATTGCAGCAATCGTTTGCTGTTGGTCATGCACGCTGTGGCAGAGCACCTTTGTGTTCTGCTGTGTCTGTACTATTTTAAAGTTCTTTACGTTATAATCAGCTAGTAACCTCGTGAGGTCGTAGCTGTTAATCTGCCCTAATATTAGGGGGGGGGGGGTGGTGATTTGGGGGCAACAGGGGTGGTACTGAGCTTTACCCCCTCAGTACCCTCGTACTGAGCTTTCGAGTTTAGGGGGGTGAAGGAATTGGAGGTACTTACTCCGGGGGCTTGTGGTAGAGTACGCTTTCGGCATACTCTTTTTGGATGATGAAAGTCATCACCTGGGGGGTCCCTACGGCTTGCCATACCCTACAAAGGACGCACGTTCCAGTTAAGGGGGAGAGCCTTACTTATAATAGTTAATGTACTCACCTATCTTCACGGGAACAAAGTGCCACTGACTAAAGTATCAAAACTTTACCGGATTTGAGCTCTTGCCACAATGGAAGCTGGATAGCGTCTCTTGTTGTTCAGAAAGTACGCACTCAGTTTTGACACAACTAGAGCTAGGTTAATTTCAAGAGAATAGAACCTTTTTGAATGTTTCACACTTTAGTTGCCACTTATATTACATTTTTTTTTTTTTTTTTTTATCCTTAGCTCTCAAACTTATAAAAATAGGATGTGGATATAGGGTGTGGAATGCCTAAAGGAGGCGGGTGGAATCGGGAAGGTAGTTAAGTAATCACTTAAATTACAAAGAAGTGATAGAAATTTTAAAGAATCAGTTAATTGCCAAATCAAGCGAGAAGAGGGGAACTTCTTTCTATTTATTCGTGGGGAAGAAGTTGACACAACAATGACCGTTCTGAAAAAATTCTAAACATCTTTTGTTCAGGGCATTTCCCCATATTCCCACTTAGAGAGTTAGAACTGGGGAACTGGAAATTCAGCTAATGGATCCCGGGATAATAATAATTATATTATTTATTTGTCTTATTGAACTTTAGATATACAAAACATTATTTATTTATTTGGTTTGATTTATACTTTATTTTAAGCAAGAACCATTTATTCAATTATGTGTATATTATTTTAATAGACAGAGGTGATTTGTAAGTTTTACTCGTCATCGAGGAACATTTTAAATATCTAATAATTTTCAAGTGGAGGCCTGGAAACTGTATAGAGATGAAAGCCTGTTTGGAGACCCGGAAGAGTGCCTGGAGGCTGGATGTTTTAGCCGCTGTTGGAGTACAGCAGGGATCTCCACGACCGAAAGACTCTGCTGAGATACCTTATCCACCCAAGCATACTCTGTACTTCGAGGAACTTGTTCTTTGTACAGAGCCGCCCATCTTCGGGAACCAGGTCCCATCTCTCTCCCTGGCAAAAGGACTATCCAGGAAACTCCTCATTGAGGAGATGGTCCAGATTGAAGACCTGCATATACCCATGACTTGGTTAACATTTCTCTAACTGAAAAGCATGAATTGTGAAATGTTAGCAGCATGTATTCCACCAGAATTCTCAGTAAGATCATGCTGTTCATGTGTAAATATTTGTGCATAGATATGTGTGTTTTTTTATAAATAAAAACATATTTGCTATAACATTTTATTTTTATTAAATCGAACCTCATACTGGAAGGTGTAAAATAAATTGTCTTGACTTTTTCCACTATTTTATGGATATTATCGGTGTTAATGCTACGTCAATACTCATTGAAACGTACAATCGCTTTATTATCTTTAAATTAGAATGAAAACATTTTGTGGTGTGCATTACGTAAAAGTATATACAAGTAGAAAGTAAAAAATACCAAGGAAGAGAATTATTATTATGGTAAATAGGTAGGTTATTGGACCATTGCTTTGCTTCATTCTTTTCGGTATGGTGTGCCATTATATGTGCCTTTAAATTAATAGCTTGTACTGCTTTGTAGCTGCAGTGTTGCATTGATGGGACTTCTATTTAGTATGGTGTGAAATGACATGATTCTTTAAAGTACCAGCACGTACTGCTTTGTAGTTGCAGTGAGGACATTTATGGGGCTTCTCTCCAGTATGGCGTGCCATGACATGATTCTTTAAAGTACGAGCATCTACAGTTATGTAGCTGCAGTGAGGATATTGATGGGGCTTGTCTTTAGCATGGTGTGCCATTATATGTTTCTTTAAATTAGTAGCACGTACTCCTTTGTAGTTGCAGTGAGGAGATTGATGGGGCTTCTCTTCAGTATGACGTGCCATGACATGATCCTTTAAAGTATGAGCATCTACTGTTTTGTAGCTGCAGTGAGGACATTGATGGGGCTTGTCTTTAGCATGGTGTGCCATTATATGTGCCTTTAAATTAATAGCTTGTACTGCTTTGTAGCTGCAGTGTTGCATTGATGGCACTTCTATTTAGTATGGTGTGCAATGACATGATTCTTTAAAGTACCAGCACGTACTGCTTTGTAGTTGCAGTGAGGACATTTATGGGGCTTCTCTCCAGTATGGCGTGCCATGACATGATTCTTTAAAGTACGAGCATCTACAGTTATGTAGCAGCAGTGAGGAATTTGATGGGGCTTGTCTTCGGCATTGTGTGCCATTATATGTGTCTTTAAATTAGTAGCACGTACTGTTTTGTAGCTGCAGTGAGGGCATTGATGGGGCTTGTCTTCGGCATGGTGTGCCATGTATTCGGCATGGTGTGCCATTATATGTTTCTTTAAATTAGTAGCACGTACTCCTTTGTAGTTGCAGTGAGGACATTGATGGGGCTTCTCTTCAGTATGACGTGCCATGACATGATCCTTTAAAGTATGAGCATCTACTGTTTTGTAGCTGCAGTGAGGACATTGATGGGGCTTGTCTTTAGCATGGTGTGCCATTATATGTGTCTTTAAATTAAAAGCACGAAATGCTTTGTAGCTGCAGTGTTGACATTGATGGGGCTTCTCTTTAGTATGGTGTGCCATGACATGATTCTTTAAAGTACCAGCACGTCCAGCTTTGTAGTTACAGTGAGGACATTGATAGGGATTCTCTTCTGTATGGTGTGCCATGATGTGATTCTTTAAAGCACCAGCTTGTACTGCTTTGTAGCTGCAGTGAGGACATTGATGGGGCTTGTCTTCGGCATGGTGTGCCATTATATGTGTCTTTAAAGAAGTAGCACGTACTGCTTTGTAGCTGCAGTGAGGACATTGATGGGGCTTGTCTTCGGCATGGTGTGCCATTATATGTTTCTTTAAATTAGCAGCTTGTACTGCTTTGTAGTTGCAGAGAGGACACTGATGAGGCTTTTCTACAGTATGGTGTGCCATTATATGTGTCTTTAAATATGTAGCTTTTACTGCTTTGTAGTTGCAGTGAGGACATTGATGGGGCTTCTCTTTAGTATGACGTGCCATGACATGATTCTTTAAAGTAGAAGCATCTACTGTTTTGTAGTTGCAGTGAGGACATTGATGGGGCTTTTCTCCAGTATGGTGTGCCATTATATGATCCTTTAAACGATGAGCTTGCACCGCTTTGTAGTTACAATGCAGACATTGATGGGGCTTTTCTCCAGTATGGCGTGCCATGACATGATTCTTTAAAGTACGAGCATCTACTGTTTTGTAGTTGCAGTGAGGACATTGATGGGGCTTCTCTTCAGTATGACGTGCTATGATGTGATTCTTTAAAGCACCAGCTTGTACTGATTTGTAGTTACAATGCAGACATTGATGGGGCTTTTCTCCAGTATGGTGTGCCATTATATGTTTCTTTAAATGATGAGCTTGCACCGCTTTGTAGTTACAATGCAGACATTGATGGGGCTTTTCTCCAGTATGGCGTGCCATGACATGATTCCTTAAAGTACGAGCATCTACTGTTTTGTAGCTGCAGTGAGAACACTGATGAGGCTTTTCTACATTATGGTGTGCTATTATGTCATTCTCTAAAATGACTCCCACTTTACCATCACATGACATTATATTTGTCTTTAAAGTATTTTCATGAACTTCACCTGAAAAAAACATTAGAACAATATTACTTCTGGTAAGTAAAGAATTATTTAAAAGTGTTTCTTAAATTTCTTCTGGTTTTCATTTTTTATTCTTCATAGGTGCCATATTTTTGTTGCTCTTTATATTTGTCCCACAATCCGTTGTCTTCTACAGTTCATTTGAGACAAAGCTGGCAATGAATATAAATAAGAAAGAAAACATGACACCAATCGAGAAAATATGACAAAAATGAAAACCAATCATTACTGAATTCAAAAGTTAACAAATACATTTTTTTTTTATCACAGTAACTATGATATTTATTAATTATAGAAATGTAAATAGTGTAATTGCAATAAAGCATTAGAGATGTAAGATCCTATTCAGACTATATTTTCAGCTCAGCATTTGTTTAACAAACAAAGGGAAAGCACGAATACTTTCATCTTTCCGTTTTAAGTTAACAAAATTTAATGAAATCTTATCATGTAACTGTAATCCCCTGGCACAATTATTATGAAGCTTCATCACTTAATAACTTATAATCACCTTGAAACATTAAATGATTTTTTATAAATAAATAACAGTGTGGGTTCTAATAATGGGCTGTTCTCCAAACATGTACTGAAGATGTAGAAGGCTGGATGGGCTTCCTGTCCACAATATTGAAGGTGCAGCTGGCCAAGGAAACGGGAAGGAAAGAGGGATTCACTTACGAATGCTCGTTCCCAGAGTACACGCAGACGATGATCGACGTTAGCGCCAGGGAAGAAGAATTGCGTATCTGACAAGAAAGAGTGACTGGAGCTGGGTCGTTTACAGAAAAACCAGGACCCCAAAGACCGTTTAGAAGAAACCCGAAACAGGAGAGAAGAAATTCAGAGAGGCGAGGCCTAGGTATGTGCCTCGTAGAGAAGAGAGGAGATGCCATGGATGTGGGAAGACCGATCACTTGGTGGCACAGTGCCCTCTAACGAAATGTTTTGAGTGTGGTGAGGAAGGGCATATCGCAAGGCATTGGCCGTATGTGTACAGAAGAAGGCAATTCGATAAGGCAGAACCTATGGAGGTCAACACCCAAGAGGTTCGTGAGTGGCATAGAACAACACCCAGAGACACAGGATCGTCAGCTGATGATTCGTCGGGAACATCGGAAACTGAGGGAGACGAGCCAGGGTGCCACAGGAGCGGAGAACAGGAGAAGCAGAAGTATAAATCGTGTAGATGGGAGCGGCGCGAAGAAGCCTGAGGAGAGTGGCAGCAGAGAGGCGACCACATTCTCACATGTAATATGGTGCGGAAAGGGATATGGGAGTTGCCAAGTATTGAGTTCGAAAAGGAGGAGAGGTGCTTAATAGACACAGGTAGCACCAATACGATAGTATCGCGTAGTGCACTTGAGAGGCTGTGTGGAGGAGCGAGTACACGCCAGATCAAGGTATGTGATTGTAAACTACTCACTCTGGGGGGACCCTGCGAAGTGATGGGGGAGGCGGTTGCAGGACTAAAAAACTGGGCGAAGGTAGGAGGGGAATAACGCTGCACGTTGTGGAGGAGATGACGCGTGACTATCGAATAATTGTGGGATGTGATTTGTAAGGATGGGCGATTGATGAACGAAGAGAAGAATTAGGGGATTTAACGTATCGGAGTAAGGGGACAGTACAGGTTAGAAAGGTATGAATTGGGGCGGCAAAGAGAGTACAGGATAGGAGGGAGAGGTTGCGTGACGAATTTAGAGATACTTTTTTCGTAGAGGGAGATCTGTTAGGAGCAGCGGGGAAGACAGAGCATGAAATACCTCTAAAAGTAGAGTGCATAACATATGTTAAAGAAAGGCGATATCCGCAAGCACTTCGTCAACACATCCGGAGGGAAATCAAAGAATTAAAGCGTCAAGGGATTATCAGAAATAGCACTTCGCCGTACAATAGTCCCCTGTGAACGGTGAAAAAAAAATAGACCAGGCAAGGAAGAGGAACGATACAGAATAGTTATAGACTTTAGAAAGCTCAATGAGAACACTCTAGACGAGAAATATCCGATTCCACGCTTTGAGGATAGTTTTCAGGAATTACCGATCTGCGGGAAGATGGTGGCCCGAGAGATAGCCCCACGTCAGAAGAGTCTGTCGGGAAAAGACCACAAGACATGGAAACGCCTGATGAGATTATCAGCGATAAGCATCACCAAATCGTTTGGAAGACAAAAACTTCAGGCCTGATGACGGTGATGTACGACGTCTACGGTCGAAGCACAATCTCAACGATCTGGTCAGAGCCGGGAGTTGCAAGAGCAAATTTGCCAGGCACTGAAGGATGCCTCCAAACCGGGGAAAACGTACCACCTATTCGTCGGTAACGCGACGATTTGGGAGAAAATTAGAAAATTGTGGCAGAGCGAGCAATTAGGAATCGACCGCACGTTTATCAGGTGCCTATCGGCGGTTCAGACGTTGCGTGACGTGGAGCAACAGCGGGAGATCACACTTGCATACCACCAGGGGAAGACGAATCACCGTGGCGTGCAAGAGACAGCGCAGGCGCTACAGCGGAGATACTTCTGGTGAGGGATGCGGCAGACCATCCAGGAGATCATAGGGGCTGTTAAATTTGCCTGAAAACCAAATATGACCGCCATCCACCACAGGGACAACAGGAGGAGACACCCACATCAGAGGCGGCACTGATTGATATTATTATAATATTTATTATATCTTTTATATAATTTATTTATATTTGCTTTATCTTTATCTTTTACGTTCTGTTAATAAAAATAGGATAATTCTGGCAAAAGGAATAATTGTTTATTTACACAAATTGATTTAAAAATTTAATATACATTTAAATTACGTACGTATAAAATAACATTATTAAAAACGAAATTTACAATTGTACCTTGATTACTATCGCAGACTGGCCAGTTTTTCTTTGTGATGCTTCTTTGTTCCAGGATGCGTCCCTCGTTGCGTCTCTATGGGTAGGTTGCAGAGCGTGGTCCTGGTCCGGGTCTTCTCAGTCAGGCCGTCAGTGAAAGAGTGACCTGCTCTTAACGGTCTCCTCTCCTTCGTAACTTTCCGCTGCCTTCTTGATCTTTTTTTAACTGGCATTGGACAACCAGTTGTTTCGGATATTAATACTTTTCTTGTTTTGAAGTTAATAAATTAACTATTTATATTTAATTATTGATATTAATTTTTTTATACTTAAATATTTATATGATCAATACTAATAGTTAATATAACGGCAATAAAAACGTTCATCCTTTCATAGGCATGCACCATGGATCGTTTTTACGTTCTTCAACGCTCGCTAATTTCGAGTTTAACTAAAAAACACCATCAAAAATGACAAAATCAAAATTTCACAACAATATACCAATCGACATGTACATGTACATAGCGCGGATTCAAATGTGTCACTACAATCAACACATTTAGTAAGGTGGCTATGGCATACGAGGTGCGGGACAAATCGTCGGACGCTATTCTGCAAGCCGTCAACTTGTCGTCCCAGTTTTATGGCATCCCGAATGCATTTCGTCGGATGGTGGGAGAGAGTTCGACAATGCCAAAGTTCACGCTGAGATGAAAAAAAGAAACGTGGTGTGGCATATTAATACCCCGGGACATCTCAAAAGTAGAGGAAACGTTGAGCGCCTGCACAGCACCCTCAGCGATCACCTGCGGGTATACTAGGTCAATAAGAGGATGCCAGCTGATGTTGCGATGCCAATGGCGGTGGCGGCGTATAACCACTCGATTCACACCACCACGGGATTTGCGCCGTTTGAAATTATCTTTGGGTTACGCGCGAGACCGCGAAATCGGGCAGAGACGGCGGCAGATGAAGGGAGCACGGAACAGCTCGTGAACACTCACATGCGGCTGGGAAAAATGTGGCGTAAATTGCACGATCGTATATCGGGGGATAAAACCAAACGCATTGCGAGGGCAAATATGAAAGTCCGGGACGGAATGGGGTCGATTACGATCGGGACCGTCGTTTATAGGAAATTAGGTTCCAACCGGAGTAAAGAGCCGGTCCGATATGAAGGCCCTTTCAAGGTTGTTGTGATCCGAGAACACAATCTTGTAACTATCGAGAGTGTGGACCACCAAAGGAAACGGCGGACGGTTCCTATTGAACAACTTAAACTCCCACTCTAAGGGGGGGGGGGAGCTTGAGTAAAATGATGTGTCCTCGATCCGACACGAAGCAAGTAATTGTGTTGTGATAGGTCACATTTTTAATATATGTGACATTCAGACAGAGAGTTCTGTTCTTAGTTTTTATAGTATTATTATTTTATAGGAGGTATTATTATTTTATTCTGTACATTTATATTTTTTTTGTCTCGTTTGAATGTGTGTTTAGCAGTGTGATGGATTATAGATTGTGTATTGTGTGTGCTGGCCTTGGCCATTGGAATTTTATTCTAATGTATTAAAATGTTAGTATGTTTATTTTGTACAATCAAGTTGGTAAATGTTAAAAGCTATATAAAAATTTGAAATTTAAAATTAATTAATACTTTATTATAAAAATATTGTCAACCCAGCAATGTAAAAACTTAAAAATTAGAAATGCATGGTATTATAGTTAAAAGTTAGGATGTCTGTAAGGTACAATTATATTTGTAATGTAAATGGTTGAAATGCAAAATATAAAATTTTGGTGACACATAATCGGATATTGTCATTTAATTATAAGAAAAGGCAAATTGTTTAAGTGCAAAAAAAGTGAATAGTAAACTCAAAAAGTGAAGTAGAATAAAAAATTTTTATCGACAAGCTCAAAAATGTTTTTAAATCGGAGCAGACCCGAATGTGTGATATTTAATATTATAGACTTTGTATATCAAGAAATTGAATTATAAATATATTATTCAAATCATATATCAAGAAGGCGAAAATAAAAACAATTGAGAGTGGAGGAAAAAACAAAAGGGAGTATAGTTGTTGTTATGATGAGAACATAGCATTATTCACTCTAGTTTTGGGATCAGCCCAGTATATAAGTATATGACTAGTGATCACAGTAAAAATTTTTATAAGTTATTTGTTATTGGCCTGGAAGCGGAACGGAAGAGAAAAAGCACCAGGAAGAAGAACCAAGAAGAAAAGGAAAAGAAAAAAAATAGACACGTAATTAATATAAGTTGTTTTTTTGTAATTAAATATAATATTTTGCCAAAATTATTTTTGTTGGTAGAACCTAAAAAACATTAGATAATAAGTAAATAAAATAAATTTAAAGCTAAAAATAAAAATAATATCATTGAAGAACGTAATAATATATTGTTGTGATATTTTGATGTGGTGATTTTTAATGGTGTTTTTGAGATAAACTCAAAATTAGCGAGCGTTGATGAACAATATACGACTCGTGGTTCACGATTCATGAATGTTTAAACACTATTCATTGCATTGTATCTACCATTAATATTTACAATAGAAATAATATCAATAATTAAATATAAATATTTTAATTTATTAAACTCAAAACAAGAAAAGTAATAATATCCAAAACAACTGGCAATGAACAACCAGTTGAAAGATCAATAAGGCAGCCGAGAGGTACGAGATACAGAATACCGAGAAGCCCACTCACTCTTTCACTGACGGCCCGACTGAGAAGACCAAGGAAGAATCCGGCTCTCATTTCACTTTCGCTCGGCACGACAACAAAGGATGAGCCAGGTAGCAGCCCACGCTACGAGATAGAAGCCGCTATCCGGACCACGCTATAAGGACGGGACGGGGATGGATGACGTAATTACCTCTTCTTCTTTACAGTGGATTGGATCACCTGCTTATAAGAGTAAGAAATTATTTACTTATAAATAAGGAAGTGAACTGTCTTAAAAGATAGTAAAGAATGGTTCATGAGAACCAAGATTCGGTGATGAATAAAAATTCATCAATGTTAAGTGGACATGGCTTGTTCTTCAGCTTTTCTGCCGAGTATGTCTAGAGACACTCTGTATACCACCTTTTATAAAAATATTTAATGATATTGCAAAGGAGATTGGCAGAGTTGCAAATTCCCTATTTAACTATAAGCAGCAGTTACTACCATGTACAGTTCTTAGTAAAAATGATCTTAGGAAAACCTTCTAAACTTTATTGATAGAGAACTCTAATATCGTCATTGTTTCTAAATTATAAAATGATTAAAATTGTTGCTATTAAATACTCTTTTATCTGTTATCAACTGTGTGATATTTCACCGGAAATAAATGTGATCAAAATAATAATCGTTTTTCGGCAACTAAGACCATTGTATCTGCCAGAAATTCAAATTTGGATTATGACATTATGAACAAATATTGATAATTAATAAAACTACTTCAGTATAATCAATAAAAATGAATGCCTGACCCAAAGCAAAGACTGATGTCAGCCTATTTTGGGTCTCTGGACATACCAGATATAGATTGCAATGAGAGAACAGATGAATTGGCTAAGCAAGGAGTGAACTCATCATTTGTTCATCCTAAGTCTGCCTAGATCCACATTTGCCTCCATGTAGGAACGGTGGATATGGGCCTTATTAAATTAAATAATGGACAAGCAATAGTCCAACAATGTCGGCTGTGGACAAACAAGCCCTCCAAGGTAATATATATATGCCAAAAAACATTAATTTCTAAAATCGACCTTTCACTTCAGAATATCAGTTCCTCATTACTTCCAGACTACCATCAAACAAAAACTAATATGACAAAGTACCAAAACTCTAAAAGTAATATTAAAAGAAACACTGTAAACCAGTCATAGTATAAACATCTTTCCCTAAAACTCGTAGGGATTAACAAGAACGGAATTGCACAGGGGTACAGCTAGTATATGCTTTATGTAAGATTATTTAAGAATTTTTCGCATATGTATATATTAAATGCCTCAACTCTATAACCTACTTAATAAACGCAAACTAAATTTAAAAAAAAAAAAAACTTACAGTCAAATTCTTCTTTGATTTCTTGCTTGATGACTGTAACAGCCCCGTACCTACCGGGAAATAGGAAATTTTCCTTTGGAAGAGGTTGAGAAATCAGGGAACGGGAAGTTAGGAACCTGGAAAGAATTATGTAAGACTTATCAGCTAGCCTGCACCAATTTATAACCGGGTGAATTGGTTGGGAAAGATACAAATAAAAACGAGACTTTTTCTACGCCAAAACTACTGGTTTATTAAAGTTAATAACTCATTTTAAACAATTTCTATAACACATAATGGTCATTGTATATTGATATAATAATTGAATGTCCTAAGCTCCCACGGGGATTAATGTCCCCCACACCAAGTGAATTTGCTTGAGTTACCTTTAATACAGTCCTTTCCTAAGATCCGTCTATCTTTCCTCCTCTAGAACACTCACTATTTCTCACAGGTATCTCAGAATACTCAATCCAAGCTTACACACATACGAGATAACCTTCCTCGTTTTGTTACAACATGTTTTCTTATTATTTCAAATGCTGATGTCAAAGGCACGCGTTTATCCTCTTCCAGCCGTCTAGGAAGTGCAGATACCAGTCGGTGCCGGTAATCTAATCTCGCGGAATGGTACATACTCAACGCTGTTTTGTTACAATGACCATAGAAGATTCTTTGACATCTGTAAATAAAACAATCAAATTTATTAAAAATTTGACTAGAATAAACTTTCTACATTTATGTTAAAACAGCAGTTAAGATATAGTAGTTACAATACCTGTAGTATCCATCATAATAAATGTAATCCAATAACAGACTTGAAATAACAACTACAATAAAATAACTAGTGTCGTTCGTGAAGGAGCGTCACAAGCGGCTGCCAAAGAACACCGATATGGGTAGAAGCAAAACGTTAATTTGCGTCATAAATGTAAAGCAGTATTGTTGTTGTAATCCACACTTACAATGCTTTCTCAATGTTGGAATCCCGAAATCTCAACTTAAATTCACAGATTGAATTTCTTGAAAGTGTCCGAAAGAGGTTGAGAAAAATTGAAAACGACAAGGGAAGAATCTTAAATGCAAAATTTGACTCCGCGATTGAAAAAAAAAACGCTGGCTACATTCACTTAAAGCAATTTAATGACTGCATTGAGCAGGAGCCTTCTATTATCGCTTGCAACACAAATGCCCGATAACTTCGGGTAGATGTTTTATGTTCCTTTTCAATGTTAGAAAGCATCGTAAGTGACAGACGACACAATTTTGAAATGTACAAGATCGTATATTTTTTTTTATAAACCTGTTGAAAATTAACTTTTTCTAACATTATTTTTATAATTCGTTTTTTTTTTTTTAGTTTGTACTTGATATACTGACATTTAAATTAAATTTAAAAATTTAAATTAAACAAACAAAAAATGATTTTAGCCTGTTTTAGGTGTTATATGCATGATCTTACACACTTTGGGTTTTTACTGCACGAAAATCCGTTAAACTTAGTGGCAGAGACTTTAAAACTAAAAATTATTAGCTGCTTTTTATGTCAACTCGCTGGTGTGAAGTTAAATAATTATTGGTTTATGAGAAAGCATAGTTACAGGGTCAGGATACAAATCTGAGACATTTTAATTTTCATTCAGAAACATTCTAATTTAAAATCATATATTTACAAAAAAACAAAAACATAAATTGTAAAATGCCTTTGTCGCAAATCGCAAGGTTTTAACAAAATTAGCCAATTATAAGCTCAGAAGGATTAGAAGTCTTAAATCTTGAATTTTTATTATCAGACATTATCTGTTGATAAAATCTCATTTTATCATAAACGGTTTTTTGTTAAAAAAAAAGAGAAAAAATAAGTAGCGCGGGGGGATTCGTTCTCACAACTTCCGGTGGTGAGTCACGGGTCTTGGCTCTGAGCCACCAGACCTACTGGCTCAGAGAGCCAATCGATTGGCGTTAGTGAACGATCAGTGAGCTAATGGCAAAGGCGTCCCAATATAGCCGACTTCACTTTTATGCTTCCACACAAATGTAATATGAGATTTACTTACGTCTTGAGGGCTCCCTTGTGACCAGCTCACGTAAGTTGCCTGCTAGAACAATTTTGTGGATGAACTGTGGCCTAAAAACGGTAGTATGCAGTATATGAAGGACGAGCGAAATAGAGAGATGTTGTATAAAGTAGCGCATGCGCAAAAACTCGGGGCCAAGAAAGAGATAAAATGAGTAAACCTTTCACGTTTGCTAGTGGAGGCTTTAAAAATTATTAGCTGTTTTTTATGTCAAGTCGCTGGTGTGAAGTTAAATAATTATTGGTTTATGAGAAAGCATAGTTACAGGGTCAGGATACAAATCTGCGACTTTTTAATTTTCATTCAGAAACATTTTAATTTAAAATCATATTATTACAAAAAATAAATAAATTGCAAAATGTCTTTGTCACAAATCGCAAGGTTTTAAGAACATTATCCAATTATAAGCTCAGAAGGATTAAAAGTCTTATATCTTAATGTACCGATTATTTTATGTGCTGTGAGAAATAATTATAAAAATAAATCATTAAAACTATAAAAAAAAAACTATGTTCGAACTTTTTCTCACAGCTTCGCGGATATATTTTGCATGTATGTCAGATTGGTAGAAAATCGGGGATGCTTTTTTGTTACCAATTAGGATATTCATAAGAACAATATTTCTATCTGTACTGCATTTTTTCACTTGTTATTAACTTTGGACAATTTGTGAAAAGTTTCGGCATTGTAATTGATATATAATTCATTTTTACCAGAACCCGTTTAGAAAGTCCAATAATTTACTTAATAACAAAATCGAACCGGCGAGCGTCAAGAAAGAGATAAAATGAGTAAACCTGTGGTCTTTGACGTTTGCTGGTGGCCTAGTCGGCGGGCAGCTTTATTTGTATTGACCTGACTCCATATGATCTTAGAAAGTGTGCACCGACAGTGGACTGTGTTAAGGAGAAGAGGAACAGGGTAGGTATTATAGGTAGTTTATGTGGTCTTGGAATGACCACGAATTCACACTAGGTGTTGTGTCTATCGAACTATCGTTTCATCGATTAGGTGAAGTTGTTGTTATCTAAGGATAGCCGTTTTTCATGTTCATGTTCAATTATGTTTCAAACACGTAATAAATCAGTGTGCTCAATAAGTCTTTTTCTATTTAAAATTCAACCAGTACATAATAAACTGGCGACGAGGATCAAAATCGAACTTTGGGTGTTACAGTGAACTGTTAATGGTTGTGAATTATTATTTATTATAAATACTGACTGTAAGTAGTTTGTTTACATCGTGTTCAAGAACTTGGATCTGTATTATTACATTGGAAGTAATCATAAATAAACTATATTCAATTCCAGGTAAGGTGCAATATTAATATTAGACACGACAAGAAATTAAATATGTATCCTGAACAATTTAAACAATTTATGGCTGCTCAACAAGCACAATTTTCTGCCGCACCTAAAGAAGTTTCTAACTTAAATTACATTTTTTTTTTTTTTTTTTTTTTTTTTTCCCCTCCTCTCAAACTTATAAAATAGGATGTGGGAAAAATAAAGGAAAATTATTTTGGGCTAATGAGTGCCTTTCACTAAGGGGAGTCCCCCATTCGAAGGACGTATGAGAAGGGTATAGGGTATGGAATGCCTAAAGGAGGCGGGTGGAATCAGGAAGGTAGTGAGAGTACTCGGCTGGGTGTAGATCTTCAGTCTCTGTCAGGGGGCTAGGGTTCGATCACGTCCATCTGTCTCCAGGCTTCGGCGGTCCAGCAGTGCTTCCATCTGACGGGCATTGGTGGTGGTTGAAGGTCGGAGAATAGTGGGTTGTGGCTGTGTCGGAGTGAGTTGAAAAATTTGATGTGCCTTCTCTTGATTAATCTTGAATGGTGAGCACTTCAAATTTTTTATGCATCTCGTCTGCCTTCATTCGGTCGAACGGGGTATGTTTGAGGGAGGTGCGGAGAACTCAGTTCTGAAATTGCTGGAGCGTTTTGAGAGTGTTAGGGGTCAGATACTTGAAGAGAGGGGTCCCATACATCAAAGCAGGTCTTAGGACGCTCTGGTATATCAGCAGCTTGAGGCGTACCGATAAAGCCGGGCTGTGAAGTAGGTGTCCGAGGCTGAAGAATTCCTTCCTAACAGTCTTTAACTTCTTGCCGAGATGTGTTGTGAACGACAAGGTGTCTATTGAAGGTGTAGTATCTGTTCTTATCAGCTTAATCTCTGGTACGACTCCCATCGGGGGTCCAGAAGATTAAACTGATTTTTGGGAAATGACGGAGTGCTAGGGGCTTGCTCCACCTGGGGTTGACCCGGTATTGCAGTACCTCCGGGAACGGCCCATATAAAAGAAATCACTGACTCAATTAATTAATTTAATTGAGTCAATAAACGAAACAAATGACTGTGTTATGGGCCGTTTCCGGAGGTACTGGTCAACCCGCGACAGAGGTGGAGCAAGCCCCTAGCACTCCGTTATTTTCCAAAAATCAGTTTAATCTTCTGGACTCGTCGTACCACCACCAGAAAGAGATTAAGCTGATTTTTAAGATTAACAACCTATTCATTATTAATTAATAGTGTTATTTTAAAATAAATAAATTAATAATACGCGTGTTTCAGCTTGACGGAAAATTCGAGTGGGCCCGCATCAGCGATCGAATTATGTTATACATACGTGAGTATATATATTGAAACCTACCTCATATTTTACCATTTCTTTTCCTAATTTATTAGATCAATTGACCTTAACTAATTTGGTAGGTCCGTCATGAGATCTTTAATTCAACTTGTTTTTATGTCTTCGACATAGGAAATTATCATTTAATAATGAAAATAATAAAAGAAAACTATAATTTTTTTTTTCTTTTTTTGAAGTCATATTGTATCGAACAAAAAACATCCCTTTAATTATTTTTAAATGCCTTCCATTCATCAATGTTAATGTTGTTCAAATCAAACACGCAAAAAGGAATTTCATCAAGATGAGTTGGAATTTGAGATTCCAATTTCTTCATATCCAAAACTTTATTTTGAATTATTTTTAATTTTTTCACGTTATCGCTGGTTGTCTGCTGATGCTCTGTAATTTGATCTTTCAATGAAATCACTTCTCCTTTCTTAATATTCGCTGTATCTTCTAGCTCTGAAAATTTATTTTCCAACAAACTCATATTATTCTCATAGTCAAGTTTTATTAGATCATGTTGACGTGAGGTACACTCATCATTATCTGCACTCTTCTGTTCATATTCCAATGAAGTCATTTTCTCTTCATTATCCTTAATTGAATATAAGCTAAGATCTGTCTGACAATCAACATCAACTAGTTGTGACTTTGTTAAATTTGTTTTTTCATAATCTGACGTATTTTTCAATAGAATGATTTCTTCTTTTAATTTTGAATTTACATAATTATTTACTTGGAGTGTTCTCTCCTCACACATTCGTAATTGTCTATCTAATTTTTCGTTTACATCCGTGTAACCTTGTTCGAATTTAGCCGATCTTCCCGATTTTATTTCTTCCCTTAATTGATCAAACTTCCCGCTCAACTCTTTCTGTTCTTTATTATTTTCTTTAAGTGCGTTATTTTGACTGTTTAATTTTTCGTTTATTTCTTTATTACTTTCTTTAAGTGCGTTTAATTGGGCAAGGACCTGTTGCAACATCTTGACATGATTTATCGTGGGTTCGGGGTCGGGGGCTGGGGGGTCTTTTGACCCAACCGCTACTATACCTGACTCTGACCCGGACATGTTTGTGTTCGTCATTTGTGTCTGTGTAACAAATGTAAAATTATAAGAAAAATATAATTTGTTAGTGTTTAGTTCTGGTTATTATTCTAACATGCAATACCTCACAATTCCTTTGGTTTCTTTAGAATTTTTTTTAAGTTAATCCCGGAGCGGCCCCCATTGAAACCTACCTCATATATTACCATTTCTTTTCCTAATTTATTAGATCAATTGACCTTAACTAATTTGGTAGGTCCGTCATGAGATCTTTAATTCAACTTGTTTTTATGTCTTCGACATAGGAAATTATCCCGATTGAATCGCCCGATCTCAAGGCTAATGTTATAGTTATTAATAAATTGAGAAACTGGGAATTGAGAAACTGGGAATTGTGAAATATATACAAGTAAAATGGTTATAACAAATACTTATAATTATAAATAGTGCTGACAAAAATTATATAAAAAAATATTCATTTCCTTTTGAACAAGGATAGTTACTACTAATTAATTATATAAAAAAATGAAAATTGAGCTCAATCTATTTTTAATGGATCCATAATAATAAAAAAACAATATCTATATCACCCAATCGATAATCTCCGTTTAATCCAATCAACGTTACTGTTGATCTCTTCTTCTTCTTCTTCTTCTTCTCCTCTTCTTCTGTTGGATACCGCCAAGTCGGGGTCTTGCTCTTGTTCGCCCTCTGGCTGTTAGGCTAAGACTGACTAAGACTCGCCCTTCATCTCATCCCCACTCCTAAGAGCACAAAGGGATGATGCTTACCAGCTGGAAGGGTTGCAGGCCATGATATTCTCAAATATCATGAATGTTACAATATATATATTTTTTTTTCTCCCTTTTATTACGCCGACCACAAACCTCGGCCCTCCCTCTTCCCCCCCACATACCATTTCATCTCCTCTCCTATTTATCGTGTCTACCGAGGGTAATCCCAAGCTTGTTGCTTACAGGGCACTCTTTGCCGTCTAAGACGAAGGATTTCGGGAGCTTCTTTCTTCCGGATTTATAGCTGAATATAATTTCTTGCGTCTTGGCCGGGTTGACTTTAATGTGGACTGCATCGAGTTTCTCGGCGATCTGTTGACTGGTGCTCTCAGCGAATTTCAGGGCTCTGGTGGGATTGATGCTAGTGCTGTAAACACCTATGTCGTCTGCATACGCCGATACCTCGCAGTTGGGGTACGAGGCTCCTACGATGTGGGCGGTGTAAATGTTGAACAGCAGGGGGCCTAGCACCGATCCTTGGGGGACACCGGCAGTGTAATTTCTCCAAGTCGTAGACGTAATGCCTATACGAACCGAAAAAGTTCTGCCTGTAAGATAGGATCTCATCAGGTTCTGCAGCTGATCCGAGAATTCATATTCCCTCAGACGTTGGAGTAGGATGTAGTGGTCCACAGAGTCGAAAGCTTTCGAACAGTCCAGTGAAATCATAGCGGTAGCTCTGTTGCTCCGGACGTTCGATGCGACGTGGTGTTGCAACCTCACCAGGTTGTTGTTCCCACTTAAGCCTGTGCTGAAACCAGTCTGCTCTGGTGGGATGACTTCTTGTGACTCGCAGTGCCCGGAGAGATGTACGTGGATGATTCTCTCGAACAGCTTCGAGAGTTGAGTCAGCAGACTGATGGGGCGGTAATGAGATGGCTCATAACCGTTTTTCGCTGGTTTCAGAAGGGGGACCACTACAGCGTGCTTCCGGTTCTGGGGGAAATAGTGCAGCCTGAAGCAGGAGTTCAACACGTTCGTTATGAATGAGATTCCTTTCCTCGGCAGCTGCTCGAGTAGGAGGTTCTGTATGGAATACTGACCTGGGGCCATCTTGCCGGTCGTTCTTCGAATGAATGCAGCGCATTGCCGTTGTGAGGTGTAGATTTCGGTAGTGGTGGGGAGGGTGAGTCGAGGGCTCCTATTGGCTGTCCCTGGCCACTACTGACTTCCTCATAATGGCCGCCAAGATGTCCGCTTGTTCGGTGGGAATGAACTGCCCGTTTACGGCCAGCTTTACACCGTTCTTTTTGGACCTGCAGGTCTTCACGAGCTTCCACAATTGCTTGTGGTCACCGTGGAGACTGGTGAGGCGATCTTCCCAAATCGAATTTTTCCACTGGGCCATCAGGGACTTAACATGGTTTGTGAGAGCATTTAATACGGGTTTTAAGTCCCTGTTTTTGGTCCTGAACCACCTGTTCTCGGTGCTGTTATGCTGTCTAATCAGTTGTAGGATGCTATCCGGAGGTTTTCTCAGAGAAGGGGGCTTCAGAGAAAATTTCGGGATCGATGCATCGGCAGCTCGATCGATGACGTCCTGTAGCTGATAGATAGCGTAATCTATGTCCCAAGTGTGTCTCTGGGGCGCGATCGTGGGAAATTCGGTCTTGATGAGATGCTTGTAGAGGTCCCACTTGGCCTCATCGTACCTGTATCTAGAAGTAGGCGGCTCTGGCATGTCGTCTTCTAGTTCGTAGAGCACAGGCCGATGGTCGGAGGTGGTAAAGTCCAAGGCGGAGCACCCAGTGACTCGGAGTGGCTGTTGAGTCAGGAGTAGATCGGGCGTGGAGGTCCTGTCGGAGTTCACGAAGTGACGGAAGGTTGGCAATCCTGGGTGGATGACCGTAAATGGTGTCTTTGTGATGTAACGGTCGAGGGCGTTAGCCCTCGTACTGCTCCACCAACTGTGGTTCGCATTTAGGTCACCTACGATGGAGTGTCTTTGGTCCTGAGCTATTGTAGTGAGCAGGAGCTTGTCCGAGTCGCAATTGGCTCTCGGTCTTCTGTAGACTCCTGACACTATCATGTTTTTTGTGAGCCGTAACTGGAGCGTTACGATGTAGTGGGAGGGGCCTAGGGTCACGCGTGGGGGTAGTCTTCTAGAGGGCACTCCGTTCCTCACTAACACTGCTACTCCTCCAGAGATGGTCTCAGTGTCGTGGCGGTAGGCGGTATATCCTGCAAATCGGCAGAAATGAATCTTCTTCAGTCGGGTGTCTTTTAGGACAGCAACGTCTGGTGAATGGCACCGTAGAAGTGTCTCTACGTCAGCTTGTTTGGGCCGAAGGCCGCAAACGTTGTAATTTAATATACTATGACCCATCATTTGGATACCCGGTCAGACTGTGTTAATAGCCGCTGTACCAGTGCGGCGAGATTGTTCATGGTAGTGAGCATAGCATCATTGTTGTTAGCGGGCTGAGGTAGAGGTGCTTGGAGTGCTACTTCCGGAGCCCTGGTGTTACCTGACGTCATCTGCGGATAGGAGGCAGTCTGTCGTGGTAGTGGGGGGGGGGCAGGCATAAATGTGGCTTTTCTCGGCCCAGCTGTGAAATTCTGTGCCTGTTTCTTGATTTCTGCGGTCTCTGGGAGTTTAATCCAGTACGGGCACTGTCGGTACGACGTGAAATGATTTCCCCCGCAATTGGCGCATTTGAGAGGCATTGAAGCGTCCCTGGGGCAGTCTTTTATGTCGTGAGGTTGGCTGCACCTCACGCACTTGGCTGCTTGAAGCAGTACCGTCTTGTATGGCCGTATTCCTGACAGTTAAGGCACATCGGAATACCTCTTTTGTCATGAAAGGTGCTCACTCTAAAGAGCACATTATTTATATGACGGAGTTGCTTTAAGTTCTTTGCCTTGAGAGTATGGGCGCCTCAATCGATATACATCGATTATATTGCTACCCACGCTTTTATCTCCTCAATTGGGTGAGAGAGATCGTAACCGTGTAGCAAGTACTTCTTGTTGGGCTTAGTACCACGGGGGGCGAACGTATGAAAGGGGATTTTTGATTCCCTAATTGCAGCAATCGTTTGCTGTTGGTCATGCTGTGGCAGAGCACCTTTGTGTTCTGCTGTGTCTGTACTATTTTAATGTTCTTTACGTTATAATCAGCTAGTAACCTCGTGAAGTCGTATATAGGGTGTGGAATGCCCAAAGGAGGCGGGTGGAATCGGGAAGGTAGTTAAGTAATCACTTAAATTACAATTTTTTTTTTTTTTTTTTTCCCCCCCGAAGCTCTCTAGGTCGAATTTAGGATGTGGGAAAAATATAAAATATTTGGAGTGATAGGAACCTTGTTCTAGGAGTACCTGCTTGAAGGTGGTGTGAGAGGAGTTAGGAATGTGGGAATCCTCGGTGGAGGCTGGTTAAGTCGGTACAGTAGTGAGAGTCTACTGGTGGCTGGGCCTAGAGTCTCTCTAGGCATGTAGTGTGGTCGTTGTTAGTCTGATGTCAGAGTGAGGGTGCCCCTTAGAGGCTTGTTGTCAGTGGGTCAGTGTAGTGATGTCTACCATTTCCTCTGCTCTACCCGATCTTGCGAGTTGCCATCGTGCCGGTAGCGGTGGTGGTGTCATGTCTCGGAAGAGCGGGTTGAGACTGTGCCTCATCGAGTCGAAGAATTTGATGTGTCTTCGTCTGATGGCCTCGGTGATGGTGGGGAGCTCAAATTTTTCGTGCATGTCGGATGCCTTCATGTCGCGAAAAGGAGTGTGCCACAGTGCCGTTCACAGGATGTTATTCTGAAAGCTCTGGAGGCTAGTGATGGTGCTGGTATGTAAAAATCGAAATAGTGGTGTCCCAAACAGTAGAGCTGGCCTCAGGACACTCTTATATATGAGGAGTTTTAGTCGGAGGGATATGGCCTGGCTGGTGATAAGATGCTGCAGAGAGTAATATGTTTTGCGGACTCGTTTCAGTTTCTTTCGTAAATGTGTGCCGAAAGTCATGTGCCTACCTAGGTTGATGCCTAGATAGCAGATGCTATTGGCTAGTTTACATGTAGTCCCATCGATGGTAAAGCTGGGTGGCCGCTTCTTTTTCCCATGCTGGAAAGAGAAGATGATCCCCTGAGTCTTAGCTGGGTTTACTTGGATGTGGACAGCTCGCAACCTATCGGCAATCAGTTGACCAGCGCCCTCTGCAGCCTTTAGAGCTCTCGTCGGGTTGAGGCTGGTACTGTAGACTCCTATGTCATCCGCATACGCCGCTACCTCACAGTTGGAGTATGAAGCTCCTACGATATGCGCGGTGTATATGTTGAAGAGTAGGGGTCCCAGCACTGACCCTTGGGGAACTCCGACCACGAAATCTCTTCTGGTGGTTAGTATGGCACCTATACGTACAGAAAATGTTCTGCCTGCCAGGTAGGAGGACATAATATTCTGTAGTTGCTCTGGAAATTCGTGGTCGTTCAGGCGTTGCAGGAGTGTGCGATGGTCGACTGAGTCGAAAGCCTTCGTGCAGTCTAGGGAGATCATCGCGGTGACTTTGTTGTGGCGCATGTTCGATGCAACGTGCCGCTGCAGTTTCACAAGGTTGCAGTCTGCGCTGAGTCCTTTGGTGAAGCCAGTCTGTTGTGGTGGAACGATGTCTTGAGCGTCACAGTGCCTGGAGAGATGAGTGTGGAGAATCCGTTCATATATTTTCGACAGCTGGGTCAGCAGACTGATGGGCCTGTAGTGAGCAGGCTCATACCCGGACTTGGCTGGTTTCAACAGTGGGACGACAACGGCATGCTTCCACGTCTGGGGAAAATAGTGTAGTCTTAGTGAGGAGTTCAGGATGTTCACTATGTGAGCTATCCCCTTCCGTGGTAGCTGTTTCAAAAGGATGTTCTAGACGTTGTCATCTCCTGGTGCCCTGTTGCCTCTGGTGCGACGAATAATCGCTGAAACCTGGTGGTAGGAGGTATATATAGAGGTTTGGGTGGGGGTCCGCTGATCAGGCGCTGTGATTGGCTCGCTAACTCTATCCCCTCTCCAGTGGTCGGCGAGTATGTCGGCCTGCTCCGGAACTGCAATGAATTGCCCGTTAGTTGCAAGTCTCACCGTGTTTTTCTTGGTGACTGATGTCTTAACCAGCCGCCAGAACGCCTTATAGTCGCTGTGTAGACTACGGAGTCGATCACCCCACATAGTGGTCTTCCATTGTATCATGAGAGACGTTATTTGAGTAGTTAGGGCGTTGAGCGCAGGCCTCAGATCTTTATTTTTCGTCCGGAACCATCTGTTTTTAATGTTGTTTCTTTGCCGTATCAGTTGCATGATGTGTTCCGGTGGCTTCCTCTGGGAAGGCGGAGCCGGGGCGAACTTCGGTGTGGAGGCATCAGCAGCTCGGAGAATTGTATCCTGCAACTGATAGATGGCGCTGTCAACATCCCAAGTATGTCTGAGTGGCGCAATTGGGGGCAGCTCTGCACCAATGAGATGCTTGTATTGGGCCCAATTGGCCTCTCGGAAGTCATATCTTGTAACAGGTGGCTCCGGAATATCACCTTCTAGCTCATAGATGATTGGTCTATGGTCAGACGATGCGAAATCGAGCGCCGAGCAGCCGGTGACCCGATGAGGTTGTTGAGTGAGAAGTAGGTCCGGTGTGGAGGTCCTATCTGGGTTGCCATGTTGCCTAAATGTCGGCACACCTGGATGGATCACTGTAAATGGCGTTTTAATTATGTGCCTGCCGAGGGCATTAGGTGTTGTACCACTCCACCAGCTATGATTGGCATTGAGGTCACCAACTATTATGTGACTTTTGTTTTTGCTAGTCTGGGTTATGATGAGCCTGGCTGTCGTTAGGTTTGTCCTAGGTCGTCGATAAATGCCAGTCACAATAATGTTGTTCGTCATTCGGAGCTGGAGAGTGACTACATAGTGATTCCCGTCAGAATGCACCACTGGGTTCAGTCGTTTGCAAGGTACTCCCTGCCTGACTAAAATGGCCACGCCCCCCGTTGATGTTTCAGTGTCCTGCCGGTAGGTATAGTAGCCTGGGAAACGACAATAGCATTCCTTCTTTAGCCTGGTGTCCGTTAAAATCGCAACATCTGGGGTATGGCAACGTAATAATGCCTCAACATCGCCTTGTTTGGGCCTAAGGCCGCAAACGTTATAATTGAGAATGTGATGACCAATCATTTTGTTGCTGGTCCATCGAGTTTATTAAGAACTCTTTCAATGAGGCCGGTCAGCTGTGTTATTAAGGTGCCCAAAATATTGAGCATGGCGTCCATAGTTGAGTTGGATGAGGTCGCGGGCGCGGGAGATTCTTCAGTGTATTGGTGCCGTCCACTGGTCGCATGCGCGTAAGATGCCGTTTGTCGTGGGGGTGGGGGAGCCAGAGCGTATCTAGTGTCCCTAGATGACGCAATAGTCTGATGCTGGGCCTGGCGTCTAGTCTCTATTGCCTGCAGTAATTGCACCCTATATGGACATTGCTGATAAGATGCAACGTGTCCTTCCCCGCAGTTAGCACAACGTAGGGGTACCGCCTGGTCTCGTGGGCAATCCTTAGTGTCGTGAGGCTGACTACATCTCACACACTTCGGCGATTTGAAGCAGTATCGCCGGGTATGGCCATACTCTTGGCAATTCTGGCACATGGGGATGCCGCGCTTTTCATTATAGGTGCTGACCCGGAAAAGCACGTTGTGAACATGGCGGATTTGTTTGAGTTTTTCCGCGGTAAGTGTTGAGTCACCTATTACAAGGACTGGCTCAATATCCGTTTTGGCGCCATTGTGGTCACTTTTGCGTAGTCTGTAGACCGATATTATTCCTCCTACTGTTTTTATGCGCTCTTCAATTTCGTCGATGGGATGTGTTAAATCAAAACCGTGGAGAAGGAATTTCTTGTTAGGTTTCGTTCCTCTCGGGGCATATGTGTGAAATGGGATTTGAGCTGCTTTAAGAGCGGCGGTTGTGGTTGTTAGGGCTTGTTCCGTGGCGCAAAATACTTTGGTATCCTGCTGTCCTTGGACTATATGGTATCCCGTGACGATGTATTCTTTTAGGAGCCTGGTCAAGTCATAACTGTTTAATTTACCCATGACTAGGGGAGGTATTGGTCTTGGTTTAGTAGTCATGGGCTCGGATGGAGCCGTTTGTGGTTGGGCCGTATTTAAGGGTTCGAAAGAATTCTGAACCTGAGTGACGGTTAGTGGCTCTGTTCGGGGTCGACAGTGTCTTTTGGGCTTCTTGAATCCCTCAGTATTGTCCGTATCGGACTCGGGGCTGACTGGGGAGTCGGAAATGGCATAAGTAATGCCCATTTGTGTGTCAGTTGACCTGCGGGAACCTTTACGGGCGGGCATTGTCTTTGTGGGTTCGTGCGATGCACACCCAGTTGGGGGGAAAGTCCCTGAATCACCAATAAGTAATAATAAGTAATAATAAGTAGTCAACTTATCTTTGTGACGTCACTCCAGATTCCTCCCACTCCACTGCTGTAACGGACACTTCTAACAGCGTACTTGAGAGTGTTAAACTTTAAAATTTATTTTAAAGTTTTTTCACTTGGTATTAAAAACACATGTCTATGCGTTAAATTACAAAGAAGTGATTGAAATTTTAAAGAATCAGTTAATTGCCAAATCAAGCAAGAAGAAGGGAACTTCTTTCTATTTATTCGTGGGGAAGAAGTTGTTACAACAATGACCGTTCTGAAAAAATTCTAAACATCTTTTGTTCAGGGCATTTCCCCATATTCCCACTTAGAGAGTTAGAACTGGGGAACTGGAAATTCGGCTAATGGATCCCGGGATAATAATAATTATATTATTTATTTGTCTTATTGAACTTTAGATATACAAAACATTATTTATTTATTTGGTTTGATTTATACTTTATTTTAAGCAAGAACCATTTATTCAATTATGTGTATATTATTTTAATAGACAGAGGTGATTTGTAAGTTTTACTCGTCATCGAGGAACATTTTAAATATCTAATAATTTTCAAGTGGAGGCCTGGAAACTGTATAGAGATGAAAGCCTGTTTGGAGACCCGGAAGAGTGCCTGGAGGCTGGATGTTCCAGCCGCTGTTGGAGTACAGCAGGGATCTCCACGACCGAAAGACTCTGCTGAGATACCTTATCCACCCAAGCATACTCTGTACTTCGAGGAACTTGTTCTTTGTACAGAGCCGCCCATCTTCGGGAACCAGGTCCCATCTCTCTCCCTGGCAAAAGGACCATCCAGGAAACTCCTCATTGAGGAGATGGTCCAGATTGAAGACCTGCATATACCCATGACTTGGTTAACATTTCTCTAACTGAAAAGCATGTATTCCACCAGGATTCTCAGTAAGATCATGCTGTTCATGTGTAAATATTTGTGCATAGATATGTGTGTTTTTTTATAAATAAAAACATATTTGCTATAACATTTTATTTTTATTAAATCGAACCTCATACTGGAAGGTGTAAAATAAATTGTCTTGACTTTTTCCACTATTTTATGGATATTATCGGTGTTAATGCTACGTCAATACTCATTGAAACGTACAATCGCTTTATTATCTTTAAATTAGAATGAAAACATTTTGTGGTGTGCATTACGTAAAAGTAAATACAAGTAGAAAGTAAAAAATACCAAGGAAGAGAATTATTATTATGGTAAATAGGTAGGTTATTGGACCATTGCAATCGCTTCATTCTTTTCGGTATGGTGTGCCATTATATATGCCTTTAAATTAATAGCTTGTACTGCTTTGTAGCTGCAGTGTTGCATTTATGGGAGTTCAGTAAAGTAAAGTAAAGTAAAGTACCAGCACGTACTGCTTTGTAGTTGCAGTGAGGACATTTATGGGGCTTCTCTCCAGTATGGCGTGCCATGACATGATTCTTTACAGTACGAGCATCTACTGTTATGTAGCTGCAGTGAGGACATTGATGGGGCTTGTCTTCGGTATGGTGTGCCATTATATGTGTCTTTAAATTAGTAGCACGTACTGTTTTGTAGCTGCAGTGAGGGCATTGATGGGGCTTGTCTTCGGCATGGTGTGCCATGACATGATCCTTTAAAGTATGAGCATCTACTGTTTTGTAGCTGCAGTGAGGACATTGATGGGGCTTGTCTTTAGCATGGTGTGCCATTATATGTGTCTTTAAATTAAAAGCACGTACTGTTTTGTAGCTGCAGTAAGGACATTGATGGGGCTTGTCTTCGGTATGGTATGCCATTATATGTGCCTTTAAATTAATAGCTTGTACTGCTTTGTAGCTGCAGTGTTGCATTGATGGGGCTTCTATTTAGTATGGTGTGCAATGACATGATTCTTTAAAGTACCAGCACGTACTGCTTTGTAGTTGCAGTGAGGACATTTATGGGGCTTCTCTCCAGTATGGCGTGCCATGACATGATTCTTTAAAGTACGAGCATCTACTGTTATGTAGCAGCAGTGAGGACATTGATGGGGCTTGTCTTCGGCATTGTGTGCCATTATATGTGTCTTTAAATTAGTAGCACGTACTGTTTTGTAGCTGCAGTGAGGGCATTGATGGGGCTTGTCTTCGGCATGGTGTGCCATGTAT
This sequence comes from Acanthosoma haemorrhoidale, assembly GCA_930367205.1. Taxonomy (NCBI): domain Eukaryota; kingdom Metazoa; phylum Arthropoda; class Insecta; order Hemiptera; family Acanthosomatidae; genus Acanthosoma; species Acanthosoma haemorrhoidale. The sequence continues at coordinate 8,599,167 of OV884013.1, read as the reverse complement.
TCGGCATGGTGTGCCATTATATGTTTCTTTAAATTAGTAGCACGTACTCCTTTGTAGTTGCAGTGAGGACATTGATGGGGCTTCTCTTCAGTATGACGTGCCATGACATGATCCTTTAAAGTATGAGCATCTACTGTTTTGTAGCTGCAGTGAGGGCATTGATGGGGCTTGTCTTTAGCATGGTGTGCCATTATATGTGTCTTTAAATTAAAAGCACGAACTGCTTTGTAGCTGCAGTGTTGACATTGATGGGGCTTCTCTTTAGTATGGTGTGCCATGACATGATTCTTTAAATTACCAGCACGTCCAGCTTTGTAGTTGCAGTGAGGACATTGATAGGGATTCTCTTCTGTATGGTGTGCCATGATGTGATTCTTTAAAGCACCAGCTTGTACTGCTTTGTAGCTGCAGTGAGAACACTGATGAGGCTTTTCTACAGTATGGTGTGCCATTATATGTGTCTTTAAAGAAGTAGCACGCACTGCTTTGTAGTTGCAGTGAGGACATTGATGGGGCTTGTCTTTGGCATGGTGTGCCATTATATGTGTCTTTAAATTAATAGCTTGTACTGCTTGGTAGCTGCAGTGAGGACATTGATGGGGCTTGTCTTTAGCATGGTGTGCCATTATATGTGTCTTTAAATTAAAAGCACGAACTGTTTTGTAGCTGCAGTGAGGACATTGATGGGGCTTCTCTTCAGTATGGTGTGCGATTATATGTTTCTTTAATTGATGAGCTAGCACCGCTTGGTAGTTACAATGCAGACATTGATGGGGCTTTTCTCCGGTATGGTGTGCCATGACATGATTCTTTAAAGTACCAGCATGTACTGCTTTGTAGCTGCAGTGAGAACACTGATGAGGCTTTTCTACAGTATGGTGTGCCATTATATGTGTCTTTAAATATGTAGCTTTTACTGCTTTGTAGTTGCAGTGAGGACATTGATGGGGCTTCTCTTCAGTATGACGTGCCATGACATGATTCTTTAAAGTTTGAGCAACTACTGTTTTGTAGCTGCAGTGAGGACATTGATGGGACTTCTCTTCAGTATGGTGTGCCATTATATGTCCCTTTAAATTATGAGCTGTCACCGCTTTGTAGTTACAATGCAGACATTGATGGGGCTTTTCTCCAGTATGGTGTGCCATTATATGATCCTTTAAACGATGAGCTTGCACCGCTTTGTAGTTACAATGCAGACATTGATGGGGCTTTTCTCCAGTATGGCGTGCCATGACATGATTCTTTAAAGTACGAGCATCTACTGTTTTGTAGTTGCAGTGAGGACATTGATGGGGCTTTTCTCCAGTATGTTGTGCCATGACATGACTCTTCAAATTATGAGCATCTACTGTTTTGTAGTTGCAGTGAGGACATTGATGGGGCTTTTCTCCAGTATGGTGTGCCATTATATGTTTCTTTAAATGATGAGCTTGCACCGCTTTGTAGTTACAATGCATACATTGATGGGGCTTTTCTCCAGTATGGCGTGCCATGACATGATTCCTTAAAGTACGAGCATCTACTGTTTTGTAGCTGCAGTGAGAACACTGATGAGGCTTTTCTACAGTATGGTGTGCTATTATGTCATTCTCTAAAATGACTCCCACTTTACCATCACATGACATTATATGTGTCTTTAAAGTATTTTCATGAACTTCACCTGAAAAAAACATTAGAACAATATTACTTCTGGTAAGTAAAGAATTATTTAAAAGTGTTTCTTAAATTTCTTCTGGTTTTTATTTTGTATTCTTCATAGGTGCCATATTTTTGTTGCTCTTTATATTTGTCCCACAATCCGTTGTCTTCTACAGTTCATTTGAGACAAAGCTGGCAATGAATATAAATAAGAAAGAAAACATGACACCAATCGAGAAAATATGACAAAAATGAAAACCAATCATTACTGAATTCAAAAGTTAACAAATACATTTTTTTTTTATCACAGTAACTATGATTTTTATTAATGATAGAAATGTAAATAGTGTAATAGCAATAAAGTATCAGAGATGTAAGATCCTATTCAGACTATATTTTTAGCTCAGCATTTGTTGAACATAAAAAGGGAAAGCACGAATACTTTCATCTTTCCGTTTTAAGTTAACAAAATTTAATGAAATCTTATCATGTAACTGTGATCCCCTGACACAATTATTATGAAGCTTCATCACTTAATAACTTATAATCACCTTGAAACATTAAATGATTTTGTATAAATAAATAACAGTGTGGGTCCTAATAATGGGCTGTTCTCCAAACATGTACTGAAGATGTAGAAGGCTGGATGGGCTTCCTGTCCACAATATTGAAGGTGCAGCTGGCCAAGGAAACGGGAAGGAAAGAGGGATTCACTCACGAATGCTCGTTCCCAGAGTACACGCAGACGATGATCGACGTTAGAGCCAGGGAAGAAGAATTGCGTATCTGACAAGAAAGAGTGACTGGAGCCGGGTCGTTTACTGAAAAACCAGGACCCCAAAGACCGTTTAGAAGAAACCCGAAACAGGAGAGAAGAAATTCAGAGAGGCGAGGCCTAGGTATGTGCCTCGTAGAGAAGAGAGGAGATGCCATGGATGTGGGAAGACGGGTCACTTGGTGGCACAGTGCCCTCTAACGAAATGTTTTGAGTGCGGTGAGGAAGGGCATATCGCAAGGCATTGGCCGTATGTGTACAGAAGAAGGCAATTCGATAAGGCAGAACCTATGGAGGTCAACACCCAAGAGGTTCGTGAGTGGGATAGAACAACACCCAGAGACACAGGATCGTCAGCTGATGATTCGTCGGGAACATCGGAAACTGAGGGAGACGAGCCAGGGTGCCACAGGAGCGGAGAACAGGAGAAGCAGAAGAATAAATCGTGTAGATGGGAGCGGCGCGAAGAAGCCTGAGGAGAGTGGCAGCAGAGAGGCGACCACATTCTCACATGTAATACGGTGCGGAAAGGGATATGCGAGTTGCCGATTATTGAGTTCGAGAAGGAGGAGAGGTGCTTAATAGACACAGATAGCACCAATACGATAGTATCGCGTAGTGCACTAGAGAGGCTGTGTGGAGGAGCGAGTACACGCCAGATCAAGGTATGTGATTGTAAACTACTCACTCTGGGGGGACCCTGCGAAGTGATGGGGGAGGCGGTTACAGGACTAAAAAACTGGGCGAAGGTAGGAGGGGAATAACGCTGCACGTTGTGGAGGAGATGACGCGTGACTATCGAATAATTGTGGGATGTGATTTGTAACGACGGGCACGCGCATAATGCACGAAGAGAAGAATTAGGGGATTTAACGTATCGGAGTAAGGGGACAGTACAGGGTAGAAAGGTACGAATTGGGGCGGTAAAGAGAGTACAGGACAGGAGGGAGAGGTTGCGTGACGAATTTAGAGATATTTTTTTCGTAGAGGGAGATCTGTTAGGAGCAACGGGGAAGACAGAGCATAAAATACCTCTAAAAGTAGAGTGCATAACATATGTTAAAGAAAGGCGATATCCGCAAGCACTTCGTCAACACATCCGGAGGGAAATCAAAGAATTAAAGCGTCAAGGGATTATCAGAAATAGCACTTGGCCATACAATAGTCCCCTGAGAACGGTGAAAAAAAAATAGACCAGGCAAGGAAGAGGAACGAAACAGAATAGTTATAGACTTTAGAAAGCTCAATGAGAACACTCTAGACGAGAAATATCCGATTCCACGCTTTGAGGATAGTTTTAGGAATTACCGATCTGCGGGAAGATGGTGGCCCGAGAGATAGCCCCACATCAGAAAAGTCTGTCGGAGAAAGCCCCCAAGACATGGAAACGCCTGATGAGATTATCAGCGATAAGCATCACCAAATCGTTTGGAAGACAAAAACTTTAGGCCTGATGACGGTGATGTACGACGTCTACGGTCGAAGCACAATCTCAACGATCTGGTCAGAGCCGGGAGTGAGGCGAGAGCAAATTTGCCAGGCACTGAAGGATGCCTCCAAACCAGGGAAAACGTACCACCTATTCGTCGGTAACGCGACGATTTGGGAGAAAATTGTGGCAGAGCGAGAAATTAGGAATCGACCGCACGTTTATTAGGTTCAGGCGTTGCGTGACGTGGAGCAACAGCGGGAGGTCACACTTGCGTACCACCAGGGGAAGACGAATCACCGTGGCGTGCAAGAGACAGCGCAGGCGCTACAGTGGAGATATTTCTGGTGAGGGATGCAGCAGACCATCCAGGAGATCATAGGGGCTTGTTAAATTTGCCTGAAAACCAAATATGACCGCCATCCACCACAGGGACAACAGGAGGAGACACCCACATCAGAGGCGGCACTGATTGATATTATTATAATATTTATTATATCTTTTATATAATTTATTTATATTTGCTTTATCTTTATCTTTTAGGTTCTGTTAATAAAAATAGGATAATTCTGGCAAAAGGAATAATTGTTTATTTACACAAATTGATTTAAAAATTTAATATACATTTAAATTACGTACGTATAAAATAACATTATTAAAAACTAAATTTACAATTGTACCTTGATTACTATCGCAGACTGGACAGTTTTTCTTTGTGATGCTTCTTTGTTCCAGGATGCGTCACTCGTTGCGTCTCTATGGGTAGGTTGCAGAGCGTGGTCCTGGTCCGGGTCTTCTCAGTCAGGCCGTCAGTGAAAGATTGACCTGCTCTTAACGGTCTCCTCTCCTTCGTAACTTTCCGCTGCCTTCTTGATCTTCTTTTAACTGGCATTGGACAACCAGTTGTTTCGGATATTTATACTTTTCTTGTTTTGAAGTTAATAAATTAACTATTTATATTTAATTATTGATATTAATTTTTTTATACTTAAATATTTATATGATCAATACTAATAGTTAATATAACGGCAATAAAAACGTTCATCCTTTCATAGGCATGCACCATGGATCGTTTTTACGTTCTTCAACGCTCGCTAATTTCGAGTTTAACTAAAAAACACCATCAAAAATGACAAAATCAAAATTTCACAACAATATACCAATCGACATGTTTACGTAGCGCGGATTCAAATATGTCACTACAATCAACACATTTAGTAAGGTGGCTATGGCATACGAGGTGCGGGACAAATCGTCGGACGCTATTCTGCAAGCCGTCAACTTGTCGTCCCAGTTTTATGGCATCCCGAGTGCATTTCGTCGGATGGTGGGAGAGAGTTCGACAATGCCAAAGTTCACGCTGAGATGAAAAAAAGAAACGTGGTGTGGCATATTAATACCCCGGGACATCTCAAAAGTAGAGGAAACGTTGAGCGCCTGCACAGCACCCTCAGCGATCACCTGCGGGTATACTAGGTCAATAAGAGGATGCCAGCTGATGTTGCGATGCCAATGGCGGTGGCGGCGTATAACCACTCAATTCACACCACCACAGGATTTGCGCCGTTTGAAATTATCTTTGGGTTACGGGCAGAGACGGCGGCAGATGAAGGGAGCACGGAACAGCTCGTGAACACTCACATGCGGCTGGGGAAAATGTGGCGTAAAGTGCACGATCGGATCTCGGGGGAAAAAACCAAACGCGTTGCGAGGGCAAATATGAAAGTCCGGGACGGAATGGGGTCGACTACGATCGGGACCGTCGTTTATAGGAAATTAGGTTCCAACCGGAGTAAAGAGCCGGTCCGATATGAAGGCCCTTTCAAGGTTGTTGTGATCCGAGAACTTAATCTTGTAACTATCGAGAGTGTGGACCACCAAAGGAAACGGCGGACGGTTCATATTGAACAACTTAAACTCCCACTCTAGAGGGGGGGGGGAGCGTGAGTAAAATGATGTGTCCTGAATCCGACACGAAGCAAGTAATTGTGTTGTTATAGGTCACATTTTTAATATATGTGACATTTAGACAGAGAGTTCTGTTCTTAGTTTTTATAGTATTATTATTTTATAGGAGGTATTATTATTTTATTCTGTACATTTATATTTTTTTTGTCTCGTTTGAAGGTGTGTGCTGGCCTTGGCCATTGGAATTTTATTCTAATGTATTAAAATGTTAGTATGTTTATTTTGTACAATCAAGTTGGTTAAAACGTTAAAAGCTATATAAAAATTTGAAATTTAAAATTAATTAATACTTTATTATGAAAATATTGTCAACCCAGCAATGTTGACACATAATCGGATATTGTCATTTAATTATAAGAAAAGGCAAGTTGCTTAAGTGCTAAAAAAGTGAATAGTAAAATCAAAAAGTGAAGTGGAATAAAAAATTTTTATCGACAAGCTCAAAATTTTTTTTAAATCGGAGCGGACCCGAATGTTGTGATATTTAATATTATAGACTTTGTATATCAAGAAATTGAATTATAATTATGTTATTCAAATCATATATCAAGAAGGCAAAAATAAAAACAATTGAGAGTGGAGGAAAAAACAAAAGGGAGTATAGTGGTTGTTATGATGAGAACATGGCATTATTCACTCTAGTTTTGGGATCAGCCCAGTATATAAGTATATGACTAGTGATCACAGTAAAAATTTTTATAAGTTATTTGTTGTTGGCCTGGAAGCGGAACGGAAGAGAAAAAGCACCAGGAAGAAGAACCAAGAAGAAAAGGAAAAGAAAAAAAATAGACACGTAATTAATATAAGTTGTTTTTTTGTAATTAAATATAATCTTTTGCCAAAATTATTTTTGTTGGTAGAACCTAAAAAACATTAGATAATAAGTAAATAAAATAAATTAAATTAAAGTTAAAAATAAAAATAATATCATTGAAGAACGTAATAATATATTGTTGTGATATTTTGATGTGGTGATTTTTAATGGTGTTTTTGAGATAAACTCAAAATTAGCGAGCGTTGATGAACAATATACGACTCGTGGTTCACGATTCATGAATATTTAAACACTATTCATTGCATTGTATCTACCATTAATATTTACAATAGAAATAATATCAATAATTAAATATAAATATTTTAATTTATTAAACTCAAAACAAGAAAAGTAATAATATCCAAAACAACTGGCAATGAACAACCAGTTGAAAGATCAATAAGGCAGCGGAGAGGTACGAGATACAGAATACCGAGAAGCCCACTCACTCTTTCACTGACGGCCCGACTGAGAAGACCAAGGAAGAATCCGGCTCTCATTTCACTTTCACACGGCACGACAACAAAGGATGAGCCAGGTAGCAACCCACGCTACGAGATAGAAGCCGCTATCCGGACCACGCTATAAGGACGGGAAGAAGACACCATAGATCACGCTACGCCACAAAGAAAAACTGGCTAGTCTCGCGTTTAGTAATAAGGTACAAATTTAAATTTAGTTTAATAATGTTATTTTATTTTATTTTTAAATCAATTTGTGTAAATAAACAATTATTCCTTTTGCCAGAATTATCCTAATTTTATTAACAGAACCTTAAGATAAATATAAAGTTAAATAAGTAAATAAATTATATAAAAAATATATAATTAAAATATATGATAATAAATATTTTAATAATATGTTGGTATTTTTTATATGTATACACAATTAAACCTGAACTAAATGTTACATAATTTATTGAGAAACGCTTCAGTAATGCTTTGGTATACTCACCATCATCCAATATTAGTTCTTCTTCTTTGAAACGGATTAGAGTACCTGCAAATAAGAATAAAATTGTCAATTTAACCAATTAAAGTATTTCTTATACTTATTAATAAAACAAACAAAAATATATTAGTGACCAACCAGTCAAAAATGAAATATATTCTCAAACTTTTTTTTTCCCCTCCCCCTTCGTGAGGTGAACCTCAAAAGAGGTTTATATATTCTTAAACCATAGAATTAAATGTCTATGGAATTCCACTTGAGAAACTGTATGTGTGTAATGTACTGGTCTTCCGGCTCCTTTCTCTCCTACTCCCCATGGAGATATTGGGTCCATCTGACTCGAAAGGGTTGCCTTCTTCAAGTCTGTAGCAATTAGCTCGGGTAGTCTTAAGTTGAGTTTGCCTTTCCCAGGCAATTCGAACCAGGGAGCATGAGTAGAGGGGATCGACGGGAAGAATGTTGGGCCCGTGCGCATCTCTCTCCTCACTACCTCACCCGCAAACCCAAGGTAGACATAGAATACAATAATGTTTAAGGTCATTGCATGTTGACAAGTCGTTTGCCGACTCTTTTCTGGTCCGTTATGTCATCATCAACAAGGAAACATTTCAGGTCGCTTGTGATCGTCTAACAGAGAGGACCAAGATTCAGCGATGAACATAAGGTCATCAACGTTCAGTGAACATAACTTGCTGTACCAGTTCGGCTTTTCTGCAAAGTCTGGAGCCACCATTTCAAGAAATTTTGAATGATATTGCGGATATTAGCAGAATTGCAAATTCCCTATTTAACCACAAGCAGCAGTTACTCCCAACTACAGTTATTAGGAAGAATAGTCTTTGGAAAACTGTCTAAACTTTACTGATAGTGAATTCTAATATTGTCACTCATTTCTATATTATAAATAAAATGATTAAAATTGTTGCCATTAAATACTCTTTTATCTGTCATCAACTGTGTGATATTTCACCAGAAATAAATGTGATAAAAATAATAATGGTTTTTTGGCAACTAAGACCATTGCATCTACCAGAAATACCAATTTTAATTATGACACTATGAACAAATATTGAAAATTAACATAACTACTTAAATAATACAACATAATATTACAAATAAAAGCACTGCATATTTTAAAGATGGTCCAAGTAAGAATGTTTGCTTGGCTTAAAGTGTATTTAACTTGCCATCAAGTATGCACTAAAATTCATTATAATCAATAAAAATTAATGCCAGACCCAAAGCAAGGAATGATGTCAGCCTATTTTGGGTCGCTGGACATACCAGGTATAGATTGCAATGAGAGAACAGATGAATTGGCTAAGCAAGGAGTGAACTCATCATTTGTTCATCCTAAGTCTGCCTAGATCCACATTTGCCTCCATGTAGGAACAGTGGATATGGGCCAGGAGAAATAATGGACAAGCAATAGTCCAACAATGTCGGCTATGGACAAACAAGCCCTCCAAGGAAAACAACTCATCGTTAACAACCTGCCGCTGGCAATACATTAGCCTTATAATAGGCATTTTCAACAAGCACTCTAATTAAAACAGACACCTATTCTTAATAGGCATCTCTGAACTCAATTAGTCTTCTCAACGGAGAAGGAAAACTCCAACCAATTCATAAGAGAATGCAAAACATTTAGCAAACTAAGTTTTAACATCTCAGGGTGTGATAGGATTCGATTAGGAGAACGTAGCTCTATCAAATAGAGATCATTACTTGACTTCTCAACTTGAGAGCTCAAGGAGGTATGTAAATATGTGGAAAACTCCAACCAATTCATAGGAGAATGCAAAGCACTTAGCATTGTGGGATATTTTAGACATTTTCCCAGATAGTAGACAGGCACGTACATGTGAGGCAAGCAGATATGTTTATAATATATGAGCAGACAAAAAAGAAATTCTGGTTGTCCAAATACAACTTACAAATATATTACGCACAGATTCCCCCCTCCACCTATCTACCTAATGAAGCACAATATACCAATGCATGCAAATTAATACTAATCAAGAATAAAGCAATTATGTGTGACAAATATATACATTGAAGACCTGAACACTATTAGACATTTGCACGTATTGATATAATGAAAGATACTTCAGTATTGCTTTAGTGTACTCACCATCATCAATAATTAGCTCTTCTTCTTTACAGTGGATTGGATCACCTGCTTATAACAGTAAGAAATTATTTACTTATATATAATGAAGCGAACAATCTTAAAATAGTCAAAAACATTTATTATAACATTATTGTTAGATTAAGATGTGTGCTCCATCTCAGCTCAATTCCAGAGCTATTAATCTAAGTCATAGCACAACATAGTAATATACATTTGCACGTATTCATTAATGAGAGATACTTCAGTATTGCTTTAGTGTACTCACCTTCATCCCTAATTAGCTCTTCTTCTTTACAGTGGAATGGATCACCTAATTATAACAGTAAGAAATTATTTACTTATATATAATGAAGCGAACAATCTTAAAATAGTCAAAAACATTTATTCTAACATTATTGTTAGATTAAGATGTGTGCTTCATCTCAGCTCAATGCCAGAGCTATCAATCTAAGTCATAGCACAACATAGTAATAGACATTTGCAGGTATTCATTAATGAAAGATACTTCAGTATTGCTTTAGTGAACTCACCTTCATCCGTAATTAGCTCTTCTTCTTTACAGTGGATTGGATCACCTGATTATAACAGTAAGAAATTATTTACTTATATATAATGAAGTGAACAGTCTTAATATAGTTAAAAACATTTATTATAACATTATTGTTACATTAAGATGTGTGCTCCATCTCAGCTCAATGCCAGAGCTATCAATCTAAGTCATAGCACAACATAGTAATAGACATTTGCACCTATTCATTAATGAGAGATACTTCAGTATTGCTTTAGTGTACTCACCGTCATCCATAATTAGCTCTTCTTCTTTACAGTGGATTGGATCACCTAATTATAACAGTAAGAAATTATTTACTTATATATAATGAAGTGAACGATCTTAAAATAGTAAAAAACATTTATTATAACATTATTGTTACATTAAGATGTGTGCTCCATCTCAGCTCAATGCCAGAGCTATCAATCTAAGTCATAGCAAAACATAGAAATAGACATTTGCACATATTCATTAATGAGAGATACTTCAGTATTGCTTTAGTGTACTCACCTTCATCCATAATTAGCTCTTCTTCTTTACAGTGGATTGGATCACCTGCTTATAACAGTAAGAAATTATTTACTTATAAATAAGGAAGTGACCTGTCTTAAAAGATAGTAAAGAATGGTTCATGAGTACCAAGATTCGGTGATGAATAAAAATTCATCAATGTTAAGTGGACATGGCTTGTTCTTCAGCTTTTCTGCCGAGTATGTCTAGAGACACTCTGTATACCACCTTTTCTAGAAATTTTTAATGATATTGCAAAGGAGATTGGCAGAGTTGCAAATTCCCTATTTAACTATAAGCAGCAGTTACTACCATGTACAGTTCTTAGTAAAAATGATCTTAGAAAAACCTTCTAAACTTTATTGATAGTGAACTCTAATATCGTCATTGTTTCTAAATTATAAAATGATTAAAATTGTTGCTATTAAATACTCTTTTATCTGTTATCAGCTTTGTGATATTTCACCAGAAATAAATGTGATAAAAATAATAATCGTTTTTCGGCAACTAAGAACATTGTAACTGCCAGAAATTCAAATTTGGATTATGACATTATGAACAAATATTGATAATTAATAAAACTACTTCAGTATAATCAATAAAAATGAATGCCTGACCCAAAGCAAAGACTGATGTCAGCCTATTTTGGGTCTCTGGACATACCAGATATAGATTGCAATGAGAGAACAGATGAATTGGCTAAGCAAAGAGTGAACTCATCATTTGTTCATCCTAAGTCTGCCTAGATCCACATTTGCCTCCATGTAGGAACGGTGGATATGGGCCTTATTAAATTAAATAATGGACAAGCAATAGTCCAACAATGTCGGCTGTGGACAAACAAGCCCTCCAAGGTAATATATATATGCCAAAAAACATTAATTTCTAAAATCGACCTTTCACTCCAGAATATCAGTTCCTCATTACTTCCAGACTACCATCAAACCGCAACTAATATGACAAAGTACCAAAACTCTAAAAGTAATATTAAAAGAAACACTGTAAACCAGTCAAAGTATAAACATCTTTCTCTAAAACTCCTAGGGATTAACAAGAATGGAATTGCACAGGGGTACAGCTAGTATATGCTTTATGTAAGATTATTTAAGAATTTTTCGCATATGTATACATTAAATGCCTCAACTCTATAACCTACTTAATAAACGCAAACTAAATTTAAAAAAAAAAAAAACTTACAGTCAAATTCTTCTTTGATTTCTTGCTTGATGACCATAGAAGATTCTTTGACATCTGTAAATAAAACAATAAATTGATTAAAAATTTGACTAGAATAAACGTTCTACATTTATATTAAAACAGCAGTTAAGACATAGTAATTACAATACCTGTGGTATCCATCATAATAAATGTAATCCAATAACCGACTTGAAATAACAACTACAATAAAATAACTAGTGTCGTTCGTGAAGGAGCGTCACAAGCGGCTGCCAAAGAACACCGATATGGGTAGAAGCAAAACGTTAATTTGCGTCATAAATGTAAAGCAGTATTGTTGTTGTAATCCACACTTACAATGCTTTCTCAATGTTGGAATCCCGAAATCTCAACTTAAATTCACAGATTGAATTTCTTGAAAGTGTCCGAAAGAGGTTGAGAAAAATTGAAAACGACAAGGGAAGAATCTTAAATGCAAAATTTGACTCCGCGATTGAAAAAAAAAACGCTGGCTACATTCACTTAAAGCAATTTAATGACTGCATTGAGCAGGAGCCTTCTATTATCGCTTGCAACACAAATGCCCGATAACTTCGGGTAGATGTTTTATGTTCCTTTTTAATGTTAGAAAGCATCGTAAGTGACAGACGACACAATTTTGAAATGTACAAGATCGTATATTTTTTTTTATAAACCTGTTGAAAATTAACTTTTTCTAACATTATTTTTATAATTCGTTTTTTTTTTTTTTAGTTTGTACTTGATATACTGACATTTAAATTAAATTTAAAAATATAAATTAAACAAAAAAAAATGATTTTAGCCTGTTTTAGGTGTTATATGCATGATCTTACACACTTTGGGTTTTTACTGCACGAAAATCCGTTAAACTTAGTGGCAGAGACTTTAAAACTAAAAATTATTAGCTGTTTTTTATGTCAACTCGCTGGTGTGAAGCTAAATAATTATTGGTTTATGAGAAAGCATATTTACAGGGTCAGGATACAAATCTGCGACTTTTTAATTTTCATTCAGAAACATTTTAATTTAAAATCATATTATTACAAAAAAAAAATAAATTGTAAAATGTTTTTGTCACAAATCGCAAGGTTTTAAGAACATTATCCAATTATAAGCTCAGAAGGATTAGAAGTCTTATATCTTAATGTACCGATTATTTTATGTGCTGTGAGAAATAATTATAAAAATAAATCATTAAAACTATAAAAAAAAAACTATGTTCGAACTTTTTCTCACAGCTTCGCAGATATATTTTGCATGTATGTCAGATTGGTAGAAAATCGGGGATGCTTTTTTGTTACCAATTAGGATATTCATAAGAACAATATTTCTATCTGTACTGCATTTTTTCACTTGTTATTAACTTTGGACAATTTGTGAAAAGTTTCGGCATTGTAATTGATAAATAATTCATTTTTACCAGAACCCGTTTAGAAAGTCCAATAATTTACTTAATAACAAAATCGAACCGGCGAGCGTCAAGAAAGAGATAAAATGAGTAAACCTGTGGTCTTTGACGTTTGCTGGTGGCCTAGTCGGCGGGCAGCTTTATTCGTATTGACCTGACTCCATATGATCTTAGAAAGTGTGCACCGACAGTGGACTGTGTTAAGCAGAAGAGGAACAGGGTAGGTATTATAGGTAGTTTATGTGGTCTTGGAATGACCACGCATTCACACTAGGTGTTGTGTCTATCGAACTATCGTTTCATCGATTAGGTGAAGTTGTTGTTATCTAAGGATAGCCGCTTTTCATGTTCATGTTCAATTATGTTTCAAACACGTAATAAAGCAGTGTGCTCAATAAGTCCTTTTCTATTTAAAATTCAACCAGTACATAATAAACTGGCGATGAGGATCAAAATCGAACTTTGGGTGTTACAGTGAACTGTTAATGGTTGTGAATTATTATTTATTATAAATACTGACTGTAAGTAGTTTGTCTACATCGTGTTCAAGAACTTGGATCTGTATTATTACATTGGAAGTAATCATAAATAAACTATATTCAATTCCAGGTAAGGTGCAATATTAATATTAGACACGACAAGAAATTAAATATGTATCCTGAACAATTCAAACAATTTATGGCTGCTCAACAAGCACAATTTTCTGCCGCACCTAAAGAAGTTTCTAACTTAAATTACATTTCTTTTTTTTTTTTTTTTTTTTTTTTTTCCTTAGCTCTCAAACTTATAAAATATGATGTGGGGAAAATAAAGGAAAATTATTTTGGGCTAATGAGTGCCTTTCACTAAGGGGAGCCCGCCATTTGAAGGATGTATGAGAAGGATATAGGGTTGGAATGCCTAAAGGAGGCGGGTGGAATCAGGAAGGTAGTGAGAGTCTACCGAGGGTGGAGCCTAGGGGTAACTAGGTAATGGTTTGTAGTCGGCCAGGTCAAGCCCGCCTGACAGGGGCCTGAAATAAGTCGGCCTCTCGGCCGGAAGGTCGGCCCTGCTTAAACAGGTAGATGGGGTCTTGTAGCTTCGGAGATCGGCTTCGATTTTTCGGCTGGGTGTAGATCTTCAGTCTCCGTCAGGGGGCTAGGGTTCGATCACGTCCATCTATCTCCAAGCTTTGACGGTCCAGCAGTGCTTCCATCTGACGGGCATTGGTGGTGGTTGAAGGTCGGAGAATAGTGGGTTGTGGCTATGTCTAAGTGAGTAAAAAAATTTGATGTGCCTTCTCTTGATTAATCTTGAATGGTGAGCACTTCAAATTTTTTATGCATCACGTCTGCTTTCATTCGGTCGAACGGGGTATGTTTGAGGGAGGTGCGGAGAACTCTGTTCTGAAATTGCTGGAGCGTTTGGAGAGTGTTAGGAGTCAGATACTTGAAGAGAGGGGTCCCATACATCAAAGCAGGTCTTAGGACGCTCTGGTATATCAGCAGCTTGAGGCGTACCGATAAAGCCGGGCTGTGAAGTAGGTGTCCGAGGCTGAAGAATTTCTTCCTAACACTCTTTAACTTCTTGCCGAGATGTGTTGTGAACGACAAGGTGTCTATTGAAGGTGTAGTATCTGTTCTTATCAGCTTAATCTCTGGTACGACTCTCACCCCAATGGGATTGACCACCAATACCGGGGGCTGACCCGGTATTGCAGTACTTCCGGGAACGGCCCATATAAATGAAATCACTGACTCAATTAATTAATTTAATTGAGTCAATAAACGAAACAAATGACTGTAATATGGGCCGTTTCCGGAGGTACTGGTCAACCCGCGACAGAGGTGGAGCAAGCCCCTAGCACTCCGTTATTTCCCAAAAATCAGTTTAATCTTCTGGACTCGTCGTACCACCACCAGAAAGAGATTAAGCTGATTTTTAAGATTAACAACCTATTCATTATTAATTAATATTGTTATTTATAAATAAATAAATTAATAATACGCGTGTTTCAGCTTGACGGAAAATTCGAGTGGGCCCGCATCAGCGATCGAATTATGTTATACATACGTGAGTATATATATATATGTAAAGAAAATGTATTTCTTTAATTTGAATTAGCACGCC
Organism: Acanthosoma haemorrhoidale; assembly: GCA_930367205.1. NCBI lineage: Eukaryota > Metazoa > Arthropoda > Insecta > Hemiptera > Acanthosomatidae > Acanthosoma > Acanthosoma haemorrhoidale. The sequence goes on along the minus strand of OV884013.1, from coordinate 8,583,681 downwards.
GCACCAACGTAGATAATGCAGGCGTTGAAGAGAATGATACTAGCGTTATCAGCAGGGAGGTTACGTGAGTGTTAGGCAAGCAGTGAAAGCAAGCTAAACTTAATATTTGACTTAATTATTTGTTATTATAAAACAAACCGAATCGACAGGAGAATAAACATTGAATGTCGTTTCTTTGTTTTACAGGTATGACTTTAGATTTTATTTGTAAACCCGTAAAGTAATTAACAATTAAAGGAAAATAAACTTTGTTTTACAGAGCAACACAACCTTGTTTTTCTGTCGTCCCTAAGAACCATTATAAAACGACATTCCCGTTTAAATTACAAGGGTTATAAGAAAATTATAAAATGGAAAAGCTACAATTCTGTTTCAAAGTAATCCCAACAACAGACGGAAAAAGTAATGTAATTGGCATAACCTCGATAACTACCGAGGATGATAGAATTTTCAAAATCCCAGAAGAATTGCAAAATGCAAACCTCCATGAACAATTAATCGCCACTAACGCTTTTAAGAAGGTAAAAAATTCGTTGAAAAAAAGGCACCACGAGCGTAATATCTGGATAAAATTGACAAAGGAAATCAAAGAAACTTATGTAGATGAAGAAGAAAATTTACAATTTGGTGACGTATACCTAGAAAATATCAAAACAGAAAATATAACTGCTGGACATGCAGACGTAAGTACTTTAAATACACTACTTAAAACATTAATTGAAAATCCACGAGCTAACAATTTAAAACACATAACAGAGAAATTCATTATCGACAGATTCACAAGTCAAAATCCAAACCCAAGCCGATGGATGGAAATTTTTGAACAAGAATGCAATCGATTTAATATAAATGAAGACTCCCAAAAAGTTGAAGTACTCCGATTCTTCATGGAAGGGTCCTGCAAAGATTGGTTCAGCTCAATGTTTACAAAATTAACAGTGCATGGGACATGGGATGAATGGAAAAAGAACTTTTCTGAAACATTCGCTGCAAAAGGCTGGAACCCAGTTACCTATGCACTACATTTCAAATACAGAGAAGGACCTTTAATAGATTATGCACTAAGAAAAGAAAAACTTTTAATAGATATGCGACAAACAATAGATAAGGGAACTCTCATCGATCTCATTGCAGCAGGACTTCCGGAATTCATTTTAAACAGAATTGATAGAGAAATGATAAGAGAAACTTCAGATTTATTCAACGAGTTGAACAAATATGAACACATGGTGAGAAAAAAATCTTTTAATAAAAAAACCGGTACAAACGCGGAAGATAAAAATAAAACACCATGCACAACATGTGAAAAATTAAATAAGGGGAAAAGATTCCACGCAGAAACCGCTTGCTGGTTCAATAAAAAAAATGATAAAGGTACAAAAAATATTAGACACGTAAACAATTCAGTAATAGAATCCGAATTGAACGAATCAGATCAAAAAAACGAGTAATGACGCCATTAATAAAAGTCAAACTAACTATAGAAAACAAAATAAACCTTTGGGGAATTTACGATTCAGGATCAAATGTATCTTTAATAAACTCGAAATTCCTAAACATAAAAAATAAAAAATAAAATAATAATAAAGGTAATAATGCAAGTTTGATAACAATTAATGGTGTCCAAAAAACAAACGGTTTGACGACTCTAAAATTAAAAATATTCAACATAGAAAAAAATATGGATGTCCACATAATAGATAACGAATATTTTAAATACGATTTCCTAATTGGATTAGACACAATAAAAGAATTTAAATTAATCCAGGATGAAAACCTCAAGATTTTTCAACAAAACGAGGAAAATGCTAATGAAGAAAAAAATTTAGTAAATTTTAACGAGCACATAAAAGAAGAGAATTTTATAGCAAATATGGATCACTTATCAGATAATCAAAAATATGAAATAAACAAAACAATAGATACTTACAAATCAGTGTTTGCAAAAGATAAATATGACGTAGGTACAGTAAATAAATATGAAGCACATATAGATCTATTGGTAGATAAATATTGTAGCAAGAGGCCTTACAAATGCAGCCTAGAAGACAGAACAGAAATAGGGGAACAAGTAACAAAACTATTAGATAAAAAACTCATTGAAGAATCATACAGCCCTTTCGCAGCACCTGTAACACTAGCGTTTAAAAAAGGTGAAAATAAAAGAAGCAGACTATGCATAGACTTCAGGGACATAAATAAAATAGTAATACCTCAAGCACAACCATTTCCATTGATAGACGACTTAATGATAAAAACAAGACACTGTAAATTTTTTACTACATTAGACATAAACTCTGCATTCTGGTCTATCCCTTTGCGTATTGAAGACAGACACAAAACAGGTTTTGTTACACAAGAAGGTCATTATCAGTGGACATGTTTACCTTTTGGGCTGAAAACAGCCCCAGCAATCTTTCAAAGAATCTTGAGCAATATATATAGAAAAAATAAATTAACTCAATTTGTAGTAAATTTTATAGACGATTTACTAATATTTTCGAAATCATTTGAGGAACATGTGAAACATATAGAATTACTATTAGACGCAATAAAAAAAGAAGGATTCAGGCTAAAATTTACAAAATGCAAATTTGCAGCAGAGTCTGCACAGTACCTGGGCCACATAATAGAAAATAATACGATCAGACCAATAAAAGATAATTTAATATCAGTAAAAAATTTTCCAATACCTAAGACTCAAAAAAACGTACGACAATTCCTCGGAAAGATAAATTTCTATCACGAATATATTCCAAACTGTGCAATAATTTTAGATCCTTTACACAATTTACTCAGGAAAAATGTACAATTTTCATGGTCAATAAAATGTCAAGAATCGTTCGAAAAAATAAAAAAACTACTATGCTCACAACCTATACTAGAAATCTACGACAAAAATCTACCAATAGTAATATACACCGATGCATCAATAGAAGGATTAGGTGCAGTATTAAAACAAATACAAGAAAACGGAAAACAAAAACCAGTAGCATACTTCTCAAAAAAACTAAACGAAGCACAAAAGAAAAAAAAAGCGATATATCTGGAATGCTTAGCTATTAAAGAAGCCATTAGATACTGGCAATATTGGTTGATTGGGAAGTCATTCACGGTATACTCAGACCATAAACCATTGGAAAATATGAATATAAAAGCCAGACCAGACGAAGAGCTAGGAGACCTAACTTATTATTTGTCACAATATGATTTTAATATAAAATATGCTCCAGGTAAATACAATCTAGAAGCAGACTGTTTGAGCAGGAACCCAGTACTGGCACCAGAAGATAACAAAAAAGAACAATTAAAAATTGTTAATCTAATAAAATTATCAGATATCATTCAAGACCAGTCAGGAAATCAAGAACTACTAAATAAAACAGGTTTAACAAAAAAAAACGACGTCTACTACAAGAAAATAAAAGATAAAGAAAAAATTTTACTATCTGAGGAATTTAGTATAAAATTCATACAAAATGTACATAAAGACATGTGTCACATTGGCATAAAACAAATGCAAAACAAAATAGGCCCCTTGTATACAGCAAAAAACCTAACAAAAAATATCAAAAATATCTGCAGCAATTGTGAGGTATGTATTAAAAACAAATCTAGAGGACAAACAAAATTCGGCCTCATGTCCCATTTAGGTCCAGCAACAAAGCCCTTCGAAATAATGTCGATAGATACGATAGGAGGCTTTGGAGGCTCGAGATCGACGAAGAAATACTTACACCTGTTGGTTGACCACTACACAAGGTATGCTTTCATACATACTTCAAAAACGCAAAATGCAACGGACTTTATAAAACTAGTAAATGAAGTGATAGAAACAAGTGTAATCGGTACAATCCTTAGTGACCAATATCCAGGTATAAACTCCAAAGAATTTAAAAATTTTTTAAAGGAAAAAAAAATCCCTATAATTTTTACAGCAGTAAACTCACCATTTTCGAATGGTCTGAATGAACGGCTAAACCAAACCATAGTGAACAAAATAAGGTGTAAAATAAACGAACGAACACAAAAAACGGCATGGACAACAATAGCTCGAGTGTGCATAGATAAATACAACAACACTGAACATTCCGTTACCGGTTTCACCCCCAGCTACTTGCTTGATGGTACAGACTTTAAAATAGTTCCAAATGAATTGAAACGAGACATAGCAAACAGAGATTGGATTAAGGATAAAGAAAAAGCGCTTCACAATACAATAAAATCACACACATACAACAAACAACTATTCGACAAGCACCGAAAGGATTACGAGTTTAACGAAAACGATATGGTATACATAGAGAATGGAAACAAACTAAACAGGAAGAAACTTGACGAACTCAGAATTGGACCATATAAAATAATAGAGAAAATATCAAACTCGATATACAGGATCAACACAGGACATAGAAAAACCGAATCAAATCTATTCCACGTTTCAAAACTTATCCCTAGTTTTCAGAGCAATCCCGAGTAAAGGATGTCCTATCAGCGAAAAAGTTTTCTTCCTTTGTAAATATTTTCGCTTCTGGGGGGGGGAGATGTAAAGAAAATGTATTTCTTTAATTTGAATTAGCACGCCGCACCAACGTAGATAATGCAGGCGTTGAAGAGAATGATACTAGCGTTATCAGCAGGGAGGTTACGTGAGTGTTAGGCAAGCAGTGAAAGCAAGCTAAACTTAATATTTGACTTAATTATTTGTTATTATAAAACAAACCGAATCGACAGGAGAATAAACATTGAATGTCGTTTCTTTGTTTTACAGGTATGACTTTAGATTTTATTTGTAAACCCGTAAAGTAATTAACAATTAAAGGAAAATAAACTTTGTTTTACAGAGCAACACAACCTTGTTTTTCTGTCGTCCCTAAGAACCATTATATATATATATATATTTTTCTTCTCCCTTTTATTACGCCGACCAAAAACCTCGGCCCCCTCCTCCCCTCCCCCCCCACATACCATTTCATCTCCTCTCCTATTTATCGTGTCTACCGAGGGTAATCCCAAGGTAGCATAGCTTGTTGCTTACAGGGGACTCTTTGCCGTCTAAGACGAAGGATTTCAGGAGCTTCTTTCTTCCGGATTTATAGCTGAATATAATTTCTTGCGTCTTGGCCGGGTTGACTTTAATGTGGACGGCATCGAGTTTCTCGGCGATCTGTTGACTGGCGCTCTCAGCGAATTTCAGGGCTCTGGTGGGATTAATGCTAGTGCTGTAAACACCTATGTCGTCTGCATACGCCGATACCTCGCAGTTGGGGTACGAGGCTCCTACGATGTGGGCGGTGTAAATGTTGAACAACAGGGGGCCTAGCACCGGTCCTTGGGGGACACCGGCAGTGTAATTTCTTCGGGTCGTAGACGTAGTGCCTATACGGACCGAAAAAGTTCTGCCTGTAAGATAGGATCTCATCAGGTTCTGCAGCTGATCCGAGAATTCATATTCCCTCAGACGTTGGAGTAGGATGTAGTGGTCCACAGAGTCGAAAGCTTTCGAACAGTCCAGTGAAATCATAGTGGTAGCTCTGTTGCTCCGGACGTTCGATGCGACGTGGTGTTGCAATCTCACCAGGTTGTTGTTCCCAATTAAGCCTGTGCTGAAACCAGTCTGATCTGGTGGGATGACTTCTTGTGACTCGCAGTGCCCGGAGAGATGTACGTGGATGATTCTCTCAAACAGCTTCGAGAGTTGAGTCAGCAGACTGATGGGGCGGTAATGAGATGGCTCATAACCGTTTTTCGCTGGTTTCAGATGTGGGACCACTACAGCGTGCTTCCAGTTCTGGGGGAAATAGTGCAGCCTGAAGCAGGAGTTCAACACGTTTGTTATGAATGAGATTCCTTTCCTCGGCAGCTGCTTGAGTAGGATGTTCTGTATGGAATCCTGACCTGGGGCCTTCTTGCCGGTCGTTCTTCGAATGAATGCAGCGCATTGCCGGTGTGAGGTGTAGATTTCGGTAGTGGTGGGTCGAGGGCTCCTATTGGCTGTCCCTGGCCACGACTGACTTCCTCATAATGGGCGCCAAGATCTTCATTTATTCGGTGGGAATGAACTGCCCCTTTACGGCCAGCTTTACACCGTTCTTTTTGGACCTGCAGGTCTTCACAAGCTTCCACAATTGCTTGTGGTAACCGTGGAGACTGCTGAGGCGATCTTCCCAAATCGAATTTTTCCACTGGGCCATCAGGGACTTAACTTGGTTTTTGAGAGCATTTATTACCGGTTTTAAGTCCCTGTTTTTGGTCCTGAACCACCTGCTCTTGATGCTGTTACGCTGTCTAATCAGTTGTAGGATGTGATCCGGAGGTTTTCTCAGAGAAGGGGGCTTCAGAGAAAATTTCGGGATCGATGCATCGGCAGCTCGATCGATGACGTACAGTAGCTGATGGATAGCGTAATCTACGTCCTAAGTGTGTCTCAGGGGCGCGATTGTGGGAAATTCGGTATTGATGAGATGCTTGTAGAGGTCCCACTTGGCCTCATCGTACCTGTATCTAGAAGTAGGCGGCTCTGGCATGTCGTCTTCTAGTTCGTAGAGCACAGGCCGATGGTCGGAGGTGGTAAAGTCCAAGGCGGAGCACCCAGTGACTCGAAGTGGCTGTTGAGTCAGGAGTAGATCGGGCGTGGAGGTCCTGTCGGGGTTCACGAAGTGACGGAAGGTTGGCAATCCTGGGTGGATGACCGTAAATGGTGTCTGTGTGATGTAACGGCCGAGGGCGTTAGCCCTCGTACTGCTCCACCAACTGTGGTTCGCATTTAGGTCACCCACGATGGCGTGTCTTTGGTCCTGAGCAGGAGCTTGTCCGGGTCGCAATTGGCTCTCGGTCTTCTGTAGACTCCTGACACTATCATGTTTTTTGTGAGCCGTAACTGGAGCGTTACGATGTAGTGGGAGGGGCCTAGGGTCACGGGTGGGGGTAGTCTTCTAGAGGGCACTCCGTTCCTCACTAACACTGCTACTCCTCCAGAGATGGTCTCAGTGTCGTGGCGGTAGGCGGTATATCCTGCAAATCGGCAGAAATGAATCTTCTTCAGTCGGGTGTCTTTTAGGACAGCAACGTCTGGTGAATGGCACCGTAGAAGTGTCTCTACGTCAGCTTGTTTGGGCCGAAGGCCGCAAACGTTGTAATTTAATATACTATGACCCATCATTTGGATACCCGGTCAGACTGTGTTAATAGCCGCTGTACCAGTGCGGCGAGATTGTTTATGGTAGTGAGCATAGCACTCATCATAGCATCATTGTTGTTAGCGGGCTGAGGTAGAGGTGCTTGGAGTGCTACTTCCGGAGCCCTGGTGTTACCTAATGCCATCTGCGGATAGGAGGCAGTCTGTCGTGGTAGTGGGGAGGGGGCAGGCATAAATGTGGCTTTTCTCGGCCCAGCTGTGAAATTCTGTGCCTGTTTCTTGATTTCTGCGGTCTCTAGGAGTTTAATCCTGTACGGGCACTGTCGGTACGACGTTACATGATTTCCCCCGCAATTGGCGCATTTGAGAGGCATTGAAGCGTCCCTGGGGCAGTCTTTTATGTCGTGAGGTTGGCTGCACCTCATGCACTTGGCCTGCTTGAAGCAGTACCGTCTTGTATGGCCGTATTCCTGACAGTTAAGGCACATCGGAATGCCTCTTTTGTCATGAAAGGTGCTCACTCTAAAGAGCACATTATTTATATGACGGAGTTGCTTTAAGTTCTTTGCCTTGAGAGAATGGGCGCCTCAATCGATATACATCGATTATATTGCTACCCACGCTTTTATCTCCTCAATTGGGTGAGAGAGATCGTAACCGTGTAGCAAGTACTTCTTGTTGGGCTTAGTACCACGGGGGGCGAACGTATGAAAGGGGATTTTTGATTCCCTAATTGCAGCAATTGTTTGCTATTGGTCATGCACGCTGTGGCAGAGCACCTTTGTGTTCTGCTGTGTCTGTACTATTTTAAAGTTCTTTACGTTATAATCAGCTAGTAACCTCGTGAGGTCGTAGCTGTTAATCCGCCGTAATATTAGGGGGGGGGGGTGGTGATTTGGGGGCAACAGGGGTGGCCTCGTACTGAGCTTTCGAGTTTAGGGGGGTGAAGGAATTGGAGGTACTTACTTCGGGGGCTTGTGGAAGAGTACGCTTTCGGCATACTCTTTTTGGATGATGAAAGTCATCACCTGAGGGGTCCCTACGGCTTGCCATACCCTACAAAGGACGCACGTTCCAGTTAAGGGGGAGAGCCTTACTTATAATAGTTAATGTACTCACCTATCTTCACGGGAACAAAGTGCCACTGACTAAAGTATCAAAACTTTACCGGATTTGAGCTCTTGCCACAAAGGAAGCTGAATAGCGTCTCTTGTTGTTCAGAAAGTACGCATTCAGTTTTAACACAACTAGAGCTAGGTTGATTTCAAGAGAATATAAACTTTTTGAATGTTTCACACTCTAGTTGCCACTTAAATTACATTTTTTTTTTTTTTTTTTTTTTTTATCCTTAGCTCTCAAACTTATAAAAATAGGATGTGGATATAGGGTGTAGAATGCCTAAAGGAGGCGGGTGGAATCGGGAAGGTAGTTAAGTAATTTATTTATTTGGTTTGATTTATACTTTATTTTAAGCAAGAACCATTTATTCAATTATGTGTATATTATTTTAATAGACAGAGGTGATTTGTAAGTTTTACTCGTCATCGAGGAACATTTTAAATATCTAATAATTTTCAAGTGGAGGCCTGGAAACTGTATAGAGATGAAAGCCTGTTTGGAGACCCGGAAGAGTGCCTGGAGGCTGGATGTTCCAGCCGCTGTTGGAGTACAGCAGGGATCTCCACGACCGAAAGACTCTGCTGAGATACCTTATCCACCCAAGCATACTCTGTACTTCGAGGAACTTGTTCTTTGTACAGAGCCGCCCATCTTCGGGAACCAGGTCCCATCTCTCTCCCTGGCAAAAGGACTATCCAGGAAACTCCTCATTGAGGAGATGGTCCAGATTGAAGACCTGCATATACCCATGACTTGGTTAACATTTCTCTAACTGAAAAGCATGTATTCCACCAGAATTCTCAGTAAGATCATACTGTTCATGTGTAAATATTTGTGCATAGATATGTGTGTTTTTTTATAAATAAAAACATATTTGCTATAACATTTTATTTTTATTAAATCGAACCTCATACTGGAAGGTGTAAAATAAATTGTCTTGACTTTTTCCACTATTTTATGGATATTATCGGTGTTAATGCTACGTCAATACTCATTGAAACGTACAATCGCTTTATTATCTTTAAATTAGAATGAAAACATTTTGTGGTGTGCATTACGTAAAAGTATATACAAGTAGAAAGTAAAAAATACCAAGGAAGAGAATTATTATTATGGTAAATAGGTAGGTTATTGGACCATTGCAATTGCTTCATTCTTTTCGGTATGGTGTGCCATTAAATTAATAGCTTGTACTGCTTTGTAGCTGCAGTGTTGCATTGATGGGGCTTCTCTCCAGTATGGCGTGCCATGACATGATTCTTTAAAGTAGGAGCATCTACTGTTATGTAGCAGCAGTGAGGACATTGATGGGGCTTGTCTTCGGCATTGTGTGCCATTGTATGTGTCTTTAAATTAGTAGCACGTACTGTTTTGTAGCTCCAGTGAGGGCATTGATGGGGCTTGTCTTCGGCATGGTGTGCCATGCATTCGGCATGGTGTGCCATTATATGTTTCTTTAAATTAGTAGCACGTACTCCTTTGTAGTTGCAGTGAGGACATTGATGGGGCTTCTCTTCAGTATGACGTGCCATGACATCATCCTTCAAAGTATGAGCATCTACTGTTTTGTAGCTGCAGTAAGGACATTGATGGGGCTTGTCTTCGGCATTGTGTGCCATTGTATGTGTCTTTAAATTAGTAGCACGTACTGTTTTGTAGCTGCAGTGAGGGCATTGATGGGGCTTGTCTTCGGCATGGTGTGCCATGTATTCGGCATGGTGTGCCATTATATGTTTCTTTAATTGATGAGCTAGCACCGCTTTGTAGTTACAATGCAGACATTGATGGGGCTTTTCTCCAGTATGGCGTGCCATGACATGATTCTTTAAAGTACCAGCATGTACTGCTTTGTAGCTGCAGTGAGAACACTGATGAGGCTTTTCTACAGTATGGTGTGCCATTATATGTGTCTTTAAATATGTAGCTTTTACTGCTTTGTAGTTGCAGTGAGGACATTGATGGGGCTTCTCTTCAGTATGACGTGCCATGACATGATTCTTTAAAGTAGGAGCATCTACTGTTATGTAGCAGCAGTGAGGACATTGATGGGACTTGTCTTCGGCATTGTGTGCCATTATATGTCCCTTTCAATTATGAGCTGTCACCGCTTTGTTGTTACAATGCAGACATTGATGGGGCTTTTATCCAGTATGGTGTGCCATTATATGATCCTTTAAACGATGAGCTTGCACCGCTTTGTAGTTACAATGCAGACATTGATGGGGCTTTTCTCCAGTATGGCGTGCCATGACATGATTCTTTAAACTACGAGCATCTACTGTTTTGTAGTTGCAGTGAGGACATTGATGGGGCTTCTCTTCAGTATGGTGTGCGATTATATGTTTCTTTAATTGATGAGCTAGCACCGCTTTGTAGTTACAATGCAGACATTGATGGGGCTTTTCTCCAGTATGGTGTGCCATGACATGATTCTTTAAATTACGAGCATCTACTGTGTTGTAGTTGCAGTGAGGACATTGATGGGGCTTCTCTTCAGTATGACGTGCTATGATGTGATTCTTTAAAGCACCAGCTTGTACTGCTTTGTAGTTACAATGCAGACATTGATGGGGCTTTTCTCCAGTATGGTGTGCCATTATATGTTTCTTTAAATGATGAGCTCTCACCGCTTTGTAGTTACAATGCAGACATTGATGGGGCTTTTCTCCAGTATGGCGTGCCATGACATGACTCCTTAAAGTACGAACATCTACTGTTTTGTAGCTGCAGTGAGAACACTGATGTGGCTTTTCTACAGTATGGTGTGCCATTATATGTGTATTTAAATATGTAGCTTTTACTGCTTTGTAGTTGCAGTGAGGGCATTGATGGGGCTTCTCTTTAGTATGACGTGCCATGACATGATTCTTTAAAGTACAAGCATCTACTGTTTTGTAGCTGCAGTGAGGACATTGATGGGACTTCTCTTCAGTATGGTGTGCCATTATATGTCCCTTTAAATTACGAGCTGTCACCGCTTTGTAGTTACAATGCAGACATTGATGGGGCTTTTCTCCAGTATGGTGTGCCATTATATGATCCTTTAAATGATGAGCTTGCACCGCTTTGTAGTTACAATGCAGACATTGATGGGGCTTTTCTCCAGTATGGCGTGCCATGACATGATTCTTTAAAGTACGACCATCTACTGCTTTGTAGCTGCAGTGAGAACACTGATGAGGCTTTTCTACAGTATGGTGTGCTATTATGTCATTCTCTAAAATGACTCCCACTTTACCATCACATGACATTATATGTGTCTTTAAAGTGTTTTCATGAACTTCACCTGAAAAAAATATTAGAACAATATTACTTCTGGTAAGTAAAGAATTATTTAAAAGTGTTTCTTAAATTTCTTCTGGTTTTCATTTTTTATTCTTCATAGGTGCCATATTTTTGTTGCTCTTTATATTTGTCCCACAATCCGTTGTCTTCTACAGTTCATTTGAGACAAAGCTGGCAATGAATATAAATAAGAAAGAAAACATGACACCAATCGAGAAAATATGACAAAAATGAAAACCAATCATTACTGAATTCAAAATTTAACAAATACATTTTTTTTTTATCACAGTAACTATGATTTTTATTAATGATAGAAATGTAAATAGTGTAATAGCAATTAAGTATTAGAGATGTAAGATCCTATTCAGACTATATTTTCGGCTCAGCATTTGTTTAACATACAAAGCGAAAGCACGAATACTTTCATCTTTCCGTTTTAAGTTAACAAAATTTAATGAAATCTTATCATGTAACTGTGATCCCCTGGCACAATTATTATGAAGCTTCATCACTTAATAACTTATAATCACCTTGAAACATTAAATGATTTTTTATAAATAAATAACAGTGTGGGTCCTAATAATGGGCTGTTCTCCAAACATGTACTGAAGATGTAGAAGGCTGGATGGGCTTCCTGTCCACAATATTGAAGGTGCAGCTGGCCAAGGAAACGGGAAGGAAAGAGGGATTCACTCACGAATGCTCGTTCCCAGAGTACACGCAGACGATGATCGACGTTAGCACCAGGGAAGAAGAATTGCGTATCTGACAAGAAAGAGTGACTGGAACCGGGTCGTTTACAGAAAAACCAGGACCCCAAAGACCGTTTAGAAGAAACCCGAAACAGGAGAGAAGAAATTCAGAGAGGCGAGGCCTAGGTATGTGCCTCGTAGAGAAGAGAGGAGATGCCATGGATGTGGGAAGACGGGTCACTTGGTGTCACAGTGCCCTCTAACGAAATGTTTTGAGTGTGGTGAGGAAGGGCATATCACAAGGCATTGGCCGTATGTGTACAGAAGAAGGCAATTCGATAAGGCAGAACCTATTGAGGTCAACACCCAAGAGGTTCGTGAGTGGGATAGAACAACACCCAGAGACACAGGATCGTCAGCTGATGATTCGTCGGGAACATCGGAAACTGAGAGAGCCAGGGTGACACAGGAGCGGAGAACAGGAGAAGCAGAAGAATAAATCGTGTAGATGGGAGCGGCGCGAAGAAGCCTGAGGAGAGTGGCAGCAGAGAGGCGACCACATTCTCACATGTAATACGGTGCGGAAAGGGATATGCGAGTTGCCGATTATTGAGTTCGAGAAGGAGGAGAGGTGCTTAATAGACACAGATAGCACCAATACGATAGTATCGCGTAGTGCACTAGAGAGGCTGTGTGGAGGAGCGAGTACACGCCAGATCAAGGTATGTGATTGTAAACTACTCACTCTGGGGGGACCCTGCGAAGTGATAGGGGAGGCAGTTGCAGGACTAAAAAACTGGGTGAAGGTAGGAGGGGAATAATGCTGCACGTTGTGGAGGAGATGACGCGTGACTATCGAATAATTGTGGAATGTGATTTGTAACGACCGGCACGCGCATAATGCACGAAGAGAAGGATTAGGGGATTTAACGTATCGGAGTAAGGGGACAGACGGGGTAGAAAGGTACGAATTGGGGCGGTAAAGAGCGTACAGGATAGGAGGGAGAGGCCTGACGAATTTAGAGATATTTTTTTCGTAGAGGGTGATCTGTTAGGAGCAACGGGGAAGACAGAGCATGAAATACCTCTAAAAGTAGAGTGCATAACATATGTTAAAGAAAGGCGATATCCGCAAGCACTTCGTCAACACATCCGGAGGGAAATCAAAGAATTAAAGCGTCAAGGGATTATCAGAAATAGCACTTCGCCGTACAATAGTCCTCTGTGAACGGTGAAAAAAAAAATAGACCAGGCAAGGAAGAGGAACGATACAGAATAGTTATAGACTTTAGAAAGCTCAATGAGAACACTCTAGACGAGAAATATCCGATTCCACGCTTTGAGGATAGTTTTCAGGAATTACCGATCTGCGGGAAGATGGTGGCCCGAGAGATAGCCCCACATCAGAAAAGTCTGTCGGAGAAAGACCATTAGACATGGAAACGCCTGATGAGATTATCAGCGATAAGCATCACCAAATCGTTTGGAAGACAAAAACTTCAGGCCTGATGACGGTGATGTACGACGTCTACGGTCGAAGCACAATCTCAACGATCTGGTCAGAGCCGGGAGTGAGGCGAGAGCAAATTTGCCAGGCACTGAAGGATGCCTCCAAAACAGGGAAAACGTACCACCTATTCGTCGGTAACACGACGATTTGGGAGAAAATTGTGGCAGAGCGAGGAATTAGGAATCGACCGCACGTTTATTAGGTTCAGACGTTGCGTGACGTGGAGCAACAGCGGGAGGTCACACTTGCGACCAGGGGAAAACGAATCACCGTGGTGTGCAAGAGACAGCGCAGGCGCTACAGCGGAGATACTTCTGGTGAGGGATGCAGCAGACCATCCAGGAGATCATAGGGGCTGTTAAATTTGCCTGAAAACCAAATATGACCGCCATCCACCACAGGGACAACAGGAGGAGACACCCACATCAGAGGCGGCACTGATTGATATTATTATAATATTTATTATATCTTTTATATAATTTATTTATATTTGCTTTATCTTTATCTTTTAGGTTCTGTTAATAAAAATGGGATAATTCTGGCAAAAGGAATAATTGTTTATTTACACAAATTGATTTAAAAATTTAATATACATTTAAATTACGTACGTATAAAATAACATTATTAAAAACTAAATTTACAACTGTACCTTAATTACTATCGCAGACTGGCCAGTTTTTCTTTGTGATGCTTCTTTGTTCCAGGATGCGTCCCTCGTTGCGTCTCTATGGGTAGGTTGCAGAGCGTGGTCCTGGTCGGGGTCTTCTCAGTCAGGCCGTCAGTGAAAGAGTGACCTGCTCTTAACGGTCTCCTCTCCTTCGTAACTTTCCGCTGTCTTCTTGATCTTCTTTTAACTGGCATTGGACAACCAGTTGTTTCGGATATTTATATTTAATTATTGATATTAATTTTTTTATACTTAAATATTTATATGATCAATACTAATAGTTAATATAACGGCAATAAAAACGTTCATCCTTTCATAGGGATGTACCATGGATCGTTTTTACGTTCTTCAACGCTCGCTAATTTCGAGTTTAACTAAAAAACACTATCAAAAATGACAAAATCAAAATTTCACAACAATATACCAATCGACATGTTTACGTAGCGCGGATTCAAATGTGTCACTACAATCAACACATTTAGTAAGGTGGCTATGGCATACGAGGTGCGGGACAAATCGTCGGACGCTATTCTGCAAGCCGTCAACTTGTCGTCCCAGTTTTATGGCATCCCGAGTGCATTTCGTCGGATGGTGGGAGAGAGTTCGACAATGCCAAAGTTCGGGCTGAGATGAAAAAAAGAAACGTGGTGTGGCATATTAATACCCCGGGACATCTCAAAAGTAGAGGAAACGTTGAGCGCCTGCACAGCACCCTCAGCGATCACCTGCGGGTATACTAGGTCAATAAGAGGATGCCAGCTGATGTTGCGATGCCAATGGCGGTGGCGGCGTATAACCACTCAATTCACACCACCACAGGATTTGCGCCGTTTGAAATTATCTTTGGGTTACGGGCAGAGACGGCGGCAGATGAAGGGAGCACGGAACAGCTCGTGAACACTCACATGCGGCTGGGGAAAATGTGGCGTAAAGTGCACGATCGGATCTCGGGGGAAAAAACCAAACGCGTTGCGAGGGCAAATATGAAAGTCCGGGACAGAATGGGGTCGATTACGATCGGGACCGTCGTTTATAGGAAATTAGGTTTCAACCGGAGTAAAGAGCCGGTCCGATATGAAGGCCCTTTCAAGGTTGTTGTGATCCAAGAACACAGTCTTGTAACTATCGAGAGTGTGGACCACCAAAGGAAACGGCGGACGGTTCATATTGAACAACTTAAACTCCTACTCTAGGGGGGAGGGAGCGTGAGTAAACTGGTGTGTCCTCGATCCGACACGAAGCAAGTAATTGTGTTGTGATAGGTCACATTTTTAATATATGTGACATTTAGACAGAGAGTTCTGTTCTTAGTTTTTATAGTATTATTATTTTATAGGAGGTATTATTATTTTATTCTGTACATTTATATTTTTTTTGTCTCGTTTGAATGTGTGTTTAGCAGTGTGATGGATTATAGATTGTGTATTGTGTGTGCTGGCCTTGGCCATTGGAATTTTATTCTAATGTATTAAAATGTTAGTATGTTTATTTTGTACAATCGAGTTGGTAAATGTTAAAAGCTATATAAAAATTTGAAATTTAAAATTAATTAATACTTTATTATGAAAATATTGTCAACCCAGCAATGTAAAAACTGGAAAATTAGAAATGCATGGCATTATAGTTAAAAGTTAAGATGTCTGTAAGGTACAATTACATTTTTAATGTAAAAGGTTGAAATGCAAAATATAAAATTTTGGTGACACATAATCGGATATTGTCATTTAATTATAAGAAAAGGCAAGTTGCTTAAGTGCTAAAAAAGTGAATAGTAAAATCAAAAAGTGAAGTGGAATAAAAAATTTTTATCGACAAGCTCAAAAATGTTTTTAAATCGGAGCAGACCCGAATGTTGTGATATTTAATATTATAGACTTTGTATATCAAGAAATTGAATTATAAATATGTTATTCAAATCATATATCAAGAAGGCGAAAATAAAAACAATTGAGAGTGGAGAAAAAAACAAAAGGGAGTATAGTTGTTGTTATGATGAGAACATAGCATTATTCACTCTAGTTTTGGGATCAGCCCAGTATATAAGTATATGACTAGTGATCACAGTAAAAATTTTTATAAGTTATTTGTTGTTGGCCTGGAAGCGGAACGGAAGAGAAAAAGCACCAGGAAGAAGAACCAAGAAGAAAAAAAAATAGACACGTAATTAATATAAGTTTTTTTTTGTAATTAAATATAATCTTTTGCCAGAATTATTTTTGTTAGTAGAACCTAAAAAACATTAGATAATAAGTAAATAAAATAAATTTAAAGCTAAAAATAAAAATAATATCATTGAAGAACGTAATAATATATTGTTGTGATATTTTGATGTGGTGATTTTTAATGGTGTTTTTGAGAAAAACTCAAAATTAGCGAGCGTTGATGAACAATATACGACTCATGAATGTTTAAACACTATTCATTGCATTGTATCTACCATTAATATTTACAATAGAAATAATATCAATAATTAAATATAAATATTTTAATTTATTAAACTCAAAACAAGAAAAGTAATAATATCCAAAACAACTGGCAATGAACAACCAGTTGAAAGATCAATAAGGCAGCGGAGAGGTACGAGATACAGAATACTGAGAAGCCCACTCACTCTTTCACTGACGGCCCGACTGAGAAGACCAAGGAAGAATCCGGCTCTCATTTCACTTTCACTCGGCACGACAACAAAGGATGAGCCAGGTAGCAGCCCACGCTACGAGATAGAAGCCGCTATCCGGACCACGCTATAAGAACGGGAAGAAGACACCATAGATCACGCTACGCCACAAAGAAAAACTGGCTAGTCTCGCGTTTAGTAATAAGGTACAAATTTAAATTTACTTTAATAATGTTATTTTATTTTATTTTTAAATCAATTTGTGTAAATAAACAATTATTCCTTTTGCCAGAATTATCCTAATTTTATTAACACAACCTTAAGATAAATATAAAGTTAAATAAGTAAATAAATTATATAAAAAATATATAATTAAAATATATGATAATAAATATTTTAATAATATGTTGGTATTTTTTATATGTATACACAATTAAACCTGAACTAAATGTTACATAATTTATTGAGAAACGCTTCAGTAATGCTTTGGTATACTCACCATCATCTTCAAATATAAGTTCTTCTTCTTCTTTGTAACGGATTAGAGTACCTGCAAATAAGAATAAAATTGTCAATTTAACCAATTAAAGTATTTCTTATACTTATTAATCAATCACAAACAAAAATATATTAGTGACCAACCAGTCAAAAATGAAATATATTCTTAAACTTTTTTTTTCCCCTCCCCCTTTGTGAGGTGAACCTCAAAAGAGGTTTATATACTCTTAAACCATAGAATTAAATGTCTATGGAATTCCTCTTGAAAAACTGTATGTGTGTAATGTACTGGTCTTCCGGCTCCTTTCTCTCCTACTCCCCATGGAGATTGGGTCCATCTGACTGGAAAGGGTTGACTTCTTTAAGTCTGTAGCAATTAGCTAGGGTAGTCTTAAGTTGAGTTTGCCTTTCCCAGGCAATTCAAACCAGGGAGCATGAGTAGAGGGGATTGACAAGAAGAATGTTGGGCCCGTGCGCATCTCTCTTCTCACTACCTCACCCGCAAACCCAAGGTAGACATAGAATGCAATAATGTTTAAGGTCATTGCATGTTGACAAGTCGTTAGCCAACTCCTTTCTCTCTTACTACCCATGGATATATTTGGTCCATCTGACTCGAAAGGGTTGACTTCTTTAGGTCTGTAGCAAATAGCTAGGGTAGTCTTAAGTTGAGTTTGCCTTTCCCAGGCAATTCAAACCAGGGAGCATGAGTAGAGGGGATTGACGGGAAGAATGTTGGGCCCGTGCGCATCTCTCTTCTCACTACCTCACCCGCAAACCCAAGGTAGACATAGAATGCAATAATGTTTAAGGTCATTGCATGTTGACAAGTCGTTTGCCGACTGCTTTCTCTCTTACTACCCATGGAGATATTGGGTCCATCTGACTCAAAAGGGTTGACTTCTTTAAATCTGTAGCAATTAGCTAGGGTAGTCTTAAGTTGAGTTTGCCTTTCCCAGGCAATTCAAACCAGGGAGCATGAGTAGAGGGGATTGACGGGAAGAATGTTGGGCCCGTGCACATCTCTCTTCTCACTACCTCACCCGCAAACCCAAGGTAGACATAGAATACAATAATGTTTAAGGTCATTGCATGTTGACAAGTCGTTTGTCGACTGCTTTCTCTCTTACTACCCATGGAGATATTTGGTCCATCTGACTCGAAAGGGTTGACTTCTTTAAGTCTGTAGCAATTAGCTAGGGTAGTCTTAAGTTGAGTTTGCCTTTCCCAGGCAATTCGGACCAGGGAGCATGAGTAAGTAGAGGGGATTGACGGGAAGAATGTTGGGCCCGTGCGCATCTCTCTTCTCACTACCTCACCCGCAAACCCAAGGTAGACATAGAATGCAATAATGTTTAAGGTCATTGCATGTTGACAAGTCGTTTGCCAACTGCTTTCTCTCTTACTACCCATGGAGATATTGGGTCCATCTGACTCAAAAGGGTTGACTTCTTTAAGTCTGTAGCAATTAGCTAGGGTAGTCTTAAGTTGAGTTTACCTTTCCCAGGCAATTCAAACCAGGGAGCATGAGTAGAGGGGATTGACGGGAAGAATGTTGGGCCCGTGCACATCTCTCTTCTCACTACCTCACCCGCAAACCCAAGGTAGACATAGAATACAATAATGTTTAAGGTCATTGCATGTTGACAAGTCGTTTGTCGACTGCTTTCTCTCTTACTACCCATGGAGATATTTGGTCCATCTGACTCGAAAGGGTTGACTTCTTTAAGTCTGTAGCAATTAGCTAGGGTAGTCTTAAGTTGAGTTTGCCTTTCCCAGGCAATTCGGACCAGGGAGCATGAGTAAGTAGAGGGGATTGACGGGAAGAATGTTGGGCCCGTGCGCATCTCTCTTCTCACTACCTCACCCGCAAACCCAAGGTAGACATATAATACAATAATGTTTAAGGTCATTGTATGTTGACAAGTCGTTAGCCAACTCCTTTCTCTCTAACTTCTTTAAGACTGTAGCTATTAGCTCGGGTAGTCTTAAGTTAAGTTTGCCTTTCCCAGGCAATTCGAACCAGGGAGCATGAGTAGAGGGGATTGACGGGAAGAATGTTGGGCCCGTGCGCATCTCTCTTCTCACTACCTCACCCGCAAACCCAAGGTAGACATAGAATACAATAATGTTTAAGGTCATTGCATGTTGACAAGTCGTTAGCCAACTCCTTTCTCTCTTACTACCCATGGAGATATTGGGTCCATCTGACTCAAAAGGGTTGACTTCTTTAAGTCTGTAGCAATTAGCTAGGGTAGTCTTAAGTTGAGTTTGCCTTTCCCAGGCAATTCGAACCAGGGAGCATGAGTAGAGGGGATTGACGGGAAGAATGTTGGGCCCGTGCGCATCTCTCTTCTCATTACCTCACCCGCAAACCCAAGGTAGACATAGAATACAATAATGTTTAAGGTCATTGCATGTTGACAAGTCGTTAGCCAACTCCTTTCTCTCTTACTACCCATGGAGATATTGGGTCCATCTGACTCGAAAGGGTTGACTTCTTTAAGTCTGTAGCAATTAGCTCGGGTAGTCTTAAGTTGAGTTTGCCTTTCCCAGGCAATTCAAACCAGGGAGCATGAGTAGAGGGGGTTGACAGGAAGAATGTTGGGCCCGTGCACATCTCTCTTCTCACTAGCTTACCCACAAACCCAAGGTAGACATAGAATACAATAATGTTTAAGGTCATTGCATGTTGACAAGTCGTTAGCCAACTCCTTTCTCTCTTACTACCCATGGATATATTTGGTCCATCTGACTCGAAAGGGTTGACTTCTTTAAGTCTGTAGCAATTAGCTAGGGTAGTCTTAAGTTGAGTTTGCCTTTCCCAGGCAATTCGGACCAGGGAGCATGAGTAGAGGGGATTGACGGGAAGAATGTTGGGCCCGTGCGCATCTCTCTTCTCACTACCTCACCCGCAAACTCAAGGTAGACATAGAATACAATAATGTTTAAGGTCATTGCATGTTGACAAGTCGTTAGCCAACTCCTTTCTCTCTTACTACCCATGGAGATATTGGGTCCATCTGACTCGAAAGGGTTGACTTCTTTAAGTCTGTAGCAATTAGCTAGGGTAGTCTTAAGTTGAGTTTGCCTTTCCCAGGCAATTCGAACCAGGGAGCATGAGTAGAGGGGATTGACGGGAAGAATGTTGGGCAAGTGCGCATCTCTCTTCTCACTACCTCACCCGCAAACCCAAGGTAGACATAGAATACAATAATGTTTAAGGTCATTGTATGTTGACAAGTCGTTAGCCAACTCCTTTCTCTCTTACTTCTTTAAGACTGTAGCAATTAGCTCGGGTAGTCTTAAGTTGAGTTTGCCTTTCCCAGGCAATTTGAACCAGGGAGCATGAGTAGAGGGGATTGACGGGAAGAATGTTGGGCCCGTGCGCATCTCAGGGTGTGATAGGATTCGATTAGGAGAATGTAGCTTTATCAAATAGAGATCATTACTTGACTTCTCAACTTGAGAGCTCAAGGAGGTATGTAAATATGTGGAAAACTCCGACCAATTCATAGGAGAATGCAAAGCACTTAGCATTGTGGGATATTTTAGACATTTTCCCAGATAGTAGACAGGCACGTACATGTGAGGCAAGCAGATATGTTTATAATATATGAGCAGACAAAAAAGAAATTCTGGTTGTCCAAATACAACTTAGAAATATATTACACACAGATTCCCCCCTCCACCTATCTAACTAATGAAGCACAATATACCAATGCATGCAAATTAATACTAATCAAGAATAAAGCAATTATGTGTGACAAATATATACATTGAAGACCTGAACACTATTAGACATTTGCACGTATTGATATAATGAGAGATACTTCAGTATTGCTTTAGTGTACTCACCGTCATCCATAATTAGCTCTTCTTCTTTACAGTGGATTGGATCACCTGCTTATAACAGTAAGAAATTATTTACTTATATATAATGAAGTGAACAATCTTAAAATAGTTAAAAACATTTATTATAACATTATTGTTACATTAAGATGTGAGCTCAATGCCAGAGCTATCAATCTAAGTCATAGCACAACATAGTAATAGACATTTGCACGTATTCATTAATGAGAGATACTTCAGTATTGCTTTAGTGTACTCACCTTCATCCGTAATTAGCTCTTCTTCTTTACAGTGGATTGGATCACCTAATTATAACAGTAAGAAATTATTTACTTATATATAATGAAGTGAACTGTCTTAAAATAGTTAATAACATTTATTATAGCATTATTGTTAGATTAAGATGTTTGCTCCATCTCAGCTCAATGCCAGAGCTATCAATCTAAGTCATAGCACAACATAGTAATAGACATTTGCACGTATTCATTAATGAGAGATACTTCAGTATTGCTTTAGTGTACTCACCTTCATCCGTAATTAGCTCTTCTTCTTTACAGTGGATTGGATCACCTAATTATAACAGTAAGAAATTATTTACTTATATATAATGAAGCGAACAATCTTAAAATAGTTAAAAACATTTATTATAACATTATTGTTACATTAAGATGTGTGCTCCATCTCAGCTCAATGCCAGAGCTACCAATCTAAGTCATAGCACAACATAGTAATAGACATTTGCACGTATTCATTAATGAGAGATACTTCAGTATTGCTTTAGTGAACTCACCGTCATCCATAACTAGCTCTTCTTCTTCACAATGGATTGGATCACCTGCTTATAACAGTAAGAAATTATTTACTTATTTATAATGAAGTGAACTGTCTTAAAATAGTCAAAAACATTTATTATAACATTATTGTTAGATTAAGATGTGTGCTCCATCTCAGCTCAATGCCAGAGCTATTAATCTAAGTCATAGCACAACATAGTAATAGACATTTGCACGTATTCATTAATGAGAGATACTTCAGTATTGCTTTAGTGTACTCACCATCATCCATAATTAGCTCTTCTTCTTTACAGTGGATTGGATCACCTGCTTATGTAAGTAAGAAATAATTTACTTATATATAATGAAGCGAACAATCTTAAAATAGTTAAAAACATTTATTATAACATTATTGTTACATTAAGATGTGTGCTCCGTCTCAGCTCAATGCCAGAGCTATTAATCTAAATCATAGCACAACATAGTAATAGACATTTGCACGTATTCATTAATGAGAGATACTTCAGTATTGCTTTAGTGTACTCACCTTCATCCATAATTAGCTCTTCTTCTTTACAGTGGATTGGATCACCTGCTTATAACAGTAAGAAATTATTTACTTATATATAATGAAGTGAACGATCTTAAAATAGTTAAAAACATTTATTATAACATTATTGTTACATTAAGATGTGTGCTCCATCTCAGCTCAATGCCAGAGCTATCAATCTAAGTCATAGCAAAACATAGAAATAGACATTTGCACATATTCATTAATGAGAGATACTTCAGTATTGCTTTAGTGTACTCACCTTCATCCATAATTAGCTCTTCTTCTTTACAGTGGATTGGATCACCTGCTTATAACAGTAAGAAATTATTTACTTATAAATAAGGAAGTGACCTGTCTTAAAAGATAGTAAAGAATGGTTCATGAGTACCAAGATTCGGTGATAAATAAAAATTCATCAATGTTAAGTGGACATGGCTTGTTCTTCAGCTTTTCTGCCGAGTATGTCTAGAGACACTCTGTATACCACCTTTTCTAGAAATTTTTAATGATATTGCAAAGGAGATTGGCAGAGTTGCAAATTCCCTATTTAACTATAAGCAGCAGTTACTACCATGTACAGTTCTTAGTAAAAATGATCTTAGAAAAACCTTCTAAACTTTATTGATAGTGAACTCTAATATCGTCATTGTTTCTAAATTATAAAATGATTAAAATTGTTGCTATTAAATACTCTTTTATCTGTTATCAACTTAGTGATATTTCACCAGAAATAAATGTGATAAAAATAATAATCGTTTTTCGGCAACTAAGAACATTGTAACTGCCAGAAATTCAAATTTGGATTATGACATTATGAACAAATATTGATAATTAATAAAACTACTTCAGTATAATCAATAAAAATGAATGCCTGACCCAAAGCAAAGACTGATGTCAGCCTATTTTGGGTCGCTGGACATACCAGGTATAGATTGCAATGAGAGAACAGATGAATTGGCTAAGCAAGGAGTGAACCCATCATTTGTTCATTTTAAGTCTGCCTAGATCCACATTTGCCTCCATGTAGGAACGGTGGATATGGGCCAGGACATGATGGACGAGCAATAGTCCAACGATGTCGGGTGTGGACAAACAAGCCCTCCAAGGTAATATATATATGCCAAAAAACATTAATTTCTAAAATCGACCTTTCACTCCAGAATATCAGTTCCTCATTACTTCCAGACTACCATCAAACAAAAACTAATATGACAAAGTACCAAAACTCTAAAAGTAATATTAAAAGAAACACTGTAAACCAGTCATAGTATAAACATCTTTCCCTAAAACTCCTAGGGATTAACAAGAACGGAATTGCACAGGGGTACAGCTAGTATATGCTTTATGTAAGATTATTTAAGAATTTTTCGCATATGTATATATTAAATGCCTCAACTCTATAACCTACTTAATAAACGCAAACTAAATTTAAAAAAAAAAAAACTTACAGTCAAATTCTTCTTTTATTTCTTGCTCGATGACCATAGAAGATTCTTTGACATCTGTAAATAAAACAATCAAATTGATTAAAAATTTGACTAGAATAAACGTTCTACATTTATATTAAAACAGCAGTTAAGATATAGTAGTTACAATACCTGTGGTATCCATCATAATAAATGTAATCCAATAACATACTTAAAATAACAACCACAATGAAATAACTAGTGTCGTTCGTGAAGGAGCGTCACAAGCGGCTGCCAAAGAACACCGATATGGGTAGAAGCAAAACGTTAATTTGCGTCATAAATGTAAAGCAGTATTGTTGTTGTAATCCACAGTTACAATGCTTTCTCAATGTTGGAATCCCGAAATCTCAACTTAAATTCACAGATTGAAATTCTTGAAAGTGTCCGAAAGAGGTTGAGAAAAATTGAAAACGACAAGGGAAGAATCTTAAATGCAAAATTTGACTCCGCGATTGAAAAAAAAAACG
The DNA here is from genome assembly GCA_930367205.1 of Acanthosoma haemorrhoidale. Classification (NCBI taxonomy): domain Eukaryota; kingdom Metazoa; phylum Arthropoda; class Insecta; order Hemiptera; family Acanthosomatidae; genus Acanthosoma; species Acanthosoma haemorrhoidale. Next base: position 8,559,041 of record OV884013.1, on the reverse strand, counting down.
CTGGCTACATTCGCTTAAAGTAATTTAATGACTGCATTGAGCAGGAACCTTCTATTATCGTTTGCAACAAAATTGCCCGATAACTTCGGGTAGATGTTTTATGTTCTTTTTCAATGTTAGAAAGCATCGTAAGTGACAGACGACACAATTTTGAAATGTACAAGATCGTATATTTTTTTTTATAAACCTGTTGAAAATTAACTTTTTCTAACATTGTTTATATAATTATTATTTTTTTAAAAGTTTGTACTTGGATATATTGACATTACACTAAATCAAATTTATAATATGTCAATAAATTATTTTATTGCATCGCGTATTATTATTATTTTAGATTTCATTACACCAAAAACTGTTGTAAATTAAACAAAAAAATGATTTTAGCCTGTTTTAGGTGTTATATGCATGATCTTACACACTTTGGGTTTTTACTGTACGAAAATCCGTTAAACTTAGTGGCAAAGACTTTAAAACTAAAAATTATTAGCTGCTTTTTATGTCAACTCGCTGGTGTGAAGTTAAATAATTATTGGTTTATGAGAAACCATAGTTACAGGGTCAGGATACAAATCTGCGACTTTTTAATTTTCATTCAGAAACATTCTAATTTAAAATCATATATTCACAAAAAAAAACATAAATTGTAAAATGACTTTGTCGCAAATCGCAAGGTTTTAACAACATTAGCCAATTATAAGCTTAGAAGGATTAAAAGTCTTAAATCTTGATGTACCGATTATTTAATGTGCTGTGAGAAATAATTATAAAAATAAATCATTAATACTATCAAAAAAAAACTATGTTCGAACTTTTTCTCACAGCTTCGCGGATATATTTTGCATGTATGTCAGATTTGTAGAAAATCGGGGATGCTTTTTTGTAACCAATTAGGATATTAATAAGAACAATATTTCTATCTGTACTGCATTTTTTCACTTGTTATTAACTTTGGACAATTTGTGAAAATTTTCGGCATTGTAATTGATAAATAATTCATTTTTACCAGAACCCGTTTAGAAAGTCCAATCATTTACTTAATAACAAAATCAAACCGGCGAGCGTCAAGAAAGAGATTAAATGAGTAAACCTGTGGTCTTTGACGTTTGCTGGTGGCCTAGTCGGCGGGCAGCTTTATTCGTATTGACCTTACTCCATATGATCATAGAAGGTGCGCCCCGACAGTGCACTTTGTTCAGGAGAAGAGGAACAGGGTAGGTATTACAGGTAGTTTATGTGGTCTTGGAATGACCACGAATTCACACTCGGTATTTAAGGGTAGGCGAAAAAAACCGTCCGGATCTCAAAGGCGAGTGTGAACAGGAGAGAGGCAGACTGGATCGTTGGTGGAGACGCTACTAGGTAAAGTTTGTAGGGCCCCAGAAGTGCGTCATCGCCATGGAATAGATCTCTTCCAAGGAGGTCTGAATTACATATAAAATTATATAATTTAATACAAGTATATTGATACACATTATACTTGACTTCTTTCATAAGACTCTATAAGGCGATGGGGCTGTGACAAAACCCCAAATCTGGGCCTTATATAGGCAAGTCAGAGGTAGGAGTAGCCTCGCCCTGCCCCTAGTGACCTTCAACTGTTTCCCCCTCTCTTAGCTAGCGCCCTTTGAAGGTTTTTATTATTAAACATGGAAACATAGGTGGATATTTTCTGGGCCGAGAAGAGGGGAACTTCTTTCTATTTATTCGTGGGGAAGAAGTTGACACAATGACCATTGTGAAAAAATTCTAAACACCTTTTGTTCAGGGTATTTCCCTATATTCCCACTTAGAGAGTTAGAACTGGGGAACTGGAAATTCGGCTAATGGATCCCGGGATAATAATAATTATATTATTTATTTGTATTATTGAACTCTAGATATATAAAACATTATTTATTTATTTGGTTTGAATTATTTTTTATTTTAAGCAAGAACCATTTATTCAATTACTTCGGTATGTGTATATTATTTTAATAGACAGAGGTGATTTGTAAGTTTTACTCGTCATCGAGGAACATTTTAAATATCTAATAATTTTTAAGTGGAGGCCTGGAAACTGTCAGAGATGAAAGACTGTTTGGAGACCTGGGACCTGGAAGAGTGCCTGGAGGCAGTGCAGTATTTCCTGTACCATGCGACCAAGGCAAAAGCAGAGCTCGAAATGAGAGGAATATGGCCAACGTCCCACTGCCATTGTGGGCTTTAGAGAACCCACTGACAGTAACTACCAAAGTTAATAACTTGAAGCTTTTTTTGAAAAATCATTTGCTATAATATTTTTTTTTTATTAAATCGAACCTCATACTGGTAGGAGTAGAATAAATTGTCTTTACTTTTTCCACTATTTTATGGATATTATCGGTGCTAATGCCACGCCAACGCTCATTGAAACGTACAATCGCTTTATTATCTTTAAATAAGAATGAAAACATTTTGTGGTGTGCATAACGTAAAAGTAAATACAAGTAAAAAGTAAAAAATACCAAGGAAGGGAATTATTATTATGGTAAATAGGTAGGTTATTGGACCATTGCAATTGCATGAAGCTTGTTCTTTTTTAAAATTCCACTAAGTGGGTCTTGGATGGGTTTGTAAAGCATCAGATGTATGGTCAGATAATGGGTTATTTTGATTTTTATAATAGTCGCAAAAAAATTATTTGTTGCTGGGATATACGTAATTACGTCGTGTTTTAAGTCTTGCAGTCAAATCTTTTAACTTATCCGACATGTGGTGAAGACTTTTTCCTATTGATTAAGCGTCAGTTTTAGATTTCAGAATCCGTCTCAGCAATTCTTAAGCCGCGTATACACTAGTACATTACCCCGAATGAGCATACGTTTGCAGATGTTTTGCTCAGACGAGTACAAGGCGATCCGAATTAAGTTATTATTGTTAATATTAATAAATTTTTCCTTTTTAAGTTAAAATGGAATTATCTCGGGATGAGTCTGGGGTACTACCAAAATTATCCAGTACTGTAGAAACCCAAGGATAAATTTTGCTATAATAATTTAAAAAAAAAGGAAGGAGCTTGGAGTGAAATTTCTGCCCACATGAAAATTTTAAAAGATTGGTGCCACAAAAAAATTAAAAGCCTAAAGGGTTCCTACCAAAGGGAAAAGACAAGAATTAAAAAAAAAAACCAACATCATTAGAAGAGGTCAAACATTGTATTTTTCAAGAGAGAGGCAATACATACAACATACCTGTAAATCAAAATTACTCCTCCTTCAGCAACCCAACCCCACTTTGAGGAGTTAAGTCTAACTTAATTAACACTTAAGTGCTAAGAACATCAGTCAAAGCAACTTTTCGTGACACAAATAAGACCCTACATAATGACCTTATAATTACCAATACCCAAGATCACTTTCCTCAAAATTCTTCAAGTTCCACCAGAAATTATCTGACCATCCAAATCCTCTACTGGGATCACTTTCAAGTATCACCAATCCGTACAACCCTTCTCGGATATTGAACCAGAAGTGGACCCGTGATCTTGTGTAAATATTTAGTCACAGGGTGATCTGGCACTTGTTAATTTTTGTCCCGCATTGTCTGATGATCCGCAAACGAACAAATTATCATCAACTCTCTTCTACAAAAACTCTAAAAAACTACAAAACTAACAAACCTCTCGTTTATACCATCTATAAACAACTGCAGCCCCAGCATTCCTCCCAGCTGTTCCGATTAATGACATACTTCCTGCTGGTACATACTCTTGTATTGGATTTAAACTTTTTATAATTTATTTTATATAATGAAATATTCCTTCTTTAAAATCACTTCTTAAAAATAAGATTACAATATTTAGTCACTTAGAGATCTGGCACTTATTGATCCCCCCCCCGCATTGTTTGGTGCCGGGTGAAAGTGAAATGGGCTTTATTGTTCCTCGATGCGTCTCTATCCCGTAGCGTGGGTTGCTACCTGGGGCTTCCTTTGTTGTCGTCCTTTGGTGAATTTTTCTTTGTTGGTGCCGGGTGAAAGTGAAATGGGCTTTATTGTTCCTCAATGCGTCTCTATTCCGTAGCGTGGGTTGCTACCTGGGGCTTCCTTTGTTGTCGTCCTTTGGTGAATTTTTCTTTGTTGGTGCCGGGTGAAAGTGAAATAGGCTTTATTGTTCCTCGATGCGTCTCTATCCCGTAGCGTGGGTTGCTACCTGGGGCTTCCTTTGTTGTCTTCCTTTGGTGAATTTTTCTTTGTTGGTGCCGGGTGAAAGTGAAATGGGCTTTATTGTTCCTCGATGCGTCTCTATCCCGTAGCGTGGGTTGCTACCTGGGGCTTCCTTTGTTGTCTTCCTTTGGTGAATTTTTCTTTGTTGGTGCCGGGTGAAAGTGAAATGGGCTTTATTGTTCCTCGATGCGTCTCTATCCCGTAGCGTGGGTTGCTACCTGGGGCTTCCTTTGTTGTCGTCCTTTGGTGAATTTTTCTTTGTTGGTGCCGGGTGAAAGTGAAATGGGCTTTATTGTTCCTCAATGCGTCTCTATCCCGTAGCGTGGGTTGCTACCTGGGGCTTCCTTTGTTGTCTTCCTTTGGTGAATTTTTCTTTGTTGGTGCCGGGTGAAAGTGAAATGGGCTTTATTGTTCCTCGATGCGTCTCTATCCCGTAGCGTGGGTTGCTACCTGGGGCTTCCTTTGTTGTCGTCCTTTGGTGAATTTTTCTTTGTTGGTGCCGGGTGAAAGTGAAATGGGCTTTATTGTTCCTCGATGCGTCTCTATCCCGTAGCGTGGGTTGCTACCTGGGGCTTCCTTTCTTGTCTTCCTTTGGTGAATTTTTCTTTGTTGGTGCCGGGTGAAAGTGAAATGGGCTTTATTGTTCCTCGATGCGTCTCTATCCCGTAGCGTGGGTTGCTACCTGGGGCTTCCTTTCTTGTCTTCCTTTGGTGAATTTTTCTTTGTTGGTGCCGGGTGAAAGTGAAATGGGCTTTATTGTTCCTCGATGCGTCTCTATCCCGTAGCGTGGGTTGCTACCTGGGGCTTCCTTTGTTGTCGTCCTTTGGTGAATTTTTCTTTGTTGGTGCCGGGTGAAAGTGAAATGGGCTTTATTGTTCCTCGATGCGTCTCTATCCCGTAGCGTGGGTTGCTACCTGGGGCTTCCTTTGTTGTCGTCCTTTGGTGAATTTTTCTTTGTTGGTGCCGGGTGAAAGTGAAATGGGCTTTATTGTTCCTCGATGCGTCTCTATCCCGTAGCGTGGGTTGCTACCTGGGGCTTCCTTTGTTGTCTTCCTTTGGTGAATTTTTCTTCTTTGGTGCCGGGTGAAAGTGAAATGGGCTTTATTGTTTCTCGATGCGTCTCTATCCCGTAGCGTGGGTTGCTACCTGGGGCTTCCTTTCTTGTCTTCCTTTGGTGAATTTTTCTTTGTTGGTGCCGGGTGAAAGTGAAATGGGCTTTATTGTTCCTCGATGCGTCTCTATCCCGTAGCGTGGGTTGCTACCTGGGGCTTCCTTTGTTGTCGTCCTTTGGTGAATTTTTCTTTGTTGGTGCCGGGTGAAAGTGAAATGGGCTTTATTGTTCCTCGATGCGTCTCTATCCCGTAGCGTGGGTTGCTACCTGGGGCTTCCTTTGTTGTCTTCCTTTGGTGAATTTTTCTTTGTTGGTGCCGGGTGAAAGTGAAATGGGCTTTATTGTTCCTCGATGCGTCTCTATCCCGTAGCGTGGGTTGCTACCTGGGGCTTCCTTTGTTGTAGTCCTTTGGTGAATTTTTCTTTGTTGGTGCCGGGCGTGGGTGTATACCTGGGGCCGGTCTCGTCTCCTTTGTCTGGTGCGTGATCTGCTCTCGTCGCCGGGTCGGTTGCAAGTGCCCTCGGATTCTTCCTTCTCCTCAGTCGGGTCATAAGTGAATGAGGCTCGGGATTCTCTCTCTCTCCTCGTCCTTTCCGCTCCCTTCTTGATCCTTTTTTAACTGGCATTGGACAACCAGTTGTTTCGGATATTTATACTTTTGTTGTTTTGAAGTTAATCAATTAAATATTTATATTTAATTATTGATATTATTTATACTATAAATATTAATGGTAGATACAACGCAACGAATAGTGTTTAAACATTCATGAATCGTGATCCACGGGTCGTACAATGTTCATTCATGCCCGCTAATTTTGAGTTTATATCGAAAATCACCACACCGAAATATCACAACAATATCTTTAGTCCTTTTCAAGTACAACAGACTAATTCATACGTCAAATCTTTGCTTCATAGCAAAGGAACTTTTACAACTGACCGAATTCACCGAAGTTAATCAATGAAGAAATGATTCCATAACTCGAATCACTGGAAATATCTTCTGACCTTAAAATAACGAATAAATATCGAGTATGAAGCATTGGTTCGAATTAAAGACATATACTGGTGGCTCTTAATCTTTTTTTTTTGGTATGTGGCTTCCTTCTTTGAGATGGGCACAAACTGTTCACTATGTGTGATGAAAGCTCCTGTATGATGAGCCATTATATGAATAATCAACTTAGAAGCATCTACTGTTAAGTAGCATTTGCTGTAATGTTATGGGTTTCTTCAAGTTAACGGCGTTTAATACTTAGTAACTACAAAGAGGTCATTGCATGATTTTCTCAGTTGGCAGCACTATTATATGTGCCTTCAAACTGTGAGGTAATAGTGGTGTTTAGCTTCAATGAAGGGGCTTTTATATGAAAAATGTTGGGTCATTATACGTTTCTTCAAATAACAAGCTTATACTCCTTTGAGGCTGCAATGCGGAAATTGATAGGGTTTGTCTTTAGTATGATGTGCTATTACATGATTCTTCAAATAACGAGCTAGTACTGCTTTGTAGCTGCAGTATTGACATTTATGAGGCTTCTATCTCTTGAGTATGGTGTGTCATTATATGTCTCTATAACTGATGAGCTTGCACTGCTTTGTGGTTGCAATAAGAACAATATGTTTTGCTATTGTCTTTGATATGGTGTACCATTATATGTCTCTTCAAAGTACAAGGTTTTACCGCTTTGTAGCTGCAGTGAGGACATTGATGGGGCTTGTCTTTGATATGGTGTACCATTATATGTCTCTTCAAAGTACAAGGTTTTACCGCTTTGTAGCTGAGGACATTGATGGGGCTTGTCTTATAATTATTTTCTATATCGACCAACTAATAAGAGTGGAACGTAACATCATATTAAATACTCTATTAAATTTTAAAAAGAGATCCTTCTTCTCTGGACAAATTATTCTTCCTAATAATGTTCTTCCACGTTCCAATTCGCTATCTAATAATTTTTGTTCATTTTTCTTCAAATTTCAATACTTTGCCTCATGCTTTCACTAAATGAATAACGCTAACCTTCATCTTTCTATCAGAACAGAACAACTAACTCTCCCTTTTTTTATCATATCCCCCTCTCTTTCCACTGGTCATTTGCCGCTCTTATGCCCGCTAATTTTTCAAATTCAAATATCACTACAATATCTATTGAACCATATTTGGAGTGCTTCAAGATACAGTAATATTTTGTTGCTTGTCTCTGACGCTCTTGATCTAAGAGTCATTCTTGTGTATCTCTCAATTTCTCCGATATGCTTTTAATATTTTACACACCAAAGGATGTTAGATACTTTAGGAGCCAACTTGAGATCTAGCAAAGAAAATACTTCTCTTCAGACATCCAATTGTCTCTTCCTAAAACTACAGTAGAGTGAACATAACTTAAGTTTATGCTTGTAAAGTAATTTAGGTATTGTCTTTAGTTTAGCTTATACATCAGAATTGTATAAATGTATTATATATGATGTAAATTTTAAAGACTTATATTAATTAAATAGACATTGTAATTAATAAAAATAATTTTTTTTGTCCAATTGATTTGTTATGAATGCCGAGGAATTGTATTCAAATGTTAAAAGTAAATTCCAGAAAGTAAAATCTATGGAAATATTAATTGTAAGTAAGTTTTGTAGTATATTTTAAAATATACGAGCATAGTAATTCCTACAATTTTAAAATTGTAGGAATTGCTACAATATTTACATTTTTTTTTGTGTGTAGGGACACAAACAAGTTTCTTAGTCAATATTCTTGAGGAAGTATTGTTTATAAGGTATCACTATTTTTTCAAAACAAGCAATCATTGTTAACTTTTATCATAATTGTAACATTTTTATTATACTCTCGTATGTAATTCAAAAAAATTGAACAATTCATAGTTAACAGTTAAAAAATGGATAAACTTCATTTTTAAATATATTTTACAACTAGCTTCGCAACTATCAGTATAAATTTGTATAAAGTATCTTATCTTATGCATTTTTCTTCTTTTTACTTTACCTTTAAATAAATTAAAATAAAATATATCTTAAAATTGTTGGAAGTGCATGTAAGCACACCAAAATTTTCTTAGTCAATACTCTTGAAGAAGTATTGTTTATAAGGTATCATTGTTTTTTCTAATCAAGTAATCTTTTTGTTTTCTACGCTGTATCTGTCTATTTCAATACCTGTTGACTTGGATACATGAAATGTTATGTAGAGGTTCCATTTAATGTTGCAAAGACATGAACATAACTGCCATCTTCATTAAAACATGATCAAGTGCCATTAATTAATTACTTTGTGATAAAACGAAATTCAGTAATTATGAAGGGGAGCAGGTAGTATCAAATTCACTTTACAATATATAACTTGTGTTTTTCATTTTAAATACAAAGTCATTAAATTTGTTTTCTCAGTCGTAACGACACTCTTATTTGTGTGATTCATCTCACGTGACTTGAATTTTTCCCCCATTGGTTTTTAAGGATGTCATAAATTATTAAAGTAAATTTCTTTGCTTAATTCTGTTATTAATTAATTATTGCTCAGCGCAACATTGTTTGTATACCATTTGGAAAGATACTCAAAAGCAATACAAAATAAACATTAAATCATTACGAGAAGAAGTTTTTCTGCAATGCCTTCCTATAGGATTAATTTGTAATATTTTGATTTTTGAAAACCCTTTTATAGCAGAGGTATGTGTGACCGTCTCCAAAAGCAGTCCTTAAAAATTGGACTTGAAACGTAATCAAGAATTAAGGGTCATCATACGTGTACCCTGCTCCACTCCTATAGTAACTATGGAAATTCAAACAAGTGTGGATCTATTTGCACCGAGAAGGGAGGTAAAAGTTAGGGCATTGGGTTCATAGACACAAAAAACCTTTTTGAGCAAGGCAGAAGAGTGATGTGGGCTCAACTTAAAAAAACAATTACTCAAAGGACGAAATTCCATCTATTGACAGCCTTTTCCAATTTTGGAGGAAATAATTAGATAAAAACCTGGTTAACTCTGACTGGAAAGAAGAAATTTAACCTGGAACAGGCAAATCTAGACCTCATTTTGAAATCTAAACAAGTAAAACACATCTCATCAGGTACTGAATCCACTAGTCCTGGTCCAGTATATTGTAAGCATGGGTACAGTGCAAGCAACCGCATAAACGACAGCCGCCAACACCATAAGGAGAGGAGCAGAAATCTTTGCAGTAGAATTTTTAATTTAAGATTCCAGACCTGTTAGTAAAGATCGGTAGAAATTGCGATTGGGTGATCAGAGCTATCATCCTAGCGGAAAAGATCCTTCGACATGAAGCTCAGACACAAAACCCTGGTCAGGGACCTATTAGCTGTTACAATTGCTTTTAAAAACAAGGGCATTATAAAAAAATAATACTTAATTATGTTTTATAACGCCGGGCTATAATTGATAACCTAATAACAGCAGATCAGGACGTCTGTTTGTAGGGCACTGCAGTTTCCTAGGCTATTTATTAGCCGACCAGCTAACTAAGGAAGACTTAGTTATAGATAAAGAAGATATAGATAAAGACTTAGTTATAGAAAAAGAAGATATAGATAAAGACTAAGGATATATATAGAATAAATTTATTCTGTTTTTATAATATTTCAAAAAATTGTGAGAATGTTATCATATTAAAGTCCGGAAGATGCCTGAATAGGGGAAACCTTGATTAATTTATATTCTTATATGAATATGATCCAAACAAGTTCCTCGGAATTTACTAAAATAAAGATAATATTCCTGTTTTAATGATTACTTCTAGGTACAACTCCAAACAGAGGTCGCGGCCAGTATTGAGGAAGTGGAGGCCTTACAACTGGGGATCACTTGTATCATTTAAGATTTTAGATCTCTAAGACAAAAGTGAAGTAGCTAGGATTTTGCTAAAGGGGGTGTCCGATTTGTAAAAACGACAACTATAAAAAGGCTCATGGATTTTATTTATTCTGGAAAACCATTTATTTATTTACATAATTTGCTTTCGGAAGGATCCCACACAAATAGTATCTCTATAAAGAAATTAATTTCTAGCTGAAGACACTTCTATTTTTTTTGAAATGTAGAAAAATTAATTCCTCATAAGACTACTAATCTTTTGTTTTTATTTCATCGTTTTTGTAAAATAACATTCATGACATGGTTTCCCTTATTCAGACATCTTCCGGACTTAAATATGATAACATTCTTACAACTTTAGAAATATTATAAAAACAGGATAAATGTATTCTAGATATACACATCCTTCAAAAATTAGCAAATATCAGCAAAAACTTTTTTATGTAATGTATTCAAAGTACCAATTCCAAAATGGCAGATGAATAGTCCAGTGAATTATTGTAATGATTTTTAAGACATGACATGACTGTCATAAATAAAGAACCCCACCTTTTGTTAGCAAACCTGCTGTCGTTGGTTGGTACAGAAGATAACTACAGTGCATTTCTTCTGGATAATAGAAGGAGTTTCAGGGGCCAAGCCACTTCACCATCTCGAGGAGGGTGGTGCATGAAGAGGGGCCGAAGACTGCTTTTGGGAAGGCTTCTTGGTAGAAGGCATCGTTGTACGGGATCGTGTAGAGGCACTGTATATATAGAATAATTTAGTTTGTAAATACCTAGCTCTGTTGAATAATTACATAACACCAAAACCAAAGAAACAAAATGAATGCCGGTTCTGCATGTCTGCGAAACAACAAACTTGTACTGAAGTGTAAATCAAATTATCATAATAATATAATTATATATAAATTGGTAATGGGCAAGCGAAATCAGTCGGTAAGTCAACATAGTGCTAAAAGAAGATATCATACTTATGGTTTGTTCGCCACGTAAAGGAAGGGGTATTATTGATTTTGAATGCATTAGGTTTTTATTGGTGCAAAAAAGAGTTATTTTTTATCACACCCATAATTTACAGGAATGTTACAATGATAAAAAAAATGTGGTCCAAAAAATATGTTTTTTGAATTACCTAAACATTCCCCAGAGTCACAGACATATGACTGGTGTGTACAATAAAATTAAAAATAAAATTGCATAAATATTATTCTAATATTTGTTATTTATTAATAATATTTTAATTATATATTTATTCATATAATTTTAATAAAACTTTATATTTGTAACTTTAACGTTATATCAGGGTTCTGTTAATAATTATAGGAAACTTCTGGCAAAAGGAATATTGGTTTTTTTTACACACATTTAATATATAAAAATTGATATACAAAAATAAAATACGTACGTAATAAAATATAACATTAAATCTAATTTTACGTAATTATACTGGCCAGTGTTCTTTGTGTTGGTATCTTCGTTGTTCATCTCCTATTGCGTGATTCGGTTCATCTTACTTACGCGTCCTTTGTCTTCATGCCGAGTGAAAGTGATGCACCATGAGGCGGTAGCGTGGGTTGGCTACCTGGGCTTGCGTGTCTCCTGCCTCTTCGGTCCCAGATCTAAGAATGACCTTTTTCGAACTCAAGCGGATCTTTATATTACCTACCGCTGCCTTCTTGACTTTCAACTGGCTATTTAATTCCAGTTGTTTCGGATATTTATTACTTTTCTTAAATTAGAAGTTTATATAATAAATGTTTATATTAAATATGATATTATTTTTATTTCAATTATTAATAATTAATATGATGACAATAAAAACGTTCATACTTTCAAAGACATAAACCACGGATCGTTATTAAATTCTTCAATGCTTGCTTTTTCCGAGATTATTTAAACAAACACCATTAAAAATCGTCAGTTTAAAATATCACAACAATATATTTGCATTTTACGAAAAAGGAGTCCTTATTGTTTTTAAGTTTAAATTGAAGAAATCCCATTAACTTTGTTACTCAGGAGAAAAAAAATACCTCCCGCCAGACTGAAAAGTGCCAGACAGAAGTGAACGAGTAAATAGTCAGTTGAATAATTGCTAATGCTTATAATAGTAATTATAACGAATTACAAAATATTTTGATTGCTTGTTGTGGGTTTAGATTAAGTAAACAAAGTTCAATTTTGTCTTCTTACTATTTTAGAAGCGCTGTTGACAGTTAAACTGCCATTACTAATTGCTCAGAATGTTGCTAATATTAATGGTGTTAGACTTACCACTCAGAGTAGCACTTATGAAATAGCGATACAAACTTGTGGTTAGACATTATTGGGCAGTGTTTATTTTTAAAATAAGTTTATAAATTATTTATTTGAAATTTTTTTATTAGTTTGACATTGGAATGTATATATATATATATATATATATATATGTACATATACATGCTTTTATTCATGCATGGACTATTATTTTATTCTATAATATAAAAAAAGTGAATTTTAAATTTTTTCAAAGCAATATTTTAACATTTTAACTGAATTTATTATTTTAATAATTAGCTAGGTAGATTTTTCATTTTTTAAATTTTAATTTGTTAACTACATTATAATAAGTTATTTTTGTCTATATTGGCGAATGTAAACATGAACTCTAGGTTACATTTCATGTTACGTCCTGTAATTCAGCATTGGAAGTGTTGAGGTTGGCAAGAAAGTATTTTCGGTTTATTTAGTGTGAAATAAAACTTAATTTTTTCTTAAATGAACTTTAATCAGTCAAATATCTTTCATTCTGTTCGATGACCTTTTGCCATTTCTGGTAACTTCATGGCATGGTCCTGCGCTCATAGAACTTCTGGTCCTTATCAGCAAAAAACTCAAGCAAGTGCAATTTGATTTCGTTATTACTGAAATTTTTACCATTTAAGAAGTTTTGTAAACTTCTAAATAAATGATAGTCCGATGGTGCAAGGTTTGGGCTGTATGGAGGATGCAAGATCACTTCCCAACCAAGCTCCAATAGTTTCGTACACGTTTGCTAAAGATGTGGCCTCACACATTGTCATAGAGGAATTGAACTTCTTAACAAGTCCAAGACGTCTTATATGATTTTCAATTGTTGTGTGTGATACATTTAACTGGTTTGCAATCTCTTGCACAGTTATATGACGATTCGATTCAATTATGGCTTTCATTTTGTCGTCATCAACTTCAGAATGTCGACTAGAATGTTGGTCATCTTCAGTGAAAAATCTCCAGAACGAAATTTTTTAAACCATCCATACAATAAACATCATTTATATATATCTTTATGAGCCTCAGCCGCTTTCTTGCCTTTATGGAAATAAAAAAGTAAAATGTGTCGAAAATGCTTATTTTTGCACTCCATGTTAAAACTGACAGTAAACAGAATTACACGGAATATTTCTTTCTATAGCAACCTAAAGGTATCGACTAAAAAAAACTCAAAAGAAAAAAATTCTATCATTAACAAAAGAAAATCGAAACAAACATTGGTGCAAACCGAAATCACTTTCTTGCCACCCAATAAAAACCGAGTTTTTAAACAGGCCTGTGTGAAATAATAAAAGTTCATTGTAAAAGATAATTGTTATATTCTATTAAAAACCCAGATCGCAACTTGCATCAGCTATATACATTAAATTAAATGTATGTGCATGAACTCCACCTTTCAAGCGCACAACAATTTTTAAGGTTGAATAGTCCTTACAATGTTCTTTCATCGCTCTTAATTCCCACTCTTGTAATAACTTACCTTTCCTAATAAATTAAACAAATATATTTTATTAGGCTTCATGGATTTTTTCTCCAGGCGTGTGCATATCTGTTTCAATATCTATTCTTCGTCTGCTGCCATTACAGGGAATCTCTTTAGAAGTGATCCCTCTTATAATTGAGGTGAAATACAAAAATTTCTAACAAGTACATGTTTTTATTGCCAATTTCTTAAGTTCCCCAAATGGTGTTTGTTTATTTACGTAGCTGAAATCTAAAATCCCTAACCATTTTTTTATTTCTATTTTCTCAGGATTATATTGAAATCATATGAATCCCACGAGTTTCAACCGCTTAGGTTGTAGTGGGCAATAATAGCATGTTGACTAACATTCAAAAATTATTTTTAGCCTCTTGTGTAATATTAACACCTCATTTGATATCTCGGCAAACTTTTTGATTTTATGAACCATCGTAAAGGTTCAGATCCATTTTAAAAAGTGATTTTTTTCATTTATACGTTATGTAACATCTGTTGGGAGTAAGAAAAGAGTAGAGGGAGTAATACACTTCAGTAGTGAAAAAATATTTCTTTTTTTCTTTTTTTAATTAACATATGTATATATAAGTCTCAAAAGATTATCACAAGTCTTGGATATCACTTGTAAATGAAGCAAACAATTCAATAATTTACAGAAATAATTATTAATGCTAAACAAATCCATTTTGGAACATAACATCTTAAATTTTTTCAAAAAAATTGTAAATCACCAAGAAAAGGCTTGAAAAATACATACATTTTCAGTTATAAATTAAAGCTTCCTTCGAAATGAAATAAAATGTAATTATAAAACATTTTTTTTATCTTACATTGAAACATGATATGTAATATTAAATTGCTTAAAAAATAATAAATAAAATTTAACTCCGATCAGTATTTTATATTATAGCCTTTTCATTCTTATGATGATTTACCTTAATTATAAACATCTATAACATTTATTTATTTACAATAAGAAATGTTTACACTTATTACAAAACATGAAATCTAACCTAATTAGATTCAGAATTAAAGATCATAGGATTTCAAAAAAAAAGAAAAAAAATATCTTGTCACTTCATTTTATGGTAACAATTAACCAGATTTTTCCATACTCATCAATTTCTTAAATGACTCATTACAATTTTTTTTGTTTTGAAAAATCAACATACTTTTTTTACATAGGACACAAATAGACTTGAAATTTCAGTTAAAAAAATATAATTTTACATCAAGTCTATTTGGTGACTGTACAAAAGCTTAATCTATCACTTACGCTAAAAGGTTGGTCAATATAAAAATAAATTAAGTAGAGTCCAATGGCACAAAGGCTAGGCGAGAGTCTTGTGAATAAAAACAGGAGTCTGAGGTCCTTCCAATATACTCATTCTTGCCGTAACTGTCTCAATTGGTTCTGGCTTTTCGTCCCAATCTTTTTGAAGAACTGGGATCTCTTCCTCTTTGACTTCTTTCCCGTTTTGAGTTCCATTCTGTGGAATTATTTTTACTCCGTTTTCCGGCGGTTTTGGCAGCAGCATATCCTGCATTTCAGTACCAAGGTTTGCTTCTGTGTCATGGGGTAGTCTTACTTTTGTCTTTGACGTACAAGGCCCCATTTTGGACATTTTCCTGCACATGACAGTGCCTAAGACAATCAGAATGAGACCAACGAGGAGGCCTACAACGATATACGTCAATGTGGATTGCGTTGGATCTGTCCTTCCTGTTTCACTTTCTGCTTGCTTAGGTACATCGACTATTTGTTCTTTTACATTTTCTTTACCTAATTGTCTGATCACTTCTACATCCCTAGAAATCGGTGGCTCTAGCGTTGTGCTCTCAGCAGCATGGGTTACTTCAGGTGTTGCAGATGTTTCCTCCTGGTCCTTTACTGTTTCTGATATAGTTGGTTCTACAATTTTGATTGGCCATTCGGGGGTGCTACTTGATGGAGATTCAGTAGAAGAACTAGTTTCAGTAATAATAACGACTGGTTCAGGCGAAGAACTACTGGAAGTTGCTTCGGTAGTTGGTTCAGAAGAAGAGGGACTAGCTTCTGAAGAACTTACCACAATAAAAGATTCACTAGACAAATCAATCCAGTTGGTTGTGGGTGGTTCAGTGAACAATTCTGTTGTAATCTCTACCACTTCTTCTTCTGTTACACTTTCTGGCGTGCTATTGTACACCAAGGAACTTGAGCCATAAGCTTCAGTAGTTGATTCTGAAGAAATATTTAAATCTGTTGCTGGGTCTATCTTAAGATATCCCTCAGTAGTTGTTTCGTTATCGTCATCCACATAGGGTGGTAACGATGAACTTATTGTATCCGAAGTATTGTCTTCGAAATCCCCTGAACCTTCTTCAACTTCAGTAGTAGTCATTGCTTCTGTGGTGGGTCCTACTTCAACTGAATAGTCGTGATGAGTGTCTTCATAGTTGTAGTCACCAGTATCACTGTGAGACGTCGGCCAGGTGTAAGTGGCTGGTGTTGAAGTATTATTTCCATGGACTTCTTTGGTGTCGATACCATCATCTCCGCTCCCTATGTCATCATCAAGCATGATGTCGGTTGCATTGTATACCGGAGAATACTGTTCATCGGCCATTTCATGCTCTGTGCCTGAGATATTATGAGATGAGTCGAATGCCTTATCAGATAACTCTAGACCCAACAGACTATCGTTGTGATAATCAAAGTATTCTTTATGATTCAGCAGACTGTGAGGAGTGCTGGTATAAAGGGGCGAGTAACCTTCATCGGCCATTTCATTTTCGGGAGAATTGGTAGGAAGTATTTCTTTAGCAGGGGTTATTGGTTCCGAAGTGACATTTAAGGGCAAGAGAAGGTCTGTGCTATGATCAGAGGTATTTCTTGTATGATCTTCAGCAGTAAGAGTTCTTGAAAATGAACCACTATTAACTATTGATAAATCTTCAGTACTTATTTCATCAGAAGTGTCTGTGTTATTCGAATCGAGAAGGGCACCTATTTCTCCATTCCAGGCATCCCCATGATGTTCCACTTCTTTAGTAGCTAATGCAAGATGAGTTCCTGTCGGAGCTAAATCATGCTTGCTGGTGGCTAATTTATTATTTTCGTCGCTCAGGTCTGAAGGAAGTGGGTAGTGGTGGTTGCTCAGTTCCATGTGAGTCCCAAGTCCACGGGCACCTGCGTCATCGAACAGAACTTCCGAGTACAGCTCTCCATCCGGCTGGTCTGCCTGTAGATCGGGGTCGTGGATCATGTTGTGTGTCCTATGGGCTTTCGAATCTCTGTAACTTTCAATATCATTTATTCGTCGCTGCCTCTTCTTTTCTTCCAATGTGCACAGTTCGTTCTCGTTGATTTTACTCAACTGTTGTCCGGCGTATTGACTGGGCTCAGAACATGTGACACCATTTTCGAAAATAATCCCTTGTCCAGAAAACCAGTCTTGCATTATGAGGAGGTAGCAGTTACATTTAATCGGGTTTTTGCTCAGATCTAACTTGCGAAGGTAGCTCATAGCTGTGAGCACGTCAGTGGGCACGTTGCTTATTCTGTTATGAGCGAGATTGAGGTACCTCAGGCCGGCCGGTATCGTGTTGAAAGTAAAGGTGTGTATCTCGTTTCCGTCTAGAGACAGCCTGGAGAGCCTCGGGGTGCTGATGAATGTGCCCTGAGGGATGTTGCGGAGTCCGCAATGGCCAAGATCCAGTTCCTGGAGGCTGTCCGAAACGATAACATCCCAGGGGTTGAGGAAGAGGGGATTGCCCCGGAGGAGCAGGGTATGGAGGCTGCTCAGGGGTTTAAAGACGACTCCGTTGAGGTGGCGGATCTTGTTGTAGGACAGGTCCATCCTGATGACGTAGTCGAGCCCGTGGAAGACATCGTTGGGCAGGTTGAGAATGGAGCAGTTGATGGCCCAGAGGAACTTGACCCTCCTGAAGGACTGGAAGGCCCTGGGCGCTAGCTTGGTAGGGTAGCCGGGTTGGTGGGGCAGGAAGTTGAGTAGGTCGAGAGAAGATGGCTGAACCCCACCTAGTGCCAGGGTGGAGCAGTTGGCGGAGTTGTAGCCATCAGCGTCGGTGAAGCAGGAACAGTGCTGGGGGCAGGCAGAGGCCCCCACAGCACACGCGGCCAGCACCACCCACCAAGTCAGCATCGCTAACACCTGAAACAATATAAAAAAAAACATTATTACCAAATAATTATACATAGATAATAAAGAATCAACAAAATATTTATTCTTAGACTTTTAATGAACATGAAAAAGGTTAATCCTTTACAAGGTTGCACCAGTAAATTTAAATGATAAAAATACAAAATATCCGAAAATAATTAGCAAGCCTCTGTCTGGGTGGAAAAGGATGGTTTTGAAAGCACATGAAGACGAAGCTTAATGGATATTAGGAGAGAGAGAATACCGGCGATCAGCGGTAGAGTGAGCGAAAACGGTCGAATACAGCAGATACGTGAGAAGGAGTGTAGAATATCGTAAATATAAGTGACCCTTGAGATTGAACAGTTTTGAAAATGTACGAATATTTATGGCTCAGATTTGTAGTTCTTTATTTTCCAAAGTAAATGTCACGAAAATGAATTTTTAGATCTTATAAAATTTATTCAAAATTGAAGCAAATACGATAATATAATGTGAAATAAACAATATAAAACTAAACAGGTAAATTACAAGATAAAATTGACAAAAGTTATAATGCTAAGAGTCAATAAAATGCATATTTCACTTGCTAAGGGATATGACTATGTATTTCTCCAGTTTTTTTGGTAAAAATTTGGTCCCATAAACGAGCGTTGGTCACCTCATTTAGAGAAAAATTACGTCCTCGCCTAACAGATGGGCTGGGGTGTCTCTCTCTTATTGAGCCGACTTTTTCTTGAATACTCCTCGTTATTTACTCTTAACCGATACATGCCATAGTGAAATATTAACAACTATATGTAGACTGCACATGCATATGTATGCAATGCTTACATGCAGACTGATCCCGTAACTTTTCGAAAGTAGAGCCTCTCCCTTCAATCTAGGCTCATAGCTCACTGTAAGTGAGATAGCTGGTCTTTGCTGACCTTTACTAAAGGGAGTTGCTATGACGACACCCTCCATGTCTCCTGCCGAAGAGGCATTCTCAAGTGAGGTTAGTAGTTTAGCCAAAGACAATAGCATGAACTAATTTCCAAGGAAATAAAGTAAACAAGAGCCAACAGAAGAAATAGCAACAATTAATATTGTTATGAGCCTAAAACTGCAGGTGTAAAATACCTGTCTGTCTCCAAACTAATTCACAAGCTGCTGGAAAAGACAACGAAAAACGGAACCGACAGTCGGCAGAATTTTGCGCATGTCATGACATTGAACAGACAGAAGACAACTATTGAGTTAGCAAGAAAGTGATTTCGGTTCCCACGAGTAGATAGCGTTATGTTTGTCTCATTATTCTTCTGTCAATGTTAGAATTTTTTTCTTTTGAGATTCGGTAGTCGATACCTTTAGGTTGCTATAGAAAGGAATTCCATGAAATTTTGTTTACAACTGTCAGTTTATGATCAGTATTAACATGGAGTGTAAAAATAAGCATTTTCGACACATTTTACTTTTTTGTTTTCATAAAGGCAAGAAAGCGGCTGAGGCTCACAAAGAGATATGTGAAGACTATGGTGTTGATTGTTTAACATAAATTCGTTTTGGAGATTTTCACTGAAAGATGGCCAACTTTCTGGTCAACCTTCTGAAGTTGATGATGACAAAATGAAAGCCATAATATTGATTCAAATCGTCATATAACTGTGCCAGAGATTGCAAAACGTTTAAATGTATCACATACAACAATTGAAAATCATATAAGACGTCTTGGACTTGTTAAGAAGCTCGATATTTGGGGTCCACCACGACAATGCGAGGCCTCACACATCTTTAGCAGCACGCACGAAACTATTGGAGCTTGGTTGGGAAGTGATGTTGCATCCCCCATACAGCCCCGACCTTGCACCATCGGATTATCGTTTATTTCGAAGTTTACAAAACTTCTTAAATGGTAAACATTTCAGTAATAACGATGACCTCAAATCACACTTAATTGTTGTTTGTAATTATTTTGTATGTTTTGAATTGTTTTGTATGAATTATGATAGAGTAATGAAATAGTTCTAATAATTAAACGGCATCACATTAAATAAATATTTTAATTATTCAGCTGTAGCGTAGAGGCGCGGTTCTTAGGGTGAGGTAGGCAAAAGAAAGATATATATATATATATTGATTGAAAATTTTACATATTATTTCCATACATTTGGATATATTAGTTACCATTAATATATTAGTATTTGTATACGCGTATTTAATTCATTGTAACTAATTAATAATTTTTTTGTTTGTTGAAAAGACGAGATTTCCAATGGAAATAAAATATTTCTGGTCAAAATTACCCGGTATTTTTTTTCGCAATCATTCAATAACTTTTAAAGGGCCTTACGCTAATTCTTGATAGTATCTCTATATATTGCTCCCTCTCGTTCATGTATGAAAATGTAATGAGTAGAAATAAGAATAAAATTTAAATTTTACCCCTCACCCTATCACCCTATAGAGTACTCAAAGAAGTCGAGTATATTGTGTATCATTGTACTTGTATTAATTATATAAATTTTATGGAATTCAGAATGTAGCGATGCTACAGGACATATAAAATGTGAATAGATTCGCCTAAGAATCTATAACGAATAATAATTTTGTCATTTTTAAGGGGATTGGGCAAAAATAAAAAAAATAAATAAATAAAAATGGTAGTACCCAACCCTCTCAAAGCGGCCATGATGTCCTGAGAGGACCATGTAGGAGTCGACGCCACCACCAAGATGGCAGTAGGACTGCACAAACTGAACTGGAGGTATCCGAAGATTAAGGCTCACCTTGAACACGCTTCGGATTCAAAGGAATTACAATTAAGCTGCCTGTATGGCTTGGATAATTGTGCTAAACTGCCTGTTGTCCTTGCTGGTGTGATGTCTAATGACGTCGTTCCGAAACCCCTTGAGGTAGATTGGGCAATTTTTAAGGTAAGGTTAAGGTAGCTGTTGCCGAGGAACAAGCCACAGTCGCTCGAGTCAAAACAAAACCCTTTTTTTATTTTAGAAAATTTTAATCAATTAACACATTGTAAGATTGCAGATTTTATTTTTGATTTTGAATTATAATAAAATTACAATCTGCCTCATTGGGCAATAAGTAACTGTGATAAATGATCTCATTGATATCATATTTACAATTTTCATTCACTCACTCATTCATACAGTATTTACAAACATGCGAAAGAAGAAGTGGCATCTTGGGAAGTCCCTCACGCTCCTCCGTCTGACGTTACCAAAAGCGCGAGAGCCACAGAGGCTCAAGACATGATTGGAGAAACTGGCCATTGCCAGGACTCCCACTGTCACGTATTTATAGCAGGTCACGAGGCCACTCCCGTTTTAGTCTCCGAGGACGATTATAGGGATGAGTGGTGCAGTGCAATGACTGTGCTAGGGGATAAGGGAGGTTGGATATGTTACTATGGAATTTAATGAACTTGGAAGGGATGAGTTAAAGAATGTAAGGTATATTAAGATCATTATGAAGGGTTTTGTTGCTGACGTAATAAGGGGCATTTACTATTGTTCTCAGGACTTTTGATTGAAAGGATTGGATACTCTTGATGTTCGACTTTTTTGCTGTCCCCCATAGCTCTATTCCGTATGCCCAGATTGGCTTAAGTATAACTTTGTAAATAAGTAGTTTATTTTCTATTGAGAGATTGGATGTCCTTCGAAGTAGTCTGTACAGTTGCCCAAAGCGTCTGTTTAGTTCTTCTCTTTTTAGTCTCGTATGTGGGTTCCATGTCAGCCGTTTGTCGAGATGGAAGCCTAAGTACTGTCTCGGCTACAGGGAGAGAAATGGAACTAAAAGAAACTAGTGGACAAGACTTGCGGCAGCGGGTTTGCTTCTGTTTAATGTTTGAAAAAGTATTCGCTAATTTTTAAAATAAGACTCCGGTTATGTTTATTTGTCATAAATGAATCTTTTTATTTCACATTTATGTTTCTTCGGCGGTTGACTTCAGCCTAGTTGACGCTTTGATGAGATATGTATGAGGGCTTTGAAGGCGAAGTTATTAAGTCCGTCATGGAGCAAGCATCTCTTTGCAAAGCCCTTCAACACACACTAGAGGGTGAGACTACGACCAACTATTCCTGCCACTTTATGAAAGCAAGCTAAGCTTATTAGATTCTAGAACTGGCTCCAACCATCTGGGGGGGGGGAGTATTTTGTCGATTTGAACGAGGTGGTTTTGGGAACAAATAAAATGAAAAATTTTGTTTTCTCAAATCTCCTTACTTTTTATGGTTTCATTAATTTTTTTTTTTTTTTCGAAATCAAAAAAACTTCACTCACCTGTCTGTCTGATTTTAATGAGTTTTTAAAATTACAGTTAGAATAACAAAACGGAAATAAAAACAGCACATGGAGAATATTAAAGAGTCGTTAATAAGATTACTTAGTAATAAAACTATAAATATTTACTGACATATTGAGTAGACTATCAAATAAAAGATCTTCATAAGGTCCTTGTTCATAATGGCTATTATGTCTTGGGGCTTAGTTGGACTATATTTAGGAAAAGTCATTAAAAATGACAAAAAAAATAATGAAGCGACAATTACTAATAAATTATTGGTAATTAAAAATAAATATTTCCTGTCAACAAAATCATTATCGCAATCTGGGCACCACCTGTTTTTTTTTTCTTCATTTTAAAGCTATGGAACTCAACCAGCAATTACAATGAGGACTATTGCGGTATGCACGCAGAGAGTCTTGATAAATCCTTCGTTAATTTTCAAAGGCCGTTACTGTTTAATATATTACAGCTCCGTATGTAGGGTGCATACACTGCCCTTGCCACAGAGATCTCAAGAAATCAGGCAGTAGGTACTTCTGCCTTGATTTGAACTAAAACTAAATACAAACCATTGCAATGCACGCGGTCCTTAGACGCAAGGGTTGCGTCCACGCAATATGCACGCAACAGTTCAAACGACAGTGGAGTTATAAAATAAAAGCGTTCGTTGCCAAGAACAAACTTTCACGCGAGTAAGATCTCGAGGAGATAGACAAAGCAGGTTTACTTTCATTGCCGACATTAAAACTGCACCGCTTTAGAAATAATGTATTAATACTTTTTACATCTGGTTTTATCATCAATTAAAAATAATTACTACTTGTGAAATGTGAAACGAATGAAACATTTTAATAATTATTGTCTGAAGAGAAAGAAAATTAACTCAGCCGGCATTCGTACAACTCGAGCATAGGTAGGTAGCCTAGAGGTAAGGGAGTCCGAACGTAAATGATGAAGTCTCAGTTTCGGTTGTCACCTCCCTCGCCTGCGAAGGAGGAAGCGGAGTCTTGGGAAGTCCCCCACGCTCCTCCGTTTTTTTTTGTTTTTTTTTTTTTTTTCGAAGCTCTCTAGGTCGAAATTCGGATGTGGGAAAAATATAAAATATTTGGGGTAAAAGGAACCTTATACTAGGCGTTCCTGCTCGAAGGTAGTAGTAGTAGTAGGTCGAAGGTAGTAGGTAGTAGGTAGAAAAACCAAAAAACGCTCCTCCGTCAGCCGCTTTACTGAATAAGAGCCAGCGGAGGCTGACCAAAAGCGCGAGAGCCACAGACGCCCAGGACATGATTAGAAAAACTGGCCATTGCCTGGACTCCCACTGTAACGTATTGGGAATTAGGGTGGTTGCATAGGTTACTATGGAATTTTATAAACTTATAAATATTTATAAACTCAAGAATGTAGGGTATATTAAGATCGTTATGAAGGGTTTTGTTGCTGACGTAATAAGGGGCATTTACTATTGTTCTCAGGACTTTTGATTGAAAGGATTGCATACGCTTGATGTTCTACTTTTTTGCTGTCCCCCGTAGCACTATTCCGTACGTCCAGATTGGCTTAGGTATAACTTTGTAAATAAGTAATTTATTTTCTATTGAGAGATTGGATGTCCTTCGAAGTAGTCTGTACAGTTGTCCAAAGCGTCTGTTTAGTTCTTGTCTTTTTAGCCTCGAGTGTGGGTTCCATGCGCAGGAGCATTATTGTAACCGATGAAGTTCTACTGAGGCGCAATAATTGCTAGTCGAAAACTTGACAATATTGTAAAGACAATAATAATTAACTTATAATACAATCCAGTATTGAGTCCAGTTTTTTATTAATAATATTGTTTCGCTACATATTTCAAAATAAGTTAATCGATACAAAAATAGATTGAGCCTAAAAGATGGCAAATTAGAAAATGAACCTTAAACCCTTGTAAAGCCCAAATGACAAAATCACACCTCCGTCGAAAAAAAACAACGCACCACATATAAGGCTAGAGACTTATTAGTTTAGTAGTCTGTCCCGTAATCTTTTTTTTTTTTTTTTTTTTTTTTCCATTTTTTGCTGTAAAAATATAACGGTTCCTCCAATAGGAGACTGTCGGTGAAAGGTAAAAGATTAAGGAGAGGACAGTTACGGGTGGAGGGAGGCACGGGCTGGCAGGAAGTTATTGAATGAGAGAATTTGCATGTGAATGACTCCATTCAATTTCAAGGGCATTTCAAAGCCACTCAGTTCAACTTGCCAGTTATGCAATGACTGCACCCTTGTTAGCGAGCTTGTACGGTTAATCCGTTAACAAATTTTCTCTCTTTTTTTTTTTTTTTGAAGAAGAAACCTAAATGTGAAATAAAGACATTTTTTAATGATTTTAGAAGAAAAGTTTCTTGTGATAAATGATCTCATTCATACCATATATACAATTCATCATTCACTCGCTCATTCATACAGTATTTACAAACAGCCCAGAGACCTCCCAAATCCACATGGTTGTTCCACAAAAAAATTCTTCATAAATATTTGGAGAGTTGGAGTATTAGCTACTATTTAAAATAAAGCTCCGGTTATTTTTTATTGTCATAAATGTATCTTAGTTTTACTCGCGCTCTTGGTCTGCTTCCGCTGGCTCTTATCCAGTGACGTGGCTGACGGAGGAGCGTAGGAGACTTCCCAAGACTCCGCTTCCTCTTTCGCACCCGAGGGAGGTGACAATCACGTGGATTTGGGAGGTCTCTGCGCTATTTGTAAATACTGTATGAATGAGCGAGTGAATGAAAATTGTAAATATGGTATGAATGAGAACATTT
The DNA here is from genome assembly GCA_930367205.1 of Acanthosoma haemorrhoidale. Classification (NCBI taxonomy): domain Eukaryota; kingdom Metazoa; phylum Arthropoda; class Insecta; order Hemiptera; family Acanthosomatidae; genus Acanthosoma; species Acanthosoma haemorrhoidale. The sequence continues at coordinate 8,533,893 of OV884013.1, read as the reverse complement.
ATCACAATTAATTATTGTTTAATAAGCCAGATTGTAATTTTATCATGATACAGAAGTTTGAATAAAAAAAAAAAAAAAAAAAAAATGGTTAGCTGAAATTCAAAAATGTTTTGCAAGTTCGAAAAATAGATAAGTCTAAAAAGTGAGGACAGGCGTGATGTAGTTACATAAGAAAGACTAAGTAAAATATAGCCCAAGGAGTTAGATAAGAATTGTTAGTAGTTTTTTCTCCTAGCGGTGAAGATAAAAAGTTTGAGGAGCGAGGCCGCAGTTTCAATCTGGTCTCTTTTCTTCACAAGTTTTATTACCTATTTATTTTTCACCACTTCACTTCTTCATCCGCCTTTCGCTTTTTGTTTCATTCAACCGTAAACTGTAGCTTCTCCACCGTCAGATGGTCGAACAAGGTCTCCTTCTCGCGTCAATGCCCGACGAATTTAAGCGAGCATTACCAAGGGTTTCGATTCCTAACCATTCCTTCTTGATTGATTTCTTTCCTAACATAGAATACACAATCTATTAATTTATATAACACGCTCCTGAACAGATGTTTGTTTCCTTTAACCGGAAAGTGATTTCGGTTTGCATCAGTAGAGATATTTGGTAGTCGATAACTTTAGGTTGCTGTAGAAACAAATTCCAAATTATGTTTACAACTGTCAGTTTACGCTCAGTTTTAACATGGAATGCCAAAATAAGCATTTTCGACACATTTAACTTTTTTATTTTCATAAAGGCAAGAAAGCGGCTGAGGCTCGCAAAGAGATATGTGAAGTTTATGGCGTTCATTGTTTAACAGAACAACACTGAAAGTTGATCAACGTTCTGGTCGACCATCTGAAGTTGATGATGACAAAATGAAAGCCATAACTGAATCGAATCGTCATATAACCGTGCGAGAGATTGCAAAACAGTTAAATGTATCACGCAAAACAATTGAAAATCATCTAAGACGTCTTGGACTTGTTAAGATGCTCGATATTTGGGTTCCGGCACGACAATGCGAGGGCTCACACATCTTTAGCAGCACGCACGAAACTATTGGAGCTTGGTTGGGAAGTGATGTTGCATCTCCCATACAGTCCCGACCTAGCACCATCGGATTATCATTTATTTCGAAGCTTACAAAAGTTCTTAACTAGTAAAAATTTCAGTAATAACGATGACCTCAAATCGCACTTGGTTGAATTTTTTACTGATAAGGACCAGAAGTTCTATAAGCGCGTGATCATGAAGTTACCAGAAACATGGTAAAAGGTCATCGAACAGAATGGAAGATAGTTGACTGATTAAAGTTCAAGAGTGAATGAATTCGCCAACCTCAATACTTTCTAAAACGCGAATGTCTTAGAATTGCAAACAATTTCAATTGACTTTATGTAGTTTCAGTTCAACAATTACTTATTAGCAATCTGAGCGACGACAGGGGCAAAAGCATGGACATGGACACAGGATGTGAAAACAAAAGGATTACTGATTTTTGACAGTAAGAAAACGAAACCAGTAATGAATTTCAGTCATAATTAATGAGCAACGTGGATTGAAAACTATCAATAAATGTAAATAAAATTGCTTTTTGAGCATCCAATGAAACTGACTGTTAGAAGTTAAAAGGCAAATTCGCACTTTGTTTCGCATGCAATTGTTATCTACAGTAATAAAAGTTATTTTCCACGGTGGATCGTCGGAAAAGAAGAAACATCATTATCTCTAAGGTGGAGGTTACTGCTGATGGCACTGCGTATCATTTCGCAACATTATCGTGATTATTGTCGGCGTATTAGCACAAATGTTCGCTTCATGTCGGGGCTGTTAGCAACAGTCCGCGGGAACGCTTTTATCGTTATACAACAGAGCATTACACAACGTTAATAAATGATAAACTATTAAGTAGGTAATATGTTGTTACTATTCTTTTTTTTTTCTTTCATAGCCCCTTTAAATTTACAGATAATTATATACAATTATAGATCCTCAGGAGAATCTATTTACAAATTACTTTTGTATTTCCTGTAGCATCGCTACATTATATACAGGTTTTGTTATTTTATGAAAATGATATAGTATAGGAGGGCAAGAGAACTCACCAGCTTTCTCAATGCACTATCTGGGTATAAAAATGGATAGGCATCTCCATTTCTCTACTCATTTTAGTAATAAAATAGAAAAAGTACGACACAGGTCTTACCGGCTATCGCACTTGCTAACTTCACCCAACCTGTCACTTCGTCTCAAATTGATGATATATAAATGTGTCCTCCGGCCAGCTATGCTGTATGGTGCCCCGCTATTTACCCACTTGACTGACAATACAGGCAAATGTCTCCATCATTTCCATAAAGTAGTTAAATAGTTGCATCAAAGTTTTTCAATATTGTTTCACTAAACATTTTAAATAACCAAATGCAGTTTTTCAAAACGATATAACTCAATACTCTGATAGAACGAGACAACTATGAATGCGGTGGTAAATATCTTCTCATTCTCTTTCTTGTGAATGATCTTCTATGGCGTAATTTATGTCTAATATTTCACATGTGAACTCACCGGATATGAGAATGTGTCCATGGTGAACTTAAAACCCACCTCAGCTGGAGACTGATCTAAGCCAGGCCATTGTTACTGTTTTTTGTGAGTTACAGATTTTTCTAGATTGCCATATTATTTAAATTGGCCAGTATTGTCTTTATTTTTCTGCTCAAACTTTTGACAGCCTAAGTTTATTTCTTATAAATGTATAAAAAAAATTGTAGAAGGTAGACATAATTATTTTCTATATCGACCAACTAATAGGAGTGGAAGGTAACATCATATTAAATAATAATTCGTCTCAAACTGATGATATATAAATGTCCCCCCCCCCCGCTATTTACCCACTTGACTGACAATACAGCCAAATGTCTCCAACATTTCCAGAATGGGATCATGCGAAAAGTGGTCCGACATACCTCTCTCGAGAGAATGCTGACCTGCACCCGTTGCTTGGTGTGCCGTCGGTTGGCGGGTTCATTCTCCGGAGGCACAAGTTTTTTTGACTCGTTGCAGCACCTAACCAACCCAGTGCTTAACACTATGACCCCACCACCCCTCCCGCATCGATGACAACAGACTGTCGGGGAAAAATTAGTTTCAAAATTAGTATGTAAGTTAGTTTTAAGTTCGATCAAACTTACGATCACTATCATAGGGCATCCAGACAGATGAATGTAACTATTCTTTATTTTACTATTCATAATTACGAGTCAAAGAAAAACTATATGTGCGGGCGCTTTACCAACTGAGTATGTGCGAGGTAATGACCTTCCAACATCACATTAGAAAGATCCAGAGGTAGAAAGGGTCAAGTCCGGATCCTCTAAAATTAACACGATAAACCTATTATGCTATTTTTTGAATTAGAAATTGAATTATTTTATTCAACCATTTAGAGTTAAAAATAAACTATCTAGAAAGTGAAACAACAATATTGAGAAATATATTTTGGCGCGATAGAATCCCCTCGTTTTCTGCGCAGCTTCAGCAGGGTCTTCTCCTAGAAGCTCTGTCTTGAACAATCTCTCTTGCTAACTCTACTATTGAGCAGATTACAAAAAATAAGTTTTAAAAACGATAGAGTGTTGTATCAAAATAAGCTAGAAATGTAGAAAATATTGCCTCGCTTTGATAACTCAAAGTAAAGCCATAATTAAAGCATAAGTAAATACATTCAAAGGGCTATGCTCATAGATCAAATAAACACACAAAGAGGCCTTTATATAATTACAACAAATTTATTGAAAATATAAATATAAAGAGTGTTAGAAGAAAGTTAATTCTGATAATGAAAGACTAAAGTTTTGTCAAAGGTGGGGGGGGGGCGTTATCAGCTTGTCGTCGTTTTCAAAACTTTTCCTGTTATTCAATTAGCACGAAGAAAAGCCTCTTACAGATATTTATTATTTTACTAATTGATAATTTCATCATCGGTAGAGACCGTTCAAGTATGTATGTGGGTATGTGGCCACCATGGATTATGCACCATGGCAGTTCTCCTAAATTATTAAACATATGGAATCCTACATTTTCTTCTTAGTCCCCTTAAAGGCATTGAATGAAAATGAATTTGATTTAATACTGAAAATTATAAATTGCGACGACGGGAGTAATATTTTTTGAACATCCGCAGACAATCTCACTTTTCCAGATCCAAGCTGCAAAATAAGTTATGACATACGAAATAACTCTTGTGAAGAAATGCCGGAGAATTTATCAAACAAAAAATGTGCTTTGAAAATTCCTATTGATATGCAGTATTTGCCGGTTGGAAATGAGTGGGCATCGCTTTTCGAATGATTTGACTTTGAATCAGCTGTTCATATGAAATTCAAAACACGTTCTCGGGAAGATGAGCTGGAGAATAATGCATCTACACCTTTATTCCCAAACTTTCTAGTTACTAGCTACTAACTCTCGTTGTAGTTGAAAATATCTTACGTACTAGCATATGTTACCAGAAACAGTTTCATAAGTTGGAAATATCTGAACAAACCTTTTTTAGTTCAATAATTCTCTGATATAAGTTTGAATTTCAGATTTGCATAAAGCGTTTTTCGCTTTCCTTTTAAAAAATATACTACAACATCCACATCACATTCTTAGATCATGTTAGTTAATGTTAGATTACTTTCCCACGTGGAGCTTATCCACAAATCTACTTTGTCTTTCTAATTAATCTCAGGCATTCATTTACTCACTGTTTCTTACTGGTTTACCAACTTCTTTATCTTACAATCTTCACCAAACCCTGGGTGAAAGTACCTAAATTACTACCAAGTCAATTAGCTGTTGGATAATAGTTGTAAAACGTTCCAACGTAACAGTAACCAATACAGAAATTAAACTTAGATGAATGTAAGTACTTCAAAAAAAGGAGGGAGGGAGGGAGGGAGGGAGAGAGAGAGAGAGAGAGAGAGAGAGAGAGAGAGAGAGAGAGAGAGAGAGAGAGAGAGAGAGAGAGAGAGAGAGAGAGAGAGAGAGAGAGAGAGAGAGAGAGAGAGAGAGAGAGAGAGAGAGAGAGAGAGAGAGAGAGAGAGAGAGAGAGAGAGAGAGAGAGAGAGAGAGAGAGAGAGAGAGAGAGAGAGAATGGATGACAAGCAATTCGTTATGTAATAAGTTCGAGGACCTTGTCCACGAGGGGATAGTAAGTCTAAGACTGACTGGTAACGAACAGAGCCGAATGTTCTGGTGAAGACGAATCTCTTTGATCGACGAGGACTGGTCCAATGGAAGTGGACACTCCTTCCACATGCAGTCTATTCGACATACTTTACTTTCCAAACTGTGGTTATTAATGGTTTAAAGTATACCCGAAAAAATAAAAAAAATTCTTACTGTAAACATTTGCCTCTATCAAGATCTCAAAACTCAGTTAAAACGGATGGTGAATTGTCTTCTTAAGTTTACACCCGAGGTCCCCATTTCATCTAACACCTCCGAGGCTTTACCTTTCTGCCCATCGGCGCTGATTCCTCGGACCTCTCCACTTCAACACTACCATGACTAAAAAGCCTTCTTACATTCACGACCTCCTCCAGTTCAAATCTGCTTTCGAATCCTGCAATACCAGTTCCAGCAAACCGGTGGAATCACATTTAAAATCTTTAAACCCTTACCAGAACCTTCTCTCCAGTTTAATAATACATGATCTTATTTATATGCCATATCTTAGTAATTTTATAATCTGATTCAGTCTGTCTTTCCAATATTCCTCCAGTAACTATTTCTTCTTTTCAGCTTATGCTAATTCGGTACTACTTCCTAAGAAGGTTCCTTCTTGACTTTTATGTATTTTGCTTATTTTTTTATTTATTGTTAGTTTCAGCTTAGTTAATTATATATGTAATTTAGGCTAATCACTAGACAATCATATGACAAGAGAATATTATAAATTTATGATAGATAGAAATTTGGAACAAGCAGTCTCGGCATAAACATTTCTTTTTCAATTCATTTCATTATCCACCAGGAAAAATTGAGATAAATATAGACTAAAGATGGAACAGTCCCACTCCTCCATGATAAAGTAGTCCCATGGGAAGGATAATAAAGGCACTGAGAATGGGCGGTGGTTTTCATGCGCAGAGTATGGACACCGCAGTATCTTCAGAACATTCCCACCTTATTAAAGAAGAAAAAATATCAAAAAGATACGGATGAAAGATTTCCATTACATTTTCAAAGTAAAAGCATCTCCTTGAGGGAAAGTCATTTATTTATACAGCGGAGGTACGCCACTCCTTGTTAGCGACGGGGAAATATATATATACTGGCCCTATCTAGCGTAAATTAAAAGACCTTTAGCGGGATTTGAGACCCTTTCCGAGCGCCCCTGGAAGGGCCGTGTAAAAATAATAGGGTCCTAAGCGGCACAGCTGCCGGCTCACGAAGTAATTTCTTAAAAGCTCTTTGGATTCATTAGAGAGGGGCTGTTTTAAGCCGAAAGCGGAATCAAAGGGAGTAATCTTGTTTCCACTTCCGGCACATCTTCGCCAACGGACAGTATTCTCTATCATATAGCAGCGTACGGGATATGGAAGGTGTAGCGACCGCTAACTACATAAGATAAATCACCCTATACTCTATTGCATATATTGTAAATTGGTTATAGTATGTTGTAAATTAATTTAAACAAAAAACCAAACCATAAGTCATGCCAGTGTAAATATTGTAAACAATAAAAGACGCAGCTGCAAAAAACTAGTCAGAGGCCCTTGAAGGGAGAGTTAAGTTTCGGCTAGGAGGCTGGGTGGGTCCCATTCTAGAACAGGCAAGCGTTACCTCAACCCTGCGGTAGGTTGGTCAGAATAAAACCCCAGCCCATTGGCTACTTGGGGCTGTATACACCCACGAATTTCAGCCAATAAATCATTCTAACTACGGCTTCTCTGACTGGTACTTGCAGCTGCACTGATGTTTCAAGATTTGGCCTTCTCATTTATGAAAACCGCTACATGTCTCTCCCTAACCTCGCTATGTTTTAGTCCGGCCTTGTCAGACCCCAAACTTTCCTAGTGGGATTCTCTGCCTTCGTCTCGCTAAAACTAGCACCTGGTTGTAAGAGATTTCTTCCTTGCGGACTTCGGTCACCTGGGGCCATACGAACTTTACCTAGTAGTGTTTCCCCCAGTGATCCAGCCTGCCTCTCTCCGGTTCACCCTCGCCTTTGGGATCCGGACGATTTTCACCTACCCTCAGATACCTAGTGTGAATTCGTGGCCATTCCAAGACTACATAAACTACCTACCCTATACCTCTTCTCCTGATCAAGGTGCAATGTCGGGGCACATACCTATCAAATATGGAGTCAGATAGTACAGTAGTAAGACCCGTCATGAAGCAATTGTCCAGGTTATAGCCTAATCAACCCTCACTTCGTTACCAGGGCTAAGGTAACTAGGCACCCCCTCGTGACGACCCGACAGAAGGAATTTTCCTAAATGATTTAGATGTTTGTGCGTCCGTTTGTTTCTAGCTTAGGCATGTGGTAAAATAAAATAAACGGAAAAGGGAAAAAAACAATGTTTCCTCTTTGATTGGTAGAGAAAGATAGATCGGGGGGGGGGGAGTCCGGACCTGATAAATGATCCCGAAGGGAAAAAGAAAACCTCGTGGCCTTTTCTCCTCTCTAAGGATCTGAAGATTTATATATATTTTAAATTGGTTCTACTGTATAAATACAATTCTAAACAATAGCTAATAATAAACGTACTGTATGCAAAGCTGCTTATAATATTAAAAGGTCAAACTTACATAGTATACAAGTTGGTGGACTGGTGGTGCTAAACACATGGTTTGAGGCTGAGTGATTGATCGGCTGAAGTCAATAAGTGCCTGAGGGCTATCTACCAGGAGCCACCCAACACCATTAATGGGGAAAATAACTCATTCTCCATCATCTATGGAATATTTCAACGAAGAACTTTCGTACCATTGCACCTCATGCACGCTTTTATTTATCAGAAAGGTCTTATTTATTTATAATACAACTACTAGACCTTTTGTTTGGTTTAAATAATACTTCACCTCACATGTGAAAAAGTTTGAAAGTGAATAAGCAAAGATGTAAAGGGAATAAAATACGTGAGGACCGTGAAAGAAGAGTGTGGTAGCCTTTACACCCTCCCTGGTCCCTTTGGCACAGGCGACAGCTCCTTTCGTACATCAAATCAAAAGCTCGTGGGTTTGATTCCCATGGAACGATTTTTTTTTTTATTCAAAAGGAGTGATCTACAGTTTTATACAGGGGAGTATGTCAAAGAATTATATCTGTCGCAAAACCTATATTATTATTACATTATATGAAAACCCTTGTTCAAAAAAAAAAAAATTATTTTATTTAACAGCTTTTGTGATTAATACATTCTGGCATATCTTTTTTATTTTACTAGTGTTATATATATGTCTACGCTTTAATCTTCAAGCTTAGGTTAGCAGTACATACTTAAAACATACCATGGAATGGTCAAATTTAATAAAAGTTACAGGCTTTTAATTTAAACTAAAAGTCGTAAAATACAATAAAACTTGCCCGCTCTTGCTAGATTGTCTGTCTGTATGTCGATGTAGTTTTTTTGTTGCCACGCCTTTTATTTGATCTTTACAGGATGGTGCAAGGTAGAAGTAGCATTTTTTCCTATGACCTGTTTGGGTTTAAGGATTATCTAGTCCCCACCAGGCGAGAAGGGAACCCACACTCCAATAATGGGTAAATGCCTTTACGATCGCTCCTGTGCCATTAATCAGTGCAGCCACCGGCGAACCAGGCGGCTCTCCATCAATCACACGTCGACTCTCCCAGTCGAAAAGGAATCTACGCAACCACTGTACACAATCGGCTCGTTTCTTATTTGAAATTCATATCGATGTCCCGTTTAAATAACCATTAGTTACCGAACCCTTTGGGGGGGGGGGGTATGAATAAAACAAGACCCCACGATAAAGGAATACCATACTATGATTTAAAGCTTGAAAATATTTACGAGTTCGTTCGGTTTGAACAGCACCCTTATCAATAAAAACCATTTTTTTTTTTGGTTTTGGTTTTGAGAAATGTTTTTACGCTCCAGTTATAGTATGTAGTATTAGTACATATCGTCCATAATGTGAACTTAAGAAATAAAATACATTTTTTTTTTTTATTCATTCGTACTAGGCCGAAAAAATAATGTTTTTTTTTCATTCAAACCTCTCAATTGGAAAAATAAAATGTAAATTATTAGAGTGAAAGAGATCCTTAGACTAGGAGAAGTTATTTGAAGGTTGGGTGAAGGTTGTTAATAAAAAAAGTATACATAAGCCCGAAGTTTACTATTTCTATCCTGTTACTAAATACAGCACCCTTTTCCCTTTAAATTCTCAGATAATTATGTACAATCATAAATCCTCAGGCGAATCTATTTACAATTTATTTTTATATTTCGTGTAGCGTCACTACATTATATACAGGGTTTGTAATTTTATAAAAGTTATATAATGGAATAAAAAAGTATACAATGCTACACATTATACGTGACTGGACTGAACTGACTATAATAAAGGTGATGGGGCTCACCTTTTTGATCAAACTTAAAACTTACGCACTAACATAGAGATATTACGAATAACCGAGTGTAAAAAAAAAGTAAACAATTATAATTTAACGAGAAAAAACCATGTGTGCCGTATTGAGTCCTGAAAACCAAAAAAAAATGTAAGCAAACCGAAATTCCAGAAGCCTTTTTGGCCAATGAGATTTTATATTTTTTTTGTTTTTTAAGTTGATTCTATATACTGCTTCGCCTCCATGGTGTTAAAAATGAAACCACAGTGGATACGAACTCCCATGAACATTAACAAACAACGATTAGTAACAACATTGAAAAAACCTAATTGTAATGCCTTGCTTAACTCACAGGCTGGAACCGTTCAACGTAGAAATACCGGAAAAAAAAAACAATCAACGATCATGTGCGAAAGTAGATGACTGAAAAGCTATGATCCTAAATGTCCAGTTTGATTAGATATATGTAGAGAACACGTCTAGAGTTATCGTATCACGTAATTTTAAAATCAACCAAACACGGATGACCTGCGCGGCGGCAGCACTGAGAGCAGACAACTGACTGCCGTGACTGGGAGCTATAGAGGGCGCGGTGGAGTGTAAAGTGAAATTTTGAGTTATGTAAAGTTAAAGTAATGAATTAAACAGTTATGGGGAGAAAGATCAATATTTGAAATAAAGGCTTTAAATGTTATTTTATAATACGTTTATATCTATCTTGCTAAATAATCCTCTTCAAAAACTGAAACGGGAGTGGCTTCGTGACCTGCTATAAATGCGTGACAGTGGGAGTCCTGGCAATGACCAGTTTCTCCAATCATGTCCTGAGCGTATGTGGCTCTCGCGCTCTTCTTCAGCCTCCACTTGCTCGTATCCGGTGACGCATCTGACGGAGGAGCGTGGGGGACTTCCCAAGACGCTTACTCTTTCTCATGCGAGGGAGGTGACAACCATGTGGATTTGGGAGGCCTCTAGGTTGTTTGTAAATACTGTATGAATGAGCGAGTGAATGATGAATTGTAAATATGGTATGAATGAGAACATTTATTTTAATTACTTATTGCCTAATAAGGCAGATTGTAATTTTATGTTGCTAATCAGTTGATGAAGGCAATGTTTTTTTTTTCTCTGATCAAAGACTCAATTGCTTTTCTCTGTAAACGAAAGATACAAAGTAGAGCAGCCGACTGATTGGTGTGACCGGGAATTAAAGAGAGCATGTGGAAAAACAACATTCGTTGAAATAAAGGCTTTAAATGTTGTTTCTTTCGTTAACAGAGAAAGGTAATTGAGTCTTTGTTCAGAGAAAAAACAATACACATATTAACTGATTATCCATATAGATAAAATCATAATATCAATATACATATTCATTTCACTTACAACTTACAAGGACCTCGACATCTCTCCAAAAAATTAGTCACCCCTTTGGGTGGTTTTAAACACCGGATGGCTTGATTGAGTTTTGTACACTGGACATGCTCCTACAACCTGCAGCCACGCATGGGACTACCCTCGACATCCAACATGAATAAAAGATTTCGTGATGAGGCAATTCCTAGTGACATAGGATACTCTTGGTCACTAAGGATGGAGTCTGCTTCACTATCTCACACACTTTCCTCAACCAGTGTCCAGTTTGTAGCCTTTAAGTTTTACTTTTTCAAAGTTAGCTTTATCTTGTCGTGTAAAGTCATTCGTAAACGTTCATCAAAAAGCAGCATGACATTTTTGTTTACGATCACAAAAACTAACCAGTGGTGTTTCATAACAGGTCCAATCCACTAGTAATCAAAGATGCATTTCTGCCCCAGCAAAGCGTAACACATAATAAATAAATATATAAATAGTCAATAAATATTGTCATAAAAGAGTCTAACAGTCGCTACTTAAATTTGATATTTTCGTTCAAGATTATTTCACTTGGTAGATTTTTCGTACTTTTCCTTCATTTAAGTTTATTCATAGGTAACCTAAAAAAGATTAAAGCTAAACATTCTAAGAAACCAGGTCAATTAGAGTATATAAGTAAAACTTTAATAAACAAAAAAACGTTCCAGGAAAAATGTTGTTTAATAAACTTGATTAGAACACCGTACTTGTCTTAATGAAGTCGAGTTAAAGTTAGTCCGTCCCACCCCGTCTATGATGGAGAAAAAGTTAGGCCGTCCCACCCCGTCTATGATGGAGAAAAAGTTAGGCCGTCCCACCCCGTCTATGATGGAGAAAAAGTTAGGCCGTCCCACCCCGTCTATGATGGAGAAAAAAAGCAATGAATATTTTTTTAGCCTCACAAAGTTTATTTGAAATATATATAGCTGTGTAGCGACCGCTAACTACATCAGATAAATTACCCTCGACTCCACTTAAGTGAGTTTCCCACGATTATACATTATTTATATTTATAATTAATTAAATAAAGAAATGTAATTGTAATTATTGTTAAATAATAAATGACGTAGCTCCCTGGCCAAGCAGCAGCACCCCACAAGCTGATTGGCCGAAATAAACGGCTTGTTCATTGGCTGGTTGTGGCTATATATACCCCCTGGTTTCAGCTGAAAAATCATTGAAGCTAAGGCCTTTGAACTGGTACTTGAAGGTGCACTAATATTGCCTTATTATTTATGAAACCCTCTACACAACTATATTCCTAACCTTGCTATCTTTAGTCCGGGGTTGTCAGACCCCACACCTTCCTGGTGGGATTCTCTGCCTTTGTCTCGCTAAAACTAGCACCTCCTTGGAAGGGATCTTTTTCATGCGGACGACGGTCTTTAGGGCCCTACAAACTCTACCTAGTAGCGTCCCCCCCAGTGATTCAGTGACACCCACCTTTGAGATCCGGACGTTTCTCGACTACCCTTAGACTCGATTAGACCGAGTGTGAATTCGTGGTCGTTCCAAGACGACGTAAACTCCTTGTGACGACTCAAAAAGCTGATTTACATATATGTACAGATCTGGGAATATTTATTTAAATCGTTATCTATTTCTAAGTACATAAATTTAACTTGCATAAACCAATTAAAATGTCATTTTGTGAGTCATTTGTTTCAGTAGCCCTGCGTAGTTTCATTGTTTTTATGTTAATTAATTTAGCTATTTGAAATATTTTCTCGTATATTATTTGTCTATTCACTAATATGACTAACGTCACAACCAGTGAGTGCACTGCATCACTTGGATAATGTCTATGCAATAAGTTAATGCGATTTATTCATCTTATCATTGAAGTTACCTTTTAAACGTATTTTGAGGAGAACCTGAACGATTTCGTTGGTAAAATAGTGCTTCTGTTATAAGTCTTTAAGAGTTTTTGTTTGAAAAATCAATATGGGTTTGATGTTATCATTAGCATACTTGTAAATTTGGGTAAACCGTGTCAAGATTGTCTTTTTTGTAAATATAGTACCATTCTTTATAAATGTATCCAGTTTGTTCTTCCTTATTATATATAGAAAGAACGTAAGAGTTGGATAAAAAAAACTCGTTTTGATAAGACAATTAAAAATAAATATGGTGTGGACATCACGACCTATCGGACAGTGGTAAATTTAATCGCCAGTTGATGATATCTCGTTGGGGAATTCCTCGCACGACCCTTTCCCTGTTCCCCGGACCAAATATATTTTATCAGTAGGAAATAATAGTTTTGCCTCATTCTCTTATATCCTTGTAGATATATATAATGCAGTCCTTATTATAGACACATAAATTAATAATCTGAGAGAAAACTGGATAGATTTATAAAGAATGGTACTATATATTAAAAAAAGTTTGTTATTTGTTCACATTTTGACACATTTTACCCAAATTTACAAGTATGCTAATGGTAGCTAGCAGCAAACCCGTGATTATTTTTCAACTAAAAACTCTTTAAGACTTGATTTAAGGCTTGATTGATCCACCTGTACAATGAAGAACTTATTTGACAATATATATAACAATGTGTCGCTTTATTATTGAAAAATTATCAATATATTATTGTTATTAGTTTTTCGAATAATATCGAATCAATTCAGGAGGAAGTTACCCCCAGGAATATCTTATAAAGAACTGACTCCAAAACAAGGAAGATTAAATTAAAAAGCGTGACATAACTTTTCCATAAAAACATAGTATGGCCACTTTTAAATAATGCTTTTCAACAAAACGTAATAAACATATTTGTTTAGCATAGAAACATAGACAATATAAGATGAATGCATATTTTGAAAGTCAGATTTCAATGCTTTCACGTTTGCAATGCTCGAGAGATCTCATGTAAACATATCGTTATTGGGAGCTCTGCTACTGGTCAGTTTTTTGCCCTCCCTTTCTGAGCATCTGCGGCTCTCTGAGCATCAACTATTATATTATATTATAGAAGAGATGTGGGCGTTGGAATCTCGTGGCTCTCACCGATTCCTGACTTGTTCTCATAAGTCGTGGAGATGACAACCCTTCATGAGGATTCCTGGGTCATGAATATATGTCTGTACTGTATGTATATCTTCATTTAAATATATGATTATAATATGCCATAATGATAAATGGTCAATTGTGATTTATGATCTGATTCACACCATATTTACAATATTGCGCCTCGTCTATTTTCCATACAGACAGATAGAATCCCCCGAAATCTTCTATAACTTTCCCAGCAAAGGAAAATGAAGCAGAACATCCATGCTGCCCGTCCAGATACTGATAGGGAGAGCGTGAGAGCCGCAGACGCTCCGGACTTGAGTGCCATGAATTACGAGTTATAGGAGATCTCGAGGCCACTGGCGCTTCAATGTTCAAGGGGATGTGTGTAGAGTGCTAGGTTCACTTAACTCAATTTCTCATTGCCGTATGAGGGAGGGCATATTGTATTTTTCATTGAATAAATTAATTAAATCAATGCGAATTATTCACGATGAACGATTGCTTATTTTGATTTATATGAAAATTTAATAATAAGAAAAGCGTTGAATATTGTCGCCTGTAAAGAATGAAATCAATTCCGTCGGCAATAATCCCCTTGAAGTGGGTCCTCCCAAAAACTTCCTCCGCCTTTAGCTTTTAAAGAATCTGCATAATCCTGAAAGGACAGAAGAAGGGACCAAGGGTATAAATATCCACCAATGCTAGCTTTAGAATACAAATATATATATATATATAAAGGGTGTCCCAGAATTAACGCAAGATTTGAATTTGCCGCCATTTGTGCAGTCAAGTGCTAACAACCCTAAACAAAAACAATTTGACAGCTGACAGTTTAGGGTTAGTAAAAAATGAAGCATTACACGACAGAACAAAGTGTCTTTATTGTTGAACATTATTTCAAAAATAATGAAAGTTTGGCGGCCGCAGTTTTACAGCATACAGAATATGCTCGGAATAGTGTTTTGACTTCATCAACTGTGAAGAGATTAATTGAAAAATTTAGGGAGACTGGATCAGATATAGGAGACAGTTCTTTGTGCCAAAATTGGATGATATTGATGTGGCCAATATGTGGTTTCTACAAGATGGTGCCACATGCCATACAGCCCATACAATTCAAATACTGCATGAGACATTTCCAGGTCCTGTTTTGGTGATCAGAATTGGCACCCTAGATCGTGTGATTTAACATCTTTAGATTTCTTTTTATGGGGTTATTTGAGGTCAAAGGTGTATGTCAACAAGCCCACATCCACCCGTGCATTAAAAGAGGAAATTCAACGCTGCATCAACGAAATTCAACCACATTTATGCCAAATGGTCATGGACAAAAGAGTGCTTATGTGCCAGCAAAGTCGTGGAGGCCATTTGCCCGATGTGTTATACTATAAATAACCCTATCCTATTTACTTTATAATTCAATAAAAAAATAACAACAAAAATACTAAAAACTGTATTATATGTAAACTGGGACACTCTATATGTATATGTATATATATAATTCCCAAATCCCTTTCCGATAAAAATGTCCTACAGCTAACGAACTGTAAGTGATAACGATTGATAAACAAGTACAAAGCTAACAAAAACATTGTTTTTCAGAGTATATTGCTGTTTGACGACATTTTTATATCAACTTAAGAGACGAAAGTTTGCCTTACTATAAAATCTTAACTAAACGTTAACCAATTTTTTTCAATAAATTTATATAAAACTCATGTCATATCCTCCATTCTCAAAACCCGTATTCTGGAGTTCTCTCTTGTCACACTTAGTTCTTCAGGGGTGAGAATTTCTCACTTATCCTCATAAGGCCTACATACCAATTTCACCTTTTGGTTTCATGTTATTCAGAAAGGTTTTACGGACAACAGGTCCTCATAATAATCGATAGTAAATAAACGTAAAAATGCAAACATATATAACATGCGAGCTCACCTTACGTCATGTGCTTCTAAAATAAAGTGGCTGATGAATTTATACTTGAGTCGCAGTGTTCCTTAATTCCTTTGTTCTTCCTATCCTGAAACGAATAAAAAAAAAAATTAATTAATTTTCTCACATATAAAACATTCATATAGTTTGTGAAATATTTAACAGAGGAGAAACATACGATAATAATATTTAAACTCTATTCATAACAAGATCACTTAAGCTTGATTGATCAATGATGTAAATATATAATTAATTATACACATTAAAGGATCCCTGTTAAAGTCGCATTACGCGAGAGAAAATGTTTATTTAATAGAAAATACTGTTATTTCTCTTATGCCGTATTTACAGTTTCTCATCAATTATAGCATTGATAATATAAACATATATACATAGGCCTGAATTAACCTTTAGAATTACCACAGTTTCGGCTAAAGATTTAAAAAAAGAAATAAATCCCATATTTACCTTTACAGTTTGATACCATGCTGGAAATAATGGTTTCAGTATTTTAAAACAAAAACCTTCATAACGATCTCAATATTCCTTACATTCTTGAACTCATAATCTAGTCCATAAAATTCCATAGTAACCTAAACAACCACCCTAATCCCGTAGCACAGTCATTACACTGCACCACTCATTCCTATAATCCTCCTCGGAGACTAAAACGGCAGTGGCCTCGTGACCTGCTATAGATGCATGACAGTGGGAGTCCTGGGAATGGTCAGTTTCTCCAATTATGGCCTGAGCGTCTGTGGTTATCGCGCTCTTCGTCAGCCTCCGCTGGCTCGTATCCAGTAATGCGGCTGACGTAGGAGTTGGGGACTTCCAAAGACTCCGCTTCCTCTTTGACATGAGAGGGAGGTGACACCCATGCGGATTTGCGAGGTCTCTGGGCTGTTTGTAAATACTGTATGACTGAGCGAGTGAATGAAGAATTGTAAATATGGCATGAACGAGGTCATTGAACACAATTACTTATTGTCCAATAAGGCAGATTGTAATTTTATCGTAATAAAGTTGTATATATAAATGTATTTTAAAAGCCGCAGTAGATTAGTTATGGAACATTATGATGCGAAATAGTTAAGGGACAAAACTAAAAATTATTTCATTAAAATACCAAACAAAAATGTCTTGTGTTTAACCCTCGTGTACGTATTAATGTTGTATTAGGTTAACAGTGTGAGCACCTTGGACCTTGGTAAGCAAGTATCCAATTATCAAATTTTAACCTTTTTTCTTTTACCATTTTTAATATTTCGTTATGTATAATTTCGTATTATTTTAAACCATTAGTATTCAAGTGATAATTATTTTTGATTAAATTAACTCAGAACTCTTTGTCAAAGGAAGTTTAAGAAGGTTAACTGCTTAGAATAGATGAAGAAGCTAGCTAACTGGCTCCCTGGAGATGAGGGGAAAAGTGCTGCCAACCTAACAACTTAAGTGAAAGAAGTAGAAAAGCCCCAGGGGTGCCACAGCCAACTAAAGCTTAAGTAGGGCTCCCTGAAGAATTCGCGGCCAAGTTCTTCTGCTGTCAGGGAACCACCAGCAACAGGAAACATGTCAGATTGGCGCACTTCACCCTTGACTTATACCTTTAAATCTTGTGCTATATTTTTTCTTATTGATTATAATTACTACTAATAAAAAGTAGTTTATTTTTTTATTTATTTATTGAGGCTGGCATGAATTTCAGTTTTTTAGTCTGAAATAAAACTCAATTTTTTCTATACAAAAAGTTAACTTTAATCAGTCAAATATCTTCCATTTTGTTCGACGACCTTTTGCCATCTTGCTGCCAACTTCATGATCCCACGCTCAATGGAACGTCAGGTCCTTTACCAGCAAAAAACACAACCAAGTGCGCTTTGAGGTCATCGTCATTACTGAAATTTTCACCATTTGAGAAGTTTTTTAAACTTCGAAATAAATGATAACTGCAAGGTCGGGGCTGTATGGGGGATGCGACATCACTTCCCAACCAAGCTCCAATAGTTTCGTACGTGTTGCTTAAGATGTGTGAGGCCTCGCATTGTCGTGGCGGAACCCAAATATCGAGCTTCTTAACAAGTCCAATACGTCTTATATGATTTTTAATTGTTATGTGTGATACATTTGACTGTTTTGCAATCTTTCGCACAGTTATATGACGATTCGATTCAATTATGGCTTTCATTTTGTCACCATCAACTTCAGAAGGTCGACCAGAACTTAGGTCATCTTTCAGTGAAAAATCTCCACAAAGAAATTTTTTAAACCAATTCTGACAGTAGCGTTCTGTTAAACAATCAACACCATACACTTCACATATCTCTTTGTGAGCCTTTTTGAAAAAAAAAAAGTAAAATGTGTCGAAAATACTTATTTTTGTACACCATGTTAAAACTGACAGTTGTAAACAAAATTACACGGAATTTCTTTCAATAGCAACCTAAAGGTATCGACTACCAAATCTCAAAAGAAAAAAATTCTAACATTAACAAAAGAAAATCGAAACAAACATAACGCTATCTACTGGTGCAAACCGAAATCACTTTCTTGCCAACCCAATATAATAACAAAATAAAATTAACAAGCTTTAAGTAAAGCTCTTTGTTGGATTTTTTTCTGATTTATGTTTAATTTATTTTCTTTAATTTGCTCTAAAACTGTACCCTAAGGCGTTGGTTTTATTTTTATTTTTTTCTTGATTAAATTATGTATGAATTTCAATGAAGACACCATCATTCATAATCAAGAATGGCTATGAAACGATTGCTGCCAGGTTGCATGTGATTGGTATAATTATCAAACAGCTTTATTGTCTTTCCACAAATTATAACCTCTTCTCTATTTTAATAGAGCCTTAGACATCTCTAAGATGTCATCTTCAGTTATCTCCAATTGGTTATCTGGGATATTTGACTCATCCAATATTATGTTTGTGTCTATTTAACCAGGGCTGCTACATACGTGCTCCTCACTTCTCGACCCTTAGTGAGTCGTGTCTCTTCCCAGTGACTGTAGTGTCTATGGTGCGACTGTTACCTGGTTAAATAAATACTAATATACTATTGTTTTATGTGCGTTATATATCCCACATAACCAATTGGAAATAACTGAATATGACGGCTTAGAGATGTCGAAAGCACTATTACAATAAAGGAGAGGTTATCAGTTGTGGAAAGACAACAAGGCTGTTTTATAAGATTGATAATGTTAGTTGTTATTTTTGTTTAAATTATACGCATTGGATATTAGCATACGGTTATTTTTATTGTGTGAATATTTGAAATGGATTTGATGTCAAGTTACCACCCTACTAGTATTTAGTCAGAAAAGTATCATGATCGATGCGAATTGCTCCAAATATCCCTGCGTTACCCTAGGAGTTGTAACCATATATATTTATATATAGTTAAAGAAAGTAAACTTTCTTTAATTTGAATTTGCCGCGTTGCTTCTACTGACCACCACTAGATGGAGCTATCAGCAATATTCTAAAAAGTGAGAGGATAGAGAAAGGTTACATTAAGTAATTAAAGTTGTAATCAGAGTGTGAATAGAGAAGTGATGTAAAATGAACGAAAAAGGGAAGAAAAGAGCCTGGACAACAGTCGCTAAAGAATGTGTAGATAAATATAATGAAACAGAACACACAGTAACTGGTTTTCCACCCAAATATTTATTGGATGGCACAGATACAAGCATTTTACCTGAAGAATTAAAAAAAAAGAAACAATAAAGAAAACTGGATGAATGACAGTAAATTAGCCTTAGAAAGAACAAAAAAGTCTCATGAATATAACAAGAAAATATTTGATAAATCAAGAAAACATTGGGAATTTAACACAGGAGATACAGTATATAGAGAAAATGGCAACAAATTAAACAGGCATAAACTAGATGAATTAAAAATTGGTCCCTTTGAAATATCAGAAAATATATCAAATTCAATATATAAAATAAAAACCGGAAGAGGAAAGCAAGAAACTGGATTCTTTCACATAACAAAATTACTTCCGATATTACCAGACTGAAAATTTTCAAAGAATTTTCACCTCAGAGAGGGGAGATGTAATGAAAGTGTCCTCTCTTTAATTTGAATTTGCCGTGCTGCTTCCACTGGCTGACACCAGATGGAGCAGCAGTTATCAGATAGAGAAGGTTATGTGAGGTAACAGAACATGTAAATAGTGTGAATACAGAATGGACAATAATAAACTGTAATTGTCGTTTCTTTGTTTACAGCTAAGATTGTGTAAATAAAATGAATAATTATTATATTATAATATATAGTGAATAAAATTGCTTACATTGTTTACAGAGAAACTGATTTCAGTTTACTCATCCCACCTTCAATAATTTTCTTACATATATTTAACTACAGTTATATATACATATAATATCATCCAATTTCAAATATTGACATTTGAACGGCTTGTTTTTGGACGGCAAGTGTGTTTAGTGTCTCCAACTGATCCAGTCTCCCTAAATTTTTCAATTAATCTCTTTCACAGTTGATGAAGTCAAAACACTATTCCGACCATATTTTGTATGAAATTTTTGAACTGCGGCCGCCAAAGTTTCATTATTTTTGAGATAATTTTCAACAATAAAGACACGTTGTTCTATCATGTAACGCTCTATTTTTACTAACCCTAAACTGTCAGCTGTCAAATTGTGTTTTTTTAGGGTTGTCAGCACTTTACTGGACAAATGGCGTTAAATCTGGGACACAACCGCGTAAAGTTTACTATTCATTTGATGTAATCCTGTACTTTTCTCCGCTGGAATGAAATTGTGCCGAAATTACTAAAATATAAAAAAAAAAGGTTAATTATTCTTTGTTATTGGGTAGAGAAGGGCGCTAGTAGCTAGGAACAAACTCCATTTCCTCGGGCAATTAAGGAGGGCTATAAAGGAGAAACGTTTCCACTCCTGTAGAAGACGTAGGCCCAGCGGTGGAAAAAAGATCTAATAGCCGTTTGAAAATTGATCCTGGCTATTAAACCCCCCCCACACTTTATCCCCTCCACTTTATCCCTTCCTATAATTAGCTTGGCTATTTAGGATCTAATGTTCTACCCCGAGTCATCAAGTATCTTTGAGCCAGTGGTACGATACTGTGCCCTTCAAGCTTCTTCTGCTTCATATAAATATAGTCATATGAAATTCCATAGTCGTCAATAATAAAATTATTCCGAATAAGCTCGAGTTGTCTTTCGTTGGCTAATAGCTATTATTAATAGTGTCTACATACCAGGACTAGATATTGACAGTATATATAAATATAATTATTAGCAAAGAAGATATACCCACAGTATCAGAACTGGAATCCGAGGCCCCTCCAAGAGCGACTTTAAAACGAAAAGGATCGAAAAATGATCTAATATGGTTGCAGGGAATATTTCTTTGACTATTATATGGGTCGTATTTGTTATCAAAACTAATAAAACCACTTTTGCTTCGTACCCGCTAATGTGTTTCGGCTGAGAGTCATGGCTCTATAATAGCGTCAGTTAATGAATCTAGGATCATTGTTTAACACTATGACCCCACCACCCCTCCCGAATCGATGGCAACAGACTGTCGGAGAAAATTTAGGTTAAGAATGAGCTTGTAAGTTATTTTTTAAGTTTTCTTTTGTTGTGATCAAAAAGATAAGCCCCATCACCTTGTAGAGTCTTGTCAATGGAGCCAAGTACATTGTGTGTCATTGTATTTCCATACCGTTTCAGACCTTGTATAGAGTGTACCGATGGTGCAGGACATATATAATGTAGTATGTAAATAGATTCGCCTAAGAATCTATAGTAAATAAAAGTTTTGTCATTTATTTTAAGGGGATTTGGGGGAGGGGTCCCTAGATTTCATCTAGTATCATACAAAGAATTAATAAAAATAAAAAGAGTAACAAATATTTTTTTTAAACTATAAAATGCACGGAGAATATAAGTGAACCTTCTTGCTTCTTCTGCTTCATATAAATCACACAATAGCTCTTCTGTAACCCGTCAACGGTTGACTTGGCATAAAGCGTTCAAAATGAGAAGTAAACATTGGACAGTTGGCGCCCCACCAGCAATGGCCTGTATCTGACTGCTTTGCGATGCAGCAATTAGACCGACCCAAGCTAAGGCTAGTGGGACCTAGAAGTCCCTTGACCACACCTTTGCTCAAGTAGCAGGTCCTGGGACCGGAGCAAATGGCTGTGCCGAACACCTGCTGAGACCCAATAAACCATCTTACAACTCAACTTGAGGCAGATCAAACAAACAAATCTATACAAACTCTCCACTAGAGTTCCACCTGTCTCTTTGTCCATTTCCACTCTCCCGTATTTTAAAGTTTTTAAACATTTTAAAAGGAAACAAAACAAATGTGTTAATCGTGTTAAATTCCAATCGTCATGACGCACAATCATACTTTCAACAAGGAAATAAGTATTTTTACTCATATCATGATAAATTTAGGTTTTATAGACGTCATACAAAGAGGCTTGTTTAAAGTTTGTACAATTCCAAACTATTTTGATTTCTTGAAAAGTTTAAGAAGAATTTTAGATCCCAAAGATGAGAATATTTGAATTTTTTACTACTCGATACAGTCATTTACAAAATAGCTAGTAATATTTATTTAGTTACTTTATTTAGTTGTAGATTTAATGATATTATTATATACTATTGAACTCACTGTCTTGTAACTGTTTTCATGACGTCATTAATTAATTGGTTTTGAATTGGCCTTTGAGTCGATCGGCTTATTTAAATTTTATTAGACGTTCAAGGTTACTAGTGACGTATTTCGCAGCTGTGTAATTGTCTAGGTGGTATGGTACAAGAATAATTACTATAAAACGAAATAATATATAAAAAAAAACTAACTACTATAATTGTATAACTACTTATATAAAAATATTTAAATCCCGTCTTTCTAACTTATCATATCACAAGAAAAAAGTTTAATTAATTTCATTTGATATTTTTTGGATTTATTCCTATTTTTATCCTGGATACCTGATCTAAGTTCATTTTAATTGGTTACGTTAGACACTCATCTGTACATAATTTCATTCTTAGGGAAAATTAATACAAACTATGACAAAATAATTTTTACACCAGGGCGGTATTTTGGATGTATGTTTATCTTGCGACTTAATTAGTCGTAAAAGTATCGGTCTTAAATCACGAAGAAAAAAAAAAAAATTGAAAAATCGGTTCAATTTGATGGATAGTTTTTATCCTGACTTATAATTTATCCCGATTAAGGGCGCAGCTTTAGCACCACTGGCAAAAGCAATAATAAAGGTTCATACCTTTCCCTTAAATAGCCCAAACACACACACACAAAAAGAGTTGTTATAAAAAAAAAAATAAAACAAAAATATGATACGCAACGACGAGCAAAATTCACTGTTACACTAACGGATGAAAAAAGCGGTGCTATGTGTTCAAAAGAGCCTTCTAAATAGAGAGAAGCAAAGAACGCGGTGACACGATAATGGAACGAGATTATGCAAGAAACTGTCATAAAGTTGTTATCATAAAGAAAACAGAGCTTGGGTAAGGACGAATGGAATGACGCCAAAGGAATCACAAGTGATAACCCTTCTCAACCTTGACAGACCAAGGGACACCATCGGGGGGAAGATGGGACTAACGACTCGAAGGAAAAATAGAAGTTCGATGAAAACACGCTGAACTTCCTTGCACGAATGGGCTTCAATAAACATATTTGAATAATGTCATTTATAAACCTGTCATTGTTAATCATAGAGCGTTAAACGAAGATAAATATAAAAAAACGTTGTACATACCAGAGGAGCATATAGCGGGGACTGTGAGCCAAGATGACGAACAGCAAGTAGGGAAATATGGCAGGGTACTGTATGCATTGCGATAAGGATGTCGGCCCAGTAACACTGGGTGGGGGAGGAGGACAGAGTAGGTGTTGGACATCTCATTTAAAAACCTTCCGCCAAAGGTTATGCTCATTTAATTCCCTATCAGCTAACGAAGAAAAAATAATGAACGATTACCACCCAGGTGAAGTGGACTGCTTAAACAATAACCTCAGAAGACCCCCCTAGCACCAAACAATAAAAAACACACGGGTAGACAGACAGAAACAAAAATATTCTACTACCAACTCAACAACATTAAGAAATGAAACGTATATATTTCACGTATTTATAGCAGGTCACGAGGCCACTGCCGTTTTGGCAGATGTTCGATGTTCGATACGCTTCATGTTCGATTTTTTTGCTGTCCCCCATAGCTCTATTCCGTATGTCCAGATTGGCTTAGGTATAACTTTGTAGATTAGTAATTTATTATCTATTGAGAGATGGGATGTCCTTTTAAGTAGTCTGTACAGTTGTCCAAAGCGTCTGTTTAGTTCTCGTCTTTTTAGCCTCGTGTGTGGGTTCATTAATCATTAATAACAAATGACATAGGTGGTTTTACTATTATTTTACAATACAGCCCCTCATAAGTTGTTTATTCTATATTATCATTTTAACGGTGCTGATGTTTGATAAGGGACATTTACAATGCGTACATTTTAATAAATACAGATTGAGCATTTTTCAGCTAGTTCATAAAGTTTCATCTACTTAGGCATCTTCAAGGGCTATAACTGTAAAAAACCAAAAAAAATAGTATACATATTGTCTGTGAAGATGCTCGATACTTTGACCGTGCATGGTCGTCAATAATAAAATTATTCCGAATAAGCTCGAGTTGTCTTTCGTTGGCTAATAGCTATTATTAACAGTGTCTATATACCAGGACTAGATATTGACAGTATATATAAATATAATTATAAGCAAAGAAAATATACCCACAGTATCAGAACTGGAATCCGAGGCCTCTCTAAGACCGACTTTAAAACGAAAAGGATTTGTTATCAAAACTAATAAAACCACTTTTGCTTCGTACCCGCTAATGTGTTTCGGCTGAGAGTCATGGCTCTATAATAGCGTCAGTTAATGAATCTAGGATCATTGTTTAACACTATGACCCCACGACCCCTCCCGAATCGATGGCAACAGACTGTCGGGGAAAATTTAGGTTAAGAATGAGCTTGTAAGTTATTTTTTAAGTTTTCTTTTGTTGTGATCAAAAAGATAAGCCCCATCACCTTGTAGTCTTGTCAATGGAGCCAAGTACATTGTGTATCATTGTATTTCCATACCGTTTCAGACCTTGTATAGAGTGTACCGATGGTGCAGGACATATATAATGTAGTATGTAAATAGATTCGCCTAAGAATCTATAGTAAATAAAAGTTTTGTCATTTATTTTAAGGGGATTTGGGGGAGGGGTCCCTAGATTTCATCTAGTATCATACAAAGAATTAATAAAAATAAAAAGAGTAACAAATATTTTTTTTAAACTATAAAATGCACGGAGACTATAAGTGAACCTTCTTGCTTCTTCTGCTTCATATAAATCACACAATAGCTCTTCTGTAACCCGTCAACGGTTGACTTGGAATAAAGCGTTCAAAATGAGAAGTAAACATTGGACAGTTGGCGCCCCACCAGCAATGGCCTGTATCTGACTGCTTTGCGATGCAGCAATTAGACCGACCCGAGCCAAGGCTAGTGGGACCTAGAAGTCCTTTGACCACACCTTTGCTCAAGTAGCAGGTCCTGGGACCGGAGCAAATGGCTGTGCCGAACACCTGCTAAGACCCAATTAACCATCTTACTACTCAACTTGAGGCAGATCAAACAAACAAATCTATACAAACTCTCCACTAGAGTTCTACCTGTCTCTTTGTCCATTTCCACTCTCCCGTATTTTAAAGTTTTTAAACATTTTAAAAGGAAACAAAACAAATGTGTTAATCGTGTTAAATTCCAATCGTCATGACGCACAATCATACTTTCAACAAGGAAATAAGTATTTTTACTCATGTCATGATAAATTTAGGTTTTATAGACGTCATACAAAGAGGCTTGTTTAAAGTTTTTATAATTCCAAACTATTTTGATTTCTTGAAAAGTTTAAGAAGAATTTCAGATCCCAAAGATGAGAATATTTGAGTTTTTTACTACTCAATACAGTCATTTACAAAATAGCTAGTAATATTTATTTAGTTACTTTATTTAGTTGTAGATTTAACTATATTATTATATACTATTGAACTCACTGTCTTGTAACTGTTTTTATGACGTCATTTATTAATTGGTTTTGAATTGGCCTTTGAGTCGATCGGCTTATTTAAATTTTATTAGACGTTCAAGGTTACTAGTGACGTATTTCGCAGCTGTGTAATTGTCTAGGTGGTATGGTACAAGAATAATTACTATAAAACGAAATAATATATAAAAAAACTAACAACTATAATTGTATAACTACTTATATAAAAATATTTAAATCCCGTCTTTCTAACTTCTCATATCAGAAGAAAAAAGTTTAATTAATTTCATTTGATATTTTTTGGATTTCTTTCTATTTTTATCCTGGATACCTGATCTAAGTTCATTTTAATTGGTTACGTTAGACACTCATCTGTACATATCATTCTTAGGGAAAATTAATACAAACTATGACAAAATAATTTTTACACCAGGGCGGTATTTTGGATGTATGTTTATCTTGCGACGTAATTATTGGGAGCGAAAATTATCGGTCTTAAATCACGAAGAAACAAAAAGAAAAATTGAAAAATCGGTTCATTTGATGGATAGCTTTTATCCTGACTGATAATTTATCCCGATTTAGGGCACAGCTCTAGCACCACTGGCAAAAGCAATAATAAAGGTTCATACCTTTCCCTTAAATAGCCCAAACACACACACACAAAAAGAATTGTTATAAAAAAAATAAAACAAAAATATGAAAACGACGAGCAAAATTCACTGTTACACTAACGGATGAAAAAAGCGGTGCTATTTGTTCAAAAGAGCCTTCTAAATAGAGAGAAGCAAAGAACGCGGTGACACGACAATGGAACGAGATTATGCAAGAAACTGTCATAAAGTTGTTATCATAAAGAAAACAGAGCTTGGGTAAGGACGAATGGAATGACGCCAAAGGAATCACAAGTGATAACCCTTCTCAACCTTGACAGACCATGGGACACCATCGGGGGGAAGATGGGACTAACGACTCGAAGGAAAAATGCAATGGAAGTTCGATGAAAACACGCTGAACTTCGTATAAACCTGTCATTGTTAATCATAGAGCGTTAAACGAAGATAAATATAAAAAAACGTTGTACATACCAGAGGAGCATATAGCGAGGACTGTGAGCCAAGATGACGAACAGCAAGTAGGGAAATATGGCAGGGTACACTGTATGCATTGCGATAAGGAAGGATGTCGGCCCAGTAACACTGGGTGGGGGAGGAGGGCAGAGTAGGTGTTGGACATCTCATTTAAAAACCTTCCGCCAAAGGTTATGCTCATTTAATTCCCTATCAGCTAACGAAGAAAAAATAATGAACGATTACCACCCAGGTGAAGTGGACTGCTTAAACAATAACCTCAGAAGACCCCCCTAGCACCAAACAATAAAAAACACACGGGTAGACAGACAGAAACAAAAATATTCTACTACCAACTCAACAACATTAAGAAATGAAACGTATATATTTCACGTATTTATAGCAGGTCACGAGGCCACTGCCGTTTTGGCAGATGTTCGATGTTCGATACGCTTCATGTTCGATTTTTTTGCTGTCCCCCATAGCTCTATTCCGTACGTCCAGATTGGCTTAGGTATAACTTTGTAGATTAGTAGTTTATTATCTATTGAGAGATGGGATGTCCTTTTAAGTAGTCTGTACAGTTGTCCAAAGCGTCTGTTTAGTTCTCGTCTTTTTAGCCTCGTGTGTGGGTTCATTAATCATTAATAACAAATGACATAGGTGGTTTTACTATTATTTTACAATACAGCCCCTCATAAGTTGTTTATTCTATATTATCATTTTAACGGTGCTGATGTTTGATAAGGGACATTTACAATGCGTACATTTTAATAAATACAGATTGAGCATTTTTCAGCTAGTTCATAAAGTTTCATCTACTTAGGCATCTTCAAGGGCTATAACTGTAAAAAACCAAAAAAAATAGTATACATATTGTCTGTGAAGATGCTCGATACTTTGACCGTGCATGGTCGTCAATAATAAAATTATTCCGAATAAGCTCGAGTTGTCTTTCGTTGGCTAATAGCTATTATTAACAGTGTCTATATACCAGGACTAGATATTGACAGTATATATAAATATAATTATAAGCAAAGAAAATATAACCAAATTATCAGAACTGGAATCCGAGGCCCCTCCAAGAGCGACTTTAAAACGAAAAGGATCGAAAAATGATCTAATATGGTTGCAGGGAATATTTGTTTGACTATTAATATGGGTCGTATTTGTTATCAAAACTAATAAAACCATTTTTGCTCTGTACCCGCTAATGTGTTTCGGCTGAGAGTCATGGCTCTGAAATAGCGTCAGTTAATGAATCTAGCTTCAGAGGCGGGGCCAGGTCTGACCTGGCCGACTTCAAACCAATGCCTAGTACCCCTAGGCTCCACCATAGGTAGACTCTCACTACCTTCCCGAACCCACCCGCCTCCTTTGGGCATCCCACACCCCTTAGTGAAAGGCACTCATCAATCCAAAATAATTTTCCTTTTATTTTTCCCACATCCTATTTTTTATGAGTTTGAGAGCTATGAAAAAAAAATATATATATCATGAATCTAGTATTATACAAAATATTAATAAAAATACAAAGAGTAATAAATATTTTTTTTTATGTCTAAAATTGATGGAGACTATGAATGACACAATTCTGAATGGACTGAAATAGCTTCGTCTGTATTTGACCCTAAGGGCTCTTGACGTTGAACGGACAGACTCGATCTGTCTTTAGTGCCTTTTTTAATTATTGATGATGACAATTTCTAGGGGCCCAATAGTGGTATACTATTTTCAGAAGTATCAAGTTGGCAAGAAAGTGATTTCGGTTCCCACGAGTAGATAGCGTTACATTTGTCTCGTTATTCTTTTGTCAATGTTAGAATTTTTTTTTTTTTGAGATTTGGTAGTCGAAACCTTTAGGTTGCTATAGAAAGATATTCCGTGTAATTTTGTTTACAACTGTCAGTTATAGCATGGAGTGCAAAAAAAAGCATTTTCGAGACATATTACTTTTTTATTTCCATAGAGGCAAGAAGGCAGCTGAGGCTCACAAAGAGATATGTGAAGACTATGGTGTTGATTGTTTAACAGAACGCACGTGTCAGAATTGGTTTAAAAAATTTCTTTCTGGAGATTTTAAAGTGAGAGGTGACCAACGTTCTGGTCGACCTTCTGAAGTTAATGATGACAAAATGAAAGCCATAATTGAATCGAATCGTCATATAACTGTGCGAGAGATTTCAAAACAGTTAAATGTATCACAAACAACAATTGAAAATCATATAAGACGTCTTGGACTTGTTAAGAATCTCGATATTTGGGTTCCACCACGACAATGCGAGGCCTCGCACATCTTTAGCGACACGTAGGAAACTATTGGAGCTTGGTTGGGAAGTGATGTCGCATCCCCCATACAGCCCTGACCTTGTACCATCCGATTATCATTTATTTCGAAGCTTACAAAACTTCTTAAATGGTAAAAATTTCAGTAATAACGATGACCTCAAATCGTACTTGTTTAAGTTTTTTGCTGGTAAGGACCAGAAGTTCTTTGATCATGAAGTTAGCAGAAATATGGAAAAAGGTCATCGAACAGAATGGAAGATATTTAACTGATTAAAGTTCATTTTTTGCATGGAAAAAATGAAGTTTTATTTCAGACTAAAAAACCGAAATTATTTTCTTGCCAACCTATTATTTTTCAGGAAAAGGTGATCAAAGGTGGTCATAGCAGATGCGAGATTAAGTAATTTGAAATTGCAGGGATGATAGAGCATTCCAAAGGGCTGGTGTAGTCATAGAATGAAAGCAGACTCTTTGAAAAATGTCAGTTCATGCATATTGCATGTCATGCAGCCGACCGCACAGAACCCAACGCTTTGTGATCCATTCGTCGCTGTTACACACGCCGGCTATTTTTTCCCATTTTCAACCAAAAGAATTATAGAGCCCTCCATTTGCCATTCCACTCAGATTAAATATTAACAAGGACCTCTCTCTCTCTCTCTCTCTCTCTCTCTCTCTCTCTCTCTCTCTCTCTCTCTCTCTCTCTCTCTCTCTCTCTCTCTCTCTCTCTCTCTCTCTCTCTCTCTCTCTCTCTCTCTCTCCTCTCTCTCTCTCTCTCTCTCTCTCTCTCTCTCTCTCTCTCTCTCTCTCTCTCTCTCTCTCTCTCTCTCTCTCTCTCTCTCTCTCTCTCTCTCTCTCTCTCTCTCTCTCTCTCTCTCTCTCTCTCTCTCTCTCTCTCTCTCTCTCTCTCTCTCTCTCTCTCTCTCTCTCTCTCTCTCTCTCCCCGCTGGAGCCTTGCTCAAAGCAAAGAGTAATCTCGTTATAATTTTCCACATGGCCTTATAATGCCAACAGAATCATTCTTTTTCATCACATGAGATTTCATTTTTCGGATGAATATCATCATGTACTATTCAGTCATTATTACTAATGTCACATTTTAGAACTAAATTTATTGACTGACAACCAGGGAATATGCTGTGGATATGACAAAATGGCATGTCTGACATGAACACAGAAGACAAAGTTTGAAGATATGTCTTTGTTGTTCATTTAGAGGAACGTCTCCTCAATCGACAGCCTTATAATGCTTGCTTAATACATAATATTTATAATCTTGCAAAGAACAAGTGGAAGGGGCCTGAGCAGAACTGTATACCTGCCTCGTAACATGGAAGTCACTGATGGTTCCTGTTATTTTTAAGTAAGCAACCGCATCCTTCCAAGACGTCCCTACTTCCCAGAATCTAACCCTTTTCTTATATATATATATATTGAAACCTACCTCGTTTTTTACCATTTCTTTTTTTACTCTATTTGATCAATTTACCTTAACTAATTCGGCAGGTCCGTCATGAGATCTTTAATTCAAATTGTTTTATGTCTTTGACATAGGAATTTATCCCGATTGAATCGCCCGATCTCAAGGCTAATGTTGTAGTTATTAATAAATTGAGAAACTAGGAATTGTGAAATATATTCAAATAAAATGTTTATAACAAATAATTATAATTATACAGAGTGCTGACAAAAAGTATATAAAAAAAATATTCAATTCCTCTTTAATTAGAATATTTACTACTAATTACAAAAAACATGAAATTTGAGCTCAATTTCTTTTAATGGATCCATAATAAAAACAATATTAATATCACCCAATCGATGATCTTCCTTTTATCCAATCAACGTTACTTCTGCTGTTGGTTCTTCTCCTCTCTTCCTGTTGGTGACCGCCAATTCGGGAGCTTGCTCTCATTCGCTCTTCTAGACGGTTGGGCTAAGACTGCCCGTTTATCTCATCCCCACTCCTAAGAGCACAAGGGAAGATGCTTACCAGATGGGAGGGTTGCTGGTCATGATATTCTCAAATATCATGAATGTTACAATATGGCTCAGCTTTAGCCCCAGACCCCACTTGTGCCTAGACATTCCACCCAATTATAGTAAGAGAACTCTTAATATTTGTATATACCAGTGCTTTGATTGTACTAAATAATAAAGCTTTTCTTTCTTTTATTTTAAAAGACTCTCCTCTACAAAGATTATTTAACTGACGTTTAATCTTCTCAGGTTTGTGAGGTCTATACAGATCAACGTAACTATACAGGTTGAATAAGATGTACAGTTGATATTCCCTTCTTCGTAAATCCGTAAGTTAGTAATTGGGTTGAATAAAAGTTTGTAGATCAATAGTTTCTGGGACAAGGGAACTTTTGTACGTTGAATAGTTTGAGCCGGTAAGTTAAATAATCTTTGTAGAGGAGATTCTTTTAAAAGACAAGAAAGAAACGCTTTATTATGAAGTACAAGCAAAACACTGGTATATGCAAATATTAAGAGTTACGTTAATACATACTGGGTGGAATGTCTGAAGTGGGGTATGGGGCTAAAGCTGAGACATATATGTATAAGAAAAGGGTAAGATTCTTGGAAGTAGGGAGGTCTTGGAGGGATGTGGTTGCTAACTTAAAAATAACAGGAACCATCAGTGACTCCCATGAAGTCAGGAGGCAGGTATACAGTTCTGCTCAAGCCCCTTTTACTTGTTCTTAGCATTACAAAACTATCGACAAATTTTACACTTGGATTTAATTTATAGTCTAATTTTTACTGTGAGCCAGTGTAAATAAACCTTAGATTACAACAAATTTAGTTATATTTTCGTCGTTTGAATTATGATTTAATGCATTTCAACGAACCTTGGATCTTTTGCCTGACATGATCTTTCCAATCCTATATATATATTTGATAACTGGGATTATAAATTATAATTAATTCACTGCTAGAAAAATTAATATTAGTATATCTTCTTAGGGACCAGCTGTTTCCGAGAAAATATTCAAATGTGATGAAATCTATTAATAAATGACCTTTAATTATTTTTAACGAGCTAGTCAAATTTAAACTTTTCACCTTTCAATCGGTGTTAAATGCCACTAGGTCAAGCAGGGGGTGTTCAAAACAGAGGGTCTGACCAAAAGGTATTATTATTTACTGTGTAATCATATGCAAGAATAATTCTGCCTTATCACAAAATTCATTTTTCCCCATTAATCGCTTAATTAACGAATTCATTATTATTGATGTTTTTTGTATTTACGGAAGAAGTTATGAAATGCTATTGAGGTGAAAAAATCGTGTTTCCATGAAAAAAACTTTCTAGGAAACCTTAGAAAATATGTGGGGTATAACTAATTAGTCATTCATCGTTTGCGAGAATTTAAACGTAGTGGGAACTCCAAGACTGATAGGAGATGAGTTCTCAGTTTTCCCCACTGATATTTTTCTCAGAAAGAACTTGAGTTTTTTTCGATGATTATATTATGGCTCTAAAACAAAAACAGTTGTATACGTTTGGAAAATCTTAAAAAATTCTGTGAAATGATACTTGAGGCCATGTACCAGATCAAATCACGAGGCCTATGAACATAAAACTAAACTCTGTGCCTACGTAAAATGCATCCATGGTTTAAATCTACTGTAAGAACTTTTGTACTGTCAGTAGTTTACTGTTTTGTTTATAAAACAATTTTGACAGTAACAAAAAAAAAAAATTATGTATATTGTTGTGATATTGGATATTGTAAAATTTATTTATCAAGAACTTGAAACAAAAAGATTTAATCGAACCGTGTATCAAGAAGGCGATAAAAACAAAAGAGTAAGGTTATGAAAAACAAGATGGCTGTTGTGGTTGTTCAAGAGGAGAGCGAGAGCGTTAGCGTCAGTCGAGCTTTGGGATCAGCCCGTGGTACATATTAGCTTTAGATTGTGAGTAAGAAAAACTTAAAAATTTCTGTTGGTTAGTGGTTATTGACTCAAAGGAGAACGGAAGAGAAATTGCACGAAAAGACAAAGGATTAATTTTGATTGAAGATGATTGATGAAAAATAAAGAAGAAGAAGCAAAGTTTTAGACAAGTATTTATATAATTAATATAAGTTTTTTTTTGTTTGTAATATTAAATACACCTTTTTGCCAGAATTATTTATTTATTAGCAGAACCTTAAAACCTCAGATAATAAATAAAAAGATAAAATCAAAAATCAAAATCAAATAGAAATAAAAAAACTTTGTAATATTTATTAGTGATTTGAATGATACCGAGTAATAAATTCGTGACCTGTGAACAGTTATAGACAGACCGTGGTCGTAGCAAAAAAAAACAAAAAAAAACGGGTTTACACATTTTTGTAAATAAATAAAATATGTATCTAAAAAGCTAGCTATTGAAATCTCCTCGGACAATACTGAAAAAAAAAATTTTTTCGAAAATTTTTGGAATTACGTCTTGCGCTAGGGTCTTTGTAATTTGTACACGAAATAAAAATCGGACATTTAAATCATAAAAAAAGACACCGATTTTTTTCAACATTTAATTTTTGCTATCATTTACTACACTTTCAAAGTTTCAGATAGATTACCACTGCTCACTAATACATTCATTCATAAATGCATTGATGCCTAATCCTGTAGACAGTGGCCCGAACGCAGACGAGTAGCTGACCTAGGTTCGACTGGCCTTCACCCACAGACCTCAAGCCGGCCCATTCACCTCTGTCGTTTCGAGGACACCGCCTTCCCGATACAACGCGACTCGTGTCGGAGGCTTTACTATCAAACAGGTATCATTCGCCTCACTGTCAGTCCCTTATCGCACAGATACAAACATACTTGTTTTGTCATAATTATTTATTCGCAGCTGTGCTATGAATAAAATAATGATCCTACAATTCGTGAATAGTAGTGAATAGACAACGAATGACATGCTATAAAGGACATTCAGTGATACCTTACCATATGTTGATGGAAGTTTATTTAAATTAATAAATACCTACTCAGGTTCGTCATGACGTGTCAGGTAAGTTTTATGACGAATCGCGCTCCATATGTCTGTATGGGTTTTAGTTAGTAAATAACGCATGTGTTCAGTGTTAGTGCCAGGGGTAAGTCATGACAACAAATCGCAATTTTAATATTATCGCTTAAAGTTTGTCTTTTTAATCGAGCGTGTGGGTTTCACGTCAGTCGCTAATCGCTAGATTTTAACTCGCTAGAATTAAAAACTTTTAAAAACCAACTTAACAGCGTCCTTTATTGATGTTTAACAATTTAAATTGTGCTCGATCAATTTGAAATATCCTTTATGGAGAGTTGTCAAAATTTCATTTTCATAAAAAATACTTGCCCGTTTAGCATTCTCTCTCTCTCTCTCTCTCTCTCTCTCTCTCTCTCTCTCTCTCTCTCTCTCTCTCTCTCTCTCTCTCTCTCTCTCTCTCTCTCTCTCTCTCTCTCTCTCTCTCACTCTCTCTCTCTCTCTCTCTCTACATTTTCTATTCTCAGCTTAGAGTTGAGGTTATGCCTTATAACACTTGCCGTCCTCTGCATTAGTGAGAAGTACCCATAATTTTCATGAGTTGTCTTTTACAAAGGCCGTTATTAATTGAAAACGTGCAACATATGTTGAGGGTAAATGCAGACAGACAGAAATATGCATTCAGAAACAAAATGATAGTCGCTATCAGGACTTCACATTCAGCCCTTATCTCCTGCAAGCTGTCATCCGGCGGAAGTGAAGATTGGATTCTTAAAATTTAAAAAATCACTAACTGCGTGCGACTGCGTTTTAATTTCATCGTCCTGCTCTGAGGTTTGTTTATTTATTTCGGCGTAAAACCCTCAGATTATCACGGGGCCGAGGTTTGTCGGATCAAAATCATTTTGGGGAGTCCACCAGTTAAATAATCTTTCCAGAGGTGAGTATTTTAAAAGAAAAGCTTCATGAAGTACAAGGAAAACACTAGTATATACAGATATTATGAGCTATGTTACTACATACTACTGGGTCGGGTGTTTATGAACGAGTGTCTGGGAAACAACTGTGAACTAGTGGGGACTGGAACTAAAGCTGAGACATATGTGTATAAGAGAAGGTTAGTTCCGGGAATAGGGAGGGATGAGGTCGCTTACTTAAAAAATAACAAGAATCACCAGTGACTTCCATGAAGTCCCGAAGCAGGTATACACTAGAAGGGGCTTTTAGCCTTATATATAATATTAGGATTACAATATTCTTAGCATTATATAACTCATCGATGGATGAGTTCAAAGTAGTACAATGGCTCTTCGGAATCGGCTGGGGTCTGGAGGCACCCCAGTCCCACATGTCAGGCGGTGGTTATATATAATTTTCTGTCGGACACGAGGTCTGTTCGGAGGATGTGAATAAAAATCGTTTATTCGTCTTGCTTGAATAGTTCAGTACAATCGACAAATGTTTATATTTTCATATGAATGGAAACGTTTAAACCCAAACAGGTTCTGTGAGATGTGCCCCCCCAGGGAACTGCCCAGAACACCAACCGTCCCAACCATCCCGTAACAACAGCAGCACCAGCTATTTTAATGTTTATATGGCTGCAACTTGCTTTCTGTGGACGAGAAAGATTGAAAATTTGAAGGAAAAAAAAAATAATACTTATTATTATTATATGTGTGGTGTTATTGATTTGAAGCATTATATATAACGGAGTAGATTAGCTATGGAGGGAAATTGTAAGATGGTATTTATAGTCGCTTCGTCATTTTGTAATAATGTTGGCAATATTAATGGAATTTTCGGCTATTTGAAATGCATCATAGTGGCACTCCTTGATGGTTAAATTAACGTCCTATTCTAATGGTGTCATGGTTTGTTTGGACTTGAGCCTAATGGGTGGGCCCTCATCCCACAGTATCGTACAGCTATTTCTCCTTGGAGTGGGCATGCAAGTTCTGACGAATTAAGGACGGTCCTACTTCGTCCTAGGAGAGGCCTGAGTGCACTAAGGGGATCTGAAACAGTAGTGGTTCCATAATACAGTCCAGCAGAATGAACAGCGCAGATGCGGTGGAGTTTAGTTTGGAGTAACGAAGGCAGAAGCCGTTGATATTTCTGATTTAGAAACGTCTCTGTAAATTAGAACATGTCGTAGAGCAGGTATTAAATATTTCTCTCTCGTCTCTTTTTACATCAGGACCAAACAAAAGTTTTTGAATGATGTGAAAAAAGTTATACCTAAGCCAATCTGGACATATGGAATAGAGCTATGGGGGACAGCAAAAAAGCCGAACACTAAGCGTATCCAATCCTTTTAATCTAAAGTCCTGAAAACAATAGTAAATGCACCTTATCACGTCAGCAACAAAACCCTTCAAAAATCATCTTAATATACCCTACATTCTTGAACTCATCTCTTCCATGTTCATGAAATTCCATAGTAACCTATCTAACCACCCTAATCCCCTAGCACAGTCATTTCACTGCTTCACTCATCCCTAAAATCCTCCTCGGAGACTGAAACGGCAGTGGCCTCGTGACCTGCTATAAATACGTGACGGTGGAAGTCCTGGCAACGGCTAGTTTCTCCAATCATGTCCGGAGCGTATGTGGCTCTCGCGCTCTTTGTCAGCCTCCACTGGCTCGTATACAGAGACGCGGCTGACGGAGGAGCGTGGGGGACTTCCCAAGACTCCGCTTCCTCTTTCGCATGCGAGGGGGGGGGGCAACCATGTGGACTTGGGATGTATCCGGGCTGTTTGTAAATACTGTATGAATGAGAACATTTATCACAATCACTTATTGCCTAATAAGGCTGATAGTAATTTTAGCACATTAGAGAAGTTTTAATATAATATATTTATGATACCTGTTTGCTTTTTTTTTTTTTATGTTATTAACACATATAGTGATGATATACATTATTGATTTTATCTATAGCTTTTGACAGGGTCTGGCACGCAGGCTTGCTTTACAAGCTCAAAGGATATTTACCGCAAACCCTATTCCTAATCCTACAATCCTACCTTTCAAACCGTTTCTTCCAAGTCCGCTGTGGTTTAGAATATTCTAACTACTATCCCATTAAAGCAGGAGTTCCACAGGGCAGCGTCCTGGGTCCCACCCTCTATAATCTATACACCGCTGATGTCCCCTATATCACCAATACCTTCTTGGCAACATTCGCAGACGACACTGCAGTCCTGTCAACCCATCCAGACCCTAATATAGCATCCCAAAACCTTCAAAAACACCTCGACGAGATCGAGTATTGGTGCAACCAATGGCGAATCAAAGTCAATGAAGGAAAATGTTCCCACATAACCTTTACCCTCTGCCGCAAGTCCTGTCCACCAGTCTTTTTAAATTCAATTCCTCTCCCTGTGTCTGAGACAGTACGGTATTTAGGCTTCCATCTCGACAAAAGACTGACATGGAACCCACACACGAGGCTAAAAAGACAAGAACTAAACAGACGCTTTGGACAACTGTACAGACTACTTCGAAGGACATCCCACCTCTCAATAGAAAACAAACTACTTATTTACAAGGTTATACTTAAGCCAATCTGGACATACGGAATAGAGCTATGGGGGGAAGCAAAAAAGTCGAACATCAAGCGCATCCAATCCTTTCAATCAAAAGTCCTAAGAACAATAGTAAATGCCCCTTATTACGTCAGCAACAAAACCCTTCACAATGATCTAAATATACCCTATATTCTTGAACTCATCCCTTCCAAGTTCATAAAATTCCATAGTAACCTATCCAACCACCCTAATTCCCTAGCACAGTCATTACACTGCACCACTCACCCCTATAATCCTCTTCGGAGATTAAAACGGCAGTGGCCTCGTGACCTGCTATAACTAAGTGATAGTGGGAGTTCTGGCAATGGCCAGTTCCTCTAATCATGTCCTGAGCGTCTGTGGCTCTCGCGCTCTTGGTCAGCCTACGCTGGCTTATCCAGTGACGCGGCTGACGTAGGAGCGTGGGGGACTCCCCAAGACTCCGCTTCCTCCTTCGCATGCGAGGGAGGTGACCCTTGTGGACTTGGGGGGCCTCTGGCCTGTTTGTAAATATTGTATGAATGAGCGAGTGAATGATGAATTGTAAATATAGTATGAATGATGACATTTATCTCAATTACTCATTGCCTAATAAAAGGCAGATTGTAATTTTATCTTAATAAAATTGTTTGAAAACTGATTTTATCTGTTGTACTGAAAAAGAATTAATGATTCAATAAATTTTCTTTTCGAGTTATTCGTTCATCCTTTGCAATCATGGTATATTTTTCGAAAAATTGACGGCGCAGTCATTATTACTTAGCCGTTAGTTCAAACACTTCTTTAACTTTATCGAAAAAACAGAAACGGTTAAACATACATAAAAGGGCCGAAAATGATAGTGAGAGGTTTCACAAGTCAAAAAATTGCCTTTATTTTAAATTATTTCTTAAGAGTGAGCGTCATTCATAACTATGAAAAATCAGTAAAAAATCTAGAAATGAGCAGAGAATTATTTAATTTAAAGAACAAAAATTTATTGTAGTAGAACAGAATGAAATTCGCGGATAATTTGGTAGAGTCGGCAAGCAGTTGATGGATGTATCGAGGACGGCCTTCATTAATGCAATGGCACGTTATCGCATTATCGCCCGTTCCTTTTTCACCTTTCATTATGCCTCGTTCAGCTCATTCATGCAGGGGAATTAATACTGTTCCATCTTGCCTAGACCGACGGGAGAGGTTGTACTTTGAAGCGAGCACAGGAAGGGAAATTGGGTCTGGATGGACTCACTAAAAGTGGTTATAAAAACTTATGGTGCTGGGGGGGGGGGGGGTAGTTGCGATTTAGAACTACGATTTAGAAAATAAGTCTAGTTACACATTAGCTCTCACACACACTTAGCTATGTACGAATCTACGTATTTACATATATATATATATATATATATATAAATGGTCGTGTGTGTGTGTGTGTGTTCTAGCGTATACTGGAATGCCTGGAGCCAATCACACCAAAGAAGGTTCACATTTGACTTAACTATCTGGAAAATACAAAGGGAGAGGGCTTTGACTTGTACTCTTAATTATCTGTAAAAAAAAAAAATGACCTCCATTATACATTATATTTAGAATTCATTCCTTTTTCTGTCTAACAGAAGATTAGCAAAGTCAGGTAAGTCATTTTTGTTTGCTTACCATAACTGAATACTAAAATGTCCATTAGACTGTCCTTGTTAACTTATAGACGGGAATTGTTTTATGGGTTGGGTAGATAACTTAAACATAAATATATATATATAAAGAGAGAATGAAATTTGAGATGATAAAGATAACAAATTCTGTAAAACATAACTTTCTAAAGTATTAATATTTAAAAAGAGACATCATTAGAACTCTTTTAGAGAGACTGAAGCTCGAACTACGCAATATATAAAAATATCTGGTTAAGTTCAAATGTTTACAAAATTATGCTTGAGCCGACCTGGACATACGGAATAGAGCTATGGGACACAGCAAAAAAGTAGAACATCAAGCCTATCCTTTCAATCAAAAGTCCTGAGAACAATAGTCATTACGCCTTATTACGTCAGCAACAAAACCCTTTATAACGATCTTCAATCGGCAATGGTCAGTTTCTCCAATCATGTCCTGAGTGTCTGTGGCTCTCGCGCTCTTAGTCCGCCTCCACTTCCCAAGACTCCGTTTCCTCTTTCGCATTCCAGGGAGGTGACAACCATGTGGATTTGGGAGGTCTCTGGGCTGTTTGTAAATACTGTAAGAATGAGCAAGTGAATGAAGGATTGTAAATATAGTATGAATGAGGATATTGATTACAATTACTTATTTCCCAATTAGGCATACTGTAATTTTAGCTCAACTAAGATAATGACAAAAAAAAAGAAAAATATATGCAACATAATTATTTAACTAAAAAATATATGCGTCATTTATTTTACACAGAATATGGTGTAACACGGGGATTTAGGCGCTATATCAACTGTTTAAAAAAAATACGAAAGCATAACAGACTATAATATATAATACCTATTGTATTGTAATATAAATATTACATTCCAAGTATAGTTGTTTAATATCTACCCTAGGAACGAATCCTTGACAAGTCATCCAAGCAGCCATACAATAACGAACATAAAACAGAAAAGAAACTAACTAAGGAACCTTTTGTAGACGGTTACTGACGGTTAACAACCAAAATAACGAGGTTTGTAAACTGAATAACGACCCTTTAAATCCCACTAAAAATTACCAAACGAGAAACCTAATAACCCTCCATGATCGACAATTTATGAAGACAAAGTGCGGCATGAGAGAGAGAGAGAGAAAGAGAGAGAGAGAGAGAGGTGAGGGGAGGGGGGATTTCTCCCTAGAGATGAAATGACTTGAACACTTCACAGATCCGCTGAGCAAAGGAGAAATGCTGATTAAAAGTTGTAATGGACCAGCCTTCGACATTGGCCGCTCATGCGCAATGTCCTTTTCATTACCACTCATAATCTACAGTTAGGTTTAAGACCACAACCGTTACTCCAGCACGGTCTTAGATCGGGGTCTCTCCTCTCACCGGATGGTCATTTGCATTTTCATTCCGCGATCCCGTTCTGGGGTACGGCTATATGTTCTCTAGAGTCAGCATAATTGTGTTTTATGTCTTTTTTTGTACCCTTCTAAACATGCATAGTCAATCTCAATAAAAAGCATAAAAGCATTTCGCATGCTCTAAAAGTGATGAAGTTTTATGTACTTCACTTTTAGATCTGGCTGGCGTACGTACATGACCTCTATTTCACCCTGAGGGTTCACTTCAAGTATTGAAGTGGGAGAGGTTCTGGGTGATGTTTGAGTAGGGATGTTGCGGTATACAAGTTGTTTTCCTCATAAATAAGAGTAACTCGCAAACAGAAAAGTGTTACACAATTGAATCAATTTAACAACAACTTTATTATGATAAAATTACAATCTGCCTCATTGGGAAATAAGTAATTGTGATAAATGATCTCATTCATACCATATTTTCAATTTTCATTCATTCGCTCATTCATACAGTGTTTACACACAGCTCAGAGACCACCCAAATCCTCATGGTTGTCAACTCCCTCGAATGCGAAAAAGTCCGCTTCCTTCTTGGGAAGACCCCCACGCTCTTCCGTCAGCCGAAGAGGATGTCCAAGAGCGCGAGAGCCACAGACGCTCAGGATATGATTGGAGAAGCAGGCCATTGCCAGGACTCCCAGTGTTACGCATTTATAGCTGGTCACTGCTGCGGTTTTAGTCTCCGAGGAGGATTATAGAGATGAGTAGTGCATTGCTAGGGGGTAAGGGTGGTGGGATCTGGATAGGTTACTATGGAATTTCATAAAATTGGAAGGGAGTTCAAGAATGTAATGTATATTAAGATAGTTATGAAGGGTTTTGTTGCTGACGTAATAAGGCGCATTTACTATTGTTCTTAGGACTTTCGATTGAAAAGATTGGATACGCTTGATGTTCGACTTTTTTGCTGTCCCCTATAGCTCTATTCCGTATGTCCTGATTGGCTTAAGTATAACTTTGTAAATTAGTAATTTGTTTTCTATTGAGAGATGTGATGTCCTTTTAAGTAGTAGTAGATTTCCTAATGTTGCAAAGTACATTCGAAACAGTAACGGTCAAGAACCAGTCTACTGCAACAAAACCGGCAGGTTGGAAATATTAAAGACCTCCCCCCTCCCCTGGGGCTTTATAGACAGGGCTTCACCATTGCCCCCAACCCTCCCTCAAGAACATCCCTTACACCCTCCTAGCAAATCCAGCTTATCCGATACAGCTGAGCCTGAGGTTTTTAAAGTCGTATTTGCGGGATCCACTTCACTGTTGCCAATCATCCGGGCCTAAAAGATTTACACAACACTATGTTCGTCTTTACTACTTTACTCGTATCTCCGCCAAGCCTTGTGTCTAAATATTTAAACGGTAAAATACGAGAAAAAATGACAAATAGCCATTATATATATATATGTATACAGCGATATAAAAATGAATAAATAAATAATTAAGTAATATTTCATAGTATATAACATTTATGAGGCCACGATATTAGACAATGCATGAGGGTTCTAGACTATTCTAGCTTGTGGTTACAAACTGTTTGGCAATTGAGAGCTTCAGTTGGTGTTAGGTACATTGTCATGGTCTGCTGTTGTTGGTACTGAGCAAACATAGACAGCGTTAGTTATTTACAGAGTCAGTTATCAAATGAGCGTTAACAGCGAATGAGTCAAGGTAGTTGGGATACACAATACGTAAAATACACGCAATAATGGAATTATTAATCCGCCTGGTACCGAAGTAAGAAGACATCTAGCAAGCAATTTATTTAAATAATTAAATAATTCATTTCATACATTTAAGTTTTCTATTGCTATTGCTAGGCATCCAACTGAGATTTTGTCTACAAAATTACTAATTAAAATCATTTTGTCAATATTATTTTATTCGCAAGTATCAATTTAATTCAAATTAAATGTGTGCAAAAGTAAAATCAGTTCTTCACTTTTTTTTTTTTATTTTTGGACAACAAAAAATAGATCATCTCCACAAAAAATAGTCAAGTTATCTCAAAAAAATACAAACAGAAAAGGTTCCGAAACATAGGAGTCAATGATTTGATCTAAATGAAATCGACAGGCTATGAATAAAGACAAGCTATCGATTGCATTACTACACTGTGTCTTTCATCAGCCGTGAATACACAAATGAATGGAATAGTTTGGTAGGAAATCAAAAAATGATTTAATCAGCCAACCTGCCAAGATCCCCTGCCGTTTATCACATGGATCTGATTCTGGCCTGTCGAAATGTTGTACATTAATAAACCATACAACTCTCTTTAATTTTTTCTTGTAAATTTTAAACCATACAACTTTCTTTAATTTTTTCTTGTAAATTTTAAATCATACAACTTTCTTTAATTTTTTTCTTGTACATTTTAAATCATACAACTTTCTTTAATTTTTTTCTTGTACATTTTAAATCATACAACTTTCTTTAATTTTTTTCTTGTAAATTTTAAATCATACAACTTTCTTTAATTTTTCTTGTAAATTTTAAGTCATACAACTTTCTTTAAGTTTTTCTTGTAAATTTTAAATCATACAACTTTCTTTAAGTTTTTCTTGTAAATTTTAAATCATACAACTTTCTTTAATTTTTTCTTGTACATTTTAAATCATACAACTTTCTTTAATTATTTTCTTGTACATTTTAAATCATACAACTTTCTTTAATTTTTTCTTGTAAATTTTAAATCATACAACTTTCTTTAAGTTTTTCTTGTAAATTTTAAACCATACAACTTTCTTTAATTTTTTCTCGTACATTTTAAATCATACAACTTTCTTTAATTTTTTCTTGTACATTTTAAACATGATAGCTTACATTGCAAAGTATATATTTTACTATTTGAGAATTATAATGTACGTACTATTAAAAATGGGATCATTTAGAAAACTATCAGCCACCTATATTTTTTGGATATGTTTCTCTCGTGTACTCTTTATTCGTATTGAAAACTCCAGCGGATTTTAATTACTAAGGAGTTGCTTAAGGCTAGCCTTCGCAGATAACATGGTTTCACTATTGACTTATCATCACTGCAATTTATGAGCAAATAATAGCAAGCATAGAGAATATTTCTAGATTTTACTCTTAATTAAGAATACTTTGAATAAATAAATGATAAATATAAAATAATGATAAGTTGTAGTTCTTATTCAAATATTATTTTTGAGAATTTGCACTCTTTCTGCGGGTCAAATAAACGTATGTCATAAGTAAAAAGCAAGTATCAATAAAAAAAAAATTGAGTACTACATCATTACAATTAAGATATACCATAAGTATTTTTTTCCCCCAAAAAACGTTTGGAATAGGTACTTTAAATATAACACTCTCTAAAATTCTTAGTAAACAAAAAAATATGACTAAAACCTAAAACAAATATGAGAAACGTTTGATTTCATTGTCACAGCCTAACGGGAAAGCGACCACAAATTCCACTAGAGCTGGAATATTACCACAAACCACAACCTCGTGGTTGGTTGGCAATTAAATGTCTTTTAT
Source organism: Acanthosoma haemorrhoidale (assembly GCA_930367205.1). Classification (NCBI taxonomy): domain Eukaryota; kingdom Metazoa; phylum Arthropoda; class Insecta; order Hemiptera; family Acanthosomatidae; genus Acanthosoma; species Acanthosoma haemorrhoidale. The sequence goes on along the minus strand of OV884013.1, from coordinate 8,489,362 downwards.
TGCCTTGCCGCAGTGTGGCTAGGGTCGATCCACAAACGGATAGAAACATTTCCTCCGTCAATGCTCCGAGATTAAAGTAAAACAGTTGGCAGAAATAAATACCAGTGTATAATTGGTCAAAATCCGCCAGTGGTTCGAAGCGAGGGGAACCGTTAAGAGATTTCTTCAAAGAAGTCAAACATAGTTAATAGAAATTCTTTTTATATTGCATTTATATAAGCAATATTTGTAGTAAGATATTATAATTATATATTGTCTATTTTTCTGAGGGATGGATAAGTACGCTGTGAACTAAGCAACTCACTGTAGTTGAACAGTCACACTATCTTGTATTTATCTTACAATAAAGCGATCCGCTCACTTTAAAGAGTATTCAAACAGGCAGAATATTTCTTCAAGTGACGATTACTTTTTAGTCTCTAATTGCCAATGCTCAAGGCCAAGCTAAAACCACTGTACGTAACAATAATTTAATCATAATGACTGACAAGGATAAATTAATATCTTTGAAGAAAATTCACAATCACAAATTTTTTTTTTAGTAAACAAATTAGGGAGACTGGATCAGTTGGAGCCACTAAACACACTGGTCGTCCAAAAACAAGCCGTTCAAATGTCAATATCCAAGCAGTGCGTGAGAGTGTTGTTGAAAATCCATAACACAGTTCTTTGTGCCGAAATTGGATGATATTGATGTGGCCAATATTTGGTTTCAACAAGACGGCGCCACATGCCATACAGCCCATGAAAACAATTCAAATATTGCAGGAGACATTTCCAGGTCGTGTACTTCCTCGTTTCGGTGATCAGAATTGGCCCCCTAGATCGTGTGATTTAACACCTTCAGATTTATTTTTATGGGGTTATTTGAAGTCAAAGGTGTATGCCAACAAGCCCACATCCACCCTTGCATTAAAAGAGGAAATTCAACGCTGCATCAACGAAATTCAACCACATTTATGCCAAATGGTCATGGAAAATTTCGAGAAACGAGTGCGTATGTGCCAGCAAAGTCGTGTAGGCCATTTGCCCGATGAGTTATTCCACAAATAACCCTATCATATTTACTTTATATTTCAATAAAAAAATAACAACAAAAATACTAAAAACTGTGTGTTTCTACTTAAATCAAATCTTGCGTTAATTCTGGGACACCCTTTATTTTTATAATAAGTACTATTTATATAAGAATCTTTTAAATTTTAACTTGTTTTAATTTTGAGGTATTAAAGGGCTTTCATAGTATAATTGCTGGCTGTCGAAAAAGCTTTCAATGAAAGAGAAGCTATTGAAGAGAAAAGCACTTTAAAAAACCTAAATTAGACCATCTGGTCCAATCTAACACCTCATTAAATATTAAACAATATGTCTTCTTTCTATGAAAAATAATTATTAATTGCTTTATTCCTTGAATCGAACATAATAAAAATAAAATCCCTTATTGAATTGTAAAATCCAACTAAATACCTGATCCTTCTGAAGCCATTAGGGTGCACTACTATGTTAGTGAAGTTTTTTTATATAATTCATTATAACCCTCACGTGGAACATAGCGGTGCAAACTAAGCTATACACTGCGGTATAATAAGTCTTCGTTACAGCCTAAGGGATCATGGATAAATAAAATAATATATTTAACTATGAACAATGTTTGCTCTAGTTACATAAAGACTATATTGGATGAAGGGACTTCTCTGCTGGTTCAACAGCGTATGTACTTATAAATAAGGCAAAGGGCTGAAAAAGATAAATTAACATATAAGGGCTATTGAAATAACTTCATTTCAGGCACGAATGATAAATAATAATTAATTTCGAGTTAAGAAATGATTAAGCCCAGACACGTATTACATATTATTACCAAGGTAATGGAAGTAATTAATTTCATTACCTAATAAATATAATATTATTATAAGTATATTTTTTAAAAATTAATTAGAAGGAAAGGCCATAAAAAAATATTATTACATATTGTTTTCGACTCTGACATGAATTTTGAGACTCTGATCAAATTATATAAAAATCTCCTAGAATATCGATGTTTAAAAAGTATATATTTGCAATACGGGTCGTTCAGTCAAGCTTTAGTCTCTTCCAAATTCTATATAATAACACAATATAATGATTTAAACAACATAAGTATTTTACAATATGAACCTAATAACTCAAAACGAAAACCTTAAGATTACTCAAAATTTAAACAATAAAGTTAATCGCAGAACAGATCGTGGAAATCTTAATTCTTTTTATGCAGAAAACAAATTATAAAATTTTATGTTTGATAAATAGGAATTTATTTATCAATTGTATACTTGTAGAAATGACAGGTTTATTTATTTAAACTAAATATAGTTTATTAGTCTTTACCAAGCTGGTCTGTTTGTATGCTCAACAGTTTTATTCTTGTTTACAAATTATTTAAGTAAGTATGTATAAATCAAATTTTATGTTTTAATTACATTCAAATAATGTATCGGCTTATAATTTTAACATTAATGGTACCAATGCAATTAGCTACACACATAAAAGTTCTTTTTATCTGATGTATTGTATCTCATAACATTCCGAATTATAGTATTTAGTTGATAAAATTACATTTTGTATAATATTTTAAATATACAAAATTATTATACATATTGTTTTATTTAATCTAATTTTATATATATCTTGTTTTTATAATTACAGCCATTGATGATGGTCATAATTTAGATGATACTATCACAGTGCAAATATAAAAATATTCTTGTATTATCATAACAAATAATTAATTATTGACTCGTTTTTTTCATAAATATTGTTTCTTATACCACATGGATGTACATGTAAAATTTCATGTCTTCATCTTGTACAGGAGACATGCAAAGAGCATGACAGCTACACAGACAATATGTAGCTTCTGGTCAAAAACTACCAAAAAAGAGTACATTTTTTACCACTGCAGCCGATGTGACGTTTGGCCAAGAAAGGAAGAGGTCACGTCAAGGTTAGTTCCGACGTAAGCAACCATTTGTCTTTTATTTTTTTACTAATTTCCTTATTTACATCGAAGACTGGCCGGCCAGTAATAATTGTCTGACAATTATTCACAATTACCATTTACTAAGGTAAGATTGTTTTCTCATACCAGCTAGTGGTTCCGTGCACTAATGAAACCACTTGCATAATCCACAATGCACACGCCTGTTCCATCAACATAGTTCACACATGTTCCATAATGCGTTTCCTTTAGTTTTATACCAACATCCCATTTAGTTATTGATGGATTTATATTTAGGCAGCCAAGAAGCAAAAAAATTTAAGTTGAAAATAACATATTAAATGCACACCAACCGATTTTTGTCTATAATTCGCCATTATACTGCTTGAGGGCAAGACCCACAGACGCTCAGGACATGGTTGGAGAAACTGGTGATTGCCAGTACTTCCACTGTCACTTATTTATAGCAGGTCACGAGTCCTCTGCCGTTTTAGTCTCCGAGGAGGATTATAGGGATGAGTGGTGCAGTGCAATGACTGTGCTAGGGAATTAGGGTGGTTGGATAGGTTTCTGTTTTTTTTAAATTTATAAATGTTTTCAGATGCAGAAATATTCGCATGGTTTCAAGAACGTTCTTAAAAACAATAAATGTTTACTCAATTGACAAAAATATTATGAATTCCCTTTTGCTAAGCAGACAGACAGAAGAGGATCCGGTGAGAGGTTAATTGCGCAGGAGTAATTATGGGCCCTTGGATCAGCTGCCCCATTTAGCCGACAGACAGACCGGTGGGGGGGGGGGGGAGGTGCTGATAATGACTGGCTAATACAGGTGCCTGTTATCACCTCCAGAGAGAGAGGACTTAATTGAAGCCTTCATCAGCTACGGTGTCTTCATCACGTCAAGCAGCTTAGGAACTCCCAGCGCTGATCTTGTCGGGTGTTTCCATCTTCTGTGGACTCTTTCTCGAGCAAGACAGCCAGGAGATTCAGTGCATATTACAGCACATACGGTTGCGAAGTTATTATGTGAATACTGAAGCCACAAAAGCACTTGTGCAGACCCCCCCCCCCCTCCAGAAACTGCCAACTTATTTCTTTTATTAAGTTTGGTTAGTATTAGAAAATAAATTTCACAATCTTAGGTGGGGAAGGTTCTATTTAGCAATTGAAAAATATAATTGAAAGTAAATTATTGAAGGACATAAATAAATAAGGAATCACTAATAGCCAAGATCGTTTACATTCGTTGGATGTTTTCTCTTGTCTGCAATATGTTGATGTAGTACTTCATTTGCTGTCACTTTCTTGAATTTATAAATATTATCTCTTCGATATTGTAACTAACATTACAATTTACTATGTATAAGGGCCTTCGTTGCCTCTCCACTGACGAACCTTCTAGCGTTGTCTATTTCCATGGCCGTCATTTTGTCAACTTCTTAATATATTTAGCCCTTTGAAGTTTTTGTCTTTTTTTATACGCGCTGGGTTCGAATCTAGAGGCTTTCTAGTTGGCGCGGCTTCCTAAGGGGGACTTCCTAAGACTTCCTCTTTCGCATGCGAGGGAGGTGACAACCATGTGGACAACATTTATTACTAATCTACAAAGCTTTACTTAAGCCAATCTGAACATACGGAATAGAGCTATAGGGTACAGCAAAAAAGTCGAACATCAAGCGTATCCAATCCTTTCAATCGAACGTCTTGAGAACAATAGTAAATGCCCCTTATTACGTCAGCAACAAAACCCTTGATAACGATCTTAATATACCCTACATTCTAGAACTCATCCCTTCCAAGTTCATGAAAGTCCATAGTAACCTATCCAACCACCCTAATCCCCTAGCACAGTCATCCCTATAATCCTCCTCGGAGGCTAAAACGGCAGTTACCAGCTATAAATGCGTGGCAGTGGGAGTCCTGGCAATAGTCAGTTTCTCCAATTATGTCCTGAGCGTACGTGGCTCTCGCGCTCTTGGTCAGCCTCCACTGGCTCGTATCCAGTGACGTAGCTGACGGAGGAGCATGAGGGACTTCCCAAGACTTCCTCTTTCGCATGCGAGGGAGGCGACAACCATGTGGATTTGGGAGGTCTCAGGGGTGTTTGAAAATACTGTATGAATGAGATCATTTATCACAATTATTTATTGCCCAAAGAGGCTGATTGTAATTTTATCATAATAAAGTTGTTTTGAAATCAAATTTATATTAGTCGGTCAAGATTCCTCCTAAGTGACCAGCTTCTCAACGACGCCTCTCGAGTCTCAGGAGGAAGAAACTATATTTAATGCCGATAAAGAAGATATGCACTGCAATTATAATGCACTTGCATTAAATGTTCGTTTGACCTAGCCTTTGGCAGATCGGTAGATGACATTCCACTGTATCTTGACTAGTTCCATTGTATTCACAATTATTATTATTCTGATCATTTTTTCTCCCTCGAAAATTTCAGTTTTGTAGCCAACAACTGATTTTCCGTTTCTTTGAAAGAGAACTGTATCGCAAAACTGTTTTAGCAAAAAGTCGAAATCGTAACAAAGCTAGGTATTAACGTCGGCCCGGGTGCAAATCCAGGTAGTAATTATTTAGTGTCTGCGCTATCCAATAAATCGCAGCTATTCAATCAACGTAGCTTCAGAGCGAAAACAAAAACTGAATTCGATATTCCCAATATGCGGACCTAAAAAAAAGCTATAAACTTCGGCAGAAAGCTATTTCATCAAAAAAAAAAGAGAGTGGTTTATCTCTTTTAGAGATACTGTACGTGAAAAAATAACCTATAAATACTTGTGTGCCCATCTTTGTTCAATTATCTTTCGTGTTTCATCCTGACTCATATATTATCCGCAATGTAGAGAGAACTATACAGCTATATCTGGTTACTTCCATGCTATTTGTAGTTGTATGAGTTAATTATTAAGTGTAAAACATTCAATACAATTACCTAATAGACATCCAATTGTCGTTGTAATTATTTACGTACTTATAGCAGGTCACGAGGCCACTGCCGTTTCAGTCTCCGAGGAGGATTATAGGGATGAGTGACGCAGTGCAATGACTGTGCTACAGGATTAGGGTGGTTGGATATAGGTTACTATGGAATTTCATGAACTTGGAATAAACATAAAATTCATCATAGCATAAGTAAGGAAAATGCCTAAATTTTTGAATAGAATGAATATGTTGTGAAATATCTTTGGGCTGAAAGAGCTGCGCGTAAACTAAATTTAGCCCTTTCACAGTACCAAAGGGGCGTCGATTCGATTCCCGACACCTTTGAGTAAGGGCACATTACAATGACTTATATCTGCCCTTTTCCTTGCACAAAGGAATCTTGTCAACAATGGATAATTATGCCACTAAGTGTATAGTATATATTATTTAAATTGTGAATTACAAACATTATAATTGTTAATTATTTCTTCTTGGGGGGAGCAATGTAGTATAATTGGAAGCTCTTCAATAATAAATCGGATATTTTTATTTCGTATGTTATTACATATTAAAAGCTATATGAATTATTTTTAAATCATGTGACAGTGGGAGTCCTGGCAATGGTCAGTTTCTCCAATCATGTCCTGAACGTCTGTGGCTCTCGGGCTCTTCGTCAGCCTCTACTGGCTCGTATCCGGTGACGTGGCTGACGGAGGAGCGTTGGGGACTTCCCAAGACTACGCTTCCTCTTACGCATGCGAGGGAGGTATCACCCATGCGGACTTGGGCGGTTTTTGGGCTGGTTTTAAATACTGTATGAATGCACGAGTGAAAATTGTAAATATGGTATGAATGAGATCATTTATCACAATTGCTCATTGCCCAATGAGACAGATTGTAATTTTATCATAATAAAGATGCAACAACTATCTATCTTCTTTAATGGTAATCTGAGTTAGATATTATCTATTAATGATTTTAGTTTCTGCTTAGTTAGAACTATTTCGTTAAAAAAATATTTTTTTCCAAAATATTTTCATGTATACTTATTGTCTATTCATTACTATTTTTCAGGACACTAAGTATGTTAGAAATATTTGAGACATTCGATTTGAGATATTGTCAACATTACCACAGTCAGAGTTACCTGTGACCTAAACATTACTTCGAGTGAAGAAAATTAACCATGTCTGATCAAATATTTGGTAGTTCTGCCAACCGCTAATATGTAAGTATATGTATTTTTTTTCTTATGTTAATGTGAATGTATTTGGGGAGCGATGAGGGAACGTATTCGTTGAGTGCTGGCTCACGTGTCAGATTCCCCGCTCCAATCTTAGCAAACCTTCGCGGCATTGCTATGCGCCTTTCAATTGTGTCGGTGACGACCGGTCTGCCTTGAATGTATTTCAGACAGGGTCTCTGTCTCATGCCATGATGCAAAACGGATCCCAAATTGAACAAGACTGCCATCAGAGAAAAATATCATTTATGTATTTTTGTAACTAAAAAAAGAGATGATTTTGAGCTGTAAACTATTCAAAAATTAAACTCCAAAATATTTGATCAAAATTACTTCCATTTTAATTGGAAAGCCATCTTGAGCTCTGAGAATCGCTTTAAACATTACTGAATATATACATTTTGTTTTAAAACAACAACTTTATTATGATAAAAAGTAATTGTGATAAATGATCTCATTCATGCCATATTTACAATTTTCATTCTCGTGCTCATTCATACAGTATTTACAAACAGCCCAGAGACCTCCCAAATCCACATGGTTGTCACCTCCCTCGCATGCGAAAGAGGAAGAGGAGTATTGGGAAGTTCCTCCACGCTTCTTTGCCAGTGGAGCCAGTGGACGCTGATGAAGAGCGCGAGAGCCACATACGCTCAGGACATGATTGGAGAACTGGCCACTGCCATTTTAGTCTCCGAGGAGGATTATAGGGATGAGTGGTGCAGTGCAATGAATGTGCTAGCGGATTAGGGTGGATGGATAGGTTATTATGGAGTTTCATGAAATACAACTAATCCCTTCAGTTGTAGAATGTAGGGTATATTAAGACCGTTATGAAGGGTTTTGTTGCTGACGTAATAAGGGGCATGAATATATACATTAGATAAATATAAACATATGTACCTAAAATATTCAAAATTCATTTGTCGGCTCCTCAAAGTATTCTTTTTAGAAAATATTTGAATTTATTATCAGGTTTCCGTCTTTAGCGTTATCTTGATTATGGGAGGAAGTACTTAGTGTCAGAGGTATGGCTTAAAAGTGAAGCATCTCCCAATCAATATTACTAAAAATAAAGTAACAAATAGTTTAGCCCAGCTGAGGAACAAGTATTATAATATTTTCATAGCTGCTTCAGAGTTGGGGTTGATGCAATAATACGGTATGCACTAAAGAATAAGATAGGTTAAACAAGCAATTATCGAAGATTATATGTATCATTGTACAATAGTATCATTATTACTGTTTCTTTGTATGTACATTGTAAAAAATATCAGTTCTTTTAACTTTTTCTAGTCCTCAACATGGCTGAATTTGAGGAAACATCAAAATTTTGATGAAAGGTGAGCACCCACGGCTGTCATTGGATACCTTCCAAAATTCTTTATTTTGAAGTATCGTTCTTTCTGTTTGGGAGTATCTAACACGACTGTAAAAGAGGACAGGCAATTGCAGAGAAGCTAATCCAAAAAAAATCAATAATTATATATCATCAACCACCCTAATAGCAGTCATTGCACTGCACCACTCATCCCTATAATCCTTCTCGGAGACTAAAACGGCAGTGGCCTCGTGACCTTCTATAAATGCGTGACAATCCTGGCAATGGCCAGTTTCTCCAAACATGTCCTGAGCGTCTGTGTCTCTCGGGCTCTTCGTCAGCCTCTACTGGCTCGTATCCGGTGGCGCGGCTAACTGAGGAGCGTGGGGAACTTCCCAAGACTCGGCTTCCTCTTTCGCATAGCAAGGGAGGTGACAATCATGTGGATTTGGGAGGCCTCTAGGCTGTTTGTATATGGTATGAATGAGAATATTTATCTCAATTACTTATTGCATAATAAGGCAGATTGTATTTTTAGCACAATAAAGATTTATAGATCTGAAAAAAAAAAATTTGTATATCAGTTTTTGTTTTTACATATCCAATAACTTTCAATTGCCAATTTTGGTGCATTAGCGGAGAGGAACCATCTAGCGAATAACATGGACTCAAAGAGGAAAATGAGTCAGGCTGAAGCTGCCATGCAGGAAGACACCGGTCTCTGACTCACCCTTACAGGATATTCCTGGATATGCCCTGAGGCCCTTCCGATTTTCTCGTCTACGATCAAAGAGAGGAAGGGAGGTCCACGAGAAAATAGAAATATTCAATGAAAATAAAATGAAAGAGGGCGTCTTATTTACCTCCAATATTTTCTCCACGACTCTCTTTTTCACGAGATCATTTTTTATCCGTGAGAAAACTGGTTGTCGAGGAACTGCGGTACTGTGGACTCGGTATACTGCAACGTTGTCACTTCCGTTTCACTTAATTAGCTACTCAGTTTCCCTAACTAGGTCGATGGCTATGAAGATTCACGCTATTTTGAATATTGAATGAAACATAATTATTAATATCAAGATATGAAAACTATTCAAAGATTATTAAACTTTGGGGAACCCGATATTCTTTATTCCTCATAGATACGAAAAATACTTGCCACCAAATTTAGTCAAAAAACACAGTGAAGTGCACCGGTGGCCAGACTCCACCTCGACATCTTTACAATTATAATCAGTGAAATACGAAAACAAGTGCGCTCTCAATTTGAAATTGACGGTGACCACATAAAGGTAAAGTGGCCTGGTGGTGAAATCTAGCGAATCTTTCTTTTTTTGTTTAAAAAGCAAGAAAAAATAATATAGAAACATATTTGTTTAAACAAAAGATACCTAGGATTTCTTCATTTATTTATGTTCTGTGATTGTTAATAACCACTCATGATATATGTTCAACGGTTCTTCTTAATTACGATAAAATTACAATCTGCAATAATTAATTGTGATACATTTTCTCATTCATACAGTATTTACAAACAGCCCAGAGTCCTCCAAATCCACATGGTTGTTCTCTCCATCGCATGCGAAAGAGGAAGTGTAGTCTTGGATGTCCCCCACGGTCCTATGTCATCCGCGTAGCCAGTGGAGGCTGATGAAGAGCGTGAGAGCCACATACGCTCAGGACATGATTGCAGAAACTGGCCATTGCTAGAACTCCCACTGTCACGTATCTATACTGGGTCACGAGGCCACTGCCGTTTTAGTCTCCGAGGAGGATTATAGGGATGAGTGGTGCAGTGCAAAGACTGTGCTAGAGGATTAGGGTGGTTGGATAGGTTATAGCCCATAGCTCTATCCCGTATGTGACCACTCTTGATATGGTTTGATGTAGAAAGGGCATCAAACTGGTGGAGGTATGCACCTGTAATGAGATATATTTAAGAAAAATAGAAACTTTGATGTTTTCACCTTTGTGACTGGAAGAATGATGACAGTCATCAGTGATTAATTGGGTGGATCCCAGGGCTGTGTCTATATTGTAAATGTCAAACGATTTTTTTTTTTTTAAACAAAGATGTTGTCTGTTGTTGAAGATTTTCCCCGTGATGTTAACAGGACTCCCCCCGTGTTGCGTCCAGAATCCTGTTTATCTGGCCTGACATAAACCGAAGCTGCTTCCATAATGACTTTTAAACGAGAAGGTCGGGCAAAGTCCCCTTTCAGGTTAAGTCCTCCTACCATTAGACTTGATACAGGAGGCCGTGGCCGATAAGCCCGGATGCTGCTATCCATTACCTGCCGAGGACCTCAGCTGCCTCCATTAATAATGATTAAAGACCTCAGAATCTCTTTTTATTCTCTAGCCATTCTTCCGTTGCGGCGATGGTCGAGGATGTGCGGGAGGGCTAATGATCCCGGGTGAAAAGTTTCGCGGCACTCCTGCCACCCAGACAATGAGCCTAATGAACCTGATCAAGGAGGCGGTGCGGAAGCCGGTCTGATTGCACATGAGTCCATGTCTGCCAAGCATGGTAGTCTCATCTTACCCCTGTCTCTTCCTTCATCAGTTATCTCTGTCTGAAGGGTAATGCTCTACTTTCGAACAGGGCGGTCAATCGTTCGTTTCTCTCTATATCATTGTAGCAGGCCTAATGTTTAGTCAAGTGTGCACTATCATAAATTAACTTTTTTCATTATTTTATTAATAGTTATATTTTAATAGATTTTTTAAGTTTTTTAACATACACATCATTGATTAGCACTGTACATGGGCTCTGTAAATGGCCACAGCTGTTTTAGGATTCCTAATCAGCCCCGTAATGTGATAAGAATAAATTATTATTTATATCGTAGTAATTAAATATTTAATGACATTCATTATTTTTATTTTTAACACCATTTGCGAACACGATGTCGACGAAATTTTAGTGAATTTGTGTAATTTTAGTTAATTATAAAAATTAGCATTAATTATTTTTAAAAAAACAACCAAGGAGGTGTATGATGAAAAATAATATTTTATTGCTTTTTCTCAACTGACATATCGATATAAAATTAATTTACTTATATATATCGACTTAAATATTTAGGAATTGATACTTAAAAAAAATCACTTGTAAAATTCATTTAAATGTTAACTGCCAATAAATATTCAATTCTTACGTTAAGGTTTTAAGTGTCATAATCTGTACCATTTACAGATATTTTTCATCTAAATTAAAATTAATTTAGTTTCTTATTGTGTTAACAAGGTTTTAGATATAAAAAGAAATATTATTTGGATTAACTAGTTTGAATTTAATTCAATGTTGAAGTAAATATGAGAAGATAATAATTTTTTTTATTTGTTTTGCCACTAGCAAAAATGGCCGAAATTGTTGCAGGTTACGCAATATACAATTCTTGAATTTGAAATCATCGCCTTGAAATATTTCCAGCGGTATGCAATTTAAATCGGCCGAACATAAAGGCGCCTTAAAGGAAGAAATGGGGGTTGACTGTTGTGCGGAATTACCAACCTCAGTGCTTGAAGGCGCTCCTGGAGCGTTCCAGCAGGGAATATTCCAGGACTCCAGGTGCCTGGATGGAATATTACAGGATCGCAGCGACCATCTGGACGAACCTTATAAGAATATTTCCAGAGCAGACCTTGGTATTGTCTTCTCCCCTTTTTTCACTTATTCTTCTTTTTTCTTTTTCCTTCTTCTTTCTTCGTCGCCGGATCTTCTTTTGGCCTCTTGTATTTTTTGCACCGACAGGCAATGGGATTCTTTAGTAATGAGGGCCGTAGGATATACGATATCCACCGCTGTTGGCGTACCTTTGACAGTGTGAGGGTGCTCAGACCTCCTTGCGGTGCCAACAAAGGCCACCCAGCAATAATTTACCCACTCTCCGAGAAATGCAAATGGGATGGAAGCTCTTAGTCGAGTGTGATCGTACCGCAGTTTACAGATCGCCTTTGAACGTCACTGATGCTCAGTCGATTAGAGTTCAATATGAGCTATTGTTCTATCAATGAGTAGATGCATGTTTAATAGCATAACTAATGTTTAACAATGTTTAATAACATAACTCATGTTTAACAATGTTTAATAACATAACTCATGTTTAACAATGTTTAATAACATAACTCATGTTTAACAAGGTTTAATAGCATAACTCATGTTTAACAAGGTTTAATAGCATAACTCATGTTTAACAAGGTTTAATAACATAACTCATGTTTAACAAGGTTTAATAGCATAGCTCATGTTTAACCGTGTTTAATAACATAACTCATGTTTAACAAGGTTTAATAACATAACTCATGTTTAACAATTGTTAATAACATAACTCATGTTTAACAATGGTTAATAGCCTAGCTCATGTTTGACAAGGTTTAATAACATAACTCATGTTTAACAATGGTTAATAACATAACTCATGATTAACAATGTTTAATAACTCAACAGACTAATGTCTGTTGGCATATAGGCTTGGATTGATGGAACAAATCTGTTAAGTACTCGTCAAGTTTGTCTGTGGGCATCGTTTCTTCATACGATCTATGCCCAGTATGAAGTGAACTGAGCAGTAGTAGTCGAAAGGTTGTCCAGAAATAAACTTTACGAAAACTTAAATTTCATAAAGATTTCAATACATTAATTAAATTCAAATCTACTATTCTGCAAAGACAACAGCTCTAAAACAATATTTAAAACTGGTTTGTTGCAATTGCTGCACTGTCAATTTGAACTGAAAAATTATTCAGGTTTTCATTTTCTTTTTCTTCATATCCCCTTGCTATTATAAATTATGGAAATCAATATAGATCTATATAAATGAATCTATTTACAGTAGGTCATTATATGTCCTATTTAGCTTGGCTACATTTTATACAATTTTACATATCCTTAAAAGTGATGTGGCTCACCTAATGAATCATAGACTTAGATCTAACAACAATAACTTGATCTGATTTTCCCCGACATGTTGCCATCGATGCGGGAGGGGTTAAACACTGGGTTTGTCAGGTGCTGCAACGAGTCATAAAACTTGACGCTTCTCCGGCGGATGAACTCACCTACCTACTGATGACACACCAATCAACCGGAGCAGGTTGGCGTTCTTTAACCTCTCGAGAGAGCTATGTCTGAACACTTTTCTCATGATCCCATTCTGAAATTGCTGGAGACTTTTCGCTGTATTGTCAGTCAAGTATATAATGGGTCTATTGAACACATTTATATATCATCAGTTTGAGACGAAGCGACAAATTGAGTGAAGTTACTAACTGACAAAGTCGGTGTACTTGGGAATGTTTGACGTGTTTGCACACATAATTCGGAGTGATTTTTGTTCAGGGAATTAATTACTTTTTGTTCACCCCGAGCATCATTTCTTATTCCCTTTTTGTGATTAATTTCCATTTAGAGCTGGCTTTCTAATTGGCCGAGGGCTCATCCCTTTATGCCATTGTCCCTTGGAGCAATTAGGGCCGACAGCTGGAGGGAGTCAGAGACCAGAGATAGTGCACCCTTTGAAGTTTTCCGCCTCCAGCACTTCTCAGCTCCTCGCCATTCACATTCATTATGGACAACAAGCTACGCAATTCTACTCAAACATGGCTTCTACAGGGCCTAGTCACATATTTTTTTTATACAATTTAAAGCTAGTCAAAGAAAAAATATTAATTAAATCCGTCGAGCGATGTCTTAATGAGGAACAGTGCTGAGATCATAATTTTCTTTAATGTAAGGGCTGATAAGAGAACTTAAATGTAAGGGCTGATAAGAGAACTTTAAAGAAATTCGGTGCATCTAACATTCTCGGTTTCCTTCACAAGTGATCCTAACGCGTGTCCTTCTGTGAACTCTATGACATGTCCACACCTGACATAATACTTGGGAAAATGGTCAAGGACGAAACAAAGAGTTTTTTCTAAATACCTTTAAAGACTCTGTATTGTCGGAAAATATCTGTTTGGCGTCAATAAAATATGTCCCAGTGGATACCGTCTATCGGAGTCTTTGGTTAAACTTTTCGAAAATGTATTTTCTAAATTCATTGCGGGTATACATTATTATCGATACACCATAATAATTTCAGTGTCCCGGTTCTTTAGGTTGTTAGACTCATCAAAAACTATTCCAAGAGATCGGCTATAATATAAGAAATAATTTGTGAGTAGGCATTATTCTTATTTTTTTTTTTCAAAACATGCTTATTTATCAACATTTTTACAATTTACAAATTTACGATTTACAAATTTCTCCTCTTGCTGCATACGCAGATGCATTCGAAGGAGGGTAGCATTGCAATAACAATATTTTTGAAGTTAAAAGGTCAAAATACAATATACAGGACTAGGTGTTAGGGCTCACCATCGGTTTACAATGTGGATGCATTATTATTGATAAGTCCTAGTAATTATATAGGATAGGAAATATGTGAGACAGAGATCTGTTAATCTTAAAGACCACCAGAACCAAGAAAGTCGAGGAATACTTTTTAATTTTGCTTAAAAACCAGAATTTGTTGTCTTCTAAAGTCTCTTCAAACATGCAAACTGAAAATATTTTTTTCTCAACTTCAGAACCGATGAATTACTTTCGTGTATCTTTTAGTAATTGATTGATACATTTATCAACGTTTAAGGCGTGTTATATCTCGTATGTATAAAATGTGTTATAAAGTTATGTCCCTGTCATAAAGCATACGGAGGTTGCTGACCTCCTAACATAGCCTGTCATATCCTCCTAACATGAAACACTACTAACCCTGTCTTGACAGTTGTGGCTCTTGCCAGTCATCTCCCCTCAAACCTCTGGCGTTCAGTCTCAGTCCCTTTCGGTATCTCTCCCCGATTCCTGTTTCCTTCTTAGCCAGGGAGGGAGCTGACCATCTGACCGGCGAATATATTGAAAATATACGAATATGATCTTTTATCATAATTGTTCAATTATAGCGAAGTTACGTACATCCTTTTTTGTCAATAAAGATAATAATTATAGTCGAGGTACTAGGGGAAAAACTGACTGATAAATGACTATGTAACCTTTTAAACAGGGGAAAGGAAAACCAGTTATTAAATAGTTGTGGGGCTGCCCTACGTTTATAGATATTCATCAGTGTGGCTTCGCGTATTAAATACTAAAATAAAGGGTGTCCCAGAATAAAGCAAGATTTGAATTTGCCTCCATTTGTGCAGTAAAGTGCTGAAAACCCGAAAAAAACAAAACAATTTGACAACTGACAGTTTAGGGTTAGTAAAAATGGAGCGTTACACGATAGAACAACGTGTATTGTTGAACATCTCAAAAATAATGAAAGTTTGGCGGCCGCAGTTCGAAAATTTCATACAAAATATGGCCGGAATAGTGTTTTGACTTCATCAACTGTGAAGAGATTAATCGAAAAATTTAAAAATGTCCAAAAACAAGCCGTTCAAATGTCAATATCGAAGCAGTGCGTGAGAGTGTTGTTGAAAATCCATAACACAGCTCAGCCGAAATTGAATGATATTGATGTGGCCAATATGTGGTTTCAACAAGATGGTGCCACAAGCCATACAGCCCATGAAACAATTCAAATACTGCATGAGACATTTGTGTACTCTCTCGTTTCGGTGATCAGAATTGGCCCCCTAGATCGTGCTATTTAACACCTTTATATTTCTTTTTATGGGGTTATTTGAAGTCAAAGGTGTGTGTCAACAAACCCGCATTAAAAGAGGAAATTCAACCACATTTATGCCAAATGGTCATGGAAATTTTCGACTAAAGAATGCGTATGTGCTAGCAAAGTCGTGGAGGCCATTTTCTCGCTGTGTTATTCCATAAATAACCCTATCCTATTTACTTTATAATTCAATAAAAAAATAACAATAAAAATACTAAAAACTGTGTTTTCTATTTAAATCAAATCTTGCGTTGATTCTGGGACACCCTTTAATAAAACAAATTGAGCCAGCGATGACTAAGTGTAGAAAAGGCAAGGGCTGCAAGTGGAGCAGACAGTCAGACACGCTAACCTATATAAAGGGCAGATCCGATCTCCCCCTTTCACGTCTAACGGGCTCCAGTCGGCTACCACTTTCTCCAAGTCCGCTCAAGTTCAAGCATTCACTTGGTCTTTTTCTTGAAGCTCTTGAAACCAGAGGCTATCGTCGCTTCTGTTTTAGCAAAGGCTTATCTCATTGGTGAACAGTTCTTTACAGAAGAATCTTCTTTGCTGAGTTCATATAAGCAGCTGAGGACTTGATATTGAATTAATTTATATATTAAAGCACCAGTGTCAAACGCTTTTTCCAAATCTATACATACCGTCTTAGGTTCACGGCGAGACGACTGATCCTCCGGTCTTTCGTTAGTGCTAATAACTATATTTGCTGCACAAGGAAGGGCTGCATTAATAAGACAGGAATGACAGCGGATAGAACGGCAGAGCTGTCTGGCCCAGATACCAAGCCCTATTGTCTCTGCTCAATAAGGGCCGCTTCATCAATGCAAAGGATAGGGTTACAGACCTCACTTCCAGCAGCTCTCCATCTCCTCGAACACTTCTCCAGTCTCTTGAAGGAGGTCTCGATGTACGTGCGTAAGAAAAAGTAAATAATTTTAAATTTGCCTGGTATAATACAATAGAGCGAAATGAATTGCATAATGAACTGTAACGATGATGTTTTTAGTTTGTAATTTAAAAACGCGATAAAAATAATTAGCATTCGTTTTACGTAAAAGTAAATTATGGTATGGAGAAGAAAAACGATATTTTAGAGGTTAATATTAACAATGAGACAGTATTAAATTGTCTAAAGCACAAAGATATCAATGAATACATTCTAATAGGTTGGCAAGAAAGTAATTTCTGTTTTTTAGTGTGAAATAAAACACAATTTTTTCTATGCAAAAGATGAACTTTAATCAGTCAAACATATTCCATTCTGTTCGATGACATCGCCATCTTTCTGGTAACTCTACGATCCCGCGCTCATAGAACTTCTGGTCCTTATCAGCAAAAAACTCAACCAAGTGTGATTTGAGGTCATCGTTATTACTGATTTTTTTACCGTTTAAGAAGTTTTGAAAACTTCGAAATAAATGATAATTCGATAGTGCAAGGTGTCGGGGCTGTATGGGGGATGCGACATCACTTCCCAACCAAGCTCCAATAGTTTCGTACGTGTTGCAAAAGATGTGCGAGGCCTCGCATTGTGGGGCAAAACCAAAATATCGAGCTTCTTAACAAGCCCGAGACGTCTTATATGATTTTCAATTGTTCATTCAACTTCTGAAGGTCCATACCAGAAGGTTGGTCATCTTTCAGTGAAAAATCACCACAAACTTCACATATCTCTTTGTGAGCCTCAGCCGCTTTCTTGCGTTTATGTAGATAATAAAGTAAAATGTGTCGAAAATGCTTATTTTTGCACTCCATGTTAAAACTGACAGTTGTAAACAAAATTACACTGAATTTCATTCTGTAGCAACCTAAAGGTATCGACTACCGAATCTCAAAAGAAAAAAAATTCTAACATCGACAAAAGAATAACGAAACAAACATAATCCTATCAACTCGTGCAAACCGAAATCACTTTCTTGCCAGCCCAATAATTTAGATGACTTCCTAGGAGATTCATCGAGGCAGAATGAGTAACGAAGATTGCCAAGGGGGAGCCTCCGCTTTCTGGTAATGCGAATAAAACCTGTCAATGTTCAATGTAGTGTGGCCAGCATTACGCTCCAGGTAAAACCCCACAATTCTCCCGATGAGGTGACTGCCATGTGACAGAAAACATATTTTTTTGTTATATCAGCAAACACAATAGTCTAAACCAGCAAGAAAGTTGTTAATCTTTGAGGTTATTATTATTATAGTTAAGAAAAGTTTAAAAACATATACAGCGGAATCCCGATATTTCGTATCCCGATTATTCGTATTTCCGGCTAATTCGTACAAATTTGTCGGCCCCTTGAGAAAATCCCGGTAAGTGGTATAAAAACAATGCATTTCAGGCCCCTCGGTAATTCTTATTATTTTTAGGCTCGAGGTCACTTAAAACGATAATTCGTACTGCTTCAAGAAAGGGAAAGAGGACAGTGAGAGACCAGGGAGCAGGATGAGTGCGAGATAAATGTTTTCAAGGAAATCCCATGTGTAATTCGTACTCTTTTTACTGAAAGGAAATAAGGAGAGGAGAGAGGGAAAGTTTTAGGAATTGTACTAAGCTTTTCTTTCGTTTCTACAGTTCAGTCTCGTTTGGTTATCGTTGTGACACGTAACCATGCCTTCGAAAAAAGTTAGCCTCTCTATTAAAGAGAAACAACAAATCATAAACGCCGTTGCCAGTGGCTTTAAGCAAATTGACGTACCAAGCGTTTTAACGTCCCTCGTTCCACGATCACTTCGATCCTGAAGAACAAGGACAAAATCACTTCTTAGACATCAAGCAGCAAAGTAAAACGCTTCAAGACTGGTGATTACACACAACGTGAAGAGAACTTAAAAAAGTGGTTCGCGCAAGCAAGGAATTCGAATGTACCAGTTGGAGGAAATATTTTAAGGGAAAAAGCGCGAGTTTTTGCAAAACAAACGGGAATTGAAGACTTTCGTGCAAGTGATGGATGGTTCGATAGATTCAAAAAGATATAAAACATTAAATTTAAGAAGCTTAGTGGGGAAAGTGCAAGTGTGTCAGATAACGTTTTTTCTGAGTGGAAGGACATATGTTTTATTGCATGTATTGTTTATTGTTTAGTTTAGTATTAAGCAGTGTTTATTGCATAGTTTTTATCCTTACTACATTGCACATACTTCTTAATACATAAATGTTTGTATTAATACGTTTTTTAATTTTGTACTCCTTTTTTTTTTTTTTTTTCTAAGCTCTCTAGTTAGAATTTTTGGATGAGGGATAAATATAAAATATTTAGGGTGATCGGATCCTTGTACTAGGAGGACCTGCTTGAAGGTGGTGTGAGAGGAGTAAGGAGTGTGGGAATCCTCGGTGGAGGTTGATTGTTACGGCACAGTGGCACTACATTTTGTACTCCCGATAATTCGTACCAAACTATCAGTCCCTTGACAATACGAATTATAGGGATTCTACTGTATTTTCAGTGTTATTATTTCTATCATTCCTGTTTTTATATAAATCATTTTTCACAATTCAGTAGTACCTTGTGCAGTTGAAATCAATAATAACTATTTGTTCAGTGGGGGAGAAAACCCTACCAAACCCAATAATTCAGTTTACCCCACTTATTCCTGTAGGAACCGCAATGGCGCAAGATCGATTCTTCATTTAGCCGCTCGGAAGCAGTTTATAAGAATGCCTCCTACAACCAATAAATAGAAAAAAAGAAAATTCTTCGATGCAATAAGAGAAAGAGGCTAAAGAAAACATCGAATGAGAGCCGGCCATTGTGCTCTGAGAGAAAACCTTGATTTCTTAGAACCTTATCTAGAAAACGAACAGTCTCAGTGTCTTGCCTTGGGATTGTCTCTGCCCTCTACTTCCATTAACATCCATAGAAAGTAATCTTATCAGAATATATTAAACTACTTAAAAACTAAATTTAGCCAATCTGGACATACGGAATAGAGCTATGGGGGGCAGAAAAAAAGTCGAATATCAAGCGCATCCAATCCTTCCAATCAAAAGTCCTGAGAACAATAGTAAATGCCCCTTATTACGTCAGCAACAAAACCCTTCACAATGATCTGAATATACCCTATATTCTTGAACTCATCCCTTCCAAGTTCATAAAATTCCATAGTAACCTATCCAACCACCTTAATTCCCTAGCACAGTCATTGCTCTGCGCCATTCACAAGATTTCGTAGATCCGACCAAAGGTAGTCATACACAACGAATTGAATCGTTATGGGCACAAGCAAACGCAAGAAACGGAAAAGAACATGGTACAAGAATATGTTTGATAGACTCATATTTGTGTGAATTTTTATATAACAGTTGATAAATGACATTGTAAATTTTTAGCCACCAGAATATAAGTATGTTCAAACACTAAAACATATTTTACTAAACACACCGAACCTTTCATTTACAGATAATAGACTAGAGAAATTATTAAAAACAATCAGGGGTCCCTATTCCCAAAAAGACCCTCGTCTTCATAGCGTGTCCTTCTTATATATGCCTCTATACTTCTCAATTGTGTTCAGTAGATTCAACTGGAGTAATGGATTACCGTTGTTTCTTGTAACAATGTTTTATGCCTAGAAAAAAATATAAAATAATTTTAATCAGGTTTAAAAAATGATACTCCTCCGCATTTACGTGAGCCATCCGAAAGGAAGTTAATCCAATATGTACACTCGGTGCATAACTACATCGGCTTAAGATAGAAATATCTAGTCAGCAACGTTGAAAAGGCTTCACTTCCTCTATCCGCTCTAGATAATGCCATCAATATCTGTTCATAACTATGCTAAGAACTATAGTTAAAATATTAAGAAATATATGAGCTCATGTCTGAACCAGGGAACAGCTGATTTCTCGTTTGGTGGTCATCTTTTAAATCGTCTCGAATTGCTATTAGTAATTTCAGGTACATGAATTAACCTTAACAAATATGTTCTACCTCAGGTAATATTCGATGAATATTTATGCCATAGCGTCAGTACAACATTAGTGGAGAGGGAACAAACAGCAGGGGATTTAGTGCAGGTGGGATTAGCATAGAAGCAGGCAGGCTGTTATGTTGTACATGTTCGCATAGCTCCAATGCGCCTGGACATGGTCAGTATTACGCAGAGGGGGCCCCGAAGACAATTAACACGGGATTACGTCCGGTTGTTGTCCGTTTGTGTACGCAGTTGATGACTATCGTTCCGGGTAATTAACGTTAGCGTGATAAATGCCTCGAAGACTTAATTATTAATACGATCTATATTCGATTGGTTTGTTCGATGTTTAGTATATAATAATTTTTTTTTAAAAAAGGACCTCCCACAATATGATTGCGCTTATACTCATAAGCGTTAGACTGATGGCTTTGTGGGTCAGAGCGGGGAATGTGAAAAACGGCAGACGTCTGCGGGGAACCGGAAATGCACCAGCATATTGCAGTTGCATCCGCCCACATGTTCCATTCATTCATTCCATCTTTAGCTCTCAATCCTTCACCCCCTTTTTAACCAATTTTAATGGTTAAGCCTACTATTCTATATATTAGAGTATTACTAATTAAAAGCTTTTATATTATCAGGTAATAATTTGCCATTTTCATAACTACCTATGTAGTTTATATACGCAATTTCATCTATACAAAAAATGAACTTTAATCAGTCAAATATTTTCCATTCTGTTCGATGACCTTTTGCCATCTTTTGGATAACTTCACGATCCCAAGCTCATAGAACTTCTGGTCCTTATCTGCAAAAAAACGCAACAAAATGCCCCATCAACTAAGCCCCAATAGTTTCGTACGTGTTGCTAAAGATGTGTGAGGTCTCGCATTGTCGTGGCGGAACCAAAATATCGAGCTTCTTAACAAGTCCAAGATGTCTTATATGGTTTTTAATTGTTATGTGTGATACATTTAACTGTTTTGCAATCTCACAGTTATATGACGATTCGATTCAATTATGGCTTTCATTTTGTCATCAACTTCAGAAGGTCGACCAGAACGTTGGTCATCTTTCAGTGAAAAATCTCCAGAACGAATTTATGTTGAACAATCAACACCATAAACTTCATATATCCCTTCGTGAGCCTCAGCCGCCTTCTTGCCTTTATGAAAATAAAAAAGTTAAATATATCGAAAATGCATATTTTTGTACTCCTTGTTAAAACTGACCGTAAACTGGCAGTTGTAAGCAAAATTACACGGACTTCTTTCTATAGCAACCTAAAGGTATCGACTACCAAATCTCAAAAGAAAAATATTCTAACATGACAAAAGAATAACGAAACAAACATAACACTAACTACAGGTGGAAACAGAAATCACTTTCTTGCCAACCCAATATATATTTATGTATATGTGTGTATTTTCTAATAATAGTGTTCATGAGTCACTTCATTTTACATATTATAGCCTTTCGGTATGAAATATAATACCGTAGACAAAATAGAATAAATTAATAACAGAAAATGGATGCAAACAAAATGAGTTAGTTAAAACCCATAAATAAACTCCATGAACACCTGAGTACTTTCTTTCATTGACTCATGCCCATCTCTCGGAGTTCATCCGCCGGAGACACATCCCCATAAGACCCCACCACCCTTCCCGTATCGATGGCAACAGTCTGTCGGGAAAAAATTAGGTTAAGAATTAGTAAGTAAGTTAGTTTTAAGTTTGATCAAAAAGGTGAGCCCCATCACCTTTATTAGTCAGTTCAGTCCAGTCACGTATAATGTATATCATTATACTTGTTTATACATAATATATATATTATAAAATAACAAAACCTGTATATAATGTAGCGACCCTACAGGAAGTACAAAAATAATTTGTAAATAGATCCGCCTGAGGATCTATAATTGTATATAATTATCTGTAAACCATAAATTTATTTTTACGGCACCCAGCTTCTTTTTTTTTAGCTATTCAAATTCGGTTACTTTTCTATGTATAGTTTTTTTTTGTTTTTTTTTCAAAAGAGTATATGCAACGACTACATCAGCTAGAATGACTGAACTAAACCAAAATATAAGAATACATTAAAGTTTATATTTTTAAACTATTAACACTAAAGGAGTAATAAAGACGGAATCGCTCGCTCACTGGGCCGTGGTACAACGATCACCTCACAGACGCTATATGATAAATGGAGCATAATGTAATAATCTCCGACTGGGCTGGACCCTAATCCTTTTTGATCCTCGGCGAGTCTCTCCTTTTCCCATCTGTATTTAGTTAGCCCCGTCTCTGCAGGGATTTAACTCGCAACTATTAAAAGGTTTATACCATTAAGTTTACTATAGCTATAGTTAAAGGTTATTTACTATAACTGCTCAGATAGGATACAAATGAAATAGAATAGACTACAGCGACTCACAAGTCGAATCAAATGCCCAAAATCAGTCACGGGACATGAAAAAACAACAGTTACAATTGAAATTCACTGGAACATGTTGGTTACCATATTGGTAGCGCTTTCTAGAGGCTATTTTTTTTAGATATTGACAACAAATTTATTATGATAAAATTACAATCTGCCTCATCGGTCAATAAGTAATTGTGATAAATGTTTTCATTCATACCATATTTACAAACAGCACAGAGACCTCCCAAATCCACATGGTTATCACCTCCCTCGCATGTGTAAGAAGAAGCGGAGTTTTGAGAAGTCCCCCACGCGTCACCGGATACAAGCCAGAGAAGGCTGACCAAGAGCGCGAGAGCCACAGACGCTCAGGACATGATTGTAGAAACTGCCCATTGCCAGGACTCCCACTGTCACGCATTTACAGCAGGTCACGAGGCCACTGCTGTTAAAGTCTCCGAGGAGGATTGTAGGGATGGCGCAGTGCAATGACTGTGCTAGGGGATTAGGGTGGTTGAAAAGGTTACTACGGAATTTTATGAACTTGGAAGGGATGGGTTCAAGAATGTAGGGTATATTAAGATCGTTATGAAGGGTTTTGTTGCTGACGTAATAAGGGGCATTTACTATTGTTCTCAGGACTTTTGATTGAAAGGATTCGATACGCTGGATGTTCGACTTGTTCGCTGTCTCCCATAGCTCTATTCCGTATGTCCAGATTGGCTTAAGTATAACTTTGTAGATTAGTAGTTTATTTTCTATTGAGAGATGGGATGTCCTTTGAAGTAGTCTGTATAGTTGTCCAAAGCATCTGCTCTTGTCATTCCAGCCTCGCGTGTGGGTTCCATGTCAGTCTTTTGTCGAGATGGAAGCCTAAAACTAGTTCTACAGGCTATTAAATTAATTAAACAAGAGCAATTGTATGGTGAAGTGCATGGAACCGGATAAGTATTAATTTGTAATTTATTAGCCATAATTTATGTACGGCAATATTTCACAAGTAGCGATATTTTACAATAGTACAATGTTAACGATTTTTATTATACTTTTTTGATTTAATTGCCCCTTTGATAAAGTTTTTGTTTTTTTTTAACTTATAGTTTATTATTCAATAAATTGTAACAGTTCTGAGAAAGATTGCGAAGAAACATTTAAAAAAATGGGAGAGCTTTATTGTACTGTACTGGACTACTTTTTTATTTGTAATAAAGCAATTTTTCTTCGTCTCATGTGACGAGATCTCTGCATCTCTAAGAGTTGTAATATTCTTGCCACCTCAAACCAACGATACGTATTTAAAATATAATTTTTTATTTTTTTATTTGAAATAATTGAACTCAATCACTGTAGATCATTGTATAGGCCTGCATCAACAGATAATTGAGACTTCCATGCTATATTTCATGGCTATTTTCACAATATAATAACGACATTTTATCAAAGCGAACAATAAATATGGTTTTGAACGATAATGCAAAGTGGCAAAAACTTGCAGGAAAAGTAATTTCTCAGTCCAGTGAAAATTGTTTGATTTATATATTTATTTATATTATATAAGATATTATTATAGTTATTATATAAGCTGGCTAGGGCTGGGTCTGTAGCACCAGCTGTCGCAGGCCGTCTCGTGTTAATTAGCTCAGATGTTGTACTGGCTATAAGTCGCGCCATTCATTATAACAGCTCGCTTATATGGGCCCTATAACAATATATTACTATTTATACGATAATAAAGCAATTAAATCAATCTGAGTGAGCATGTCTATTCAATTACTCATAGGCTGATAAAAAAAATGTGAATAGTTTATAGTGCATGAGTTGCACTGTCTTTGTCTCCGTGCGAAATTTCTATTTCCGCCACAGATTCCAAAATGTGGTGCACCCACAAAAATTTCAATATCAATTCTTTATAGCTTTTTTTTTTTAATTTTTTCAATAGTTAAACGCTGGATCATTTTATTTTCCAAACGGAACTCAAAACATAAGAGAATTTATTACCAGTGCATCAAATTTATTTAAAAGCTGAACAATAAGTAAGTGTTAATTACAATTTAAAAGTTACCTTTTAACATAGCATATGATAGGCTATCGGGTTCGTTGTTCAAATACAATTAAGGATGATATCACTTTAATACCTAGACTAGATGAATTTGTAAACAAAATGACCTAGACTTACCTTCAGTTTTGTCTTAGCATTCTGTTAAACATCACACTAAACTTCGAAATATTGGTCATAGTGCGCCATACGTAAGTTTTCCGCACTAGCTGTGGCAATTTGAATAGGGTATAATTTCTGGACAAAAATTATCATTCGGTGAGGCAGCTCTGCGCCACTTTGTTGAGGCAGACCCAACGAAAAGTTGGACACCATAAATCGTGGGGTACTTAACTAGGAAAAAGTGAATCGTTCATCAAGATTGGTTAGCGATGAGAGGACCACTGGGCAGGCACGACGTCAAGTAGAAATTCCCAATAACTTTTGGAAATCCAAGTCATTTCATTAAAAGAATTATTACTTGAAAAGTGGATATAATGGAAGAACCCTAAAACGAAGAAACAATGGTTGTAAACTAAAACCCTGCTGTGGAAGAGCGATTCGAAAATAAAACACAATGCTCTCTGTATTTTGGGATTACGAAGGCATAATTTATTATGAATTCATTCCAGAAGGTGGAACCATTGATTCAGAACATTATAGTGATCAGTTGCAAAGAATGTATGATGTTGTGACACAGCTTCACTCAGTATCAGTAAACAGAAATCAGTTTTTGTTCCAAACAAGATAAATTCCCAACCACACACTTCTCGTTACACTAAACGAACAATTCCAGAACTGGAAGGGACTGAGTTCGGTCAACGGCCCACTATCTTCAAGGAAAAACCTTCAATTCTCTGGACGAGTTTCAAAAAGGAGATGCAGAATTCTCCCGTTCCAAACCCAAAGAGTGATATGGAGGAATCGAACAGCCTCGAGCATAGAACACTTCAGAATAACGAGGTTTGATCAAAAAGTAACGAGAATTTTATAATTTTACTTTTTTCGATCTCATTTCAGTGCATCATGAGTTCGTGTCAGAAGGTCATACTGTCTACAAATTATATATTACTTAGAAGCATCGTTAACTTGAAGCGGTCCGACGATAACGACTGGAATTGTGGCAAAACAACTCGTGGAAATCACGATAACGCTCCCGCTCACACCTCACTTATTGTACATATTTTTTTAGAAAAAAACAGCACTGTTATGTTACCTCAGCCATCGTATTCGCCGAACATGGCTCCCTGAGACTTATTTTTGTCCCCCAAGCTGAAAAAAAAACCTAAAAGCTAAGAGCTATATCGAAAAGTGCTTCGAAGTTTGGAAAAAGCGCTGGCACATGTGTATTACATCTGAGGGGGATTACTTTGATGGGGACAAAATTGCTATCGATGAATAAATTCAATTTTTTTTAAGATAAACACAAATTCTTGTTACTTATTGATCGAACCTCGTCTACTTTGAATTGTTTAAAAAAAAATATACATATTTTCAAATTAGATCACCCTATTTTTATAGTGGTGAATAATCTGTATACCATCGGAGATGGTTAAAAATAGTATATGTTCATGGTGCAAATATGCGAATTTTTTAAGACAATATATATTAGAGTATTATATAATATTAAGAATTTCTAAGTAAATTACATTCCACAAATCTGCTCAAATATCCACGGAGATTCACTTATTTGTCTGATAGGGAGGATCGAGTTTGTACTTGCATTCAGTCCTTGGTGAAAATTTTGAGAAATAGTCTGAGGGCAATTGTTTCATTGAAGAGATGTAGCTGACTCGAGTCACTGTATCGTTGTTCTGCTTCTTCGGTATCAGATCGCTGTTGCTCGTGCATTGACATAATGCACATAACAAGGTCCTGTACTCACGATGAGAGTATGACTATCATGTAGGCCCATAAATAATGGCGGGTTGAGGCCTACAGCCAATATGTAGGTTATTAAATACGTACAGGAATGTCCCTTATTGGATCCGCCACTCCCTTCGTCACATATTGGCACCTGTCAAGAAATTCTTGTCGAGCACGTTCGAGGAAGATTCATTCATTTCCAAGTCACCGACTATCTGCCGAATGGCTAATCGCCTCATTTATCTGTGGGGTGTGAAATATAGCCAAAGAATTGTTCCTGTCAGTCTAAAAGTTTAAAGGTATGCATAAAAATGCCACGGTCTACACCCCCGCCACATGTCCCATCTCGCAAACTAATGTTAATTCAATATTCTGTTTTTCCCTCCGCTAAATAATTTACAGACCTTCACCATAGCCTAATGGTTAGTAGCATGATCACTTCTAACTGTTACTAATATAACAGACGGAGTACGGTCGTGGTCCACTCAGCATCGTAAGGATAAATGAGCAGTACCAAAAACCTCAGCGCTTATGATGAACACTTTACTCTCCAGACCTCTCACCTGCTGGTTAGTGTTTTCGACACGTGGGCCACTTTTCGCTAGAAAAAAAAATTGTTGACAGAAATGCTTTGGAAAATATCATTTTAGAATTCATCGAGTCTAAAGTTTATTAATTTCTATTCAGAATATTGACGGTGGGTATCAGGATTTTAATTATAGAGACATCCCTTCCAAGTTCTTGAAACTTTATAGTATCCTAACCGCCCTAATCCCCTAACACCGTCATTTCACTGTACCACTCATCCCTATAATCTTCCTTGGAGACTAAAACGGCAGTGGTCACCTGCTATGAATGCGTGACAGTGATCCTGGCAATGACCAGTTTCTACAATCATGTCCTGAGCGTCTGTGGCTCTCGCGCTCTTGGTCAGCCTCCACTGGCTCTTATTCAGTGAAGTGGCTGACGGAGGAGCGTGGGGGACTTCCCAAGTCTCCGCTTCCTCAATCGCACGCAAGGGAGGTGACAACCATGGACTGTTTGTAAATACTGTAAATATAGCTACTCTAGCTATAATAATTTTTTTCGTGCGATTAGCTTTTATTTTTATTCTCTCAGTTGGACTGAAGCTATTATAAAAACCATTTTAACGATTTTGTTTAATTAAAATAAAAAAATAAAAATTGGACATAAAGAACCTAGTTAGCGTTAAAAGCTGCGGTCTTGCTTCTACTTCCTTTTCACCACGTGACCAGCTATGTGGAAACGGTGTCCGATGACATTCCATCGATTCCTGTGCATCTGTTCTGGAATGCCAGAAACTGTTGTAAATATCTGGCATTAAAAGGGAAAAATAACTGTTAATGCTAGTTAGTGCAAGACGTGCACTAGCGTCGTGGATGCACAGACTTGTTAAGAAACACTTCCAAAAGAACAGTCACACATGTGAGCGCACCGATATTGTCAAGCAGCTGGCCGTGTAGTCATAAATTATACTCTTAGTCTTTCAGCTTCCTTTTTTTAGCCTTTACCACTACACCGTTTTTTTTACTTCCTAATCAGATATTATTATTTATCAAAAACAGACTAGACCGTAAGAAAAACATTGCTTTATTCCACTAGGTCACAAGCATGAGGGTCAATGCAACTTAAATCAAATTTATCCGAAAGAACATCTGCTACTAGATCCACGAAGTTGCCTAAGACTGGTTGTCTAACAGACAGAATCTCAACTGATAATTTCCTAAGGTTGCGTTACATTTTTGTCCATTTATTTCTCATTTAAAATTATTTTATACATATAGGGTAGTCTAGAGATAGCAAGGTAGAAACCAAATCAAGATATCCACTCTCGTAAATCAACATTTAAATAGTCAACTTTAAACATATATTGACTCTTTTACTTGTGAAACGATCTTAGTTCGAATGGTTTTATATGGTTGTATTATGAATATCATGTTATTTTAACCAATAATTCCACATAAAAAAAAACTTGTATTTGAAGATATGGGCACGAAAATTAAGACGAAATGGCCAAATGTACAAATAGTTCTTCGAATGATGGAAACGTGAGTAATTTTAACGAGCCATTGTCTCAAGGTAAAGAGAAAAAAAAAAAGATAAATACTAAAAAAAAAAACTATTCAAAAAAAGTAATTTAAAATTCTAGCCTGGAAACTCATTTGAAATTAGTTAATAAACTCATTTTAACCAACGCAGCACCGAGTTTTGAGCTTGGTCAGTCATAAGGTGAAGTAGACAAATAGGTACAGTAACAATAGGTACAGTAACAATAGTTACACAAAGTATCCAAAACTGAATAATATTACAGATATTATAACATTTATAGACATTTGTAATCAAAGCTATAACTCATTAATAATATATATTATTATTATACACATAAGGGCTTTGGGCTATAGATTATAAGAATAAATCTTTTTATATTAGCGTCTAGTTTTTATTTTTGTACTATTTTTTCCTAAATTAAAATTGAAAACGCACTCCAATGAAGATTTTATTAACAATCAAGTGTTTTGTTTTTAGATTAGATGCATTGCATATTAGCATACGATTATTTTTATTATGTACATAGTTTAAATAATTTAATTTGAATTTGAATAAAAAAACTAATGAAAATATTCTCGTAGCATTGAGCTTCTGTAGTAGTAGAAGTAAATCTGGTAAAATGAACTCAATTCAACTCTTTGGGAACTGCAAGAAGAATAAAAAAGGCCTGTATGGTTCCATCGGGATGGCGGAGTGGATGCTCATTAGAAGACGGTCTTGAAAGGAAACTTAGCAAGAGTAGAGAAGGTGGATAATGAATTAATTAACGTCAGGACGGTGTAAGCGAAGACAGATGCCATATGGAGTTAAGAGGTAAGATGCTTACAGCCTACACTCATTCGCACCCGAAGAGGATTAAGGAACCACTGCTTTGTGGTACATGTGACAACATATGTACCTTCCAGCTAGTTAGTCAAGCGTGAGGACAGAACCCCCAGCAGACTATCAGAGGAGGTGCAGACAACGAAACCACCATTCGAAGCTGCACAGTTTATGCACAAGCACAATTACAGTCAATTATTAAGTTGGCAAGAAAGTGACTTCGGTTTTTTCGTTATTCTTTTGTCAATGTTAGAATTCTTATCTTTTGAGATTTGTTAGTCAATACCTTTAGGTTGCTAAAGAAACAAAGTCCGTGCAACTTTGTTTATAACTCATTCAGTTTTAACATGGAGTGCAAAAATAACCATTTTCGACACATTTTACTTTTTTATTTTCATAAAGGCAAGAAAGCGGCTGAGGCTCACAAAGAAATATGTGAAGTTTATGGTGATTTTTCACTGAAAGATGACCAACGTTCTGGTCAACCTTCTGGAGTTGATGGTGGCAAAACGAAAGCCATGATTGAATCGAACCGTCATATAACTGTGCGAGAGGTTGCAAAACAGTTAAATGTATCACAACAATTGAAAATCATGAAAGACGTCTTGGACTTGTTAAGAAGCTCGATATTTGAGTTCCGCCACGACAATGCGAGGCCTCACACATCTTTAGCAACACGTACGAAACTATTGGAGCTTGGTTGGGAAGTGATGTCGCATCCCCCATACAGCCCCGACCTTGCACCATCGGATTATCATTTATTTCGAAGTTTAAGAAACTTCTTAAATGGTAAAAATTTTAGTAATAGCGATGACCTCGAATCGCACTTGGTTGAGTTTTTTGCTGATAAGGACCAGAAGTTCTATGAGCACGGGATCATGAAGACACCAGAAAGATGGCAAAAGGTCATCGAACAGAATGGAAGATATTTGACTGATTAGAGTTCATTTTTTGTATAGAAAAAATTAAGTTTTATTTCACACTAAAAAACCGAAATTACTTTCTTGCTATCCTCAATATAAATAAAATACTTGCAAACGTAATGCCCACTAATGATCCTGGAAATTAGACGTGGTAGCTAAATGATCCAATTTTTAAATCTAGATCCTTCATATGAAGATACTCCACCCTCAAATACTTTTTCTGATACCACAGGTGTTTGTTTCTAGCTATGGAAGTATGGAAGTCACATAAAATAATATTTTACCTTTGTTTATTGAAATGAAATATCCACAGGTCGATACGGAGAGCCTTTGAGGAGTATCGAGGGCCTTTCACTAAACAGTACAAGAGGCGGAGACAAGTACCGAGGTGGACTAAAGGGTCGAGATATCACTATCTAGGGTCTGTTGACCCTCGCCTTTATCGGGGCAGGAGGGAGATACCAGCCCTCGGCAGGGTCTTCCTATCTTGTATCGTCTGCCCGATACTCCCTATCTCTGCTTCCTAGCTGTGAAGAGGTTGGTGTAGGCCTATCAATTACAAGATGAGTCCTATAATAATCAAGACATTTTACCTTACAATGCTTTGAATCCAGATTGACTTTTGAATGAAGGTTTGTGTGCTATCGAAAGTGGTATAAGTTTGAATAGAATTCGACACTAAAACAGCAAGTAGACTCACTATAAGACAAATTAGTGATATATTTGCTGGTACTGTTGAGAGCGTACCAGAGGCAACGTTTGTCGAGAACAAGCACATTCAGATTTTAGTTGGAAAGTTAAATTGAGTCGCTCTAGCAAGAATTAAGTTTACAGCAAGATGCGGATGCTTCAGTTTGGCAAATCCTATGTCTCGTTATCAGCTCAATGCTTCACATTCTATTTCATGTCATAGTTTTTATGTTTCGTTTCACTTCTGAGGCATCTTTCGCACAATTGTCGGATTGTTCATTGAAAACGTAAGTAATTTTAACGAGCCATTGTCTCAAGGTAAAGAGAAAAAAAAAGATAAATACTCAACAAAAAGTAATTTAAAATTCTAGCCTAGAAACTCATTTGAAATTTGTTAATAAAACTCATATTGACCAACGCAGCACCGAGTTTTGAGCTTCGTCAGTCATAAGGTGAAGTAGACAAATAGGTACAGTAACAATAGTTACACAAAGTATCCAAAACTGAATAATATTACAGATATTATAACATTTATAGACATTTGTAATCAAAGCTATAACTCATTAATAATATATATTATTATTAACACACATAAGGGCTTAGGGTGTAATGTTATAAGAATAAATCTTTTTATATTAGCGTCTAGTTTTTATTTTTGTACTATTTTTTCCTAAATTAAAATTGAAAACGCACTCCAATGAAGATTTTATTAACAATCAAAAGCGTCCATATTTTGTTTTTAGATTTGTATATTAGCATACGATTATTTTATTAACATAGTTCAAAAACTGTACTAGTGAACTTACAAGTTTACAATGGTACAACATTCCAAAACACGGTACTCATATAAAATGAAATATCAAACTTGAAACTCCATCAACACTGTAACAGATATAGAATATTCGATGATCTATAGTAGACGTTGAAGGTTTTTATAATACAATATGGCAGGCTTCTTAGCAATATATTTATAAATAAAGCAATATAAAGGGCATCCCAGAATTAACGCAAGTTTGATTTACATATAAAACACAGTTTTTAGTATTTTTGTTGTTATTTTTTTATTGAATTATTAAGTAAATAGGATAGGGTTATTTATGGAATAACACATCGGGCACATGGCCTCCACGACTTTGCTGGCACATACGCACTCTTTTGTCGAAATTTTCCAAGACCATTTGGCATAAATGTGGTTGAATTTCCTCTTTTAATGCACGGGTGGATGTGGGCTTGTTCACATACACCTTTGACTTCAAACAACTCCATAAAAATAAATCTAAAGGTGTTACATCACACGATCTAGGGGGCCAATTCTGATCACCGAAACGAGAGAGTACACGACCTGGAAATGTCTCGTGCAGTATTTGAATTGTTTCATGGGCTGTATGGCATGCACCACCATATTGTTGAAACCACATATTGGCCACATCAATATCATCCAATTTCGGCACAAAGAACTGTGTTATGGATTTTCAACAACACTCTCACGCACTGTTTCGATATTGACATTTGAACGGCTTGTTTTTGAACGACCAGTGTGTTTCGTGTCTCCAACTGATCCAGTCTCCCTAAATTTTTCAATTAATCTCTTCACAGTTGATGAAGTCAAAACACTATTCCGACCATATTTCGTATGAAATTTTTGAATGCAGCCGCCAAACTTTCACTATTTTTGAGATAATGTTTACCAGCACTTTACTGCACAAATGGTGGCAAATTCAAGTCTTGCTTTAATTCTGGGACACCCTATATTAAAAATACGAAAAATGGAGCACCTTTGAGTTTAGAAAATATTTCTTTACTTTAAAGGCTCGTCAATTGAAGTATTTGTAATAGATTCCCCTTATTAATATAAATTAAATGATACATATTCAACAAATGAAATACTAATATAACCGTAAATATATAATAATTTCCTTAATGTCGGATGCATCATTCATTATAAAGTATGAATTAGACGAGACATGAGATAGATAAACATTTATAAATAACACACATACCGAATAAATTAATCATACACAATATATATATATATATATTATGAATAACCGGCTGAATGAAAATGAATCGTAGCAATAGATCAAAACCCGCTGTGGGTGCATGCGGATACATTTTGCACGCGTGGGTACAATGCAAAATGCATAAATAAGTCGTGCATTACGTATGAAGGCGTGGCCAAGTGAAAAATAAATAACACGAGCAGGAGCTGATGCGGTGGAAGATAAAGATAAATTTTCAGCCGGAAATTGAGCAATTGTCTGAACACAGAATGAAAAAAAAAAACACGGTTTTTGCAACGGAAACGCCTACGAATTTCCTTTTATTTTTTTCTTTACAAAGGGAATTCATAGAATTTTAGCTATTTTTAATAATTTCACAATACTTTCAAAGCTAAATGAAGAAATTAAATAATTATTGTTGTAGAATTTCCGGGAAAGGCATGATATATATAACGAAAAGTTTATTATTTCAAGGCGTGGTTCATATCTGGTCAAGTTAGTGGGCCTTAATTTCTAAGTGGAATATGCTGAAATGTGGAAGGCTGTGGGAGGGTTGAGAGAGAATGAACCTGTAACATTCAGCGTTTCTCATGAAACATATTTAACCAAACTGCAAGCAATTAGCCAAAGAGGATTTCACAGAAAACGGCCACTCATACAGGCTAGCCCAGTTGGTTAAGGGCCCGACTCGATAACAGGGACATCTTGGGTTCAAGTCTCGATACTGACAGTATATTATTTCTTTAGTTGTCTATCATGCTTTATGCAAACAAAAATTCTCATATTTTAACATTTTTTGATGCGAAATTGTAAAGATGTGACCAGGTTATATGCTTGACAATATTAAAAATAATTAACAACAACTTTATTAGGATAGAATTACAATCTGCCTCTTTGGGCAATAAGTAATTGTGATCAATGATCTCATTCATACCATATTTACAATTTTCATTCACAGTATTTACAAACAGCGCAGAGACCTCCCAAGTCGAGTGGTTGTCCAAGAGCGTGAGAGCCACATACGCTCAGGACATGATTGGAGAAACTGGCCATTGCCAGGACTCCCACTGTCACGCATTTATAGCAGGTGCAGTGCAATGACTGTACTAGGGAATTAGGGTGGTTGGATAGGTTACTATGGAATTTCATGAACTTGGAAGGGATGAGTTCAAGAATATAGGGTATATTCAGATCATTGTGAAGGGTTTTGTTGCTGACGTAATAAGGGGCATTTACTATTGTTCTCAATACGTTTGATTGAAAGGATTGGATAAGTTAGATGTTCAACTTTTATGCTGTCCCCCATAGCTCTATTACGTATGTCCGATTTGGCTTAGCTATAACTTTTTAGATTAGTAATTTATTTTCTATTGAGAGATGGGACTGACAATATTAATTTTTTTAATAAAACAATTAATTGCACAATTAGCAATATTGCCTTGCCGTGAGCGCTTTATGTGACTCAAGTTCAAACGACATTCCTGGCAGGTGACTCAAATCAGTTTTGGAAAAACCGACAGTTACTTCTGGTCTTTGAAAACCCACACAGGAAATATTCAACTCCTTACATTTCACGTAGGAAGCAAAGACTTGAATAAATACATCTACTAACTCAAAAATGTATTCAATTTATTGCTACAGTATCGACAATACTTCTATAGAGAACAAACACTTTCGAGGGGTTATTTATAAGTTATATTCTTACAAAATGGGTGGTAATTCTAAGGAAGCTAAACAAATCCCATTTGAATCAACACAGGGATAGTAATAAAACTAGTAAATAAACTAACTAAACTTGGAATTACTAATTAAATAATATTTAACTAGGATATACAACATTTCTCTTAGATGCGAATTGGACTAGTGAGGATCGGCCCATTTAATAATATAAATATTTCACTAAATATAGTTTGATAAGTGATTCTCATATCATTATTCGTGGCCTGCTATAAATACGTGACAGTGGGCAGTTTCTTCATTCATGTCCTGAGCGTCTGTGGCTCTCGCGCTCTTGGTCAGCCTCACTGGGGACTTCCCAAGACTCTGCTTCCTCTTTCGTCCTTAGGGAGGTGACAATCATATGGACTTATGAGGTCTCTGGGCTGTTTGTAACGTAAATACTGTATGAATGAGCGAGTGAATGAAAATTGAAAATATGGTATGAAAATCATTTATCACAATTACTTATTGCCCAATGAGGCAGATTGTAATTTTATCATAGTAAAGTTGTCGTTAATAACTGTAAAGCATGGTATAAAACGTAAAACCATATTCTAAATGGTCTGAAGTAAAAATTTTTTAAAATAATTTCTATGAAAAAAATATACTATAGAACCTTGACGAGATGTAATTGTTGGTTGGCATTTTGTAGATTTAAGTGTACACATCACATAGCTCACCTGAAAAATCAAAAAAAATAACATAGATAAGTTTGATGAATTAATATATTTAGACATGTTTATGTGTGCACAAAATTATTTATGCGACCTAAAACAAATATAACGGTCACACTAATAATAATTACCATTTGCTCTAGGTGTAGAGGTGTTTAAAAAAATAATACACACTTAAAGATAGTGACGTCCATCATTATAAACTTTTCAAGATTCCCTTTTTCAATCAGTATAAAATTTAAATCAAAATATATGTACAGTAGGGCAATTTTTACTTAGGAACAGGCAGAACAAGTGATTTTTACTTAGGAACAGGCAGAGCAAGTGATTTTTACTTAGGAACAGGCAAATCAAGTGGTTTTTACTTAGGAACAGGCAGAGCAAGTGATTTTTACTTAGGAACAGGCAGAGCAAGTGATTTTTACTTAGGAACAGGCAGAGCAAGTGATTTTTACAGAGAATTACTAAAAAAAAAAATCTTTTAATAAATGCACTAAACGTTCGAGGAAATACTATTTCAAATTATATATAAGTACTTATTATATATTATATATATTTAGAGGATTTCGAAGAAAATGTGCGGCAGAACTCGCGGTTTTAACGACTGATATTCGTACAAGACACAAATGTAGGCTCGAATGTGTGACGTTAACGATAACCACTAGTCATTAATTTTGTTTTAAGTACACTCATACATATTTAATAACTTCTGACGTGGACCCAGAACCTTGAGTCTTCTTGCTAACGTTTGACAATGTACAATGATACCCTCTAATGGCTGTAACGATAGCAACCCCATAAAACAAGTGCCATTAATAGTCAACAAGTGATAATTAGCAACTAATATATGAAGACAAACAGTTTTTTTAAAGATTAGTTTTATTATAATCAACTTATAGTTCCGTGTTAGACTATAACATAATACATTATATGTGATCACTAATATATTTAAATTTAATATGTATATTGTAGACTCTCCCATATCCAGAGGTCTAATGTGAGCGGGGGTGATCCGAATGTGGGAGAGTGACTAGGATACATACGAAATGAAGAAAGATACAATTATTTTATATATTTACAATAAACTTTAAGTCGAACATCAAGCGTATCCAATTCTTTCAGTCAAAAGTCCTGAGAAAAATAATAAATGCCCCTTATTACGTCAGCAACAAAACCCTACATAACATCTTAATATAACTTGCATTCTTGAACTCATCCCTTCCAAGCTCATGAAATTCCATAGTAACCTATCCGACCACCCTAATCCCCTTGCACAGCCATTTCACTGCACCACTCATCCCTATAATCCTCCTCGGAGACTGAATCGACAGTGGTCTCGTGACCTGCTATAAATACGTGACAGTGGGAGTCCTGGCAATGGTCAGTTTCTCCAATCATGTCCTGAGCGTATGTGGCTCTCACGCTCTTCGTCAGCCTCCACTGGCTCGGCGACTCCGCTTCCTTTCTCTCACACGAGGGAGGTCTCTGGGCTGTTTGTAAATACTGTATGAATGAGGGAGTGAATGCAAATTGTCAATATGGTGTGAATGAGAACATTTATCACAATTAATTATTGCCTAATAAGGCAGATTGTAATTTTAGCACAATAAAAAAGTTTCAATATAGAATAAACTTTACAATTTTACATAAAAATATTTGTTTAAAGTTGCCACGATGTCTCATCAGTGGTTTATGAGCATGACCTCTATTTAAATATATAGAATATTAATTCCCACTAAAGTCCCGTCACGTATCTAATAAACGTGATTCTCATTTTAAAATGGCGAAATGGGAGAGTCTACTGTATTTAAACAAATTACGTATTTTATTTCTATTTACGTTATAGCTAGATAGGGTACAATTAGTAAATAACTTTTAAATGTTGAATTTTCTGATCTTGGCCAATCCATGTCACTGGAACGCAATGTCATACATTCTACTTCATTAAAAAGTACTAAAAACAGTTTGTAATCATAATACATTAAAAATGTAATATCAAAAGATATATATCTTTGTATAATTGTGTTATAATAGTGGTGTAACCGGTTGTATAATTAAAACAAAAGAATAATTCTAGCCTATCCAGATTTTATCAGCCAGATAGAAAGCAAATGAGAAAAATCTGGAGGCATTAAAGTTGTTCTTAATTACAGTTTAAATTATTTATAGGGTCAGCCCGAGAGCGAGGAACATAACGCCTTAATTTCCTGGCACTTAAGAGAGAACAAGGCATTAGATTTAAACAATTCATTAAGCCCGAAACGGCCGTTATCCTCTGAATTGTTTAGGCCGGGGGGGGGGGGGGGTAGAACGTCTTATTAATAGCGCTTTAAGAGCGGGGTCGATTTATTCCTAGTATGGCCCCAGACTATGGCTACTTAGATTGTTGAATAAAGAATCAGCAGACTAAATCCTACAACATCTAGTATAGAGTGTTGTTGGATGTTGTCTAGTATGGATATGTGGAATAGATGACAAAGACAGAAGAAATACCGAAGGATGACACTATTGGACAAAGGCAGGGGAGCTCTGTGTCGATCCCATTACAAAGGTCTACATCCAGGAATTTAATCCTATAAGCCATAAATTTGCTCCTCTTTATCCCACAGGATGGGATGATTAATGATCCCAGTAACCATTAGTGCTTCGATGGGCTTTTATAGGGCTTATACCTCTCGCCCTCTGATGAATACCTGTTGATTGATTATTTTAATTCACCTTTTTCGGGGTTTTTTTTTTTTTGAACGGCTGTAATTTTCGGCATTATTTATTATATAGATTATATTATTCGAATATGTATAAATAAACAAAAAATATAAATAAGCAGAAAGCGAAGATAAAATTTCGAGGGATCCTTTTTGCGATTTTTAGGAACACTTATAGGTTGTTACCAAGCATTATTATCGAGTTTAAACTAACATTATGAGAATGCACGATGAAAAAATTGAGATTCGCTGACTTGTGACTGAGACACTGCTGTTAAAAAGTAGTGCACCGAAGAATTTCAATAAAAGGTGAAGGGGCGCAGCTGCATGGAAACACTTCACGCTAACAATAGCACTCTTCAAGACTCGACAAGGACACCCTCAAGATGTCAATGGTGATGAATTACTGGAGAGTGTGAGGCAAGATTCGGATGTGTTCACACAAGGTTCAGCAGGTAAAAAAATAGTACGTGATTTTACTCGTTACAAATCATACTGATGGATGAAAACACTTTTAACCAATTAAAAAAAACAAATATAAGTTATAATATTGGCATTGAAAGCAACTTGGAACGCATCAAACAGGAATACTTTTGAAACTATAGTTTATTTATCTTTAATGTCTTCTATACCCTAAGAAATCGAAACTTCTTTATTGTGATAAAATTACAATCTGCCATATTGAGCAACAAGTAATTGTGTAAGCCTCGCATGCGAAAGAGGTACCAGAGTCTTGGTAAGTGCCCCACGCTCCTTCGTCAGCCGCAACACCGGATACGACCAGGGAAGGCTGACCAAGTGCGCGAGAGCCACATACGCTCAGGTCTGATGATTGGAGAAACTGGTCGTTGCCAGGACTACCACTGTCACGCATCTATAGTAGGTCACGAGGCAAATGCCGTTTTAGTCTCCTAGAAGGATTATAGGGATGAGTGGTGCAGTGTAATGACTGTACTAGGGGATTAGGGTGGTCGGATAGGTTACTAAGGAATTTCAAGAACTTGGAACTCATCCCAAGAATATCGTTATGAAGGGTTTTGTTGTTGACGTAATAAGGAGCATTTACTATTGTTCTCAGGACTTTTGATTGAAAGGATTGGATACGGTTGAGGTTCGACTTTTTTGCTGTCCCCCATAGCTCTATTCCGTATGTCCAGATTGGCTTAAGCATAACTTTGTAGATTAGTAATTTGTTTTCTATTGAGAGATGGGATGTCTTTTGAAGTAGTCTGTACAGTTGTCCAAAGCGTC
The DNA here is from genome assembly GCA_930367205.1 of Acanthosoma haemorrhoidale. Lineage (NCBI taxonomy): Eukaryota > Metazoa > Arthropoda > Insecta > Hemiptera > Acanthosomatidae > Acanthosoma > Acanthosoma haemorrhoidale. The sequence continues at coordinate 8,449,124 of OV884013.1, read as the reverse complement.
TGTTTAGTTCTTGTCTTTTTAGCCTCTTTTATGGGAGGCCTTTTGTCGAGATGGAAGCCTAAATAACTCACTGTCTCAGATACAGGAACAGAAGTTTTTTTTTAAGTTCATATTTTTTTTTGTCAATCGCTCAATGTTTTTAAACATAAATAATCAGCGTATTTGGAGTTGATGATGAAGTTACCTATGCAATTTATGATGGATAACTAATTGACGTAGACCTGCAAAGGCAATACAACAGAAATAGTTTGAAAGTAGAGCCTTTTTATAAACTCGACCTTTGAGGAAAATGATTCTTTCACGGTTTGATTAAAGAAAGATAATATGGGCTACCTGAAAGCGTATGATAAATGTACTAAAAATTGAACATCACAAAAAAATAAATATAAAGGCGATGATGCGATCATTAATTTTTCATTAGGGAAGGTTCAAGGCCGTTAAAGGTTATTGGTGAGTAATAACCTTCCGTAAAGTGGATTTAATAACTAAAGATAATGACTGACCGCTGTTCAGGTTAGCTCGGTTTATAAACAATATCAAACTCTTAACAGAAATACCTTAAACTAGAATGTTTAATTAATGTTATTGTACAAATATTAAATATATTTAAATTATTGATTAGGATGTCAACAAATAAAGAAGAGCTATTAACACAAAACAATAGGCAGGTCCCTTGATACGATAGTTAAGTTATCAAGAGCAAACAGTTATCTGGTTGAAGACAAATATGGCGGAGTAGTTCCTCTGTCAGTTCGAACTGTGTACGGGATTAATTAACAAGCAATAACGTTCATTTGCTCACTGACTGACAACTGACGAGAGGGAGGCGGAAACAGGGATGCCAACACTGTTCAGCCACAAAACTCACGATTCTGATGGCACTTAACTAATAATACACATTGGATATAATGAATTATATTTTTTACATTGCTTATTTCCTGAACTACTGCAATACAGCAGAATACTATAAAAATGTCTTATCCTGGTTTGTGCCATAGACCCTTTTCCTAATCCTACAGTCCTACCTTTCAAACCGCTTCTTCCAAGTCCGCTGTGGTTTAGAATACTCTAACTACTGTCCCATAAATGCAGGAGCTTCACAGGGCAGTGTCCTGGGTCCTATCCTCTGTAACCTATACACCGCCGATGTCCCTTCTACCCCCAATAGCTTCATCGCCACATTTGCAGATGACACTGCATTCTTGTCATCCCACCTTGATGAGATTGAGCATTGGTGTAACCAATGGAAGATTAAAGTTAATGAAACCAAATGTTCCCAGATTACCTTCACCCTTCGGCGCAAGTCATGTCCACTTGTTTTTTTAAAATTCCATTCCTCTCCCTGTATCCGAGACAGACTTAGGCTTCCATCTTGACAAACGGCTGACCCGGAACCCATATACGAGAATAAAAAGACAAGAACTAAACAGACGCTTTGGACTACTGTACAGACTACTTCAAAGGACATCCCATCTCTCAATAGAAAACAAATTACTGCTCTACAAAGTTATACCCAAGCCTGGACATACGAAATACAGCTATGGGGGACAGCAAAAAAGTCAAACATCAAGCGTATCCAATCATTTCAATCAAAAGTCCTGAGAACAATAGTAAATGGTCAATTTACCAAACCATAGCTTAGATAGTTTACACCAATTATAGGTTACTTGGAAAATAGTCTGAGGTTTTATAAACCACTGTCACGCATTTATAGCAGGTCACAAGGCCACTGCCGTTTCAGTCTCCGGGAAGTATTATAGAGATGAGTGGTGCAGTGCAATGACTGTGCTACAGGATTAGGGTGGTTGGTTGGGTTACTATGGAATTTCATGAACATGGGATGAGTTCAAGAATGTAGGGTATATTAAGATCGTTATGAAGGGTTTTGTTGTTGACGTAATAAGGGGGATTTACTATTGTTCTCAGGACTTTTGATTGAAAGGATTGGATACGCTTGGTGTTCGACTTTTTTGCTGTCCCCTAAAGCTCTATTCCTCATGTCCAGATTGGCTTAGGTATAACTTTGTAGATTAGTAATTTATTTTCTATTGAAAGATGGGATGTCCTTTGAAGTAGTCTGCACAGCTGTCCACAGCGTCTGTTTAGTTCTTGTCTTTTTAGCCTCGTATGTGGGTTCGAGTTCATTCGTTTGTCTAGATGGAAGCCTAAGTAACCTGTTTTGGATATAGGGAGAGGAATAGAATTTTATAAACCAAATGGTAGAATTACGTTTGAAATAACGAAGTGTTCTATTGAGAGAATGTTGGTTTTTAAGTATCGATAGTTACATTTTCTCGATAATTATTAATAAATGTTTAATTGTACTGTTTCTGTCTAGTATAACGTTTTCTATCAACCCCTAAGGCGTCTCATTTTCATGTTTCTTTTTTTTCAGTACTACTCTGTTCTTCTTCCTGTTATTTTTTTCTTTTTCGTAGCGTTGAAGTTCTTGAAATATTGTCATTTCTGTTATACTTTAACTCTAAATATAATTGTGCGATAAAAAATCAATTCGTTTTATGGTAATCTACATTTCGGAATATTATAAAACATTTCCTCCCCCCTAAAAAAAAACGTTCAGCTTGGTGCTAAATAAGTGCAATTAGGCAAGTAAGAGGAGGGGATTAAAAAAAAAATTATGGACTAAAATGGATTTGGGATATTATTAAATTGCAAATTGAAAGGGAAATAGGAAAGTTTAGTGGGGGGGGGGGTGTCAGAACCAGGCCCAGTTGTATATAAATGGTTCCTCGCTCCTGAAGATTTATTAATAACATCCGTTATAGGGCTGTTATACCAACCGGAAGTGTCCTTACAGCTGCGGTATATGTAATCGAAAACCACCCTTCCATGTGGGCGATAAGTATCACATTCCATAAATCGGAAGATTTCGCAAAATTAACTTCCTTTAATGTCGACTTTATAGAGATAATATTACTACTGAATTATTAGCTACTGGTTACGAGGCATCTTTCGCAAATTATACTGATATCTGTTACTGTTACTGTGATATCTGTTACTGTTTTATTTATTTCGTCATACATTCTCTACAGAACAGAAATGCTATTATTCAGGAATACTGGTAAAAAGACACTGCCTGATAAACAGTTGGGGCAGGAATTCAAGCTGAATTACAGAATCGGTTTATTGTGAGGGGCACTTTTTCTACTTTAAAGTTTTAATGCTACTTATCTTCTGCCATACTAATCCCAACTTCTAAAAACTCATTCATAAAAAAGTTTTTCATTCCGAATTAAGGGGAAATAAACGAACTATATATCATTCAATTCTAAAATATAAGTTATCTTATAAAGCTTAATATGATTTTCTCAATTTATTGATCTTATGATTGTAATTATTAGGTCGAGTTATAAGTAACTTCCGTTTTTTTTATCAGACATTTATTTTGCTCTCATTAAATAACAAAATTATATTAATTTATTATGTATTCACCACTATTATCTATAACCTTCTCCCATCTTCCTGGCAGTTTATCAGTTCCTTTCTTGTAAAATGTGGTATACCTCTTGTTGATTGACGTGGATTTTGCTAAAAGGTTGTCGTCAAAGTCGGAAGGACGTCCCGCCCTTGGTTCGTCTTTTAAGGTCGTATCTCCAGAACGGAATTTTATAAACCAATTTCTAACTGCCCTATCAGTTATTAGTCCTTCACCATATACACTACATATTTTTTCAGCTGTCGCCCTAGCACTTTGCCTTGTTTAAATTCCCAAAGCATTACATGACGAATATGTACTTTTTGACTCTCCATTTCAGATATTAATAAAAACAGTTTAACGTAACGTGTATCACACAAAACAGTTGACACAAGACTAACTGAAGCCTCGTCTATATAATGAAAACAAAAACTTGTTGTCATGGTAACTCATAGCGGGTAGATACGAACTATAGATTCTACTTAGCTGCATCGGAAGTTACTTATGACTCGACCTGATAGTTGTATTAGTCATTAGAATAGATAATATTAAAAAGAAATAGGCAGTCAGTGAATGATGGCATAGCCTTCATCCGACCATTCGGCGATAGTTAAAATTCCTCCGCGATAAGAGTACGGCAGATTTCTTCAGAAGTCGTATATTAGTAGATTAGAATTAATTGACGTGGCCCAGACTGGATTCTGAAGAAAAGAATTTCAGACTAATAAATAAGATTTGAACTGGCAATAATTCCTGCTTGTATCGAATGTATACTATCTGCTAATTTATTCTATTGACCTATTTTTATAAAAATAATCCATTAATGGGGGAAAAAAAGTCAGAATTCCGTTAACAAGTTACTGGCTAATAATACTTGTATAAGTTATGGGATAGAATTAGAAACAGAGCTCAGTGAATGGATGATTACTACCTTGGGATATAAACCAACGGCTTCAGGTCAACTAGTTTTCTTTCAGGTCATTTGGGCAAAACCGTTTAGTTCAAGACATTGAAGTGGCGCACCAAGGCTACCTTACCTAGATTGGAACTCATCGTGTTAGTTTAGTTAAAAATATTTGAAAAATAGTTAAAATATAGGAAAGTAATGGTTACATTAAAATACAAGGTGTTATATAAAAATTTCGAGTCAGTTCAGGTCACAATCTGTGTAGTATATAACCCAAAGTTATAACCGGCACGCACTTTATTAATGACAACTGTACTAAAATAACGCTTTGGATCAAGTTATGACTTAAAGGACGTGCTTATTAGATATTATTTTTGTAAACATATAAAGTGGCTTTAGATAGACAAGGCGCGGTAGTACATGCGTGATGTGAGGAGACCTTTGAGCACTCAGTGAGAAAATCCGATGAAAGATATGGGAATGCGTATGAATACATCGGGGCCTCGAATTGGGCAAAGCCTAACCACGTTTGCGGCTGTGGGCATTTGTCATCGCATCGTTGGACAAAAGGCCCCACGCCGCGGAAGATTGTCTGTTTTGTCATCACACAGAGCCAGTTAGCTGCAGGGAATATACAGAATGAAGACTATAGCGAAGTCACAGTTCATAGAATCCTTATTCTCTACTAACAATATTAAACTGAACACAATTAACCGAGGCCATAGTAATCACCTGACCTAGACCCATATTAACCAGCGTTTATCCTTAAACAATTCCCAACTTCCCTGTTCCCGTTCACTAGCTAGAAGTAACCGTTATTAAAAGAAATAGCCAGTTACAGTAACCAGTTCCAGGTAAATCCATAAATATATATTGTTAGAATTATGTTAACTTTATTTACTAATTAATCAATTATTATTCTTTGTTATTGTATTCTTCATCGCTTGTAAATTACAATATCAGCATAAGAAACACGCAGTGAATAATTGTATTCGGTCTCATCATAATAATTCATCATTTAACTGTGCTTTAAAAAAAAAAATTACATATTAATTCTTAACCTAATTTTTCACCGACAGTCTGTTGCCATCGATACGGGAAGGGTGGTGGGCTCATAGTGTTAAACACTGGATTTGTGAGGTGCTGCAACGCGTCGAAAAACTTGACGTGTCTCCGGCGGCCTCACCCACCAAGCAACGGGCACAGTTCAGCGGTCTTCAACCTCTCGTGTAATTTTGTTTACAACTGTCAGTGCCATCAATAGTGTTAAACACTGGGTTGATTAGGCGGTGCAACGAGTCAAAAAACTTGATGATTTCGGCAAGGCTAGTAGATTATAAATACATGTGATTGTTCAGTACATGTTTCCCTCCCTTCGATTTTGGGAATGATAGTAAATTGTGCTACAGCAAAATACAAAATGTAACAAGACAGGAACCAACTGTACAGAACCGTAATGGAATATTTTGTAATGACCACTTGCCAAAAGGACTCCTTTTTCGCAGTTGAGAAGGCTCAATATAAGATAAATACCAATATAAGACAGGCATATTGATTTACTTCAAATCCAAAAACACTGAAGTCAGTCAATTAATTAATTGGTAGGGTATTAAAATAATGATCTGGACGCCCTCATTAAAAATATATAATTAGTATTGTCGTTTTCCCTAATTAAAAAATGCCAAAACGCATTGAAATTCTTTTCGCAACAGGGTATAAACTCCTTAAGTTTTTTAGTTAAAAATTTTCTTAAAATGCTTATCTTAGTAATGTCTGTACAATCTTGACTTTTATAATTGTTATACATTTTTAAAAACATACACGTACGAAAAAAACCGGATGATGAAACCATCTTGTTCAAAAGAGCTGAAATTACGAGGGCCATGTAGAGTAAGCCCAGACAGCGAAAAGCCTTTGAACGGCCCAAAGATAGCACCCACTAACAAGGAGTTCGAGGACATGTATGGGCTTGTGAATGAACCCACTAACCCACACAATACATTGTCGTATCCTTGCCCATTGTATTGTGTGGGCAAGGCATTCGTAAAGTACGTGGGCGGTGTCAATCTGAATACAGCGTCTCTCCTGTGTACCATGGCATGGGGCAGGTTACCTCTGAGAGTTTTGTGCCGAAATAAACTACAGAAAAAAAGCACCTTCCCGTGTATATAATAATAACGCAGCAAAACCAGCCAACAACCTAGTGTATCTTGGAATTAAAATGGACAGACACCTCCGTTTTAGTTACCATTTTGCGAGGAAGTTGAAGCAAACTCGCACGAAGTCTTAGCGGCTTAGGCATTTATTGACTTCCCCCAATCTATTACTGCGTCTCAAGCTACTGATCTACAAGAGCATACTGAGGCCTACTCTGCTGTATGGTGCACAGCTTTTTCGTTATCTGACGTATACAACAGCTCGGCGACTCCAACAATTCCATAACGGTATACTGATGAAAGTGGTCAGAGGTACTTCATTCGAGCAGCGGAGTAACAGTGAGCTTCACGAGGTCTTTGAGCTGCCTACGGTTGATGAATTCATCCAACGTAGACATCAAATTTTTCGACTCCCTTAGTACTTGACAAACCTGGTGTTTAAAACGATAACCCCCGCTTCGTTCCCCCATCGATGGCAGGAAGCTGTCGTGGCTGGAACGCTTTAGTCTTAGGTTCTAGTTTTTAAGTTTTAGTTTGTAAGTTTCCCACATTGTAAACCGATGGGGAGCCCCATCACCTAGTCCTGTATATTGCATTTTGACCTTTTAACTGCAAAAATATTGTTATTGTAATTCTACCCTCCTTGGAATGCATCTGCGTATGCAGCAAGAGGAGAAATCTGTAAATCGTAAATTTGTAAATTGTAAAAATATTGATAAATAAAGAGGTTTTGAAAAAAATAAAAATATATATATATAATCACGTGTATCTTCCCGTGTCCGAGTATAAATTTAGCTCAATAGTTGTTTAGTTTTTAGCATCTCGTACGAATTTGTATGAAATTTATCTGTTAAACGGAACAGAAAATGGGAGATAGCCATTGAGTCAAACAATGCCAATTCTATTGAAACAAGATTGAATTGGGATACAATTGCAAAGATACATGGGAAGCCGTGTCCTTTCTGATTTAGAGAAAGATTAGCTGAATAAGCAAAATGAACTTATTTTAAATACATTTTAATCAATATTAAAACGTAGAACTTTAAATCTTTAAACGTTGAACTACTAGAATAAGTAATTTTGTATGTTTTTTGATAAGCTTTGAATCCTTCCAATTTTTATTAACAGATAATCTAGAACTTATAATTGTAGTCTTATAGATCGAATTAGCTTAGAACAAGAAGCGAATGAAATAACTTAAAGATACAGTTAGCATATGAAAATACTTATGTGAAATGCCTCAGTACTTATACTACTGGAATAAGTATTTTGCATGTTATTTGATAAACTTCGAGTCTTTCCAATTTTTATTAACATATAATGTATAATTTATAGTTGTAGTCTTATAGATCGAATTAGATTAGAACAAGAAGTGAATGAAATAACTTAAAGATACATTAAGCATATGAAAATACTTATGTGAAATGCCTCAGTACTTATACTACTGGAATAAGTATTTTGCATGTGATTTGATAAACTTCGAGTCTTTCCAATTTTTATTAACATATAATGTAGAATTTATAATTGTAGTCTTATAGATCGAATTAGATTAGAACAAGAAGCGAATGAAATAACTTAAAGATACACGTAGCATATGAAAATAATTATGTGAAATGCCTCTGTACTAAACTTGTAGAATAAGTATTTTGCATGTTATTTGATAAGCTTCGAGTCTTTCCAATTTTTATTAACATATAGTCTGGAATTTATAATTGTAGTCTTATAGATCGAATTAGATTAGAACAAGAAGCGAATGAAATAGCTTAAAGAGACATGTAGCATATGAAAATAATTATGTGAAATGCCTCTGTACTAATACTAGTAAAAAAAGTTTGAAACAGCACATTTTTATTGTATTTTTAAAAATTAACTATGTTTTTGTTTTTCATGACAAATGACGACGACGAGAAATTTCAAAAAATCATTTTCTTTAGATCCACTTGAGTGTATCGGAAAAACCTGTAAGATTATTTAACCTATATTTATTTATAAATCATATCGAGATTGCAAAAACTAATCGCTGAATGTCTACATTAAAACTCTTCGTCAGTTAGTTTTGCAAGAGAAGGATTAACTGAGCGTGGAATGCAATGACAAATAAACCTTATCCGAGGGTCAAATGACATTTAGATATGTCATATGCAGTCTTGGCAATGGAAGCACATTGCTATTGGGACAGATCTCAAAACAGCTATGTAATGGTGTATTGAGAGTAAATGAGAAATTGATAAAGACTGTATTTGAAAACTGAGGGGGGAAGAAGAAGGGTTAATTGGTGGATGTGCAGAGTTCGAAAGGATGGCTAGAGAGCAAAGGAATGGTTAACAATTATTCGAGTCTATTTCGAAGAAATATTTATTTCACTTTCATTCAAATCGATTGTTTCCTTTCAATTTAGCAGTTTTTTCGTTGTTTAGCCTAACTCAATACTCTCAAAGTAATTAAAATTCGAAACTAGGAAAGCGATACTTTCAAGATTAAAAGTTGTACATTAGCCTGTAATGTAGGGTAGTTTTCAATTTGATTTTATTTCGACAAATGAGTTCAATTCATTTTGATTTTGGTTCATAAATTTACACATTCTCGAATTCCATAAACCCCTGGTGTCTCTTATGAGTCTACTGACACATTTGACTCATTGCAGGCTTTCAGGCAGGTTTTGAGTACATCCGCTTGTGAAGGTACAGACGGAAGCCACCCTCGGTATCAACAAGAATACAGCAGCTATGATCTCGTTGGACTGCACGCAGGCTTTCGACTCAGTGTCCCACGGGATGCTGTGCAGACAGCTTTGTGACTGGGAATGCCCAGAGCAGCTATACACCATGTGGGTTTCCTTCCTGAAGAACAGATCGGTGAGGGTACGGGTGGGTGATTGCCTCTCTAACCCATTCCCTCTGACTTGTGGAGTTCCTCAAAGAGCGGTTTTGTCTCCGGTTCTCTTCAGCATGTGCACATCTGATATTGTTGAGACAAATTATGAGAAAGCTATGTTAAACGCTTTCGCCGACGACATTGCGGTTTACAGCAGCTGCACGAATGCACAAAGAGCTCTTAGACAGGCCGAGTCAGTTTGTAACGTTATCAGTGTGAGTTTTTTTACTCGTTGCAGCAACTGTCAAACCTAGTGTTTAACAGTATGACCCCACCACCCATCACGTATCGATGGCAACAGACTGTCGGGTAAAAATTAGGTTGAGAATTAGTATGTAAATTAGTTTTAAGTTTGATCAAAAAGGTGAGCAGCATCACCATTATTATAGTGAGTTTAGTCCAGCCACGTATAATGTGTATCATTATACTTGTTTATTCCATTATATAAATTTTATAAAATAACAAAACCTGTATATAATGTAGCGACGCTACAGGAAATACAAAAATAATTTTTAAATGGATTCGCTAAGAATCTATAATTGTAAATAATTATCTGTAAATGTAAAGGGGGGTGGAGAAAAGAGTTTTATGAGCACTATGACCCCACCACCCCTCCCGTATCGATGGCAACAGACTGTCGGGGAGTATTAGGTTAAGATTTCGTTGTTACATGTAAGTTAGTTTTAAGTCTATCATTCATAAGGTGAGCCCCATCAATTTTAAACATGTTTAGGCAATCAATATATCATGTGCATTATACTTTAGTAACAATCACGAATCACAGTGTGGAATTGTTAAAAATAGTATGAAATGCAGCCAAGCTACAGGACATATAATGACCTACTGTAAATAGATTCATTTATGTAGTCTATACTGATTTCCATAATTTATGATAACAAGTGGATATGAAGAAGAAAAAAAAAGGATGGCTACCTATTGGTCTATCGTTGGAGCTGGTCTGCGCCTCTGGAGGGAGAGGTAGATCCGGCTACAAGAGCGGCCACCGTGTGTCCAGGAGGTGAGGAAAACCAGCCCTCCATCGAAGTTAGACCGGGCACTTTAGACCACAGGTCTGGTTGGCCAAGGGTCAGTCGCTCTCAAAAACATACAAATAATACCAATGACCAACATTAGGGATGACATTTTTAAGGACGACCTAATCGTTGTTTAATTTAGTTCTTAGAGAAGATCGTCACTCACGCATGGCAGCTAATTTGGTTGAGCACTCGACTAGATATTGGAAAAGTTCTGGGTTCGAGTTCCGAGCATGCTTTTTAGTTTCTTCATTTAGCTCTAAATGATTAATGATGGTAACTTATATTTAGAATTTTTATCAAACTATCACTATTTGGAACGTGTTTTATTTTTTTTTCCTTCCGATTATTCCAGTCCATGATGGGGCAATCGATGACACAATACACGCTATTCCTGCGGGATCTAATATTATCACAGGACTCATCGACTTAATGAGCCATAGAGGAAAAAACTACAGAAAATCCCATGAATATTTCATCATATTCACTTTCCTCTGACGAACACGTAGCGAGAATAAGAAGGAAAATGTCACTCACGTCCTTGATTCGGTCCCCGATCACCGATGGCAGATCTAATCAAGCCCTCGCCTCGGATCTAGCGGATTTCCAGCCAGACCTACTAAGTACCTTCACTGCCTTTCACACGAACCTACTTTCCAGTCTGTCCGAGCCTCCAGCGTCCGCGCCTGGAATGTCTGAGTCTCGCTCTGATAAATAGGTTAGGTAGGTCATTATAGCACGAATTTGTAACATCTCAGGATCAGCTAACTTCCCATTACCTTCTTCGCTATAACGAACATTCGTTCCGATCTATAGCGTCCAAAATTTCTTTACAACTGTTAACTAAATGTGTAAACGAAGAATATGAGAGATGCTCTAGTCCAGTCTCTGAGAAATGCTATGGAGAGTTTCTGAATGCTTTGGCATTGAGAAACCGAATGAAGAGTTTCTTAAAAACGTATTAAATATGAAACATTAAATAATCAAAAATTTATTGAGGAATCCTAGCTTGAAGCCACCCCTCCTTCACCATCCACCAAATAAATTTATAAGTACTCAATTCTTTCCAGTTGGTGCTTAAAACGGGGATGGTTGTTGATGGAAATAAGATATGCATCTCAGTGACATCAACGCACCTAACAAGGGCCAGGTGCACAAGTTAATGCAAAATACAGGGGATTTCATTTGGGTCTCGAAGGAATATATCTTTCGAAGCGGCCCGGGTATTGGCGGTGGAACAGCATCTCTGGACGAAGATGGAGAGAAGGGTGCTAGAAGATCTCCTAAATCCTCTTCAGAGAAGATTATGGTACCAAAGAGGTGGAAGCCTAGTCTCGGCGATTGGAGCAACAAGGCGTGGAACGTCAAGTGGACTGGTTAGTACAACGGAGGAGAGCGCCCTGAGAAAGAACTTGAAGTCTGTGGGCGAGATGGGTCATCCATGATTATTGGAGCTTGTAGATTCACACAGTACAAGGCTCACACAGATTTCGATCCAAGCTGCATGAATACGAAAGAGTCATGTCATGGTCTCCTACTGAGCCCTTGAACCTGTGAGAGCACGGCTTCTTAGTCCGATAGGAAGGTACAGATTGGACGAATCCGACCTGCCGTCACTGGTCAATTCGGACGAGAAGTTTGGGGCATTTGTTCTATTCGTCCAGAAGTGGAGGGAGCTTCAGGAACTGGGCCACTTCACCATTTCGAGGAGAGTGGTGCAGGATAATGGATTTCTCTCAGTAATTTCGGGAAGGCTTATCAAGAAGGCATCGTCGAACGGGATGGCGTAGATACGTTGTAAATATAGGATCCTTATTGTATTGCAATACGCCCACTACAGGTTACTAAACCGCCTCAGGGTCTGGTAGGGAAATCCCATCATAACGATCCCAGGAAGGGAGGAAAAAAAAATTCGTCAACATTTTTTATCAATCAATCTAAGCAATGATAAAAATTATAAAAATCAAAGAGTAAGTTAGCATTTCTGATGGTTGACTCCAACACAACTTGGTATATTAGGCTATTTGAGGCAGTTGGAAGGCAGTAAGACAAGAAGCTAAAGAGGAACCAGGAACTTCACGCTAGGACTCGTTCTATATTCACCGAACGGATATTAACGTAGCAGAGGAAACTCAATTTTCCGAACAGGGAAGAGTTGGGAAGTTGGGGAAGGAAAAACTTGCACTGGGTTAATCCCCATCCTTCAGCTGAGGTAGAACCATCCATTATCTTGCCCTAACCGGCAGGACCAGCTCAGACTTTAAAACTCTTTTGTTAACCAACTTAGTTTTAATCTTAACAGGCTTAAAATTCACAACAGGCAATGGTAGTGTTTATTTTATTATTTTAAGTCCACTGACTTTTTTGTTTTTTCTTCCTCCAGTATAAGGTTAATCAGAGATCTAGAAATCCAAATAGCCAAATAACACTTGGTCTTCCTTATGAAAATACAGTTTAAGATTGAAGTTGCAATTAGCCCAATAAAGGATTAATGGTTTTGTGATTTTTTTATTTATCGGTAAATTATTTTATTTTACAATTTTACCGACGACTATAGCATCCCATTGGATTTAAACTAATTTATTTACCTGTAATAACCAAATATATTGTATGTACATAATCTTGCATTAAGCATTTTATAGCCTTTGCCAGTAATAATCGACTACATATAATGCTATGTGCATATTATATAGTTCAGAATCGAGCTCATGAAATTGTCTTTGAAGTGTACCCGTGTAAACCATTTTTAAGTAATCATAATACCCTTAAGCCCCTTGACGTATTACATATTAACCAAATTTCGAATTTATCAAATTTGTTTCGTGATCATCATATTTCCCATGAATTATGGCTTAATTTCGTTTTTTTTTTTTTTTGAAGTAAAAATCCTGTAAATAAGCTGATACTCTGTTTAGTTATACTTTATTATAAATTATTATTATTTTTTCATACCCTTAAGCCCCTTGACGTATTACATATTATTAATACAATTTATCATTTTTACTTTATTTTTTTTAAAGTAAAAATCCTGCGATTAGTAATACAAAAGGTATGCACTTTTTGTATTTTTCAGAGCAGTAATTTTCATAACTAAGCTGATACTCAGCTTAGTTATACTTTATTATAAATTATTATTATTTTTTCATACCCTTAAGCCCCTTGTAATAAGTACAAATTATTAATCAAACCGTCAAGATCTATAATTTTATATCCAATTGTTAACGTCCCATTATTTATTATTTGTTTGGTTTTATTTCTACCATGATCAGGCCATTGCAAATTATCATTGTTCTGAGAAAAAAAAAATACTAATTGAATTGATAATACTTAAAAATGTAGTCCATTTAGACATTTTTGAAAATTAACATTTATATACATATCTAAAAGGGTGGTAAATACGAAAAAAGAATGGCTTAGGTAGAGAATAATGGCTTATCACATAACAAAAAAAAAAAAAAGACATCTAAATAATAAAGTGGAGATAAGAAAGAAACGGGGGGGGGGCATTTTATCAGCCCCCCCCCCCCGAAGAGCACAGACTCTGATAAGTCCTTCTCTATTCCCAACGGATTTCGCACAACAAAAAATGCCTGTTTGAATTTTTGTACATTGTCACATCTCTTTTTCTTATTTGCCGTATCACATGACACATTACTCCTTCGTGTTCCTCTTAGGATATGAATTAATTCAACAGAGAGCTTTAAAGGATTGTAATCAATAATAATTTTGTTTTTAAGTTGTTGTTTTTTTTTACGAATCGTAAATTTTCCGAATGGGGTAATTAACACAAGTATCACTCGAAGGTTAAAAAACACATTTCTCATTTCATTTTAAATAACAAGTTTTGATCATTTTGTTTATGAAATTTGTTTCGTGATCATCATATTTCCCATTAATTATGGCTTAATTTTTTTTTTTTTTTAAGTAAAATCCCTGTGATTAATAATACAAAAGGTACATACTTTTTTTGTATTTTTCAGAAAAGTGATTTTCATGAATAAGCTAATACTCTGCTTAGTTATACTTTATCATTATTTTTCCAAATTAAAAAAAAATCAACGATATTCTCTATTCAAGGGTATTATGGTGATACAATCATTAAATTTAATTACCATTAATTTATATTATAATATTATATAAAGATACGTTGCCTTGACTTTTTCATTAACGTTGTAATAAGAAGGTAAATCCTTTTTCGTTTATTTCTTTCGACTTGAACACATCTCCATTTAAAAATATTCGTCTGTGTCATTCCATATATTTAAAAATTTAATGGACATGGTTAATGGTCAAAAAGAAAATCAACAATCACAGTTTATTTAGATCAAATTTAGCATTTAAAACACCATTTTTTGAATTGTTGTAAAGTATTCAAATATAATATTAAAACATGATATTAAAAAAATTAATTTTTAAAAAGTTCCACAGTTTTTTCCAAATAACTATTGAGCAACAAATTGATAAAACAAAAATGTTGGGTATTGTTTTTACACAATTTGAGCAATTGAGTTGATGTTTTTTTCACAATTTCACCAGGTATGTTGACGGTTTAACATAATTTCCCCAAGTATAATACAAATGAAATGCTTAAGCACAAAGTGATATAGTTCGGCATAGCCATTGGTCACGAAACTAACTAATTGGAGTACTTTTGACTCCACTATCTAACCAAAGTTCTGGGAATTGTGTCCCACACTATTCAGACCACTTAAAGTGGTTGAGTGTCGAGCACAAATGACGTATGCGCTAATTATCGACTACGCTAGCCCCAAACTTGAGCAAGAGCTTGAAAATCGGCTTAAGTTGAAATGAATTACGGACCCCTGGAGGCGTATTTTCCCAGACCGACTAAATTCAGCTCAGCGTTAAAACGGCATTAGGTGAGATGATCAACTATCAGTTGCACTAAAATGTCAACAACGGCATAGATGGGATTGTAATTGTTGCAAGAACTTTGAACGCCCTTTCATGAACGTTCCCCCAGCTGGAGAAAACATTTCACTAAGGCGATATAAGGACGTTGAGCGTAAAATTAATAATACAGTGGAATTCCGATATTTCGTATCCCGATTATTCGTATTTCCGGCTAATTCGTACAAATTTGCCGGACCTCAGAGAAAATCCCGGTAAGTGGTATAAAAACAATGCATTTTAGTCCCCTTGGTAATTCGTATTACTTTTATGCTCGAGGTCACTTAAAACGTCTTATGATACGTATTTACACCTTCAAAACCTCGTTAATTCGTACTGTTTCAAGAAAGGGAAAAGGGACAGTGAGAGACCAGGGAGCAGAAGGAGCGCGAGATAAATATTTTCTATGAAATCCCATATGTAATTCGTACTCTTTTTTACTGAAAGGAAATAAGGAGAGGAGAGAGGGAAAGTTTTAGGAATTGTACTAAGCTTTTCTTTCGTTTCTACAGTTCAGTCTCGTTTTCGTCATCTTTGTGACACGTTACCATGCCTCCGAAAAAAGTTAGCCTCTCTATTAAAGAGAAAGAACAAATAATAAAGGCCGTGGCCAGTGGCTTTAAGCAAATTGACGTATCCAAGCGTTTTAACGTCCCTCGTTCCACGATCACATCAATCCTGAAGGACAAGGACAAAATCACCCAGACATCAAGCAGCAAAGTAAAACGCTTCAAGACTGTTGATTACCCACAACTTGAAGAGAACTTTAAAAAGTGGTTCGCGCAAGCAAGGAATTCAAATGTACCAGTTGGAGGAAATATACAAAGGAATTGACAATACCTGTCTGCAAGAATTGCGTCAAAAAAAAATTACAATTGGTGTTTATTTAATCTAGAACATAAGTATGTACATATTTTTCATTGCATATATTGTTTATTGTTTAGTTTAGTATTAAGCAGTGTTTATTGCATAGTTTTTATCCGTACTACATTGTACATACTTCTTAATGCATACATGTTTGCATTAATACGTTTTTTAATTTTGTACTCCTGATAATTCGTACCAAACTGTCAGTCCCTTCACAATATGAATTATTGGGACTCTACTGTATTTATTAAACCCTTACTGAATATTTGCTTTACATTGGCTGAGTATTTATTTTAAGTGCTGAATCGAAATACTGCAGTGGTTTCTCTCAAAGGCTTCAAAGATATGAGAGTGTAAACCACGGTGTGACCAAAGATTAATTTTATGTACAAGAACTTTTAAAAAAATCTAGAGCGGGAGCAAGAGTGGCTCAAACAGCTGATCAGATGGATATCAGTCAAAAGATTATTGTAAAATAACACCCATCGTTGGAGTATTTATTTTTTAAATTCTCGAGTTGTATTATAATCCCTACTTGGCGAGTCCTTGGAGATGGATTACACAGCTGTGGAGTATTGCATTTTTTTCTGAAGCCCTATTGTCAGTATCTATTGCGTTCTATCTCTTGGGATGTGAAGGTCACTAGTGCGCATACACGATCTTGATAGGGATATCGATAAGAGGATTGAGAAGGGTTTGATCCACGCAATAAACCCATCAAGGTTCAGCTAAGGATTTCTCATTCGGAAGGAATTTTACTAATATTAAATATATAACTTCTTTATTGTGCTAAAATTACAATCTGCCTTATTAAGCAATCGAGATAAATCGTTTCATTCATACGACGATCAGGACATGATTGGAGAAGCTGCCCATTGCCAGGACTCCCACTGTTACGCATTTATAGCAGGTCACGAGGCCACTGCCGTTTTAGTCTCCGAGGAGGATTATAGGGATGAGTGGTGCAGTGCAATGACTGTGCTAGGGAATTAGGGTGGTTGGATAGGTTACTATGGAATTTCATGAACTTGGAAGGGATGAGTTCAAGAATGTAGGGTATATTAAGATCGTTATGAAGGGTTTTGTTGCTGGCATTGTTGTTACATTATTTCATCCAGATGAAGAAGAGAACGTGATATGGTCAATTAGGCAACGAATAAATAAAATAGTCTCAAACTGATGATGTATAAATGTGTACTCCGGCCAGCTCTGCTGAAGGGTGCCCCGCTATTTGCCCATTTGACTGACAATACAGCCAAATGTCTCCAACATTTCCCGATTGGGATCATGCGAAAAGTGGTCACACATACCTCTCTCGAGAGAACGCTGACCTGCACCCGTTGCTTGGTGTGCCGTCGGTGGGTGAGTTCATCCGCCGGAGACACATCAAGGTTTTTGACTCTCTCATGGTTGCACCGCCTAACCAACCCAGTGTTTAACACTATGACGCCACCACAATTCCCGCATCGATGGCATTAGATTGTCGGGGAAAAATTAGGTTAAGCATTAGTGTGTAAGTTAGTTCTAAGTTTGATCAAAAAGGTGAGCCCCATCACTTTTATTAGTCAGTTTGGTCCAGTCACTTATAATATTTATCATTGTACTTGTTTATTCCATTATATAATTTTTATAAAATAACAAAACCTGTATATAATGCAGCGACCCTACAGGAAATACAAGAATAATTATAATTGTGATCATAGTTCTGACCAATAACAGGTGCTGGAGAAACAATCAAACTAATTAATGACTATAATAATGCTTAATACTTATGGTAATACTTTCAAACATATATTGGTCATAAGGAATGTGGGACCAAGAAGGGAATACTACTTTCAGACAAGTAAGCTGTACTAAATATTTATGTTCAAGCTAAGATTTATTGCAGTAAATAATATATCTGTGAAGTAAGAACGTCTTGGCAAATCGCAGACACGGCTGAGTCAGCACCAAGACACCGACACAATGGAAATTCAACGCCTTCCTTATCACTAGACTAGCACGTGGTGTCAATCTGCATAATGGCTGACATTTTGATTTTCTATGTTACAACATTGCCGGCTAGCTAACATAAAAAATAAAAAAAAATGGAATTTCCCAATCATTTTTTCAATCACAGCTTAGATTCAATGGGGTGATTAAAAAAGAAAACTTTTTCTTCGACGAGCTTCCAACTATAACTTTTAATAAAAAAATAGAAAAAAAAAAAAAAAAAAAAAAGCAGCAAAACTTTATTAATAAACTTCCTAAGTCTCGATGAGCTCAGCAAAAAAGCAATCTCTCACAGAAGAGATAATTAGAAAAAAATCCAACTGTTTTGTATTTAAGTACCTTGCAATGGAACCGAACAACAACCAGAGCACCAATTACTCCGAGTGGTTGAACAAAACTACGAATACACAATTAAATATATTAACTGCAGTCTTTTTTCGAAAATAAATTATTATTATCATTATAGATCATCATAAAATGGCTGGATCTATGAAAAAAAAAAAAAGGGTAATTTTTTACATATTGTTAAAGCTTAGAAACATTTAACAATAGCTTCTGATATAATTTACTTTTTGAATAAATTAACAAACTCAGAGGGACAGAAATATATTAATATGTGCATATATATTCGCTGAAGTAATTCATTAAAACTTCCCATTGTTCTTTATACGACAAAAGGAAAAGAAATTTAAAAAAAAACAAAAGAACTAGTCATTTAATTTGAGTTATTTCTTTTCACTGGCGTTATATTCAAATGTTATTTACAATCCATTTACATTTTCTTGAAGAAATTAAACAAAATAAAATCCAATTGAAACAAAAAGAGAAATGAAATTACACCTTGTCTTAGAAGGAGAAAACTCTTTTCCTTATTTAAATTCAAGATCCTGGGAAATTTGCATAAGACAATAGAATAACGACGGCCCAACAAAACACTATCTTATAATCTGAGGAGTTTTTGCCGAAACAACCCATCCCAAAACAACAAACCTTTGTTGATTTACGCTAAGAAAATAATAAAAAAAAAAAAACTACGAAATAAACATCTCGCTCTGTTATTTTTCTAACTCTCTTAAATTTTTTAAAACATCTCTGCCTACAACATTTCCAATGTAAACCTTTCCAGTTTTTTGAGTTGAAGTCTTTTGCGGAAAACTTTTCTTACTATACGTAGAACTGTCTATATCCAATGGGAGTTTAGAAGAATATTTATTTAAACCATATATAATATTTACAAGGGCGGAATAAATTGCCATTAGTAAATATCACTACAAGAGGTTTTTGATGTCGAGTGGACTTGAATGGAGAAACCAAAGAATATACCTTATTATTATTATTAATTATGAATTTCAACCAACCTTCTAAAATCTTGATTAGAATAAAAAAATATTCAGTAATCAATTGTTGCTGTTTCCTAATAATGAGAAAGAACGCTGACCTGCACCCGTTGCTTGGTGTGCCGTCGGTGGGTGAGTTCATCCGCCGGAGACACATCAAGTTTTTTGACTCGTTGCAGCACCTGACAAACCCAGTGTTTGCCACTATGACCCTACCACCCCTCCAGCATCGATGTCAACAGACTGTCGGGGAAAATTAGGTTAAGAATTAGTATGTAAGTTAGTTTTAAGGTTGATCAAAAAGGTGAGCCCCATCACCTTTATTAGTCAGTTTAGTTCAGTCACGTATAATGTATATCATTATACTTGTTTATTCATTATATAATTTCTATAAAATAACAAAACCTGTATATAATGTAGCGACGCTACAGGAAATACAAAAATAATTTGTAAATAGATTCGCCTGAGAATCTATAATTATCTGTAAATTTAAAGGAGCTATGAAAGGGGGGGGAGAGAGAGAGAAATAAATGAAATAAAGAATGATGAAAAATAAAATTTAGCACTCATATCTCCTAGCGTAGATTTTATGTTGAAACAAAGGTTGCGTGGAAATTAGTGAAGTTTGCGATTACATTAATTTTATGTTGAGTGAATCTCATAAATAGGAACAGTTACAAAAGAACAGTTATGACTAAATAAGGAAAAAGACGAGGACATTTCGTCAAACTTTAATGGGATTTAAACTTTTACAAAAAAAAAAAAACGGTAATAAACTGAAATGAGACTCTGGATTAATTACTGAGCAATAGGTAGGTAATAAAACTGTCCATAGTAATTAAATTAAACCTTTCTTTCATCTATATGTATACATTCGTATTGGTATTTTTTTTATGAATTTGACACTCAGAAGTCGTGAATATTTGTTTAGTAATTGTTTATTATTAGTGTAAGCAAAAAGAAATATTTAAGACTGCTAAATAATGGTACAGAAGTGGTTTCTTGCTGGTCTGGCGATGACAAGTGAGATCGTAAAGTACAGCCATTTCCATGCAAATCCGCCCACCCCCCCCCCTATGTCACTGAATTCTAACTAATTTCAATTTATCGCCACAAAAAAAAACTTATTCTTCAGAAAAAACTCAGGGATAAATACAATGTCATAGCTCATTATGCCAAAAATATATTATCAAACCAAAGTTACTTGTTCCACATAGAGTTTTTCCGGCCAAATATTAATTTACTAAAATAACTCGAAGCCAACATTAAGTACATACAAGATAGTCCATTTTTAGCAAATACTACTAAGTAATTTTAAATAATTTAGGTACGATTATAGTCATCAACTTTAATTGTTCTTATTTTATTTTATATATAGAGAGAGAGTTATATAAAATGCATAACATATAAAAAATTGAAATTTATTGCAGCAAATAAAAAAAAGTGAGTTTTTTTTTTTAAAGTCTCCAACAATTCCAGAATGGGATGATGAGAACGCACCCGTTGCTTGGTGTGCCGACGGTGGGTGAGTTGATCCGCCGGAGACACATCACGTTTTTTGACTCGTTGCAGCACCTGACAAACCCAGTGTTTAACACTACGACCCCACCACCCCTCCCGCATCGATGGCAACAGGCTGTCAGGAAAAATCAGGCTAAGTTTTGGTATGTAAGTTAGTTCTAAGTCTATGATAAATAAGGTGAGCCCCATCAGTCATGAATAATGTACATCGTTATACTTTTGTACAATGCAGATCACTATTAGTAGAAAACAGAATTAGTATAAAATGTAGCCAAGCTACGCGAAATATAATGAAGCAATTGTAAATAGATTCGTTTGAAGAATTTATATTTTGAGACATATATTAATTTTGTAACAAGGAAATATGAAAAAAAAAAAAAAAGTGATTTTTTAAAATGTATGCATTTTTCTACAAATCTCTTTTTTGTCAGTACACTTTTTTCTATCACTAATAATTATTATTAATATTTTATTTTTTAAATCATATTGGCTTATTAGGTCTGTCGGTAGTGACATTTTTAACGATAGAATTGTTGAAATAGAACAAATATATATAAAACATACAAAATTTGAGTATTTATTAAAACAATAAGTGCTTTGTAAGTGTGAGCTTCGGAGATGTGGCTTTAGTCTACTTCACCTGAGTGTGCTTTATGGAAGCATAACATATATTATAGTATTTGTACGAGGGTGGCCTAAAAAGTTTCCGACCTAACAAAGCTTTTATTTATTCTATTATCATCTTCATGTTGAGGTCGGAAACTTTTCAGATCACCTGTGTATATTAATTATATATTATAATATAATTATTAACAATAGCTGTATGAGTACCTCATCTAAAAATGATAACAAGATTCCAGTTATAGTTTCTTAACCCGAGATGAGGCTGTTGCTATTAATATTTACCAAGTTATTTATATTAATGATATCTTGTCACGTGGATCCGGTCTCTTTATTGATATTATACTTTATAATTATTTGCAATGCACGTGATCCTACGTGAGTCTGTGTTCTCGTCGCCTAGGGCCATATCAATGCAGCCTCGTCGCCATTGAGTGGTCAGCAATGCATTTTAACAGGACAGGAACAAATTCGATTTTTATATGGAGGAACGTTTTTATACATGGCGGAATCCATGGTCGAGAAGATTCTGTGAACGGAGTCTCACACAGTCACAGCCATACGTAGAAGGATGCATAAAACAGAAAGGAAGGAGGCATCAAAAATATATGGTGTCCCAGAATTAATGCAAGATTTGAATTTGCCGCCATTTGTGCAGTAAAGTGCTGGCAACCTTAAAAAAAAACAATTTGACAGCTTACAGTTTAGGGTTAGTAAAAATGGAGCGTTACACGAAAGAACAACGTGTCTTTATTGTTGAACATTATCTCAAAAATAATGAAAGTTCTGCGGCCGCAGTTTTTCAAATTTCATACAAAATATGGTCGGTTTTGACTTCATCAACTGGAGACTGGAGAAGATTAATTGAAAAATTTAGGGAGACTCGATCAGTTGGAGACACTAAACACACTGGTCGTCCAAAAACAAGCCGTTCAAATGTCAATATCGAAGCAGTGCGTGAGAGTGTCAAATGAGGCTGGTCAAGCAGTCCATGTGCATGAGACATGATCGTGTGATTTAACACCTTTAGATTTCTTTTTATGGGGTTATTTGAAGTCAAAGGTGTATGTCAACAAGCCCACATCCACCCGTGCATTAAAAGAGGAAATTCAACGCTCCATCAACGAAATTCAACCACATTTATGCCAAATGGTCACGGAAAATGTCAACAAAAGTGTGCGTATGTGCCAGCAAAGTCGTGGAGGCCATTTGCCTGGAGTGTTATTCCATAAATAACCCTATCCTATTTACTTTATAATTCGATAAAAAAATAACAACAAAAATACTAAAAACTGTATTTCTATTTAAATCAAATCTTGCGTTAATTCTGGGACACCCTTTACTTTCAAACAATTGTGGAATGTCTTTAGAGAACTCGATTCGAAACTGTTGCTAAAGATTACAGAAATTGAGTGAATGTCATTCATGATATTGTCCTCAAAGAACAACAAGGAGGAACAGAATAGAAATTTAGCTGACTAAAAATACTTAACACAGTTTAGATAAGCTTATGAATAATACTATTTAGTATATGCTTATGAATGTACTGTGCTCATATTTATAACACGAGGTGCTTTCTGCAAAGAACCGAGAGCAAAAGTTGAATAAAAAGTAGAAATTATCGCACGAGGGGAAAAGGCATGGAAGATTGCTGGGATGAGTGAAAAATAAATAAACAAAGTAATAACGACGAATGAATTCTTCAAAATTCCTTTTATTTTATACATTTTTACAAACAGGTGAACAAAATTCAATGAACAAGATTTTACAATTTTCTCCTCATGCTGCATACGCAGATGCATTTGAAGGAGGTAAGATATGCAAATGCAATTTATTTTTGATGTTGAAAACTCTATAAACAATATACAGGACAAGGTGATGGGGCTCACTAGTCTAGATTTAATGATGAGCGAACGACGAATACCGACGGGAATAGAATTGCAAAGGCTTGTGGTTCGGATAAAAAAAAAGAACGGTCAAAGGAAGTAGATTTGTGAGAAGGGGAATACAGGTAGGAAGGGGAGGATCTAGTATTCAATGATTTGATCACTGATTTGAATTGGAGAAACTGGAGGGATCCGAGGGAGTATTGACAACGGGAGGAAGGGTGCATCCCCTTAGTAGTCCTGGGAAATACGACGGACCCTCGGGATCACGAGGATAAATCTAAGAAAACAATTCATCAAGTGATTTTTGGGGCTGAAGTGTTTGATAATAGACTCTCTTTAACTTGGAGTAGTCACAAAATTGAAAACAGTTTGTTCCCGCTTGGATGGACTACTTACTTTTTTGCTGGGGATGAGAATGAGTCTACCAATGAGAGCTAGTATGGTGCACCGCTTTTTCGTTATCTGACCTATACGACAGCTCGGAAACTCCAACAAAAACAATTCCAAAACGGCATACTGATGAAAGTGGTCAGAGGTACTTCATTCGAGCAGCGGAGCAACAGTGAGCTTCGCAAGATCTTTGAGCTGTCTACGGTGGATGAATTCATTCAACGTAGACATATCAAAATTTTCGACTCCCTGCAATACTACCGGTAGTTTAACACGATAACCCCCGCTCCATTCCCCTATCGATGGCAGGACGCTGTCGCGGCTGGAACGCTTTAGTTTTATGTTTGTAAGTTTTTCTCCCACATTTTCAAACTGAAGGTGAGCCCCATCACCAAGCATTATATTCATTTCACATTTAACCACAACCTGTATTGTTAAGTAACCCTAAATCCTTCGAATGCATCTGCGCAAAGCAGAAAGAGGAGAAATTATTTTGTTCATTGATTTTGTCATATTTTCACATTGTATACTTTGAAAAGGTTAAGGGTAAAAAAAAAAAAAAAAAAAAAAGCTGCAGAAACCAAATTTAGTTTGCGCTCGATTGCTAAGAGAAATTTAAAGATAAAAGAAGAAGAATTAAGAAAGAAAATCTTAAATATCGTGAAATTTATCAATTCGAAATGCACATTTGAAAATTTTACACTTTGACGTAGATGCATCTCAAAGCTGCTTTTTTTTTTGGAGCTTGCTCACTATTTCTAGCCCCGTCTAACTTATATCTAGTGCATCCCCATTGTACGATGATCATTACTTGATTATGGAGTTTGGAAGAAAATCAGTGATGGTAAATACCGTGAGCAGTCCTTAGCGTAATGCTCATTTAAAAGCCCCCTTATAATGCTTAAATGTTGGCTTAACCAATTATTATACTGATTGTAGGATATAAGTTTAATTTATGTCTGCTAGTTAGCATAATTCAAAAGAATCATAGCTAAAATTTCTCAATAGCTAAGGTTACAATCGCCAACGGCCTCGGCACATATGGAAGTAACTAAACGATCTTAAATGCACTGTCAAGGCCGGGTGTGGTTAGTGCTTGGATGGGTGACGACCGCACGTCAAAAAGAAAATGGTAGAGCACCTATGCTTTAGGAAAACCACGTTGGCACATTTTAAAAAAAATAAAATCCCCTATTTATTTATTTTATTTTTTTTTAAATCATGGACTAGCTTTTCTAATATCATCTTGATTTTGTAAAATTAAATTCAAAAAGTGGAACTGTAAATATTGCGTATAGAATGATTTTATTTATTACTTATCTAAACAATTGTATGTATAATTCCTTTATTGTGCTAAAATTACAATCTGCCTTGCTAGGCAATAAGTAATTAAGATAAATGCTCTCATTCATACCATATTTACAATTCATCATTCACTCGCTCATTCATACAATATTTACAGACAGCTCAGAGGCCTCCCAAGTCCACATGCGAAGAGAAAGCGGAGTCTTGGGAAGTCCCCCACGCTCCTCCGTCAGCCGCGTCACCGGATATTAGCAGGTGGAGACTGACCAAGAGCGCGAGACCCACAGACGCTCAGGACATGATTGGAGAAACTGGACATTGCAAGGACTCCCACTGTCACGCGATTATAGCAGGTCACGAGGCCACTGCCGTTTCAGTCTCCGATGAGGATTATAGGGATGAGTGGCGCTGTGCAATGACTGTGCTAGGGAATTAGGGTGGTTGGATAGGTTACCTTAGAATTTCATATACTTGGAAGGGATGAGTTCTAGAATGTAAGGTATATTAAGATCGTTATGAAGGGTTTTGTTGCTGACATAATAAGGGGCATTTACTATTGTTCTCAGGACTTTTGATTGAAAGGATTAGATACGCTTGATGTTCGACATTTTTGCTGTCCCCCATAGCTCTATTCCGTATGTTCAGATTGGTTTAAGTATAACTTTGTAGATTAGTAGTTTATTTTCTATTGAGAGATGGGATGTCCTTTGAAGTAGTCTGTACAGTTGTCCAAAGCGTCTGTTTAGTTCTTGTCTTTTTAGTCTCGTATGTGGGTTCCAGCTCAGTCGTTTGTCGAGATGGAAGCCTAAGTACCCTACTGTCTCGGATACAGGAAGAGGAATAGAATTAAAATAAACTAGAGGACAAGACTTGCGACAAAGTGTGAAGGTAATGTGGGAACATTTTGCTTCATTAACTTTGATCCGCCATATCTAAACAATTAAAATCACTAAAATTATTTTACGTTACTGTTCTAAAATCATCTTTAATGTAAAGTAGGTTCTTCTATTTCGTATTGCTAAAGTAAAAGAATAAGCACTATTTCTCAGCAAGCGATACTATTAACAATAATATCGAAAATGCAATCGCGCCGTACAGTTATTATATTGAAACTTTTTTTATTAAATCGGTAAGCCGCGTGATTGTGTAGTTTTAATAAGGATTTATTAAACATATTACAAGTTATATATGAACGGTTTTAATGTTTTATTGTATCATCTTTGTTTAAGTATGTATCGTCGAAAATCCGTATCGTACTACGGCAAACTTCAGTTAATACGTATCGTTTATTATTTGTTAGCCATTGAGGAAGGGTATTTGATCGACTTGGTTCGAAATAAAGTATACATTGGGAGACAAAAGTGACCTTATTGCGTCAGCAACAAAACCCTTCATAACGATCTTAACATACCCTGATGATATATCTGCTACAGATTGGATCGAACAAGGCGGGAGAGAAGTTAGATCTTGCAAGACCAGCCATTGATTGACTCACAGCCGTGTGAACATCCGTTCCTGTGAATGCATTTCCACTGCACTCTTGCTAACGACTTGACCGAAATAGTCAATCTCACTGCCAAGTGCTAAACCTAGTTCATAAATGTTACCATTCTTTATCTTTTTTCTTATTTTACTATTAAGTTTTTAATGTACCTTACATCCTTGAACTTATCCCTTCCAAGTTCATAAAATTCCATAGTAACCTATCCAACCACCAAAATCCCCTAGCACAGTCATTGCACTGCACCACTCATCCCTATAATTCTTCTCGGAGATCACTGGCCTCGTGACCTGCTATAAATGCGTGACTGTGGGAGTCCTGGCAATGGCCAGTTTCTCCAATCAAGTCCTGAGCGTCTGTGGCTCTCGCGCTCTTGGTCAGCCTCCAGTGGCTCGTATCCGCTGACTCGGCTGACGAAGGAGCATAGGGGACTTCCTAGGACTCCGCTTTCTCTTTTGCATGCAAAACGGGTGACAACCATGTGGATTTGGGAGGCCTCTGGGCTGTTTGTAAATACTTTATGAATGAAAATTGTAAATATGGTATGAATGAAAACATTTTTTACAATTTTTATTACCTAATAAGACAGATTGTAATTTTATCATAATAAAGTTGATTCATTAGTTATTTTACTATTAAGTGATATTTTAGAATAAACTAACTCAGAAAGGGAAAACGGATCAATACCTATGACACAGAAACCTCAGCATACTCTGTGCTTAAGGCGTAGGTCTTCTGCATTAGTTCTGCCTCGTCTGCGAGCACTGCCCTGACCTACTTATACCACCATGTGAAAGAACCTATAAGAAAATCACGACCATAACTTATGGTTAGTCTTTGCCCCGAAGCTATTTATGTTCTGACTACTTCCGGTGGACTGTAACGCATGTATAATATATAAATGTGTCCTCCAGCCAGCTCTGCTGTACGGTGCCCCGCTATTTGCCCACTTGACTGACGGTAAAAGTCTCCAACATTTCCAGAATGGGATCATGCGAAAAGTGGTCACACATAACTCTATCGAGAGGTTGAAGAACGCTGACCTGCACCCGTTGCTTGGTGTGCCGTCGGTGGGTGAGTTCATCCGCCGGAGACACATCAAGTTTTTTGACTCGTTGCAGCACCTAACCAACCCAGTGTTTAACACTATGACCCAACCACCCTTCCCGCATCGATGGCAACAGACTGTTGGGAAAAATTAGGTTAAGAATTAGAATGTAAGTTATTTTTAAGTTTGATCAAAAAGGTGAGCCCTTTATTAGATTCACTTCAGTCCAGTCACGTATAATGTGTATCATTATACTTGTTTATTCATTATATAATTTTTATAAAATAATAAAATCTGTGTATAATGTAGCGACACTACAGGAAATACAAAAATAATTTGTAAATAGATTCGCCTGAGGATCTATAATTGTATATAATTATCTGTGAATTTAAAGGGGCTATGAAAGGAAAAAAAATCATGCTCACCGTTCACCTGCGATTATGAATTGCCCAAGAAGGCGCCGGTACATGCCGACCAGGCAAACCAGCACAACACCACTGTAAGCTTTCAAGAAGGGGTAAGACACCACTTCGTGCATGAACCACAAATTCAACTAAGATAATTTTTATTTGTTGAAATTCATTCACCTTTCTATGATAAATGTTAGTATGGTACTGAAATTTTTTGACTTAGGTTTTTAAAGAAATTCCTACCCTTCTTTGGACTTTTAAAATTAAGAAATAGTGAATATTTTTTATAATCATGTCACTGCCTGGAGTCAGTCAGTATTAGTTATTTAGCAGTTTTTGGTTCTTTAGAGATTCTCTCTCTTTCGGGGGGGGGGGTATTTTTTTTATTAATTTAATGCCCTGATTGTTGAGCCATAGTTGTTTTGATCAATAATTAATATCGCACTATAATTATGCCTGCCAGTTTGAAGAGGATACCTTTTAGGTAATAAGGTGAGGCTTCGCCCATCTTAAGTTCTAAGTTTTATTTCTTATCGACTAGATATGGCACTTGAGAAATTAACTTTCTCACTTATCGTCTACCGCCCCGTCTTACTGAGTTCCTTTTCTGTTTCAGTAGACAGCTTTGCTGTGAGAAATACTCAGGTTATCTTCCACTCATAGACAAAGATAATGCATTTTTTTCTGATAGTAAAGAGTCTCTTGATATAATTAATGCAATGTGTTGTCTATTTCTGGTTAGGGAATTGTCGATCTCTCACTTTACCATTATCATAAACATACTGATGTTATTCTAAGTAGATCAATATGGACACTATATTAATATTATCGATAAGCTTTGGTATACACGAGGGCGAATTATCAAGACTCGAGTCAACAAGGACGGATGTCAATATGCAAATATTTGGACCTGGGAATGAAATGTATTTGCGGAGCTGGCCGTCCATTCTCGACCACCGATAAAGTTTGGACCGCTGATGAATGGGTAGAAAAGTTCGCCACGTGATCCGGCAGATTGATGTTTCAGGCTTTGCAAATAATATTCAAAGCGATCGTCCACGTACTGTAGAGACACTCAATTATTAATGAATTCAAAGTTACCGACCGACATCAGGGCTTTCGTAACTACCTGTTAATATTTCCAAATAAAAACTTTTCTTATTTTTCTAAAAAATTCCCAATATTTGGTCAGGTGCAATTTTGTTCCCCCCCCTAAACATTTTTATATATACATTTTTAACAAATTATGAACAATAAGAATTATACATTGGTGATATTCTGCATTACTGCATATAATGCATTGTAGGGAGGCTAGTATTACAAAAACAGATTTTTTTTTTATGGTTAAAATTACTCAATATTCTGGACTAGGTGATGGGGCTCACCTTCGATTTACTGCATTTTTTTTTTTCCCTAGCTCTCAAATTTCTAAGATTATGGATAAGGGAAAAATAAAGGAATTTATTTGGGGTGAGCGGATCCTATTAATAGGAGTGCCTGTTTGAAGGTGGAGTGTGGGAATTAAGGAGTGTAAAGTGGTGAGAGTCCACTGAAGACTGAGTATCTCTAGGCATGTAGTGGAAGCTCATGCATTTTTGAAGTCTACTTTAGAATTCTACTATGTTCCCATGGATTGCGAGAGTATAGCAATATATTGATCAAATTCACTAGTCCATCACACATTCTGTGCTAGCTCGGTTTGAAGAGCCCCTAGCCAGTAATGATTTTGTAGTAATATGCAGGATGTAACCCTAAATGATATCCAAAACTTAAGGAAGTGATAGTAAACCGCAAATGCAACAGAAAGATTCGTTGATGATAGCATCAATCGTCCGATTCCGCACAGGGAACGAGTAAATTTAAGTTTTTTTTCGTTGAATAGGAAGCGAAAAAAAACTATTCAAGTTACCTAACTTCCAATTTCAGCATCGCTAACTTGACAAAATTCTATTCAAAAACAAGTAGAATTTTCTCTTTGTAAAAACGATTTGAAGTGAACTTTCAAACGGCTAAATCACGCAAAGTTGTGTTTTCGTAAAATATTTTTTAGCTGTCTCCTTCCTACTTGACTACGCATTCCTCACTTTTATAAAAAAACTTCCATGTTTAATAAGGTTTGATCCCATGTTAATTATGCTGAGGTCTGTTACAGAATAAGCTGGGATTACTCAACAATTATGTGACGTGAAATTCTGTCTCCTCAAAGTACCTTCTTTTTTAGCAAAAATAATTACAATAAATAAATACATATTTATGTACACAATAAAAATTCCCATAATTGAGATATGTATATTCAGTTTTATAAAAAACATATTGAAAATTGTCATTAAACTACAGTTTATATTATCATTACCGGTAATATTAAGTATCCATAATTAAATTTCATTATTTTTTAAAGAAGCATTTTATATATTATACCCACCTAAATATCAGGTTGGCCAAAAAGTCCGTTCGGTTTTTGTCGTCACGAAACTTCAAGTAGTGTAATATGCAGCTTCAGTCCGTCCCTTGTGAGTGCGCTCTCGTCAGATACTAGACACTTCAACGTAGTTTGACGCGTAATTCGACGAGACTGATTGTATTTAGTGTAATGGAAAACCAAAACAAACATTATCGATACCTCATGCTTTATTTTTTTAAAAAAGGCAAGAAAGCAGTGGAAACTTGCAGGGAGATATGCGCTGTATACAGAGAGGATGCTGTTACAGAACGTGTGTGCCAGAAGTGGTTTTCAAGATTTCGATCGGGAAATTTCAGTTCAAGACGCATCTAGCTATGACCAGCCAACTGAGATTAACAGCGATAAAGTGAAGGGATTAGTCGAGACCAATCCCCGTTATACAACTAGGGAGATCGCAGTTATCCTCAAAATATCCAAATCGAGTGTTGAAAACCATCTGCATCAACTTGGCTACGTGAGCAGGCTCGATGTTTGGGTTCCCCATCAACTTAGTGAGGCTAACCTCGCCCAAAGGATTTCCATCTGCGATTCGTTGCGGAAACGTGAAGAAAACGATCCTTTTTTGAAGAGAATGACGACAGGGGACGAAAAGTGGATCGTCTATAACAATTCGGAGCGCAAACGCTCACGGGGGAAGCGCGGCGAATTACCACAAACAACCCCCAAAGCAGGACTTCACCCAAAGAAGGTTATGCTCTCGATTTGGTGGGATTGGGGGGGGGGGGGGGGTCTTTTACGAACTTCTTCCCACGAACAGAACCATCAATTTGGATGTGTACTGTGACCAAATGGACAAATTAAATGCAGCGATCCACCAGAAGCGTCCAGAACTAGCCAACCGTAAGGGGATTGTCTTCCATCACGACAACGCAATTTAATTATTAATTATATTGTAACTATTTTTGCTGGAAACACTGATACTTTAAAAAAAAAAAAAAAAAAAAAAAAAAAAAAAAAAAAAAAAAAAAAAAAAAAAAAAAAAAAAAATTATTAAGATAAAATTACAATCTGCCTTTTATTAGGCAATGAGTAATTGAGATAAATGTCATCATTCATACTATATTTACAATTCATCATTCACTCGCTCATTCATACAATATTACAAACAGCCCAGAGGCCCCCCAAGTCCACAAGGGTCACATCCCTCGCATGCGAAGGAGGAAGCGGAGTCTTGGGGAGTCCCCCACGCTCCTACGTCAGCCGCGTCACTGGATAAGCCAGCGGAGGCTGACCAAGAGCGCGAGAGCCACAGACGCTCAGGACATGATTAGAGGAACTGGCCATTGCCAGAACTCCCACTATCACTTAGTTATAGCAGGTCACGAGGCCACTGCCGTTTTAATCTCCGAAGAGGATTATAGGGGTGAGTGGTGCAGTGCAATGACTGTGCTAGGGAGATACTTTTAGGAGACCGAATTTCAGATGACATAATTGTTTTACAAAACTGGATAGGATCTTATTCTATAACATACCTCAATTTAAATAACATGGACCTAAACATGGACGTTTTTCTAATATTGGGGAATTGTAGTACGATTTTACGAAAAACACAGCGTAATTTAGCCGTTTGAATGACCCTTTCAAATAGTCTCACAAAGACAAATTGTACTTTTTTTTTTTTTTTAAAGAAAATTTTGTCTCTTATACTGCTGAAATTGGGAATTACCTAACTTAAAGAGTTATTTAGTTATTACTTCCTATTCAACAAAAAAAGGTGACAACTTTTAAAAAAAAAAAAAAAAAAAAAATTACTCTTTCTCTGTTTGGAAGAGGACTGACTTTTCCTGAGGTCTACTAACACTTCTTTAAGAGTCGGACATCATTTACGTTACACCCTGTATAGTATAGAACTGTGTTATTTTAATAATTGTAAGTCCCTTCAAACTTAAGACTTAATTACTTAATATGTATAGTATTAAAAGTATGTACTTGACTAGCAATACTTTAAGACTAACTAAGAGTGTAGTCAAACTGAGACCACTCAGTTGTTGGAGGTGAGTAGCATGCATTTAAACAGATCTAGGAGAATTGTGCGTTGAATATTGAATTACGAATGAATATTTATTTAAATTTATTAACAAAATATCATTAATGAGGGGATTATGTGGATTCACTATAATAAAACTTATTTAATGAATGCAAATATTCATCAGGTCCCTTTAAAGACCAAAGCAATTATTCACATTCAGCAGAGCGAGCCCTTAGGGTTGAATAAAGATCAAATGACTATTGGAGCCTGACGAGGTCGCGCGGTCATGACCTATGACTCTGAAAGCCCAATTTAGATTCGGTACAATCTATTTTTGGTTTGAATCTAAATTAAGACCCCTATTACTGTCTGTGCCTTTAACTATTTCCTAAATAAAAAAAAAAATTATTGGTTCTTACTAGGCATGTGATACAACATTCATGACCTGGGACTATTATAGACCTCGAAGACGGTCACGGACTTACACTCTTTTAGCGATAGTATAATTCAATAACAACAAAACTATTTTTTCTCACAGGAGGTGTATTTAAAGCCTCAAAATATTTTTTTATTGAATTATAAAGTAAATAGGATAGGGTTATTTATGGAATAACACATCGGGCAAACGGCCTCCACGACTTTGCTGGTACATACGCACTCTTTTGCCGAAATTTTCCATGACCATTTGGCATAAATGTGGTTGAATTTCCTCTTTTAATGCACGGGTGGATGTGGGATTGTTGACATACACCTTCGGCTTTAAATAACCCCATAAAAAGAAACCTAAAGGTGTTAAATCACACGATCTAGGGGGCCAATGCTGATCACCGAAACGAGAGAGTACACGACCTGGAAATGTCTCATGCAGTACTTAAATTGTTTCATGGACTGTATGACATGAGGCACCATCTTGTTGAAACCACATATTGGCCACATCAATATCATCCTATTTCAGCACAACGAACTGTATTATGGATTTTTAACAACTCTCACGCACTGCTTTGATATTGAAATTTGAACGGCTTGTTTTTGGACGACCAGTGTGTTTAGTGTCTCATACTGATCCTGTCTTTCTACATTTTTCAATTAATCTCTTCACAGTTGATGAGGTCAAAACACTATTTGCACCATATTTTGTATGAAATTTTTGAAATGTGGCCGCCAAACTTTCACTATTTTGGAGATAATGTTCAACAATAAGGACACGTTGTTCTATCTTGTAACGCTCCAGTTTTACTAACCCTAAACCGTCAGCTGTCAAATAGTTTTTTTGTAGGGTTGCCAGCACTTTACAGCACAAATGGCGGCAAATTCAAACCTTGCGTTAATTCTGGTACACCCTTTATAAATAGTGAAGCTACTGAAATTAATAATTTCTTAATAACCATTTCTTTTCCTTTTTGTTTTTGTTTTTCTTACACTTACTATAGTTGTATCAACACGAAAACATGGGCGTTATATTGCAAGGTATTGCCAAGTATACATTTAAAAGTATACATCAGACCGGTTAGACGATTGCTCTCAAAGGGAGAAGCAAGGACTCTTCCTTCGGACTCAGCAACAAATACTTACAAAGATTATAGAATAAGAGTGTGGTATCACAAACCATTCACCCGTTCTGAACACCCACAAACCCTTCGAGACCCAATAGTCTTGTGCCATTATAGAAGACCCATTCGATAAACCGCTAGGGAGGAGAAATGTCAGGGGGTTGGGAAACTGCGCACATGGTAAATGCCTCTGAAAGTAGTCCCCTTGCCTCGACAGTTGAGCAGTAACCGAACCAATAAAAATCCGCAGAAATTATTCATGCGTGCCAGTGCACGAGAGGAGGGGCATAAATGCCATTGCGCGTGTGTGAATATTCACGGGTTCATGTCAGGCGTGAGTCATGTATGTTTTCAAAGGGCGAGATAGTTTACTATAAATTATTCGATGAAATTTTAGTTTATGTAATTTCAAACTTTAATGTTATGCTTACAAACCACTCACTAAACTTTGGCGCGCAATAACACCAGAAGCTAAATTACTGTATTTACCTTGAAAGATCCTTTGATGGCTGTTCATTATATCAAAACAGAACTTAAAGCTTCAGAAGTTTTATTTGTTAAATTATAAAAAATGGAAATATTTTAGAATTACTACAAGAATCAGTAGTGTTACCCATTTTATGAAACGTAATATTTTTCTGTTGTTTGTGCTGTTGAGTAATAATAAACAACATTGCTAATACAAAATCACGAAACTAATTTATATATATATATATATATATATATATAAGTTAATGTTTATTGAATTACAAGCTAAGAAAGGTTGGTAATAAGAACACGTAG
Source organism: Acanthosoma haemorrhoidale (assembly GCA_930367205.1). Lineage (NCBI taxonomy): Eukaryota > Metazoa > Arthropoda > Insecta > Hemiptera > Acanthosomatidae > Acanthosoma > Acanthosoma haemorrhoidale. Next base: position 8,414,162 of record OV884013.1, on the reverse strand, counting down.
AACGTTATAACAAGACTACTTTATTTAGACCAAGATACCTCTATCTATCGGTATTACCTGTAAACATATACAGATAACATATGTTTGGGGATTAAGGCTGGGCACTAGCGGCGCCTGGACTCAACTCCCCCCCACCAGTTTACGAACACCCATTCGCAAACTTTGAAGTCCAACACTCGGACGTCTTAGTCCATTCAAATAATGCTCCGCTAATGTTACAAAGGAGCAAAGGCCAGCCCCGCCCGTACACAGCCTGTAATCCCTCACATTAAGCTCTAATCCTATAAAACGTAAAAACCAACTGTCACTTGTAAACAAAAAACATAAAAGAAAACTTTGACTTTTAAAAAAAAACAATACTTCTGTGGGAAAAATCACATAACTATAACTATTTACAATGTTCCTTGCGTGTATGCTGCGAGGACACTCCAGCTCATTCCTGATCTACAACCTCCCCCCCAGGTGGAAGCTTTAACTGTTCTATGTGGACATTTCGCCGCTTCTTAGGGGGTCGTATACTCTCAATTGTCACGACGTTGTGTTCCCTAATCACGACCACTTTAAATGGGCCCTCATATCGCACCAGCTCTTTGCTCCTATTTGACCCTAGTTTTTTATAGACGATAGTCCCGATTTTAAGTTCCCCCATTCGATCCCGGACTTTGAGGTTTTCCCGTTCCACTCGTCTCGCTTTGTCCCTCGTTATCCTTTCTCTGACTTTGTCGCATATTTTTCTCAAAGCGACAGTATTACTCGCCATTTTCTCCGCCATTCCCTTGTCTGCTACCGTCTCTGCCCCATTTCTCCGTCTTTCGCGCAGCCCAAAGAGGATCTCGAACGGGGAGAACCCCGTCGCGGTGTGGATCGAATGATTGTAAGCGGCCACCGCCTTCGGCATTGCCTCATTCGCCGGCAGACCCTTTTCCGCGTGATATACCCGCAGGTGGTCACTCAGGGTGCTGTGCAATCTTTCTATCCCTCCTCTACTCTTAGGGTGCCCTGGGGTATTAAGATGCCAAGAGACATCGAGAGTCTTCATTTCTTTTCGGATGTTGGCATTGTCAAATTCTCTGCCCCCATCCGACGCGATCCGGTCTGGTACTCCGTAAAACTGGAACCAGGTATTTAATGCCAGCATTACCGCGTCGGATGACCGATCTTGCACCGGGTGCGCCATGGCCACTTTGCTAAAGCTGTCGATTGTGGTAACCCACTTATACCCCCTCCAAGTGAAGGTATCCACTTGTAAGTCACTCAACGGTGTCTCGGCGGTGGGCGATTCTTCTTGTCGCCCCCGTGGCGGATGTCTGTCATACTTCGTAGTGAGACAAACTGCACATGCCCCTATCATTTCTTGTATGCTCTTTTTCATTCCCCACCAAAAGTACCTCCGCCGCAACGCTTGCAACGTTTCCTGAACTCCACGGTGGTTCGTTTTTCCTTGGTGATAGGCCAGCGTCACTTCCAGCTGCTGTTCTCTGTCTTTGAGTGTCTCCACCATCGACGTGCACCGAATAAATATCCTATCCACTCCAAGTTGTTCCGTTCGCCAGAGTCTACGAATTTTCTCCCAAATAGTGGCATTCCCTACAAATACATGATGGGTCTTTCCGGGTTCCGAGGCATCTTTCAATGCACGGCAAATTTGGTCGTTCCTAACCCCTGGTGGCGACCAAATCGTCGCGATTTTACTTCTCCCATAACTGTCATATGCGATCTGCAGCCGCCCTGAGGTCTTGGATTTCCAAATGATCTGCCGTCTTTTGTCGTTCACGATCCCTTCTGTTACTTCCATTTCAACAGGTCTTTCGGCGGCGGAACCTTCCTCTTCAAGGGTTTCCTCACCTTCGCTATCTCCTCGCGTACCGAGGCTTCCATCCTCCCCGGGTGTCCATTCCCGGAGAAACTGTTGGATTTCCCCGGATGGTTCCCCTTCTTCCAATGCATTCACAGTAATGGCTCTGGACAGCCAGTCTGCCACTACGTTCTCTTTCCCGGGTTTATATATGATCTCCATATTGTACTGGGACAAAAACTCTTTCCACCTCGTGACCCGCGCCGAGGACTCCTTTAACTTTCCTACCCATTGTAGGGGTCTGTGGTCGGTGTGAACACGGAATTTTCTGCCGAAGACATATGGGCGGAAATGGTCTATAGCCCAGACGATACCTAGGAGCTCTCTCTCTAGAGCACTATACCGCGCTTCCGTTTCTGTGAGCCGTCGACTAGCGTACGCCACCGGGCGCTCCCCACCGTCTCTCTCCTGCGACAACACTGCCCCCAGTGCGTATTCGCTGGCATCAGTGGTGATTGTGAAGGGATGTTGGAAATCGGGAAATGCTAATATCGGTTCCTCTTGTAAGCTAGACATACATTTCCGGATGTTCTGCTCCATGATTGGGGTAATTACCACCCTCGCTCCCTTTCGCAGTAAATTATTAATAGGCACCAGGTATGCCGCCATGTCCGGCACAAATCTTCTGTAATAATTAAGCGTCCCCAGAAGTCGACGGATCCCCTTTACATCTGTGGGCACCACCATCCTTCTAATGGCCTCGACCTTCGTAGAGTCTGGCTTAACCCCCTCCTGTGAGATAGTGTGGCCCAAAAAATTGATTTTTTTCTTCCCCAACAGAGACTTCTCCATGGACAATTTTAATCCGAATTCGCGGACTCTTTGAAATACACTTCTTAGGTGCTCAACGTGCTCTGCCTCCGTTCTGCTGAAAACTAACAGATCGTCCATGTAGACCTGGCATACCGCTTCGTCTATTCCCCTCAAAAATTCATCCATTAGGCGTTGAAAGGTAATCGGGGCGTTTTTCAGTCCAAATGGCATCCTGGTAAATTGATAATGCCCCCTCTCAAATGTAAAGGCCGTTTTGTCTTGGTCGTTCGCACTCATCTTGATCTGGTGATAGCCTGCCTTTAGATCTAGGGTACTAAATATTGTCGCCCCGTTCAATCTGTCTAATATGTCCTCAAATCGGGGAATAGGATACTTCTCATCCGTCGTGTTCTCGTTTAACTTCCGATAATCGATAACTACCCTGTATTTCTCCGTCTCGTCCCCAGGTCTATTTTTCTTCCTCACTGCCCATAGAGGACTGTTATATGGCGAAGTGCTATCAATTATAATCCCTTGCCGTTTGAGACTCTCTAGCTCCTCTCTAATATGCCTACGTAGTGCCTGCGGATATCGTCTCTCTTTCACGTATGTGACGCGTTCTTTCTTTAACTGGATCTCGTGGACCGTCTTCCCAGTCGCTCCTAGCGTGTCTCCCTCTACGTAAAAAATATCCTCAAACTCCCTCTGTAGGCCTTCCCTCCAGCCCTCTATTTTATTAACCGCCCCTATCCGCGCTCTTCCGTCCCATATAGTCCCTTGACATTTATATTCCACTTTGCCCAACTTAATGTTCCATTTTTCCCCGATATTCTCCACACGCGCACCTACCTTCCCCAACATGTCGCACCCAACTATCACCTGGTACTCCCGCGGCATGTTTCCTACGATATGTATCTTTAGATCTCCCCCTTTCTTCGCCCACCTATTTAGCCCTATGACTAACTCTCCCACTACCTCGCAAGGGCCTCCCAGGGTGATTAAACTACAATTACATACCTGAATCTGGAGTGCCCTCTCTCCACCATACAGCCTCTCCAGCGCTCCGCGGGACATGATGGTGTTGGTGCTTCCCGTGTCCACCAGACACATCTCTCCTCCTTTGACCCTAATTATTGGCAACGCACACATCCTCTCCCGAATTGCATTACATCTCAGGATGCGGTCGCCTCTCTGCCGACACGCTCCTCAGGCTTCATCACGTTGCTCCCATCTACGTGACTCGACCTTCTGCCCTGTCTGTCTCCTGTTTCTGCTGCGCCTCGCTTCTTCTCCTTCAGTTCCCGAAGTCCCTGATGACTCATCTTCTGATGATCCACTCTCCCCATGTGTCATGCTCCGTCTCTCTCTTACTTCTTGAGTGTTTACCTCCATTGGTTCTGGTCGTTGGTATTCTCTCCTCCGGAAGATATACGGGCAATGCCTCGCGATGTGTCCTTCCTCGCCACACTCAAAACATTTTGTTCGAGGACACTGTGCCACTAAATGTCCTGCCTTCCTACATCCGTGGCATTTTCTTTCTTCCCTGGGCGGGGCATACCTCGGTCTCGTTCCTCTAAATCTTCTTTCTCCTGTCGTTCCCTTGTCTCTGCCAATAACGGACGTTTCTGGTCTCCTCCAGGTTGGTTTCAGGGTCCGGGTTCTTTTGTATGCAACTCGGCTCCACTCATTGTCGACGTCTTGCACCCTCACTTCTTCCTCCTTGGCACTAGTGTCGATCATTGATTGTGCACACTCCGAGAACGAGCGCTCATCAGAGAATCCTTCCTTTCTTCCTGTCTCCTTGGCCAGTTGCACTTTTAGAATTGTGGATAAGAATCCCATTCTACCCTCCACCTCTTCTACGCTAATCGACTCTCTCATCTTCTCCGTTATCTTATTGAAACGGACTACTAACCCCGCAGCATATTGCCCGTTACTTTGTCTTGGGGACTTTGTCTCCCTAAACATTTGGAATATGTCCTCCTCGGGAGTCCATCGTCCTCCTCCGTACGCCTTCTTCAATCTCATCTTAATTAATTCCCACGGGGTTTCTTCATCTGCCTGAATTTGATTCAGTATACTTCTCTTGACCCGACATATCAGGGCCGCCTTCAACGATTCCGCGTCTCTGGGATCTATTAAATTTTCTTCTGCTTTAGCTCCAATTAAAGCTGTGAGACGGTCTCCTCCTTTTAGGAAATGGTTCAGCTCACCCAGTTCCCCAGTGAATCTCTCCAGCTCCGCAACAGCCTTCCTCAGATCCTGGGTATTCATCGCTTTTACCCTCATCAGCGCGAGCGCCGTGGCATGAACTTCTGGCATAGTTCCCACTCTTCTAATATCTGCTCCCTCTACGAGATTCAAGACGGGCTGTCTCAAAATTCCTCCTTCAGTCATCTTCTTTCTTTCGCGTATAGAAGAAAAAAAAACAAAAAAAAATTACGCTCGCACTCGATAACTCTCTTTCTCCACGGTTCCCGGGTTTCGGCACCAGTTAATGTTTATTGAATTACAAGCTAAGAAAGGTTGGTAATAAGAACACGTAGAACGTTATAACAAGACTACTTTATTTAGACCAAGATACCTCTATCTATCGGTATTACCTGTAAACATATACAGATAACATATGTTTGGGGATTAAGGCTGGGCACTAGCGGCGCCTGGACTCAACTTATATATATATATATATATGAGGGGGACCCTGAATAAATGACCATTGAGATTCACACGACCTTAAAAATATTTATAAATACAGTGGAATCCCGATATTTCGTATCCCAATTATTCGTATTTCCGCCTAATTCGTACAAATGTGCCGGTACCCAGAGAAAATCCCGGTAAGTGGTATAAAAACAATGCATTTCAGTCCCCTCGGTAATTCGTATTATTTTTATGCTCGAGGTCACTTAAAACGTCTTATAATAAGTATTTCCAGTTTAAAAAACCTCGTTAATTCGTACTGTTTCAAGAAAGGGAAAGAGAACAGTGAGAGACCAGAGAGCAGAATGAGTTCGAGATAAATATTTTCTATGAAATCCCATATGTAATTCGTACTCTTTTTACTGAAAGGAAATAAGGAGAGGAGAGAGGGAATTTTACTAAGCTTTTCTTTCGTTTCTACAGTTCAGTCTCGTTTTAGTTATCGTTGTGACACGTTACCATTCCTCCGAAAAAAGTTAGCCTCTCTATTAAAGAGAAACAACAAATCCTAAAGGCCGTGGCCAGTGGCTTTAAGCAAATTGACGTATCCAAGCGTTTTAACGTCCCTCGTTCCACGATCACATCAATCCTGAAGAACAATTACAAAATCACCTCCCAGACATCAAGCAGCAAAGTAAAACGCTTCAAGACTGGTGATTACCCACAACTTGAAGAGAACTTAAAAAAGTGGTTCGCGCAAGCAAGGAATTCAAATGTACCAGTTGGAGGAAATATACAAAGGAATTGACAATACCCGTCTGCAAGGATTGCGTCAAAAAAAAAATACGGATTTTTTTCGTACAAATGATTGGTGCATATTTAATCTAGAACATAAGTATATACATCTTTTGTATTGCATGTATTGTTTATTGTTTAGTTTAGTATTAAGCGATGTTTATTGCATAGTTTTTATCCTTACTACATTGGACATACTTCTTAATACATACATGTTTGCATTAATAAGTTTGTTAATTTTGTATTCCTGATAATTCGTACCAAACTGTCAGTCCCTTGACAATACGAATTATCGGGATTCTACTGTAAAACAAAACCCTTCCACATCAGTTCGTTAATTTTCCAATTCCGAGTAATATTTTTTCTTCACAGATTCATTAAATCTCCCAAGCTAATATTCACTGTATTATTTTTTAAAACGTGTGAGAAAATTCCAAGTGTATTTTTTGGAAAACTTCTGAAATAGTTTTTTGTGGTATCGGTCCAAGAATTGTTGAGTTTTTCTCCCAAGTCGGGTGTACATACTCGAGGCAGGGTGTTAATTAATTATTAGTTTAATTATTGTGTTTCTTCTAATCTAGCTTTTTTTTTTGTAAAAAATAATTTCAGATCGATTAATTCATGTTTTAACCACTACACTACTGTATGCAAATGCGATTCCTCTTAACTGTTCCAAGGTAAAAACGCATCTTTCAAATATTTGTTTGGTAACTATAGGTGGATGAAATTCTCAAAAATCTGTACAAGCAACTCCATGAGCAATATATCCAGCCAATGGTGTCTATCTGTTATGTATTAAAGTTATTTATTCAAATAAAATACGCAGAGGTAAGTCAGTTACTTCACTATGTTAATGGCAGCTAAGTCCCTTCTATATACGGGGCTTGCGACATTGCAATATTGCGAAAAAAAATCAAGGCCCGTATCGGGAATTCCCCGATGAGTCCCGAGATTTCTCCAGGCATGAACTATAATATATAATATAGGGGCTGGACAGCCACGTGTATGAGTTACGACGCGCCTTCTCCGAAGGAGGGTTTCCAAAAAAGGAGTCTTGCCGACACTGATATCTCCAGCGGCTGAGGAGTACGGGGTCCGCATTTGGAAGTAGTTGGGCTAATGCACGCGACCTTATATCTACACGAAGAGAAAGGTACTCGCGGTAACATAGAGGGCGCTGGACTTCCACAATACAGCCATGCGTCACAGAGGTGAATACTGTCAGGATGGTGGGGTGGTTCTTTTATGCAACATGCATAGGAGTACTCACTTCATCAATGCACGCATGCACTTAAGGGATATACAAAAGCATGCACAGAAGGCATGGTCTACAATAGCCATCATAAAAATAATTCATTCTATCAGAAATTTTAAATCTCTCTTTGACTCAATATTGTTTCAGGTTAAAACATATTATAGATTAACTAGACTGAAGACGGGCTGTTTCACTAACCTTCAATATTTAAGCATTCTGGAACCATGAATCCGTTCTTATTAATATTTATACATACGAACAAGATGATTTCCTGACAATATAAAAACTTTTGGGTGCATGTTCAGATGTTTACAGTGCTCGTCACCTTGACGACATAGCAGAATTACAGGCGTAAGCCAATCAGATTATCAATTACACGATCACTATACCATTAGCTTAATTCCCTCACTAAGGATATATTGGAATAATATTTATATAAACGTTTCGTCACCAATTATTGCCCAATATATAGAAAACACATACCTCTCTCGAGAGTTTAAAGAACGCTGACCTGCACCGGTTGCTTGGTGTGCCGTCGGTGAGTGAGTTCATCCGCCGGAGACACATCAAGTTTTTTGACTCGTTGCAGCACCTAACCAACCCAGTGTTTAACACTATGACCCCACCACCCCTCCCACATCGATGGCAACAACTGTTGGGGAAAAATTAGATTAAGAATTAGTATGTAAGTTAGTTTTAAGTTTGATCAAAAAGGTGAGCTCCATAACCTTTATTAGTTAGTTTAGTCCAGTCACGTATAATGTGTATCATTGTACTTGTTTATTCAATATATAATTTTTATAAAATAACAAAACCTGTATATAATGTAGCGATGCTACAGGAAATACAAAAATAATTTGTAAATAGATTCGCCTGAGGATCTATAATTGTATATAATTATCTGTAAATTTAAAGGGTTATGAAGGAAAAAAGAAATCATATACTGAATCGATTTTTCACACTATTTAATTAATACAATGGACAATTAACGAAGGACAAACAGGTAAGTATAGGATCATTTAATACCGTTGAAAATGTAAGAACCACTGACATACGGCGAATCCTTGCAAGTAACGAGTCGGAGGAAGCGGAAAATGAAAAAAATATTTCATTTATTGCCTTCACTAATAATCCATACATTTTTACTAATAATTACATTTCATAATATTTATGGCTTTATGGAAATTAAGGCTGTATCAACGATGTGAAAGCAGAAGGGTTTCTGATTTTGACAAAACAAAAGAACAAATCACTAAGAGTAAAAAATCTTCTGTTAAAAAACGCAAAGGTTATAAATAAATGGGGATGCACTATATAACTACTTATTGCCCTGTGCTTATCATCTGCCATATGTCAGGCCAACATCTGAGGCCGTTTGTCTTATTGCTGACACTTCGCCAAGCATTAGTGACAACGGAAGAGATACATTGTACAATTATACATTTTACCAAAGAGTAAAATTAGTGGAATCGAATATGGCAGTTTCAGGAAAAACTGCACTGTTTTCCCTTTTTCATAAAACAATATTTCTACTAAATTTCAAAACATACCCCACAAACCCGATGGAAATGTTAATTAATCCTTTATTTATATTAAGGGATTTGTTAACTTTGACGTAGAGGAGATGCGAACTCGTGACATTTCGTCGTAAATCCGTGGATGGAAAACGGAAATGTATTAACTAACTTTTACGGGCTAACACGTTTCGTGATCTGTTTTATCACCAGTTTTATAATGCTTGCTTTATATATAATATTTATAGTCTTGCTAAGACTTAAAGGGACTTGAGCAGAACTGTACACCTGCCTCGTGACTTGATGGAAGTCACTGATGGTTCCTGTTATTTTTAAGTAAGCAACCGCATCCCTCCAAGACCTCCCTACTTCCCAGAATCTTATCCTTTTCTTATACATATATGTCTCAGCTTTAGCCCCAGACCCCACTTGTTCCTAGACATTCCACCCAGTATGTAGTAACGTAACTCTTAATATTTCTATATACCAGTGTTTTGATTGTACTTCATAATAAAGCTTTTCTTTTAAAAGACTGTCCTCTACAAAGATTATTTAACTGCCCATAAATTATTTTGAAAAAGAAGTAATGTCCATGGGGCGTGTTAGATAAACTGCGTTAGAAAAATCATTTATTTCAGAGCAATTATTAAGACGAAGAAATGTCTTAATGGCATAATAGAGTACACAGCCTACATTATATTTTTATCGGCCCTTAGGACGCTCAAGGACAGGACTGCTATACGAGTGAAGGGAGTAGGGTTCTCAGATGTCAATTTGGCCTAATAGGACGTGAAATATGACGGAGGCCCTTCTGCAGCAGGAGCACTGAGCTATTTCCTTCTTGTAGCAACGTTTTCTCGAGAGATTTTCCGATAAAGGGACGAAGCGTGTCGTACGCGCCGTGTGTTCCGTTTAAGACATCTGCTGACACTTCCATCTCGACGGGAAATGAACCCTTCGTGTAATAGCAGTGTTAATATTTCATTGAGGCTCCGCATAGCAGTTCGAACTAATTCCATCAACAGTTGTTTAGTTGGCTAAGACATTCACTGAAACCAGAAGAAGAAACGTTCACGAACGAGACAAATGAATTAGTGCTGATGTGCAATTATTAAGTTTTGGAGGGAAGTGAGCACTCCTCCATATTGTCGAAGCTACATTTGAAGATATCTTATTGTTATTAATTCAAAATATTTCTATGCAACGTCCTCGTTGCACGGTCGTCGTCAGTTAAATAATCTTTGCAGAGGAGAGTCTTTTAAAAGAAAAGAAAGAAAAGCATTATTATGAAGTACAAGCAAAACACTGGTATATACAAATATTAAGAGTTACCTTACTACATACTGGGTGGAATGTCTAGGGACGAGTGCGGTCTGGGGCTAAAGCTGAGACATTTATGTATAAGAAAAGGATAATATTCTGGGAAGTAAGGAGGTCTTGGAGGGATGTGGTTGCTTACTTAAAAATAACAGGGACCATCAGTGACTTCCATGAAGTCACGAGGCAGGTTTACAGTTTTGCCCAAGCCCCTTCTACGTGTTCTTAGCAAGATTATAAATATTATATATAAAGCAAGCATTATAAATATTATATATAAAACAAGCATTATAAATATTATATATAAAGCAAGCATTATAAATATTATATATATATAAAGCAAGCATTATAAATATTATATATAAAGTAAGCATTATAAAACTGTCGAATGTTCTGGGTCAGGTCGGAGCAGTTTGTCGTCGAGAATTGGAGGCCTGTGTGAAGGTTGCAATTTTGACGTAAAATTAATATTAGCTTAAATTATTTTAATTATCATTACGCCATTGTACGTTAATGACTGATAAAAATTTAACACTTTTCTCCAAAAAGAAAAAAAAAAATGCTAACACACTCACGGCTATCCTCACCGTTAACGTTAATTGTCAAAATAGATTCCTGTTCTTTCATGCTTGATTGCGCTCCATTTCTACTATTAATACTTAATTTGCCTTACTTCCATCATACAATCAGTCATTGATTATCATTACGAAAAAAGCCATATGAAAGTATTATACTTTCTGATTGGAAGTCTTAGCTCATCCATAAACATTGGATTAAATATGACCAAATTGGTGTGAAGGGTTTATTTTTGTTTTGTTCCCTTCCTAGCCCCTTTAAATTTACAGATAATTATAGATCCTCAGGCGAGTCTATTTACAAATCATTTTTGTATTTCCTGTAGCGTCGCTACATTATATACAGGTTTTGTTATTTCATAAAAAATATATAATGGAATAAACAAGTATTATGATACACATTATACGTGACTGGACTGAACTGACTAATAAAGGTGATGGGGCTCACCTTTTTGATCAACCTTAAAACTAACTTACATACTAATTCTTAACCTAATTATTCCCCGACTGTCCGTTGCCATCGATGCCGGAAGGGTGGTGGGGTCAGTGTTAAACACTGGGTTGGTTATGTGCTGCAACGAGTCAAAAACCTTGATGTTTCTCCGGCGGATGAAATGAAAATAGTTTCTGGGACAACAGAATTTTTGTAATAAATGCTTTACTAACTGGGCCTAAGAAAATGTGTACTGACAGAATCGGAATTGGAACCTGGGTCGTTCCATGCCAACCGTGCTTCAGGGCTAGTTAGTCCACTTTAAAAGATGTTTGTAAAGTTTGTGGATACTTGATGAAGTACTACTTTTTTAAATTAAAGAATTATTTTTATATATATTGTGTATTATGGGTTTAGTTTTTCTAACTAGCATAGCATAATGTTTCGAACGGCAACTACTACACCTAACTTTCATTGGTTTCATATATTGCGCCACTAATCTAACTTCATTACCTGTCCTTATGAGTTGTCAATTACTTTAAGCTATGAATTGAAAAATATCTAGTGAAACTATGTTTTTTATACAGTGATATCGGTTCTGTTTAAAACAAGAGAATTATTTTGGCGAAAGAAAAGAGACCTGGAAGAGCGGACTGGAAAAGCAGATGGAAAGTTGCAGAGCGGCCTAGATTGTGCCTGAAGCATTTCACTTAGGTCTGCAGAGAAAGTAGCCACTGCAATATAACTTACTGGACAGAAGGAGTTAACCGGCTGAGCGACCAGCGATTACTAGCAGTTTATGGATAGTGATAATTATTGGATAGCAGATCTGTTAATTCATGCCAATATATTCACATAAAACTGAACACTAACGTACTTAACTGTGTTTAGGATCCAAACACTTTATGACCTACGCCTATAAATACTTAAAAGCCTATATTTAATTAGAAAGATGACATTAAAGTGGTTTAATTAGTCTAAGCCTATCAACCCCACCTACCAATCACACTAATGGCAATTAAATAATCATTACATACTGTTAGAAATTTCATTCTCTAAATTAAACCTTGACATAAAAATGTCGGTATTCGGAATGTAATTCTCAAGAATAGTGCGAGAAATATAGGGTGTCCTAGAATTAACGCAAGATTTGAATTTGCCGCCATTTGTGCAGTAAAGTGCTGGAAACCCTAAAAAAAACAAAACAATTTGACAGCTGACAGTTTAGGGTTAGTAAAAATGGAGCGTTAAACGATAGAACAACGTGTCTTTATTGTTGAACATTATCTTAAAAATAATAAAAGTTCTGTAATTCTGTAATCTGTATAATAAAAGCCGCAGTTCGAAAATTTTATTCAAAATATGATCGGAATAGTGTTTTGACTTCATTAACTGTGAAGAGGTGAATTGAAAGATGTAGGGAGGCTGGATCAGTTGGAGACACTAAACACACTGGTCGTCCAAAAACAAGCCGTTCAAATGTCAATATCGAAGCAGTGCGTGAGAGTGTTGTTGAAAATCCAGGAACATTAATTCGGTGTCATAAATAACAGTTCTTTGTGCTGAAATAGGATGATATTGATGTGGCCAATATGTGGTTTCAACAAGATGGTGCCACACGCCATACAGCCCATGAAGCAATTCAAATACTGCAAGAGACATTTCCAGGTCGTGTACTCTCTCGTTTCGGTGATCAGAATTGGCCCCCTAGATCGTGTGATTTAACACCTTTAGATTTCTTTTTATGGGGTTATTTGAAGTCAAAGGTGTATGTCAACAAGCTCACATCCACCCGTGCATTAAAAGAGGAAATTTCGACAAAAGAGTGCGTATGTGCCAGCAAAGTCTTGGAGGCCCGATGTGTTATTCCATAAATAACCCTATCCTATTTACTTTATAATTCAACAAAAATACTAAAAACTGTGTTTTCTATTTAAATCAAATCTTGCGTTAATTCTGGAACACCCTCTAGTATTGTTTTACTACGTATAATCCATATATTTAACTATTTAAGGTCACAGGTGGTTAATTTATAACGCCGGCTACAAATAATAGAGGCACGCACAGGAAGTTTCTGTATGCTTCGAACCTGGCACACTACGGTTCCAAAGAGGTTTTCCAAAGAATATTTCCCCAATTTGTGCTTTGTTTGTTTGTACTAAGGTCCCTCATTTACAACAACTTAATGGAGGAGGGGGATATAAAGTTACATAACGATTACCGTTTTCCAAATTGTTTCGTGAATCCGAAACAGAATTATACACGTTTAATGTTCAAGAGTTCTGAAGGGGAAAAACACAGACAAAAAAACAGCTTTTTTAAATTTTTGTTCTGGCCAGATAAGAACAGTTAACCTACGGCCTCCTGGGATAAATTTGAATCGGGTTATTTGATGAGTCTGCATTCGCAGAATCTTGTTTACTTACACAATATCAATTGAACTGTTGAATCAACCGATGAAAAAGAATAAATTCCATGCTCTTAGCACAATAGCAGTCGGACCTCGATTTAAATCTTGGAATGAAGTTGAACTTAATTTTACGTAAATACCCTATAAATTAAAGATCCTTGAGACACAAGCCCTAACAACTACACCGATAGCCAGTCACAGAAATTTACTCACAGAAACAGGCACAATGTGACCACTAAGTTAATTTTCTGCTAGTTTGCCAATGTTAAGGAATTACATTAAAACATATAACATATATATATTGTTGTTTTTATATTTACAATATATGTTGTAGTGTACAACCCATTGTTATTGGTAGTTATCAATGAATGCGGCGTCCCAGGATCCATAACACGAAAATAATTGCTAACATTCAGATAGTTATAATTTTATATATTTTATAATAACATGCACTGACACAAACATGTTGAGCGAACAAACTACAGAATAAACAACAAAGATCAATATCAACTAATTAAATATCGTCGTCAGAACCTTGGTTTGGAGAAAGCCCTTGAATCAGTTATTTATTAGTAGATTGAGAGTACATGAGACGTATATAAAGAGGTGTTTTGAAAAACTGAAAAACCGATCTACAAAGCAGTAAAGGGATCATCAGGCCAAATGTTTGTATCCAGATCAGATTGTAATTTGTAAAATATTTGTTAGCCATCTGGCCATTGGCGAAAACTGGAATTCGCCTAAGCTCCATACTAAGTAAATTATTCCATTTTTTTTTTTTCACAGTTCTACGAGGAGAAATTCTATTCCAAGTACAAAAAAAAAAAGAGGATTAACAGGTATACATTAATTATGATATCAAATGAGAAATGACAGCAATTAAAATAATATACAGGATTAATAAGTCATTTTCCTTGTAAACTTGACCTTGATTTGTCCAGAAAAAAAACAAACTCATTTGCCCTGGCATAATGAGTCAGCAGAAAAAGCGACAGTACCGTTAAACTGTCGGAATTGGGCATTAAAATAAAGAAAAAAAGAAAAGAAAAAATACACTGAGGGAATCGAACCCGACCGACGTCATATAAGGAAACCTGCGCGGGCAATGACTCCACCTTCCCCTCCCTATATGTACATGAGCTGTAAAGTATATAGCGTTGGCTCCTGGCTCCGTGGTTATAAGCCCTGTGTCGCCTTCTTGCTTCTAGAATCACAGTTTAGGGTCGGCTAGGGTCTCTCTCAGGAACCTTCTTCTGCCGGGGTATGCCCTAAGGTTTTGCCTGGGAAAGGTCAAATAGGGAAGGGCGACGCGCTTAAATGGAACATTGGTTAATAAATGGGGTTTTATGAATCCATTATCAAATATTTTTTAAATATATACACATATATTTTTATTTTAACGAAATAAAAGACGTAGAAAGATAAATCCTTCCCAATATATACTCAGATGCTCTACCAAGCAAGCTATACTGCCTCAAGTACGCAATGTACCACCAATCATTTTTACTTCGTCTCAACCTCAGGGGTCGGCAAACATCTTTTTTTATGTTAGCTGTTTATGAAGCGGAAATTTTATGGTTAAAAAGTAAAAAAAAAATAGTTGGAATGGTACATACCAGATGTGTGGAGCAGTGGATGTCGACGAGTGCAAGCAAGGAGTAACTGCACTAAATGAGGGATCTGGCTAAATATAATTTTTATCATGACAAGGAATAAAACAGCGGTTTAGTGATATACAGCACAGATAACAGGAGGGAACAGTCTCGAATTCCTAATGTACAACCGAAAACATAGAAAAATTATATAACTCCTTTCGAATATGTATTATATATGTGTGGGTAAATTGACTTGGGTCGATAAATAATTAGAAAGACTACGGCGGATAGACATTACATAACGACTGGAGTGGGGTAGCCGTAGGGTCTTTAAGGAGTGTACACAAGGAATCGAGGAGGGGACGTGAGTGAGTCAGCTAGGGATGAAGATCTGCTATTGTCCTTTTATGAAATGGAGATGCTACAAATATCAAAATTATTGTACCGGTGTGAAGTTAAAACTTCCAAATCCACCTTGATCATTTTTCGTAAAAAGAACGATCTTTGAATCAAAACAGGCACATGGCAGATTGTTGTTTTGTAGTGAAAGTGGAAGGATGTGTCTAAAATAGATTGTAAATACTAATTAGAGAGTTAATAAGTTTTTTGATAGTATTTAGTACACAAGTTTTGCATTACCACTTTTATGTCGCATACGTTAATAACTTCGTTACTAGACTAAACAGAACAAAACCAAATGGTGGTCTGGAGATTGTAAATTCAACAATTAGTACTATTCCAATTGTCAAATTAAACAATTAGTACTATTCCAATTGTCAAATTAAACAATTCGTACTATTCCAATTGTCAAATTAAACAATTAGTACTATTCCAATTGTCAAATTAAACAATTAGTACTATTCCTATTGTCAAATTAAACAATTCGTACTATTCCAATTGTCAAATTAAACAATTAGTACTATTCCAATTGTCAAATTAAACAATTAGTACTATTCCTATTGTCAAATTACACAATTAGTACTATTACAATTGTCAAATTAAACAATTAGTACTATTCCAATTGTCCGATTAAACAATTAGTACTATTCCAATCGTCAAATTAAACAATTAGTACTATTCCAATTGTCAAATTAAACAATTAGTACTGTTCCAATTGTCAAATCAAACAATTAGTACAGTTCCAATTGTCAAATTACACACTTAGTACTGTTCCAATTGTCAAATTAAACAATTAGTACTATTCCAATTGTCAAATTTCAGGTTTCAATTATTTTTATTATTCCTCCATTTATCATTATTCCATTGGGATATAAATGTATAGAATATTACATTGCCTATAATGGTTTACACTAAGTGCGCTTTAAGGTTTGCTATGAAGCAAAATGGTTTCGATACAACCACTTATGCTAACTAGTTGACTGCTCTGCCAATGTTCACTTCAGTTCGGGATCTACCGCTGAGTTACCTCTTTTTGGTCCGGTACTTTCGGTTTATTTCGGGTTTTTAGTGTGAAATAAAACTTAATTTTTTCTATATATAAAATGAACTTTAATCAGTCAAATATCTTCCATTCTGTTCGATGACCTTTTACCATATTTCTGGTAACTTCATGATCCCGCGCTTATAGAACTTCTAGTCCTTATCAGTAAAAAAATCAACCAAGTCCAATTTGATTTCGTTGATTACTGAAATTTTTGTACTATTTAAGAACTTTTGTAAACTTCGAAATAAATGATAATCCGATGGTGCAAGGTCAGGGCTGCATGGGGGATGTGACATCACTTCCCAACCAAGCTCCAATAGTTTCGTACGTGTTGCTAAAGAGGTCGTATTGTCGTGGCGGAACCTAAGTATTGAGCTTCTTAAAAAGTACAAGATGTCTTATACAATTTTCAATTGTTGTGTGTGATACATTTAGCTGTTTCGCAATCTCTCACACAGTTATATGACGATTCGATTTAATTATGACTTTCATTTTGTCATCATCAACTTCAGAAGGTCGACCAGAACGTTTGACACGTGCGTTCTGTTGAACAATCAACACCACAAAATTTACATATCTCTACAGCCGCTTTCTTGCCTTTATGAAAATAAAAAAGTAAAATGTGTCGGAAATGCTTATTTTTGCACTCCATGTTAAAACTGACCGTAAACTGACAGTTGTAAACAAAATTACACGAAATTTCTTTCTATAGCAACCTAAAGGTGTCGACTACCAAATCTCAAAAGAAAAAAAAAACTAACACTACGAAATCACTTTCTTGCCAAGCCAATATATTCAAAAATCATCATTTAATGATTTGATGAAAATATTACTCCTTTCTTTCTATCAGCTTGAGGTGATACCGCGGAAATTCCATTGACACGCATATAAAATGTAAATTGATTACTGACAGTGAATCGCCGGTTTAGCCTTTCGCTATTGTCGCTGGCTGTGCCCGGAGAGAGATGGTTCGCTTTGAGCCAGGTAGAGTGGAATCTGGAGTCACGTGCCTGTATGAATGCACACAAGCTTCCTCAAAAGAGATTGTCCCTGAACAGTGTGAGTCCCTGCACCCTTATAACGTTATATTTTATCCTGAGGGCGGAATACCAGAGCACATGTCCCCAATACCTTCGCCGAACGTAATCATTTTTCACATTAGTTGGCATGTTCATTACAGCTTAACTCCTCGTCAACATATTTCAGCTCTCTAATCTCTCGGCTCTGATGTGGACGTCAATATTTCTCAACAATTTCTCATTGAAATCTTTTAAGTTTTTGACTCATCAAGGAAAAAGTCGACATATCTACAGCGGTTTGTTTCCAATTTATATATACTTCCCGAGACACCTCTTTTTTCTCAATTGGTAGGGTAGATATCCCAATATGCTTCGCGACAAAAAGATCACCAGTGCTCTCATACCCCGATATATTATAGATTCCAGATTTGATTTCACAGCAAGTAATGCATCAATTCACTCGTTGTGGAGAGAACCCGCACTGCCTTGGGGATAGGTCAGTAGAGTGCATATGGTGCATACACGCTGAGAGCAAACATATTTGTCTGGTTTGACAAAAGGTTCAGATTTTTTTTTTTTTAATTTATTTTAGTGTTAAAGTTCTGAAGAGGACAAATGAATGCGGGTATACAAATTGATAATAACGACATTAGATAAGGTAACGATATACAAAAACCAATTTTCAGTGATATTTTCCGATTTTTAATTCGCTAGTAAGGTTATATTTATTTGTTTATTTACATTCAAAAATGATTGGTATAACAAAATTTCGGTCATCAAAAATACCACGTAAGTAAATAAATAATTTTTTTTTTTGATATCTCTGGAATCCATTATTTTATCTTTGCTGCCTAATTTTTTTAATAAATGGATATATATTATTGCAGTTTATTTTTAAATTTTAATAAGACAATAAAACAGCTATCTGTTAGGATAATATATTATATATTTATATTAAATACACTAAGTATACTTAAATGATATGGCATCACTTACTTCCTGTCTCTTGGTGTGGTTGCATTAAACAAAAAGAAAATATAAATAGTTATGTAAACTGAAATGGTACTTACATCCTCCTACAGAGCAATGTTTGAGCAATAACTGTGGATGGCTTACCTAAAAACGAAAAAAAACAGTACATAAGTATACAGATGTCATTAGAAATTTAACTTTAAGTAAATTCTCAAGGAGACATAATAACAAAATTAAGAGGGTACACGACTAGTCAAAAAGTAAATCTGGAAAATAATACGATTAAACGATTGATCACCGGGTCCACAACTTTTGTTTTCTAGATATTTTTTCGGAGCAATGTTTGTTAACAACCCCTTTCTTTGCTCATGGGAAATAATGTGTTGATGCAACTTAATTATTTATTTAGAAAAACACAAAAAAACTGATGTACTATGCTATTTTTTGTGACCACTATTAAATGTAGGATATTCAAAAGTCGACTGTTTCCGTTAACAAAATTTTATAATACATATGATGACAGGCTTGAGAAGTTTATTTAATAAACGAAAATTAATAAATGTTAGCTTGAAACAAGCGTCTGTTATAAATTCATATATTTATTTAAATACATATTATCACTAGTAGAGGTTGCTCACGTATTCACATGCGAAATTTTGCTTGCTATAATTTTTTTTTTATTAAATGTTTAAATATTTAACAGTGGATACATACTGTAAGGTTTTGATACTCAATTGGGTTAATATGAACAATAATATGCTCAATCGGCTTTACATGAACAATAATATGCTCAATTGGCTTTATATGAACAATAATAGGCTCAATCGGCTTTACATAAACAATAATATGCTCAATTGGCTTTATGTGAACAATACTACGGCTTCACATGTACAATGCCGTATAATTACTGTTCATGTAAAGCTAATTGATCTAATTATCGTTCATTTAAGCATATTGAGCCTATTATTGTTCATGTAAACCCGATTGAGCATATTATTGTTCATGTAAAGCCGAGTGAGCATAGTATTGTTCATCTAAAGCCGATTGAGCATATATATGATATATTTAGGATATTATAAATAATAGGATCAATCGGGTTTACATGAACAATAATAGGCTCAATCTGCTTATATGAACAATAATTAGATCAATTAGCTTTACATGAACAGTAATTATATGAATAATAATAGACTCAATCGGTTTTACATGAACAATAATATGCTCAATTGGCTTTACATGAACAATAATATGCTCAATCTGCTGTATATGAACAATAATAGGCTCAATCGGCTTTACATAAACAATAAGTATATGAACAATAATAGGCTCAATCGGCTTTATATGAACAATAATCAGATTAGGCGTTACACTTTACACGAGTTGAAGTACAACATTGAAATGCAAGAGCCAAAACATTAAACGCGAAAGGATTCGGCAATGTTTCTCTAAATGTTTAAATTTGATTAAAATCACCGCATCTTAGAAGTTATTTAGAAGCCACTAACCGAGCTAATTCTTGAAAATATTCCAAAAATCTAAAGTTTAAATTGCCCAAAAACGCTAGTACACCGATTCCGGGCTGAATTTTATTTTTATTCTAATCAAAAAATTATTGTATCTTTACAATAAGATAGTTGAGGAAATAATACAACATATTTTTAGTAGTAATATAGTTTAAAAATTAATTGTAAATTGTATTCGTGGTGAAAATCTCACTATTATTAATATTTACTGGCGAAAATACTGGCATGATCGAGACGATCCGGGTTCGATTCTTTGATTTGTAGTTATTGAGAAATTTCTTATTAAAATTACAAGTAGGCTACTGATCTTTGTCTTAATTATTTAGTTTGTCAAAAGAAAATACGCCATTAGTGTCACGCAACAAATGAAGAGAAAGATCCCCGCCACACGAAGTGGTCCTCTCTCTGAGAGAGCTTGATCAATTCGTGGACTTATTTCCAGCTATTAAGCTGCGGCACTAATTAATTGGACTTAAAGCCTCCATTTGTAGAGCCGCAGTAATTGCGGTTTGTCCGGGACACCAGGATGCGGGATCCAGCTCCAGGTAAGGAATGGCACGGAGTCTCCCAGCTCTCCAGGAACGTGGCTTGACACACAACCCTACCTCGCTGTCCTCATTTCAGGAGGAACCTCACTTCCTTTCTTTCACATTTACATACCCCTGTCTTTGTAAATATACTACCTTTCACAATCGTAAAACAAACACATGGAAATATGAATAAAAATTGTATTAAAAGGTCTTTAGAGGAAAAAACTTAGAAGGGCTCTCTTAGTATTTCCTAGCAGCCCTGATTTAAAATCGTGAAGGAATATTCCCTATACCCTATACACCCTTGGCTATAATAGGTCAAGATGTAGTAACGGAATGTATTCAAAAACTACAGGTATATTAGGTAATGTTTTTTAACGATCAGTTTGAAAAGGCTTTTTCAGATTTTTTCTAATTAGAATGTAAAGTTATAAGCATCTCTCAGTATTATTTCACTTTTGATTTCAAAGTGATAGTAAAGCCCTATCATTTCGTCAGTTAAATAATCTTTGTAGAGTAGAGTCTTTTAAAAGAAAAGAAAGAAAAGCCTTATTATAAAGTACAATCAAAACACTGGTATATACAACTATTAAGAGATACGTTACTACATACTGGGTGGAATGTCTAGGCACAAATAGGGTCTGGGGCTAAAGCTGAAACATATATGTATAAGAAAAAGATAAGATTCTGGGAAGTAGGGAGGTCTTGGAGGGATGCGGTTGCTTACTTTAAAATAACAGGAACCATCAGCGACTTCATGAAGTCACGAGGCAGGTATACAGTTCTGCTCAAGCTCCTTCTACTTCTTCTTCATATAAAGCAAGCATTATAAAACTGTTTACACAATGTTTTTTACATATGCCAATGTTCGTGAAAACACTAGTTACATCGAAAATCGGCAGCGCTTTAGTTCGAAGGCTTCAACACTGACAAGACCAGTCAGGCGCCCTTATGTCGTCAATAGTTATATAATGCTAAGAATATTTTAATCCTAATATTATATATAAGGCTAAAAGCCCCTTCTAGTGTATACCTGCCTCGGGACTTCATGGAAGTCACTAGTGTTTCTTGTTATTTTTAAGTAAGGGAACGCATCCCTCCCAATTCCTGAAACAACCCTTCTCTTATTCACATATGTCTCAGCTTTAGTTCCAGTTCACACTTGTCTCCCAGACACTTATCCATAAATACCCGACCCAATAGTATGTAGTAATATAACTCTTAATATTTGTATATACCAGTGTTTTGCTTGTACTTCATAATAAAGCTTTTCTTTCTTTTTCTTTTAAAAGACTCTCCTCTACAAAGATTATTCAACTGATGACGAAAATTATTTGAATAAAGAAATTGCCAAGCTTGTACAGAAGGACGAAATGAACGTTGAGAGTTGTAATCCCAGCACTGACCACCCTAAGCTCTATTTTTGGCGAAATCGTTCCAAACGTTATTCTACTGGCTACTTCAGATTGAGAAATGTGTCAACTTTTTGGACCTACAAGTGGATTTAATGACAGCTTAATGTGCAACAACACCTGTCTTTTATGGTACTATTCAGCGACTGCTGAGGAGACCTTGGAATGAAATATTCTAAATTAATAACAATAAGATACATTTAAATTTAGCTTCGACTATATGAGAGAGTACTCACTTCATGTCCTCTGCCTTTATGTCAGACATACCACTTTGACATATTTACAGCACATTCGATGGTTGTGACGCTTATTGTAATTTAATAAATAAAGTTATTATTTAAAGAAAAAAGGTAATTGTTTTATATATTTTTTGAATGTCAATTACTAATTCCAACAACAAGGGCATGTCATTATCGGTCTAATGGCGGTTGTAAGTAGGGGCAAGTTGTAGATGTAGGCTATTGTGTATAAGACAATGTGTAAAGTTTGTCAATGAACGAAGTTTGTTCTCTATTAGGTTGTAGGCGCGCAAGTACAAGGTTTTTTTGTTGGTCCCAAGTTGGAATCTATTGGATTCGCAATATGCTTCTTATTCGTCTCAGCACCTTCGCGGTGGCCTCGTCTTGTTTTTTTTTCTTTCTGATTCTATTTTAGGCTATCGTGTTATTGTTTGTTTTTCTTTACAAAAATTCATGTTGGGTAAAGTGTTCATAAATCTAAAACATCATTCTAACGGTGAAACAAAAGTGGTATTTTAATTAAGGTACATTGACCTGTACTGAGAGGAAATAAGCTTGCCTGTACGCTTTTTCACCTGAGTGAGCATTCGCAGTTATCGCTTTGCAACTACATGTCTGTTCTTATTTATTATTTTAAGCTATTTTGATTGCGCATTTACTGCATATGTTTTTTTTAACCTAATAATTTATTCTATCTGTTAGCTGTTGGCCTTGGATCGATTTTTAATCAATTCCAAAAAAAATTTATAATTACATAAAATTTTTATTAGACCACTAACGTTCGTTTGACTGTGATAAATAAAAAAAAAAATCAGGTGTTATAACAGACGAACTACACATGAAATATTTTCATATATTAGGTAAATTTTACCAAGTCGACGTTTGTTAATGTGATTTTAATGATCTTAACAATACCATCCACATGTAGTATTTAATAACGTTTTTTAATATTATTTATAATGGACTATCTATCAACTATACCAACCAACAAATCTTAAATTATTTCGTTGAAATAGGACAATATGATGAAGCCAAAGCATGGTGTTAAACACCGGGTTTGCCAAGTGGCTCAGTGGATAGAAAAACCTGACACTCTTAAACTTCCGGGCAGACGATCGTCGGATGTACTTTCTGATGTATTCCATCTGGAAGGGTTCTAGCTGTGACTTCATCATAACAATTATTATTGAAAACACAACTACATTTTTGTTGTTAATGTGCGGAGAATAAATGAAAAGGTTAATCCATTTAAACATTGTCAGTTTTTAAATGATTTCATTCAATTAGTAAGAAATGTCAAGTTTTGTGGACGCTGTAGAGAAGGATGAAATATAATTGAGACTCCAAATTGGCCGTTGAGAATAATCCGCTGTTATCACTGTTATCAAACACAAATGTAGCATTTGATTGCCGTTATCCGCCATTGGCGGACAGTCCTGGGAAAACACTGCTATATTTAACAGGGCGACTGCCGTTTGCGGATCACGTACTCCCAGATAACCTCCCTTATCCGTCTGCCCAGTCATGAATCTCAGGGGATCGTATCATCTCTTTACCATTATTTAAATATTTCATCTCTATTGACGGAGTTGGTTTTTAAGTGGAAAATTCAATAGTATATTCTGTAGATTAATGCAGTGATTCTCGGTTTGGAGTTTAAGCAACCCAATGACTTAGGGACAGTGTAATAGACTCCTGTGTAAATTTTACTTCAAAAGTTATAAATTTCTCAGATACTAGTTCTTATTAAAGTAGAATCCTGTCAATCAAAAGTCCTGAGAACAATAGTAAATGCCCCTTATTACGCCAGCAGCAAAACCCTTCATAACGATCTTAATATACGTTACATTCGTGAACTCATCCCTTCCAAGTTTATGAAATTCCTTAGTAACCTATCCAACCACCCTAATCCTGTAGCACAGTCACTACACTACAGAGACTGAAACGGTCGTGTCCTCGTGACCTGCTATAAATGCGTGACAGTGGGATTCCTGGCAATGGCCAGTTTCTTCAATCATGTCCTGAGTGTATGTGGTTCTCGCCACTGGCTCGTATTCAGTGACGCGGCTGACTTCCCAAGACTTCGCTTCGTCTTTCGCACGCGAGGGAGGTGAAAACCATGTGAACTTGGGAGGCCTCTGGGATGTTTGTAAATATTGTATGAATGAGTGCATTTATCTCAATTACTTATTGATTAATAAGGCAGATTGTAATTTTATCACAATAAAGAAGTTTGTTATTCTCTCTATTAAAGTAGATATATTAAAATAGAGAAATAAAGTAAATTTAGAAAAAATGCCATTGTTTTTAATTCAGAGATTAAAAACTAAAAATATTAAGAGTTATAGTTTTGTTAAATGCTGATAGATGACGAACTATAATTTACAGAAACTTTATATAAAATTTATATAGTTGGACCTCAAAACTTAAAAGTTAAATGAGATTCCTGTAATTTTTTTGTGACACGATTCCGATAATGGGCCTTAAGTAAAATTTAATCGGAAGTACTGCGGAAAATACACATACATAGGTTCATATTGAACACCATTTTTAAGGACTTGTTTCGCATAGTTCCTTCGGGCTCAGCAAAAATGAAACGTATACAAACCACGTTCCAAATATTTTGTATTTTGTAATGCGGGCTCTACACTCAACCAGGTTGGTAACCACCAGGGCAGGCTTAAACGATACTTAAATTCGTTAATTGGAAATGGGAATAAATTTGCTTAATCTCTTGCTACAACGTTTAGAATTAAATCATTAAAACACCGAAGGGCGATCATAACTATAATTATATAACGTTTGGTTAAATAAATCAAAGTCTTGGGGGGGAAATACATCAATAGAAGAGATAATGAGACTCTGAAATCTTAATTGAAAATCGTAAATAATGTTTGCTTGGAGGGTGAGATGCTAGTCAGAACGGTTAATGTATTCAATATCATTTACAAATATTTTTTATGTTAGAAGATTTATTACTATAAGGCAGAATAAATAAAACATTCATATATTACTACTGTTATTGGCATTTCCTATAAACTTTATGGCATACCTGGCAATTCAAAACAGTGTCAATAATAAGCTTATGACAATTTGTATGAAGCGTATACATATGGTATTTTCTATAAACTTTATGGCATACCTGGCAATTCAAAACAGTGTCAATAATAAGCTTATGACAAATTTTATGAAGCGTATACATATGGCATTTTCTATAAACTTTATGGCATACCTGGCAATTCAAAACAGTGTCAATAATAAGCTTATGACAATTTGTATGAAGCGTATACATATGGTATTTTCTATAAACTTTATGGCATACCTGGCAATTCAAAACAGTGTCAGTAATAAGCTTATGACAATTTTTATGAAGCGTATACATATGGTATTTTCTATAAACTTTATGGCATACCTGGCAATTCAAAACAGTGTCAATAATAAGCTTATGACAATTTTTATGAAGCGTATACATATGGTATTTTTTATTCAACAACAACTTTATTATAATCTGCCTCATTGGGCAATAAATAATTGTGATAAATGTTTTCATTCATACCGTATTTAAAATTTTCATTCACTCACTTATTCAAAACATATAGTCTATGTGAGTTTTACACGGGGAGCCATTAAATATGATTAAGTGTCAATAATTAATAAAATGAGTTACTATTAAAAAAAAAACATAAAGTAGCAATGAATATGCATATAGCCATCATAAAAAAAAAAACCGAATAATTCAGTAAAAGTAATTTTCTTAACGAAGTAATAGCCTTGACATTTTATACAGAACTCGTCATGAGTTTAATCATTGTGTCAATTTTGCGCAGTCTAAAAAAAGTCAAATGAGTTTTTATAGAACCAAATCTTGCTGAAATACAACTCGACTAGTATTTGACCCTAAAGATTCACTCTGAAAAATTTGATGAATTTCACGAGGCACTTAAAAGTATCCCATGTAAAGGTGTCCCAGAATTAACGCAAGATTTGAATTTGCCGCCATTTGTGCAGTAAAGTGGCAATCCGAAAAAAAACAATTTGACAGCTGACAGTTTAGGGTTAGTAAAAATACAATAGAACAACGTGTCTTTATTGTTGAACATTATTTCAAAAATAATGAATCTTGGCGGCCGCAGTTCGAAAATTTCATACAAAATATGTTCGGAATAGTGTTTTGACTTCATCAACTGTGAAGAGATAAATTGAAAAATTTAGGGAGACTGGATCAGTTGGAGACACTGAACACACTGGTCGTTCAAAAACGAGCCGTTCAAATGTCAATATCGAAGCAGTGCGTGAGAGTGTTGTTGAAAATCCAGGAACATCAATTCGGCGTCGTAGACAAGAAGCTCTCTACAGCGTAAACTCACTAAAGATCTGGGTCTCCATGCTTACAAAATTCAGTATTTCAGTGACCTTCCTGCCACTATTTTCTTAGGCCCTCTCTCTCAATTGTCCACGGCCAAACCAGCAATGTATGGATGAGATGGAACACAGAGTATGTCACTACTTTAGGCGGCTTGAAGAACTTCGGACAATACTTCGATAAGGGAAGGTAAATAATGACTAGATGAAAAGATAAGAAAAAGAAGAGGCTAGGCCTAGTTGGTTAGTTGGCTGCTTCAGTTAGTAGGTGGCTCTGTGGTTCGACTGTGGTTAGCACTAGGTGTTACCTTAACTTCTTACCATTTCTCCAGTCACAACTTAGTAGCTCTTTCAGGATTTCGAATGTCATTTTATTCATAAATTTACATGATAACAAAAAATGAACATTTCAGATTCAACAAAAATATAAATAGTTGTTTTGTTTTTTTTATATAAATTTTACCTAGCTAAAACCTTTTAAGGTTGATTTAAATTAAGAATGCCTGAATGGACACAGTTTAAAATTGACCAATAAGGGTTGATGGTTGGAGACGTGTGGTCACGTTGTCATGCTCTGTCACGACCTGAATTAAGTACGAAATTGACCTGAGTTTGACCCTTAGTGTTGACCCTGCAAAGTTTGAAGGGACAGGCAGGTTCTTACTATGCAGTAGATAACTAATAAATTAAAAAAGAAAATATATTGACAATCTATAAATATGTTTATCAGTGAATAATGTATACTAATTTAAATATATATTAGCCCGTTCGTAAATAAAATATGCCAAGGTCTAAATTGCATAAATATATGCCACATGCTTGAAGCAGTAAGCATATTTAAAACAGTAAGTATATGTAGGCCAAGTCTAGACCAGTGCATCAGTAGCTCTCATTAACCCAGCTGGGATTAAGCGACCTACTTCAATACCACGATAATGCATTTGTGTGATCAGTAATGCCAACTGTAAACTTTCCATCACTTGTGTAAGTTTGGAATTTTCATTTGATTGAAGATTTGTTTTATCTTATAGGTTTTCTGCACACAAGAAGAAGAGCATCAAATGTGGGCAGTTAACTTATATTTTGAGTACCTTCACGTGACGAAATTTATAACACTTTGAGGCGAACAGCATCTCGGGGTTAAAATATATGATACGTCACTTCACGAGGGAGCAGCTGCTCATTTTCCCTCAAAAGAGTCAGTGGTCCCCGACCAAACTGATCACTCAAGGAAAACAATCTTTGGGGAGGCGGTGGTCAAGCCCGGGTCTCCACATTTAGAAGACAGCATCAGAAACACTTCACTACAGGGAACAGTAAAAATCTTTAATAACACATATATTTGTTTGTTTTTTCTATATCTACTGCTCGTAGATTGTAAGCTTTGTTTAATAATGTCAACACGCATTATATAAAATTTACTGTATGGTCAGATCCTTTTTAATTTGTACCTTCAGATTCAGATATCCTTCAGATTTTACAAAGTGAATTCTTAAGGTAAAATACATGCCAAGTTGGTATTCCAAGTATACCGGGTTGTGTGGTGGGGACCTATGACCCTAAAAACACAAATTTTGTCAGTTTTAGACTCTGTCCAATGCACTTTTACCTTATGAGGGCCAACAAAGATAAAACTTAGACAATTTATCAGATCATGGAAGATCTGACATGATGTCGAAGAATTTCTGTTGGAAATATCTGTAATACTTTTTTAATATTTGGTATTCTAGAGGGACTGTAGCTAATAAAATCATGCCCGATTCAAAATATTTTTACACTTGTAACAATTCTAGAGTCTGCGTGAATGCATTTTGATGTTGTACGTTTTTAAATATTTCTACATAAGAAGATGCATGAATATAGCCATGGAATAAAAGCAGACACGCCGTCGTTAAAACACGGCTTTGCCATCAGGAAAGGGCCGACATGATAAAATTCAATGAAAATATAACATCTTCTTCCATCAACCAAAGCCGATCTCTCAAGATATAATCCTTTTTGTCTGTCAATTTCCATTTAAAAAATAAAAGTGAACCATGGCATAACAGGCGATGAAGAGGTTGTCGCCGATATCGGTAGGTGACGCTGAGGTCTATTGTAGTCCACACTTCGGTTTTCTTAACAGGACTCACTAGTTATTTATTCAAGTAGCTACCTCACGCAGCTGAGTGAAGCCCGACCAGGGCCATCTCCCCAAGAAAAAATGCTGACCACTTGAACATGGGAAATGTCGTTAGTTATATAATGCTAAGAATATTATAATGCTAAAAGTAGGAGCATGCCCCTTCTAGTGTATACCTGCTTCGTGACTTCATGGGAGTCACTGATGGTTCCTGTTATTTTTAAGTAAGCAACCGCATCCCTCCAAGACCTCCCTGCTTCCCAGAATTATCCTTTTCTTATACATATATGTCTCAGCTTTAGCCCCGGACCCCACTTGTATAGCTTCCGACATCCATGAAAAGTTCGAAGTCCCCACCATCACCAAAGCCATGAAAAGAAGACACATAAAGTTCTTCGACTCGATGAAATATAGTCTAAATCCTCTATTCCGAGACATGACACCCCACCGCTACCGGCAAGATGGCAACTCTCAAGACCGAGTAAAGCAGACCGAATGGTGTAAGGTCACCCATCACTGACGTCAGACTAAATATGCCTACACTACATGCCTAGAGAGACTCTAGGCTCAGCCACCAGTGGACTCTCACCACTGTACCGCAACAATCAACCTCTACTGAGGCTTCCCACACTTCTTACTCCTCTCACACCACCTTCAAGCAGGCACTCCTACAAGGATCCGCACAACCAAAATAGTCCTTACTTCCCTCATCCTGAATTTCTAACTAGAGAGCTTAGGGGGGAAAAAACCCCAGACCCCACTTGTGCCTAGACATTCACCACAGTATATTTTAACTGATCTCTTAATATTTGTTTATACCAGTGTTTTGATTGTATTATACTTCATAATAAAGGTTTTTTATTATAAAAGACTCTCCTCTACAAAGATTATTTAACTGTTGACTCTCATAAATTATCATTCAAACATACTGTTTGCCAGGAAAGAAGATTTTTTTCATGATTTTACCTTTCCTGGCGTCATATTGAACGTTTCATTTATAAATCTTGGGAAAATGGCATCCTGCAAGAACTATATTTAATGAAATCCAGTCAGGAAATGTCATCAGGAAAGGGGCCCGGGAAGACAAGGCTAAATAAGCAGCTGATAATGACAACTTGCTATCTGGCAAATAAAGTTTCAGAGTTGCTTTAATCTTAGCCGGCTCCAGGCCACTCTCAACTTGGCCGCCAACTTCCCTTCGAAATGATGCTTCTCATTTTACCACCATTTGCACAGGAGCAATTAAAAGAATGATCTGTTGACGAAACTCCCTCCAGCTTCCCCTTAACAGATTCAAATTTAATTTATGTCCGGCAATGGTTATCTAATCCTGATTAAATTGATAATTACATCTCAGTTAATGAGAGCATAAATTGCCTTCACATTTTTGTTTTTTATACATATATATATGTAAAGAAGATATACTCTCTTTAATTTGAATATTTGAATTTGCCACGCTGCTTCTACTGGCCACTACTAGATGAAGCTATCAGCAATATTCTAAAAAGTGAGAGGATAGAGAAAGGTTACATTAAGTAACTAAAGTTGTAAATAGAGTGTGAATAGAGAAGTGATAATCATAAACTGTAATTGTCGTTTCATTGTTTACAGGTAAAATTGCGTAAATAATATGAATAATTGTTATAATATAAAATATAGTGAATAAAATTGCTTACTTTGTCTACAGAGAAACTGATTTCAGTTTATTCACCCCACCTTCAAAAATTGTCTTACATATATATAATAAATAATTGTCTTACATATATATAATAAATAATTCGACTGAACTGTTGTAAAAGAAATTCGGGGCAAAAAAGTGTCAGCTTTTTTGAGAAAAATGCATTTTTGGATTTGTTACTTCATTCCTGTTAGTAAATATTGCCTTAAAAATTAAATTGGAAATAGCTGATATATTGCAATAATAAGCCTATTGTTGAAACGGGATCAAGCAATTTAAATTTGCTTAACATCTATCATTGGCTCATAAAACTTCATTTCTAAGAATTTCATTTTGTTTCTTAACCATGCGAATTTTTTTTTGTCGGCAAGTTTAATTCTAAAATGAGACAAGGTGTTACTAAACAGATACCGGCTGGAATGTTATAAGTTTGAGTTGTTGTTTCTTCCTGCGATTATGTCGTAAAAAAAAGTATGCAGTGGACTTTTCGGTATTTGTTGATAGGCGTCTATTTTTATTTTCTGATAGAGAAAGTATTAAATATATAAATAGGCGTGACAGTGACAGGACGAATCAGCAGGATATGTAAGAACACCTGCGTGTCATCTCGCGGCAGCACCCTCGGGGGAGCACCTTGCTATCTTAAGCTGCTGTTTATAGTTCATTAAATAGCCATCTCAATCATTCCAAACGGTGTTTCTATTATGAATTATGATCAAGCTATTACTGATACCCTATCTCCCAGATAATTTTATAGATATCGACAATCTGATCAACAAATGATCACATTTTAAAAACACAATTACATAAAGTCTTAAAAGTGTTATATATTCATCACATTAACTCAAGCATTGATTTTTTTTTCAGAAGTATGATGGTTCCATTCGATGAGTACACGAGTAAAACATTAAAAACCTTACGGTTTCTTCTAAATTGTTACTTAACACCAAGGTGAGAGGTAAAAAAAAATCCTACAAAATGGTTTTTCAAAGTAAAACAACAATACTACTCTTTATTCTTTCATATATTTGGCACTAAATAGTATGTATACCCAAAACTTTTGACGTGTTTTATAGGATTTTTTTATTTTGTTATTTACATATCTACGTTAAGGTGTTTGCTAATGGACATAACATCATTACATCGTTTTGCATAACATGAGATAATTTGCAGATTAATGCAACTAGACTGTCTATGGATAGATATACAGTGGAATCCCGATATTTCGTATCCCGATTATTCGTCTTTCCAGCTAACTCGTACAAATGTGCCGGTCCCCAGAGAAAATCCCGGTAAGTGGTATAAAAACAATGCATTTCAGTCCCTTCGGTAATTCGTATTATTTTTATGCTCGAGGTCATTTAAAACGTCTTATAACACGTATTTCCAGCTTAAAAACCTCGATAATTTGTACTGCTTCAAGAAAGCAAAAGAGGACAGTGAGAGACCAGAGCTGAATGAGTGCCAGATAAATGTTTTCTAGGAAATCACGTAATTCCTTCTACAGAACTAAAAGTGATAGAGACAAGTTTTCTATGAAATCCCATATGTAATTCGTACTCTTTTTACTGAAACGTAATAAGGAGAGGAGAGAGGGAAAGTTTTAGGAATTGTACTAAGCTTTTCTTTCGTTTCTACAGTTCAGTCTCGTTTTCGTTATCGTTGTGAATCGTTACCATGCCTCCGAAAAAAGTTAGCCTCTCTATTAAAGAGACACCACAAAGGCCGTGGCCAGTGGCTTTAAGAAAATTGACGTATCCAAGCGTTTTAACGCCCCTCGTTCCAAGATCACATCAATCCTGAAGAACAAAGACAAAATCACTTCCCAGACATCAAGCAGCAAAGTAAAACGCTTCAAGACTGGTGATTACCCACAACTTGAAGAGAACTTAAAAAAGTGGTTCGCGCAAGCAAGGAATTCGAATGTACCAGTTGGAGGAAATATTTTAAAGGAAAAAGCGCGAGTTTTTGCAAAACAAATGGGAATTGAAGACTTTCGTGCAAGTGATGGATGGCTCGATGGATTCAAACAAAGACACAACATTAAATTTAAGAACCTTAGTGGAGAAAGTGCAAGTGTGTCAGATAACGTTTGTTCTGAGTGGAAGGACATATGTTTTATTGCATGTATTTTTTATTGTTTAGTTTGGTACTAAGCAGTGTTTATTGCATAGTTTTTATCCTTACTAAATTGTAAATATTTCTTAATACATACATGTTTGTATTAATACGTTTTTTAATTTTGTACTCCCGATAATTCCTACCAAACTGTCAGTCCCTTGACAATTCGAATTATCGGGATTCTACTGTATGTATTACTGAGAGATAGTGAGGAGAGCATAGACTAGAAACAAGAGTGATGTAGTGAAGTGTTGGCAGCAGACCTGACACTAACATGTAGTCACTAACACATCCCCGCAGCCTCTCTCTATCTTATCTCGTTCCTCCTTACTCTTCGGTGCACACTGTCTTATAGTTCATTGCCTAGATTTATGGTCAACATACAGATGCTGGCAGCTCATAAGTAGCACTCAACTTAGATATTAAACCAAAATTAACAAAAAAATGGAAATTAGTCCCGTATTAATAACAATAACCAAAGAAACCAAAATTGTAGCTGATATATATTTATAATAAAAGGTAATCTGTGTCTTCTAAAACCCCTGTAATAGTATATTGTTATAAATGTATGGTTCATCATTATGCAACCACCAGCATAATAATCAAACAAATGCATACGGGATACAAGAGGATGATTTTTTATAATAATTGTGCCGGGTCAGCATAAATTGAAAAGTATAAATAGTTACTGCAATAAAATTGTTAAGAAAGGGCGAATGTTCAGATAGAATTAGAGCAACGATGAAGTGACCTGAAGCAAGATATTATTAAACTGAACAATTTAAATAATTGATATGAATGGATGAGAAATTGTTCTAGCTTTGTCAAATAATAACTTTACATTTCTATCAAATTTATTAATATGAAACGTTTTTGCATTCTGTGTAAGACCGAACCAGATCCTTGTGCGAGATATTAGACTGCATAACACATTTGGTGGTACACACGGTGTACACAAATTTGACCTAACCCAAGCTGCAAACTCTTGTTCTCATTTTGAGTTTTGAGTTTACTCGCACTACGTTCAAATTTAGTTTTTCATTACTTAATCATTGCCCAGAGGCTAATCTTCTCTGTATCGTTCCTATTTTAGTATATGTACCGCCCAAGTGAGACATCCCATCTCTCAATAGAAAATAACTAATTTACAAAGTTATACTTAAGCCAATCTGGACATACGAAATAGAGCTATGGGGGACAGCAAAAAAGTCGAACATCAAGTGTATCCAATCCTTTCAATCAAAAGTCCTGAGAACAATAGTAAATGCCCCTTATTACGTCAGCAACAAAACCCTTCATAACGATCTTAATATACCCTACATTCTCGAACTCATCCCTTCCAAGATCATGAAATTCCATAGTAACCTATCCAACCACCCTAATCCTGTAGCACAGTCATTGCACTGCACCACTCATCTCTATAATCCTCCTCAGAGGCAGTGGCCTCGTGACCTGCTATAAGTACGTGACAGTGGGTGTCCTGGCAATGGCCAGTTTCTCCAATCTTTTTCTGAGCGTCTGTGGCTCTCGCTGGCTGACAAAGAGCAGCCTCCACTGGCTCGTATCCGGTGACGCGGCTGATGGAGGAACTTAGGGTTTGTAAATACATTACTTAAACCTTCATTCGCTTTAATTAATCCAGACACATCAAACATTTGCCTTAATTACTTCAGTAATGATGTGGAATGAAATTATAATTGACTCATTGTAACCAATCAATTGTTAGAATATCTATTGCTAGCGACTCAATAGTGTAATTGAGTTAAGTTGAGAGTGTTATTCAACAAATCTCGCCCCTGAGGCATGAATAGCAGCCCACACAACCCTGTCACTTAGAAAATGAGCAAACTGAATTTCGGCAATCACAGATCCTTGGATGGCGTTGTTTCTGACAATTCACCAGAGTATGCCATGAAATTGTTTTTCACCATTTGGAAATGTTGACACAGTACGTGACACAGCCTAGACCAGGCTAAACAATCCACTCATGCCCTTCTCCCACCTTGCTACAAATACTGCCTCTTATAACCTCATCCCAGCTGGTCGTAGGATTTTCTCTCGGTCAATCTCCACTCCAGCCCCCAATACGCGTACGTGGGTTTTGCTTGTGACCTACACATTCAGTTTTCCGAAGGTAAAAAAAAAAACTTCTTTATTCGATCTCCATTTCACACACTTCGTTTCATTTGTGTTTGTTTCCTTAATTACTTAGTAAACTCTGAAAGTAAGAACTTCGGTATTGTGTGCTTGGTAGGTTAAAGTTGAAAACGATGATGAAAACTCTACAAATATAATTTCTGTACTCACCAGCCAGAAACATCAATAATTCAAATAACGTACTGTAACGGTCAAATGTGGAATATTGCACCCCGAGCCATTTGGGATTTTCCGTTAAAGTTTTATTTTCTGGTATTTTCGGATTCAGCGCTAACTTAATGACAACACTTCATGGTTGTAACAGTAAATTAATAATTAAAAAAAAAAAACATAAATCACACAACAACAAAAAGTTCCACAGATGAATAGTTCATAGAGTATGAAGGCTGCTGTCTTCATGTCTCGCCACAAAGCAGATGGTCCTTTATCAGAGCACATGGCTGACTGCACACTCTCTACCTAATCTGCTGGCAGGCATTAGTTTTCAACATACTCCAAGGCAGTGTCTTAGATTCAGGTAGCATTACAATAAAAATTCTACTTATAATAAGGGTTGGGGAACCTGTGAGAAAGATGTCAATCGTTGATTATATCCAATAGTTTTAAAAGACAAGTGGATCTATAATCTCCACCCTTTTTTTTTTGTATAAATACATTCCTTTATTGTGCTATAGTTACAATCTGCCTTATAAGGCAATAAGTAATTAAGATAAATGCTCTCATTCATACCATATTTACAATTCATCATTCACTCGCTCATTCATACAGTATTTACAGAGACCTCCCAACCACATGCAAAGAGAAAGCGGAGTTTTGGGAAGTCCCCCACCCTCATCCTTCAGCCTAGTCACCGGATACTAGCCAGTGGAGGCTTACCAAGAGCGCGAGAGCCACAGACGCTCAGGACATGATTGGAGAAACTAGACCATTACTAGGACTCCCACTGTCACGCGTTTATAGCAGGTCACGAGGCCACTGCCGTTTCAGTCTCCTCCGAGGATAATAGGGATGAGTGGCGCAGTGCAATGACTGTGCAGGATTAGGGTGGTTGGAAAGGCTACTGTGGAATTTCATAAACTTGGAAGGGATGAGTTCTAGAATGTAGGGTATGTTAAGGTCGTTATGAAGGGTTTTGTTGCTGACATAATAAGGGGCATTTACTATTGTTCTCAGGACTTTTGATTGAAAGGATTGGATACGCTTGATGCTCGACTTCTTTTCTGTCCCCCATAGCTCTATTCCGTATGTCCAGATTGTTTTAAGTATAACTTTGTAGATTAGTAGTTTATTTTCTATTGAGAGATGGGATGTCCTTTGAAGTAGTCTGTACAGTTGTCCAGAGCGTCTGTTTAGTTCTTGTCATTTTAGTCTCGTATGTGGGTTCCAGGTCAGTCGTTTGTCGAGATCTCCATCCTGAAAAGACAATACCTAAAATGATTGACCCTACGTCCACTAGCCTCATGAACTCATGAATCACATTGTAAAACAAATAAAGGGCGTAAAAAGTGGAAAAAATGTCGAGAGCTACTTAGGAACTCGCACTCGCACTGAGACTCTTAAATACTCAAAATTTTGACTATAAGCAAATGTTAACTATTAGCAAATTATTGGCCTACAAGCCCTTTGGATTGTGCCACACAATGTCGTATTCGAATGACGATAAAGACGCTCTTACCGTGAACGCAGGAAAAGATTTTTGGCTCCTCCACTGCGGCAAAAAAAAACAAACAATAAGTGCACTATTTACTATGTACACGGTGATCTGGGTCCTGAGAAGAACTGTTGATTGGGAGTGGCGTGGCGAATATTATTCAGCATATCGCAGGTTAGTGGCGAGCTTCTGGCAGTGGGGTGGTCCCCTGATACCACGTCACTCCCACTCCACCTGCCTCTTCATCAACCACTACACCACTGGCGTTCCACTTCGAGCGGCGCTTGTTCTTGCAAGGAAATCCCTGATTATTTCTGCTTTCTTGTTTAGTTTGTAATTTATTATTTACAATATGGACGCGTCTTATTTTATTTATATGCTTTCTAATTTGTTTATCGGCCGGATAATAAGTTATACTGCGTAATAATGCTATTTATGCGCGGTGCTTTTCGGCGTCCTTTCACTTGAAATATGGGCACAATTGCCTTTGCCCAAAAAAAAAAAAATGGCTTGGTGAGAATTCTTCGGAGTGGTGCCTAAAAACCACGCCACTCCCACCCCACCTGCAGAAAGGCAGAATTGAATCGTCTCTCATGTAGAGCTTAGACATTTTTGTGAGAAATCTCAACCTTTACCCTTTTAACGGCTACTGAGTACTATTTTGGTCTCTAGAAATCCTCAAAAATTATAAACAGCAAAAATACTAACAACTTAGATGACACAAGATTAATATTGTTGGTGCTCAACAATTTATTTTTTCCAAGTCCATTTATTTTCGTGTTACCGTAAAATAAAGGTAACCTCGACCACGGGAGTGACTGAGAACTTTAAGTGTTAATTCATAAGTCATAGATAAGACAGTTAATACCTAAGAAGAGAATTCCATTGCCCTATCTTAACCGTATTAGGGAAGTTACAAAAATAAAAAAAACATTTCTTCATTCTTCTCAATTCAAATCAAATTTGGATTCATCGCACAACTTAACTATAGTGTACGTACTTTGGTCAGTCAAATATTGTTTTTAGAAAGTTATTTTGGATTATTTGATGTTGGTATGAAGTTCCAACCAGGTAATATGGGCTTTACTAAAACATTGTAAATGATTAGTCAGGTTTTCAAAACGTTTCACTTACTGCTTGGTTCGTGAACAGATCAGCCAACAACGGCACAAATTGCAGCTCCATTTTGTACAGACTTGTGACCTGAAGGGGGGGGGGCGGTACTCGAGGTGTAAGTGGTCGGTCAAGTGGCTTAAAGTCAAGGACGTGAAGCAATTTGGAAAAGTGTAAAATTTGAGGCGGTCGGGGCCATCAAATACACCGATAAAGTCGAGTGCACAGCTGTACATTATTATTTTATGATTATTTATTACCAACTCCTTTGTAGACGATCAATAAAACTATAAAGAAAGCGGTTAGGGTTTATGACTCGAGGGTGGGAAGTGAGCAGCATGGTCAGCTTTATGGCCGCTTGAAATGTATTTCTGGCCTTTCACATGAACCACAGGAACCACTTGCTGCTTTCAAAACCAGAAAAAAGCTATCACACCGTAAAGATAGGGACAACCCTTCGTTACAGCTCTCAAGAGCGCTACTCGAATCATACGAGCTGTGATGGACTCAACTCTCAAGCAGGTACGAGGCGGTCACATTTGGACTGCCTGTCTGTCCAGGCGTTCTGCCATAAAACCGTAAAATTAGTCTTTCTGGTTAATTCACGACAGCGAGACGTACATGAAAAAAAAAAAGGTAGTTGTATATCTCTTAACTAACAAGCTTCTCCATGAATTTTAAGAATCAAATCAAAACAACTCATTAATGATACAAATTTATAATTTTTCGCTCATACATTCAGACTCTAATACACATTTTATCACCAATGCTGCTTGTCTTGGTATAATTTAAAATTATAGAAGCATATCCTGGGATATTTATAAAATTCATGAAGCTGATTACTGTGTTGTAACTGTGTAACCATATCCTACCATATCAGATTGTGAACAGTTACAGAGAGTAGGAGACACGGAAAGAATTTTTTTTACGTACGGGAAACAGTTTCAAATATAATATTAATGAGCTATGAAGAGATAAAAAAGATTATTTTGAGGCGCCATGATGAGTCGAAGAAATTACTATAATGCACACTCTACACTCTAATGCAAAAATAAATTAAAGATTAATTTAGAAACTACTTTACTGTGCTAAAATTTCAATCCACCTTACTAGGCAATAAGTAATTGTAATAAATGTTCTCATTCATACAGTATTCACTAACAGCCCAGAAACCTCCCAAAACCACTTGGTTGTCATCTCCCTCGCATGCGAAAGAGGAAGCCAAGTCTTGGGAAGTCCCCTACGCTCCTCCGTCATACACCATCACGAAAAGCGTGAGAGCCACAGACCCTCAGGGCATGATTGGAGAAACTGGCCATTTCCAGAACTCCCACTGTTACGCATCTACAGCAGGTCACAAGGCCATTCCCGTCTTAGTCTCCGAGGAGGATTATAGGGATGAGTAGTGCAGTGCAATGTCTGTGCTAGGGGATTAGGGTGGTTGGATAAGTTACTGTGAAATTTCATGAACTTGGAAGGGATGAGTTCAAGAATGTAGGGTATATTAAGATCGTTATGAAGGGTTTTGTTGCTGACATAATAAGGGGCATTTACTATTGTTCTCAGAACTTTTGATTGAAAGGATTGGATACACTTGATGTTCGACGTTTTTGCTGTCCCCCATAGCATTATTCCGTAGGTCCAGATTGGCTTAAGTATAACTTTGTAGATTAGTAATTTATTTTCTATTGAGAGATGGTATATCCTTTGAAGTAGTCTGTACAGTTGTCCAAAGCGTATGTTTAGTTCTTGTCTTTTTAGCCTCGTATGTGGGTTCCAGGTCCATGTCTTTTGTCAAGATGGGAGCCTAAAAAGCTTACTGTCTCGGATACAGGAAGAGGAATGGTAAAACTAGTGGACAAGACTTGCGGTAGAGGGTAAAGGTAATGTGGGAACATTTTGCATTCATTAACTAAAATTAAAGAATGACTTTTTTTTTTTTTATGCAAACAATACATTATACAGTTTGGTTCGTGATTTATGTAAAAAAAAACCTTATATTACGGTTTGTAAAAATGACAGGTAGAACTTCTATTGTATGTTATGACCAATTTAATAGACAGTAAATGTTTTCAAATTCATTTCAATCTGTTAAGGGAAAAGTCATCTTTAATTATCATCTTAATCTTTATTATCTTATCTTTATCTTTATTATATAATACTGAGCAATAATAATCGTTATTTAAGAGCTCATTCATGCCTTGTGCCCAATCCCGTTCACACAGTATGTACAGTCGACACTGAGAACAAGAACCCATGACACACTTATCTAAATATTTATCTAGATCGCGAGGACACCACCAAGGAGGTTTACAGGATAGGAGAAATCCTATCGGTAAACCGAAATGTAGAACTTATCTCCGAAAAAATCACACGATATTGAATTCAATAGTGTTAAGGCCATAAAATAAACATTTCATCAAATAAAACAACATAACCTAAAAAAAGAGGCAATAAATATGTATTACGATTTATTTTTTATGAACCCGAAAACCATTCGGCTTCCTGCGGTATTTCATATGTGTAATAAAAAGTTTTTTTTTTTTCCTAACGGCTTAAGCTCCGTGTTGCGCCGGCTACGATAAATAAACCGCACCGCGGAGGAACAAACGGTTTTTATCCGCAGGTTTAAAACCAGCGGTTACCCTAAACCTGTGGCTATGGGCTATTCGACCTATGAATGAACCTACAGGCTTTGGACCGGCTGGGTTCTGCATGAGCTAGCGTAATAGCGATTGGCCTTCTCTAAGCCACAATGTAACCTACAAGGACGCAAGGAGTCATTAAATTATTATGATAATGACCAGCTTCGGCTTAATAGATAAAAAATTCCAATCTGCCATTTAGCCTGTTTTTAATAGTTTTTAATAACCGTTAATACATTAAGTGCATTGTCGAAAAAAAAATCGTTGACGGGATTATTAAAACAGTCATAAGTTTATTATTCAATACAGGTTAATCCTCCAACATAATTATTCTGAGTCTGAATTGCGAAAATTATGTAAAATCGTTCATAATTGAAAAAAAAAACCAAGATCGTAGTTCAATTAAAAAATGCAATAATTCAACATGCTATTTTCCAGGGTTACGTAATTTTATCCCGTGTTGTGCACAGAGGATTAATAATTATAACCAGAAACAAAAAAAATCTTTTTTTCATATGCATTTGATTTGTTTCAAAACCTTCAACGTATTAACTGACTAATAATTTATTGTCAATATTTTGTAAAGCTGGCAAGATTTATCACGCGTTCCTTTTATGAACTGATCTTGAGCAGGGGGTTCGCCCTAGACAAACAGACGAAATGGTAAACACACATAGCCTCCTCGCTTGGAAAAAAACAAAAATATTGAAACCCTAAAAATCAAAGTAATTTCATAAAGAAAAATGGAGAGTGAATACTCTCTAGTACATTTTGAGTAGGGTATCATCACTATGGTTCCGTTAAACAATATGTTTTTAGACTTAATTATAATTATATAATATAATTAAAATGATTTTGCACTCTCAATTTGATGTAGCATTCTTAACTTGATTTTCATTACATAGCTCTTAAATAATAGTATTATCCTTATCCTAATACGCGATACATCTAGTCTAAAAAACAAAAGACTAACATCATAGCACTTGATTATGGAATTGTTCATTGAAGTGCATATAAATAAAACAACTTAAGAACGAAAATAGATCTTAAACAGTGAACTTCGGACAATTGTACAACTTTAAAGGACATCCCATCTCTCAATAGAAAATAAACTACTTATTTACAAAGTTATACTTGAGCCAATCTGGACATACGGAATAGAGCTATGGGGGACAGCAAAAAAGTCGAACATCAAGCGCATGCAATCCTTTCAATCGAAAGTCCTGAGAACAATAGTAAATGCTCCTTATTACGTCAGCAACAAAACCCTTCATAATGATCTTAATATACCCTACATTCTCGAACTCATCCCTTCCAAGATCATGAAATTCCATAGTAACCTATCCAACCACCCTAATCCCCTAGCACAGTCATTGTACTGCACCACTCATCCCTATAATCCTCCTCGGAGACTAAAACGGAAGAGGCCTCGTGACCTGCAATAAATGCGTAACAGCGGGAGTCCTGGCAATGGCCAGTTTCTCCGGTTGTGTCCAGAGCGTCTGTCGCTCTCGCGATCTTGGTCAGCCTCCACTGCCTCGTATCCAGTATGACTGAGCGATTGAATGCAAATTGTAAATATTGTATGAATGAGAACATTTATCACAAATACTTGCAGATTGTAATTTTATCATAATAAACATATTTATCTTACCAACAGCACTTAAGTTGATATTGGGCCGATTTTTTCAACTTTTTATATTTAGTAATAACAACTCATTTCTCTTGCCTCCTCGCAATTCTTAATTTCAAAAAAAAAAAAAAAGAGTAAATTCTCGAGGCGAGTTGATTGTTATATCCACTACGGCAGAACAGACAGTCACTGTTTGAAAGCGAGATGAACAGATAAGGAACGGAGCAGGCAAGATCCTGGCTGGAGATAGACACAGGCCACCAGCCGACACCTCAATCAGACTAATCTACACACCACAGACTAATTACCTGCTTCTGTGTATTCACAAGTCTTAATTGGACACGCGCTTGGCAGTTTAGAAGCATTTAAACACCTGTGGGAGTCGATATAAGACTCCTATCGATGGCTGGGGTCGATCGGAGATATCGAACAGTGATGGCAGATGTTATCTGTGCAATTAACACATCAGACACGTCAGTCCTTCCCAGCTATGGGCTACTGACTACTCGCGTACTCTCTCCTGACGAGTCCATCACTAGATGAATACTTTTCATAACGATCTCACTTAAACACTTTTAAGTTTAAAAATCTTTAAACACTATGTGAGGGGTTGAGGAATGATGTTCTGATCAGTATTCTACAGAGTTTAAACAGGGCTGTTTGATACTATCTCAAGCACATTGAGTAGGTAGGGTTCATTGTGACTTGCTTTGTTCCTTACTTCGGTCTAAGCATTAAACACTGATACCTGAAGTAGATTTAAAGCTTTTTAAGTCCCGCTTGGTGTTTGGTAGTTAGTCACCTGAGCAAATGTTACCTGCTAGGTGGCACAGAAGTGGGGTCGTCCATTGTTGGGATAAAACGCTTTAAACCCTAATTAATCAGCTTATTAACTAATCACTATGTCAACATTACGAATAACCCCACACATAGTCAGTTCAGGAGCAATGTCGCCCATTTTTTGATAATTGATCAATGTTCGACTTTTGTCAACTTGCATGAAGTTAAGGAAATTGTCTATAGGGAAGGTGTCCCAGAATTAACGCAAGATTTGAATTTGCCGCCATTTGTGCAGTAAAGTGCAGGCAACCCTAAAAAAAAAACAATTTAACAGCTGACAGTTTAGAGTCAGTAAAAATGGAGCGTTACACGATAGAACAACGTGTATTTATTGTTGAATATTATCTCAAAAATAATGAAAGTTTGGCGGCCGCAGTTCGAAAATTTCATACAAAATATCGTCGGAATAGTGTTTTGACTTCATCAACTGTGAAGAGATTAATTGAAAAATTTAGGGAGGCTGGATCAGTATGAGACACTAAACACACTGGTCGTCCAAAAACAAGCCGTTCAAATTTCAATATCGAAGCAGTGCGTGAGAGTGTCAAACATTTCCAGGTCGTGTACGCTCTCGTTTCGGTGATCAGAATTGTAATTGTAATTGTAAATAGTACATACGGTTGTAAATTGTATATTATATAGGTTAGGTTAGTTTTAGAATGAGTGATGCAGTGCAATGACTGTACTAGGGGATTAGGGTGGTTGGATAGGTTGGAAGGGATGAATTCAAGTATGTAAGGTATAATGAGATCGTTATGAAGGGTTTTGTTTCTGACATAATAAGAGGCATTTACTATTGTTCTCAGGACTTTGATTAAAAGGATTGGATACGCTTGATGTTCGACTTTTTTACTGTAAATTAGTAATTTGTTTTTTATTGAGAGATGAAGTAGTCTGTACATTTGTCCAAAGCGTCTGTTTAGTTCTTGTCTTTTTAGCCTCGTATGAGTGTTCCAGGTCAGCCGTTTGTCGAGATGGAAGCTGAAGTACCGTACTGTCTCGGATACAGGGAGAGGAATGGAACTAAAAGAAACTAGTGGCCATGACTTGTGGCAGAGGGTGAAGTTAGTGTGGGAACATTACTTGTACAGGAGTTCCTTTACTTGTATTATTGATATAATGATTATTTTCTATTGTTTTTTCCCCTTCTTGTTCTTTGATTTATTTGAAAATAACGTTTGTGATGAAACCCCTTTTGAGGTTAAGTCCTTAAAAAGGAAAAGAAAAAAAAGAGAGCCATTTTGTACTCTCCAATACTATTAGAAACTTTAAAAACATAACTAAAAAGTGCTAAGACAAGTGTGCGGTCAACAAACCTATTACAGGAAAGGAGGTACATTACATGATTAATGCTAATTCTTGAGAAAATTTGTTTGCGCAACGGCGCTAATAGGCGTTCTCTATTAAGTACGATCAATATTAAGCAATTTCATCACAATGGAACGAAGGTTTTCCCCCAGAGTAATTATCAGGTGCTATTGTTTAATTAATTAGCGCCAATAGATTGCATAAACATGTAAAGGGATTCGGTACGAACAAAAAAAAATAATAAGGATTCACCATCCGTGTTGTGTCATTAAGTTTTCCTTTTTCTTTTCTCTTGTTTTCATATTACAAGAATAATACATAAATATTTGTTCAATTAATTAACCATGAGGAAACTTGGTATGTTATGAAATGTTGGAGTAATTTTATCACAAGTGTTCTTACAAACGCAATTAAAGTACTGTTTAATCCTCTATTGAAAAAAAAAACAGGAGCGAGAAGTTATACCTTCAAACAAGTAACTGTTGCCGTCTCCATAGATACGAAGCAATAACATACATACATCCAATCCGTTGAAAATGTCCATATTTCACAACAATCAAACTAAACAGAGCTCATGAAAAAACAATTTGTTTGATAGTGATAACGTAAACTGATAATGCTTCAGTCTGATGGACTGACATAATTACGTTTCAGACTGACATAATTGTCTGGGTCGTTGTCGAGGTTACAGCTGGTC
Organism: Acanthosoma haemorrhoidale; assembly: GCA_930367205.1. Taxonomy (NCBI): domain Eukaryota; kingdom Metazoa; phylum Arthropoda; class Insecta; order Hemiptera; family Acanthosomatidae; genus Acanthosoma; species Acanthosoma haemorrhoidale. The sequence continues at coordinate 8,369,554 of OV884013.1, read as the reverse complement.
CGGTGCCGAAAATGTTATACTTCCTTGTCGAGAGTTATATAATGCTGAGAATATTGTAATCCTACTATTATATATAAGGCTAAAAGCCCCTTCTAGTGTATACCTGCCTCGGGACTTCATGGAAGTCACTGGTGTTTCTTGTTATTTTTAAGTAAGCGACCGCATCCCAATTCCTGAAACAACCCTTCTCATATTCACATATGTCTCAGCTTTAGTTCCAGTTCACAGTTGTCTCCCAGACACTAGTCGCTAAACACCTCCCCAACCCAGTATGTAGTAACATAACTCTTAATATTTGTATATACCAGTGTTTTGCTTGAACTTCATAATAAATCTTTTCTTTCTTTTCTTTTAAAATAATCTCCTCTACAAAGATTATTTAACTGAGGATCTTCACTGGAATTAGTTTTAAAGGATACTTCAGTTATATTTCAGCCCACACGTTTCCCACAACTAATTACCAGTCGTATATATTCCACATTACCTTACATTCGCTATAAGTACGGATTATGGCGAGCAGGCGGACAGACTGATTTCGTGGTTGGTTCATGTCCTCATTGATTCACAGCCCTTTTCGCTGTGTGAATAAATTAATAATTAAAGTTAATTGGTCAGTAAATCATACTATAGAAGCCTCACTTCTTCATAACCTTTGCCCTATCATACATATTGGCCTTAGAGACAATTTCATCATTTTACAATTACTCATCACTTCCAAACTTTTTTTTTATGAAGTTTATCAGTATTTAAAAAATGGATTGGGTCGTTACTAATCAAAGGTACGTTACTATTTCGGCTGTTTAAACTGTTACCTGTTACAGTTATGTGATACTGGAACGTTATAAGGTACACATAGCGCCGTAACTTGTCCAATCAAGCAGATGAATCAGCGGAATCATCGTTCCTCGTTCCCGCACCGGCCTAACTAATTATAGATCATGTAAGGAGATTAACATAGGGCCGATATAAGCCATTACCAAGACAACCGGGTCTTAACTACACTTCTCACTTAAGTGCCTAAGTTATGAACATAACTACCCAACCAGGAGGCTGGGGTTATACTCTCAGACATGTATGGTTCAATCGTTACTCGTTTGTATGTATATACAAGATCTGAAGTTTATTGTTTATATTAGGGAGACCGGAAAGTAATGTCTTTTTTCTACATTAAATTCAAACAGATAAATTTTGAACAAGTTTTTGTTTTTGATCAATGATGTAATGACCCTCGTTATCAGCAACCTTTTGCCATCTAGTGTGCAAATTTTCAATGCCTGATCGATCAAAATTAATTGGGTTTTGAGCAAAATATGTGGACATCATTTAAATTTTCAGTTTTTTTTGCAATTTAGAAAATGTAGCAATCGGAATAAATGGAAATCCGATTTCGGGCGAGTATAGTGGTTGAGGCAATGCCTCCCAGCCCGATTCATTAATTTTTTCCGGGGTCCTTGTGGAAAAAATATGCGCAGTGGGGTCTTGCATTATCGTGTTGCAGAATAACGTCTTTTTTATTGACAACCGCTGGGCAATTTTCAATTAAAGATTGATTTACTCGATCCAATTGTTCACTGTAAAGATGTGCATTCCCAGTTTTTCCAGGTATCAGCGATGAACGACCCCGCGAATACTCCACCAAACACACAAAAGCGCCTTTTCGGAGTGTAAACCTGGCTTAGCTGTACTTCGTGCCGATTCATGCGGAGAGAGATTTTTGGATTATCATAGAGGACCCATTTTTCATCTCCAGCCTCCACAACCGCACTTGTCCGATATTGTGCCATTCCATTAATTCCGAGCGTTACAAATTTCAAAATTTGGATGATGTCCAAAATGCCATCTCCAGATATTTTGCTCAAAAACAAACTTGATTTTGATCGATCGGGCATTGCAAATTTGCACACTATATGGCAAAAGGTTGCTGATAACGAGGGTGATTACATCATTGATCAAAAACAAAAACTTGTTAACAATTTTTTTTTGGCTTTGATGTAAGAAAAAAACGACATTACTTTCCGGTCCCCCCATTATTTTCCAACATCTCATAAACAAAAATATTTTCAAACAGCCTGTTGGCCTTGAGCCTCAACAGAATAATTTCAGTTTCAGGTCCGGAAGATCTCAGGTTTCTGTCGATCAAGATGAATGGGTGATCCCAGACGTAGATATGCTACTTAGTAAAAAAAAATGTCCCTGCAGATAAGACGTAGAACGATCTATGTAGCTACAAATATTTACCACAGGAAAAGTAGGCCTGATAGCGATAAGGTGAAATGGATCCGTGGATAGGAAAAGGTAGTGAAGGTTGGGCCATAGATAATGGAACTGACTTGGTGCGTAGCGATCCACGGATCCAAATCCTAACGCTGCTTTTTATAATGAATAAATGTTTAAAAAAAATGTTTATGAACACAAAAAATTTTGTTATCAACCTCACTAAGCCTTATACTTCGATCCTTATAGAGTTTGTCTCTAAATAAATAACCTATCCCACTTCCTGTGGGAAATACAAAAAATCCATTTCCAGAAGTATTGAGCTTTGATTAGTCAACAAACACTATCATATAATCCAGAGAAATGCTTATTTGGTGCTTCGGGGACAAAGGGAGGAATAAATGCATGATTGGGGCAATTACCTAGGGAGTCAGTTGGTCTAGTAACAGGCACATAGTTGACAATCGAATGTCGGGGTAATATCGATTATGCAAAACTATTCTTGAAAAAATCGATGTTTTCAAATCAGCAGGAGACACTCTGTCTTCCGAAAACTATCAAACTCATTAAATAGGTTATTAATAAACTCAAATTTCTCTCTAGATAGAGTTTATACTCATATTCTTTATTTCGGGAAATTTTTCGACAGGAATCCGCTAGGAATATATTTCCTATGTTTCCGCTGTTTTAAATAACAATAAGTAATTTTGTTTGTTCAAATTGTAATTGTAAAAATAGTTTCTACATCATCGTGCAGGGTATAGAATCAAAAATCTAGACAAAGTCATCGAAGGTCTAGAATGTTGCATTCAGAGATGTTAAAAACAAAATCAGCCTTACGATTGATGGAGATGATGTATAAAAATAATAATTTTAATGACAGTAAATAATAAAGGGGGAACCGGAAAGTAATGTCGTTTTTTTTTACATTTTATTGAAACAGATAAATTTTGAACAAGTTTTTGTTTTTGATCAATGATGTAATCACCTTCGCAGCAACCTTTTGCAATATAGTGTGCAAATTTTCAATGCCTGATCGATCAAAATCAATTGGTTTTTGAGCAAAATATCTAGATATGGCGTTTTGGGCATCATCCCAATTTTGAATTTTTTTAGAAAATGTAGCGATCAGAATGAATGGAAATCCGATATCGGGCGAGTATGGTGGTTGAGGCTGGAGATGAAAAATGGGTCCTCTATGATAATACAAAAATCTCTGTCCCGGCAGGAAGTACAGCTAAGCCAGGTTTACACTCCGAAAAGGCGCTTCTGTGTGTTTGGTGGAGTATTCGCGGGGTCGTTCATCGCTGATACCTGGAAAAACTGCGAATGCAGATCTTTACAGTGAACAATTGGATCGAGTAAATTAATCTTTAATTGAAAATTTCCAAGCGATTGTCAGTAAAAAAGGCGTTATTCTGCAACACGATAATGCAAGACCCCACTGCGCCTATTTTTTCCACAAGGACTCCGGAAAAAATTAATGAATCGGGCTGGGATGTACTGCCTCAACCACCATAGTCGCCGATATCGGATTTCCATTTATTCCGATCGCTACATTTTCTAAATAGCAAATAATTTGAAAATTAGGATGATGCCCATCTCAAGATATTTTGCTCAAAAACAAATTGATTTTGATCGATGAGGCATTGAAAATTTGCGCAAAAGGTTGCATATAACAAAAACTTGTTAAAAATTTATCTGTTTGAATTTAATGTAAAAAAAAACGACATTACTTTCCGGTCCCTCTAATATTTTCCTATTGCATTTTAAAAAATATTCACTGTAATACAAAAAGTCTTTAAAATGTTTTGTTTTTTTGGCTACGGAGTTAAAACTCTCGATAGTCTGATCCATCAAACTTTACTTGATTTATTTTCATTTCCTGCTCTGAGAATCCAACGACACTTATGTATTTTTCGTGATGCGCCTTCAGCATTTAGGCAGTTTTCGGAAGTGACAATGTAAATAAATACGAATGAATTAAGGTTTGACCTTCTAAAGCCTCACAATTAATCATTAGAAGAGAGCTGCGTTATAACATCAGGGCTTTTGGTTTAAATAAGAGAGCATTTGACAGAAGCAGAGCGTATTGTACAGTCGAACAACAGCACAGAACTTGAGCAAATACTGATACGGGACTAGCACATTCCCGCTTACATGTGAGTGTTCCCAGCACGAGGGAGGACCAAGAGCAGCCTCTGTCAGAAGAGGCTGTATTTAGTGTGAACTTGGCCCAATTCTTCCCCTGTCTCTCTGCTGTCTATAGGCAGCCATTGTTTAACATTCCCTTGTTTATTCTGTACAGTCTATACGCTGTCCCTCCTCCATTCTTCTCCGTCTGTTTTGTCTACGCCTCACTAGACAGATTGGTTTTAAACTGGTCGGCTCATTGCTCTTGGAGCAAAAAAAACAAAAAACAAATGCTGATTTCGAATTAAATATCAGGTCGAGTCATAAGTAACTTCCGATCCAGCTAAGTAGAATATATTGTTCGTATTTACCCGCTATGAGTTACCATGACAACAAGTTTTTGTTTTCACTATATAGACGAGGCTTCAGTCAGTCTTTTGTCAACTGTTTTTTTTAACCTCTGAAATGGAGAGTCAAAAAGAACATATTCGTCATGTAATGCTTTGGGAATTTAAACAAGGCAATAGTGCTAGGGCGACAGCTGAAAAAATATGCAGTGTATATGGTGAAGGACTAATAACTGATCGGGCAGTTAGAAATTGGTTTATAAAATTCCGTTCTGGAGATACGACCTTAAAAGACGAACCGAGGGTGGGACGTCCTTCCGACTTTGACGACAACCTTTTAAAGGCAATATTGGAGAAAAATCCACGTCAATCAACAAGCTGTGTAGCAGAAAGGTTGAATACATCACAATCAACTGTTAACCGCCACCTGGAGAAATTAGGGAAAGTCAGAAAGTTAGGAGTGTGGGTACCTCACATAAATTTTTGAATGGAAAAACCATTAATTCTGAAGAGCAAGTCAGGCAGGTTGTCGAAAACTTCTTCCAGTCCAAACCAACCACATTTTACAAGGAAGGAACTTATAAACTGCCAGAATATGGGAGAAGGTTATAGATAATAGTGGTGAATACATAATAAATTAATATAATTTTGTTATTTAATGAGAGCAAAATAAATGTCTGATAAAAAAACGGAAGTTACTTATGACTCGACCTAAATATAAATCTTCACTTGAACATTTTAAGTCTAGTTGGAACAATAATAATAATAGACAACACTGCCTTCGTCTCTAAACGGGAATATATAACAGCGGCAATCATCGCACATACCAACTAATATTTCTTGACATGATGAGGTACTAAGCTTTAATTGAGATAGGGAAAAAATAAAATTGCACAGACTGAAGCAATCCTTTAAAATTTGTGAGTAAAACCCACAGTAACTTACATACCTCAGTACCAAAATCAGCCAACTTAAAGTAGTGCAAAATAAGTTTCGAAGAACAATAATTGAAGGGTTTGCTGCAAAAAGGAGGTAGCTCCATCCCATAGCTGTTGGGAGTTAGAAACACTTTCTTGTGTCAAAAAAAAACCTCTTTTATTTGGCACAAAAAGGATGCAGCTCCAATCGTAATATGTAAACACCATAATTGAAAGTAAGCAACAACAATATTTTTACATAACTTAAAATTTGAATTTTTTAAACGTTTTGTTTGGTTTCCCAACAGATGGAAAAATTGGAGCTACCTCCTTTTTGCAGCAAACCCTTCAATTGACGATTAAATATTTTTAAAACATTACATATAATATAATAGATAAACTATCCAGTGCTTTGGGCATAATATATTATGAAGATATAATTATGAATGCACTTGAGTGAAAACGTTCAAAAGCAACAGCTGTACTGTTTTAGATCAGATACCTTGTATATTGACATACGATTAGTTTTATTACGTATATTGGCAATGAATTCCTCCAATACCACCCGGAAATAGTTAAACGTGTTGAGAGGTATAAAAGGCTCATAAAATATGTTGCTGCCCCCAACCGATAAGAACAATCACTGTTAGGAAAAATAAACTTCTTTATTGTGCTAAAATTACAATCTGCCTTATTAGGCAATAAGTAATTGAGATAAATGTTCTCATTCATACCATATTTACAATCTGTATTCAATCGCTTATTCATATAGTATTTACAAACAGCCCAGAGGCCTCCCAAATCCGCATGGTAGTCACCTCCCTCGCATGAGAAAGAGGAAGGGGAGGCTTGGGAAGTTTCCCACGCTCCTCGGTCAGCCACGTCACCGTATACGAGCCAGTGGAGGCTGACGAAGAGCGCGAGAGCCACATACGCTCAGGACACGACTGGAGAAACTGACCATTGCCTGGACTCCCACTGTCACGCATTTATAGCAGGTCACGACGCCACTGTCGTTTCAGTCTCTGAGGAGGATTATAGGGATGAGTGGTGCAGTGAAAATACTGTGCTAGGGGATTAGGGTGGCTAGATAGGTTACTATGGAATTTCATGAGCTTGGAAGGGATGAGTTCAAGAATGCAATGTATATTAAGATCGTTATGAAGGGTTTTGTTGCTGACGTAATAAGGGGCATTTATTATTTTTCTCAGGACTTTTGATTGAAAGGCTTGGATACGCTTGATGTTCGACTTTTCTGCTGTCCCCCATAGCTCTATTCCGTATTTCCAGATTGGCTTAGGTAAATAAGTAGTTTGATTTTTAATGAGAGATGGCATCCGGTATCGATTGTAGCTCATACCTCTCTGGTTCGGACTATAGAATCGATAAACAGAAGGTTACAAGTGGTTACTCACCTGCTTATTAGTCCTCGCAAATGAATAGCAGAAACTTACTTCCGTGACACCGCCAAGCCACCTGTGCCCCATCTTCCGAATGGGCAGTTCTTTTTGAGGATGAAAGGTTGTAATCTGTGAAACTCTGTCTGCGCTCACTGGCCACAAACTGGGCACGCAGATAAACCGGTTAGACTAAGGCGTCGTGAGGATGTACACAGTTTTGCGGATTTTCCCTAGGGGGGGGGGGGGTCAGTTATAATCATAGTTTAATTTCACGTACGTTCCTTACTTCATGCCATATATCCTAAGGAGTTTTTAAGTTAGAAAATCTGTGTGAGGTTATAGAAGAATAAGTAGCCAAAATTACAAATGTAATTGCCGACAGTTCATCAATCAAGATTTATATATTGTCATTCGGAAGCCGGAGACTCCCCACCCCCCCGCGCCATCACCCATTTAAGTCCTGATGAATCTTCGAAGAGTCAGGCCACGTGACTTGAGCACTGATGAGCACCCTAACGACTTCTCTATGTTCAATATTGTCATCATTCTCTCTATTTATGGCATCATCGAGGGCTTTGGGCTTTAAGGCCGAGTAAGGATTCGGACACTCGGAATGCTTCGCGATCAATAATAGTAGTTTCGTCATCAAAAACAAACTTAACTAAACATATTAATTATCACATTGCAGGCTGCAAACATCACATCATGATGCAATCATGCAATCATATGATAAAATAATCTAGTAAATTAGTGAATAACCAGTAAATATGTGAGAAATACCCTGAATGTTACAAACATAAATAAATCTTTGCTTCTCGTTATAATTAAACGATCCATTTTTTTAAAAATTTTTATTGGATAAAGACTAAATCGTGTTTCCGGAACACCAGTTTTTTGTTGGGGATATTGGTAGACGTATCAATAATCCTCTTTTTTTGTTGGGGATATTGGTAGACGTATCAATAATCCTCTTTTTTTGTTGGGGATATTGGTAGACGTATCAATAATCCTCTTTTTTTGTTGGGGATATTGGTAGACGTATCAATAATCCTCTTTTTTTGTTGGGGATATTGGTAGACGTATCAATAATCCTCTTTTTTTGTAGGGGATATTGGTAGACGTATCAATAATCCTCTTTTTTGTGAGAAGCCCCGGGCTAATAACTCTTATAATAATAAAAATTTGCTTATAGTATTATTAATTATGCTTTACGGGGGGCGGGACACTGGTGAAAAAGTAAGGGTTTTTAAAGTTCTGATTAGATAACTTATAGTCGATACATATTATAAAATAATAAACAAATGTTTATTAGATCAACCAGTTTCATTTTTTCGTTACTAAAACCCAAAGGCAATTCATATCATATAATTATAATATGTGACAGAAATTACTGAACCTTGAATTTATTGATTGATGTTTAAGCACTATTAATTTTTATTTAAAAAAAACTGAAAAAAAAGCTGTAAAACCTTTTTTCTCGTAATTTATTTTCCCACTGGTAAAACATCATTTCTCTCAATTCTATGTACGTCAATAAATCTTTTCATTGAAGTGCCTACATAAATTTGAATTAAAGAAAAAAAATGCAAACATGAAACTATTTCGCAGTAGTATATTATGCCCTAGGCCCTTATGCCACACCTTACCCTGCCATAACCAACAGCTAAGAATACTCAAGAGGTTCTAGATGAAGCTCCTGCGGTCTCATCGCCCTCTCTCCCTCAATGCCAAAACTAATTTAACTTTGCCTCTGAGTTAGAACCGAGTTATGAATGGTCCCTTTGTCATAAGAGCCCGGACTTGTAAGCACTAACTCCATGGAAAAAACAATGACATAAGGGATACAGAAAGGTTTCGAGTAGTTAATCCAAATAAGCAGTTTAGTTTTTAAATTCGATATTATCGGAATAATGTCAAATTAAAGATTTCTAGGGGGTCAAAGATTTGAAGTGACGAGGAAACGTAATGTAAGAGAATATTGCATAGTTAATTTAATTTTACTATATTAAATATAGGCCATTTCAACTTCATAAAATGAAAGTTTTTTTTAATTTACTTTACAAATGTGTAAATCTTTAAAAAATAAAATTATTTTAATTGTATAAAATGGCGGATCAAAATTAATGAAGCAAAATATTCCCACATTACCTTCACCCTCTGCCACAAGTCTTGTCCGCTAGTTTATTTTAATTCCATTCCTTTCCCTGTATCCGAGACAGTACGGTACGCTACGATCTCAACAAACGGCTGACCTGGAACTCACATACGAGGCTAAAAAGACAAGAACTAAACAGACGCTTTGGACAAATGTACAGACTACTTCAAAGGACATCCCATCTCTCAATAGAAAACAAATTACTAATTCACAAAGTTATACTTAAGGCAATCTGGACATACGGAATAGAGCTATGGGGGACAGCAAAAAAGTCAAATATTAAGCGCATCCAATCCTTTCAATCCAAAGTCCTGAGAACAATAGTAAATGCCCCTTATTATGTCAGCAACAACCCTTCATAACGATCTTAATATACCTTAAATTCTTGAACTCATCCATTGCAATGCATCACTCAACTCTATAATCCTCCTCGGAGACTGAAACGGCAGTGGCCTCGTGACCTGCTATAAATACGTGACAGTGGGATTCCTGGCAATGGCTAGTTTTTACAATCCTGTCCTGAGCATCTGTGGCTCTCGCGCTCTTCGTCACCCTCCGCTGGCTCGTATCCGGTGATGGAGGAGCGTGGGGGACTTCCCAAGACTCCGCTTCCTCTTAGGGAGGTGACAACGATGTGGAATTGGGTGGCCTCTGGGCTGTTTGTAAATACTGTGTGAATGATGAATTGTAAATTGGTACGAATGAGAGCATTTATCACAATTACTTATTACCCAATGAGGCAGATTGTAATTAAAGTTATAGTAATATTTATAGATCATTTCGTTTGCAAATATTTTCATACTCAACTATTCGTATATCATTATAAAAAAGTAATAGGTAATTTTAAAACACATTTATTTGGGCATAATTTCGAATTTTGAAGCCAATAATAAGCATGTTATATAATAAGTAATTATAATAAGCCTAGTAATTATTTTAACTTTCTAATGACAGCATTTAGGCTAGTCGTCAATAAACGCAATCGGAAGTTACACAGCCCTAGGATTGCATAATTTGCAGCATCAATTTAAAAACCATTCATGTTTATGATAGAACTAGAAGAATATTTAATTCAGGAACCTATAAATCTCAGGACAATGTTTGTTAAATAATAATAAGAATGGAAAATTGTTAATTAAAATATTAAAAAAACAAAACAATTAATAACATAAGAAATAATTGTGTTGGCTGTGAGACATTGCAATGAAGTGTCATGACAAAGGAGTTACTTCTTATTTATTATTATAGAAACAAATTATCATGCCGTCTTGTAGTTTTAGTGTAAGTAGCAATTGTTGAATTGTATAAGTTGAATAAAAAGGTTGCTATAGAAAGAAAATTACGGATAATTTTGTTTACAACTGTCAGTTTACGGTCAGTTTTAACATGGAGTGCAAAAATAAGCATTTTCGACACATTTTACTTTTTTTTTTTCATAAAGGCAAGAAAGTTGCTGAGGCTCACAATGAGATATGTGGAGTTCATGGTGCTGATTGTTTAACAGAACGCACGTGTCGGAATTGGTTTAAAATATTTCATTCTGGAGATTTTTCACTGAAAGATGACCAACGTTCTGAAGTTGATGACAACAAAACGAAAGCCATAATTGAATCGAATCGTCATATAACTGTGCGAGAGATTGCAAAACAGTTAAATGTATCACATATAACAATTAAAAAACATATAAGACGTCTTGGACTTGTTAAGAACCTCGATATTTGGGTTATACCACGACAATGCGAGGCCTCACACATCTTTAGCAACACGTACGAAACTATTGAAGCTTGGTTGGGGAAGTGATGTCGCATGTCCCCCATACAGCCCCGACCTTTCACCATTGGATTATCATTTATTTCGAAGTTTACAAAACTTCTTAAATGGTAAAAATTTCAGTAACAACGATGACCTCAAATCGAAATTGGTTAAGGTTTTTGCTGATTAGGACCAGACGTTGAATTATCCATTAATCAAGAATTATCCATATTTTCAGATGAACAGTTCAGACAGAAGTAAATAATTAAGTAATACAAAATGACTCAATGATTGCATGATTGTATTTTCGTTTTTTCGCGCTATTAACTCGAAGTTCCAAAAACTAGAGACTACTGCACAAAGTTGAAATGGAGCTGCACTCAAAGGAATGATTTATTTGGTTAAAGTGAGAAACGATTACTTTAGAAAACAAGCGAGGATTGTGAGGGAGTCCACAGTGGTTGAATAGAAGACAGAGAACACGTTTTGCCGGCTATCTGTACGCATAGGACGATAGGAACTGCAGCGAAATATACCTTAGTCACAGTGGGCCTTCAATGGAAAACCTCTTCAGTGTCACCGTTCCATCCATCTGGCAGTGACAGGAGCTGCGACTTGCGGTAACAGTTCCTTGTAAGGCAACCGTGTGGGCTGAGTAATCATTGCCAATTGTACGGCTGGGCCGATCATGACAAGTCATTGGTCGTTCGTCATCTTCGAGTCATTTCAGCCCGTTCTTTTTTCGGCGAGCTTTTCTCACAACTAGCGTACGGCCTTGTAACAGAAACATCGTTTTCAGAACCATCAGGGGCATGAGTTGGCACAGCTAAGACCGTCAGGATCAAATGGCTATCTTTAGAACTCCGAAATTCTATGACCAAAAATGGATTCAATAACTATATGTATTTATGTTAACTTTAATTTTTTATGTTAAATTTCTGTTTTTTAATTTCTCTGCATGAAAACATTGCTTTTTTTTTTTAGTTTTATATATACATATGTGTGTGTGTGTGTAAATAAAGTAATCTCTCTTTCATTTGAATTTGGCGCGCTGCTTCTACTGACCACCACTAGATGGAGCTATCAGCAATATTCTAAAAAGTGAGAGGATAGAGAAAGGTTACATTAAGTAACTAAAGTTGTAAATGGAGTGTGAATATAGAAATGATTGTTATAAACTATAATTGTCGTTTCTTTGTTTACAGGTAACATTGTGTAAATAATATTAATAATTGTTATAATATGAAATTGCTTGCTTTGATTACAAAGCAACTGATTTCAGTTTGTTCACCCCACCTTCAATAATTGTCTTATATATATCTGTACCTCGGAGGGATACAACACATACAACATTTTTGGGATACAACATTTTTTTCATTTTATAACAACTGCATGATGTAAATAACAATAAATAGAATATTTTACCAGAACATTCTATTTATTGTTATTTACATCATGCAGTTGTTATAAAATGAAAAAAATGTTGTATCCCAAAAATGTTGTATGTGTTGTATCCTTCCGAGGTACAGATATATAACCCAACCGGCTTTCAAAATAAAAATATTTTAATCCGCGGTTCCTTTTGACTGGGGCTTACGCAGATTTGTTTTTTTTCTCGGGAGGGGGGGGGGCAAGAAAATTCGCAATAAGGTACCGTTTACATGTGTTGTGCTAACTTCACAACGGACTCAAAGAACTTACCCTCTTCAAGGGACAGACAACAAACGCCTACTTTTCCATATTATACATTTCTATTTCACATATTCCTATATTTTCGTTTTATTATCAGTAAACTTTCAAAGTTAGTATAGAGAGAGATGGGACAAGTTCACGATTTGACACCATAAACACTCACCCCCTGACAAACCTGTACCCTGCTTGGTCAGAATAACTGACTTCCTGATTAGTTTGAATAAGCGCTAGATTTAGACCCTCTACAGCCTTTCCAGTAGAGTTTACTTCCTTCTGGCCACTAAACTAACATATTCCTGGAAAGGACCACTTCCATGCAGAGAACGGCTTCTGGGTCCCTACAAACTTTACCTAGTAGCGTAACCCCCCAGCGATCCAGTCTGCCTCTCTCCGGTCCACACTCGCCTTTGGGATCCGGACGGTTCTCGCCTACCCTTAGATACGAGTGTGAATTCGTGGTCATTCCAAGACCACGCAAACTACCTATAATACCTATCCTGTTCCTCTTCTCCTGAAAATAGTGCTTTGTCGGGGCACACCTTCTAAGATCTTATAGAGTCAGATCAATACGAATAAAGCTGACCGCCAACTAGGCCACCAGCAAAGGTCAAAGATCACAGATCCACCCATTTTATGTCTTTCTTGACGCTAGCCGTACAGCAGCCGGGTTGTAATTACCCTATCCCGCGGCGGGCGTCCTCCTCCCACCTTGGGGACATAAAACCCGACAACCTATAATACCTAGCCTGCACCTCTTCTCCTGAACATAGTGCACAGTCGGAGCACACCTTCTTAAATCTTATGGAGTCAGATCAATAAACTAATACTAATTTAGCGTAGATGTCGACGCGGGCCCGACAACATATTTTCTAGTGAAAGACATTTAAAAAACAAAAATTATACTCAGCAAATGACACAATGTTTTTTCGTTTTTTTTATGGAATCACATAAGTACTCTTGGACATACAACGGAAATGATGTTCCCCTGCACCTGGTTGGATTTGAAACATTTACAAATTCAAATGAATTTAAACTCGTACAAATGTATTCCTGTTTGCACATTACGAGTTAGCGCAAAGGGACGTGTGACAACTCAGCACAAGGAACACACATGCCTAGTTAAACAAGATAATTTGTCAAGCTAATTAAGAATGCAGATTGAGAACTCTGCAGAGATTCCAAGTCCAATTTACATTTCATCACGGGCCCACACAGTGCCGTGGAAGGCGCTTTACAAACAGCTGCACTAACTACCACTCACTCGTCTCAACAGGACCAATTCCTTTAACTCGAACAGTTTCTTAATAAGGCAGACACCTTTTTTCCTATCAGCTAGACTATTCTCGAGTACCAACTATTGTATTTTCAGTGGGTTTTAGCAGAGAGCGTTGTTCTGTTATAGATGTTCAAATGAAATCTTTGCACCTAAAAATTTCTGGGATTTTGACACATGCTCCATTCTTAGCTTCTCTAAGAAATTTCCTGGGTGGGGCTAACTCGTGAGCAAAAAATGGCAGATGTAACAGTAAATATTGCAAAGGGACTCTCGTGAAGTGTATTCAGATCCCTAAGTGGAAAGGAAATTCATAAACCGAGGGTGTCCCAGAATTAACGCAAGATTTGAATTTGCCGCCATTTGTGCAGTAAAGTGCTGGCAACCCTAAAAAAAAAACAATTTGCCAGCTGACAGTTTAGGGTCAGTAAAAATGGAGCGTTACACGAAAGAACGTGTCTTTATTGTTGAACATTATCTAAAAAATAATGAAAGTTCTGCGGCCGCAGCTCGAAAATTTCATACAAAACATGGTCGGAATAGTGTTTTGACTTCATCAACTGTGAAGAGATTAATTAAATAATTTAGGGAGACTGGATCAGTTGGAGACACTAAACACACTGGTCGTCCAAAAACAAGCCGTTAAAATGTCAATATCGAAGCAGTGAGAGAGAGTGTTGAAAATCCAGGAGCATCAATTCGGCGTCGTAAACACAGTTCTTTCTGCCGAAATTTGATGATATTAATTTGGCCAATATGTGGTTTCAACAAGATGGTGCCACATGCCATACAGCCTATGAAACAATTCAAATACTGCATGAGACATTTCCAGGTCGTGTACTCTCTCGTTTCGGTGATCAGAATTGCCCCATAGATCGTGTGATTTAACACCTTTAGATTTCTTTTTATGGGGTTATTTGAAGTCAAAGGCGTATGTCAACAAGCCCACATCCACCCGTGCATTAAAAGAGGAAATTCAACCACATTTATGCCAAATGGTCATGGAAAATTTGGACAAAAGAGTGCGTATGTGCCAGCAAAGTTGTGGAGGCCATTTGCCTGATGTGTTATTCCATAAATAATCCTATCCTATTTAATTTATAATTCAATAAAAAAAATAACAAGAAAAATACTAAAAACTGTGTTTTCTATTTAAATCAAATCTTGCGTTAATTCTGGGACACCCTTTATAAATGTGCGAGGCGCATAGCATGGCCTAACTTCAAGCTCTACCCTAGAGAGTTCAATAAAACCCATGCCAGTACTCTGATCACAACCCTCATACATACTGCCGATAAAGACGCAAGCCAATACGTACCCGCAGCTAGAAAAAAACGTTTTATGTACAAGTGCTTCGTGCTGTCATTTTCATAGGTTGAGATGGATGGTATGATATTGAAACTTTATTGATTGGAAACATATCAGTAATAGTGAAAAATACAAAAATGTTAATAGAAATGATTATTTTGCATATATACGTTAAAAATTACAAATATTATAAAACTTTCAATAAAACAAACACGTCTACTAAAATATACATGAAAAAAATACGATCAGCGAAAATAAAATGGAATCAAAGTGCATAAGCTGAAGGAATGCAAAATTTGTAATTTGTTAAGAAATATTAAAATTATTTATAATATGTTATTGACGCTGGACTTTTTTTTTATTTCACAGATGGAAATTTTCCATTATCACTGATATGTTATAATACATAATATTGCTAATGGGTTTTCTCGTCATTTTTTAGCACCTAAAAATAACAACGTGAAGCGCCTGTGCATAAGGAATCTTCTAGGTTTAATGACAACATTTTCCTATAAAATTAAAATAGGAAAAAAAATCCACAAATACGCAAACTGCAAAATGATAAAATTATATTATATAATATTATATATAAAACCGCAGATTTCTGCTTCCAGATCCAGACTGACCCTACAGTTCTGTACGCACTCCCTCCAGCTATCCCATGTCGGCTGTTACCAGTCTTATCTGGAGGTGTAACGTTCCAGCTGTGGCGGCACCGGGGCCCACACGTGACTTCCTGGAAGGTGCCAGGAGTCCCCCGGGGATGTCCAGTCAGCCCATTAGTATTCTCACTGCGAGCGCATTAAAACCGTTCTGTCTTATGTATTAAAACCAAAATAGGATTGAAACGAGATCCGGGGAATTCTTTTTTTTTTTTTTTTTAAACTACTTCATGGTCCGCGGAGGGGTGGAGAATGAGTAAACCTTTTAGCAAAACTAAATTTCTACTTATAAATAAAATAGCTTTCAAATCCATTGCCTTTAGAATATTTAAATTCCATTTTTTCAAAGTCGCTCCAGGACAAAACATTTTGCAAAAATATGAAGCGTATTCTAAAAAACAGAAACAAAAATTGATTTTTCCATAGAAACTGAAAACAGAAGAAAAAATAAAACGAAAACCCAGCCATGTGATGAATTTTGTAGATATGTTATTTTTGTCTTATCGTCAATGTTAGTTATACTGTCCCCAATATGATTCGATAGGTTTTGGCAAAACATTGATCCCATTGAACAATATCATACAAATACAATAAATTTGTCTTTCAACAATTTCTGAAGAAATTGTTTGCTATTTTTGTTAAACTTACTGTTAACTGAAGAAAAAAATAATTACTAATTTTTATTTTAGAATCAACTTTCCAACACAATTTCTATTTCTTCCTTCTTCTTATATACTTCACACGAACCAAATACGAGCATAGAATGTATGTACATACCAATTGACTAACGTTTCTCCTACTTTCAAATGAGATGTTTCATCTTACCTGTAACAAAAATAAATTCATTAGAATAAAATTTATTGCTGAGTACAAAGAGATAAGTCTGAGGCAAATATTTCAAAAATAATAAATAGCTGCACAAAAATAATCTTGTTGCTAAGAGTGTCAACTCGCACGAATGAACCATTAAGGGGTTGTTGATGAAAAATCTTTCGAAGGTTGGAGGTCGTAAGGATAGAGTATGTCAGATATTGGCAGTGAGAGTTGAACTCCAGAAAATTGGAACAGGTATCAATTTTAGTGTTTATAGATATAAAATATATTGTGAAAAAAATAATTTTTTTCTGTAACAACACTTACCAGTACGCATTTGAGCAATCCGTGTGTAGTCCCCCAGGTCTTCTTATATTGTTATTTTCTTCCTCGTTGATATTAGACGATATTCCGTTAGATATTCAATATTAGACTCAGTTAGTTTGGGTCGTGTGGACTTATATGGAACGCGAGTTACAGGGAACTGGACTCCTCGGGTTTACTTCGGGCAGGTAAGGTAATATTAGCCTGAACTGAATTACCCATTGGTTTGTAATGTGTATTGTGAATAATACAGCAGTAAGGGCTTATAGAAAACAGAAAGCTGGGAATTCCAAATCCACTTTGGCAGACACAACGGTGATGGTGTCAGTCAGTTATCTGCTGAAGTGCACCGCGTTCTGCCGTTATCCGATGCCATTGTCTGCCGTGCCTTCTAGATACCTCTCGTCGAGATAGCTCTTCAAACAGATAGGGCACTTTCCCTGTTTGTATGCTTTTCAAGATCACTCTCGGACGCTTCATTCACTTCTACACCAGGTTTGGACAAACCACCCTCGACAATGCTTTCCGGGTTCGATTGCTGGCCCCCTAGAGATTTTTTAGCCTCGTCAGGGTCGAATAAAGAAGCAGTGGATCCCATTGGCAAAAATTAAATGAAATTTGCGAGGTTGATATCGATCTCGTCAGTGCCATCTACTAATTTAAGCTGGATTTAAGACAGCGGTCAGGTCACGATCAAGTCAGGGTGTTTACCCTAGATTGCGACGTACTAAACACAACCACAGTCGCTCAGCCAGATACTTACACACTTGTCATCTAAGTTAAGAATAAACTATGAACCATGTTCACCCGTTGGTCTAGAGCCACCAGGAGGAAGAGAAATCCAACTGTACGTAGGCAGCTCGCAAACGATGGTACATACTTTTATAAATATCACCGTAAATAAATGGATATGTCATGGTAACAATCGGAAATGGAAAAGGACAAAAGTATTTAGGAATTTACTTTAACTACAGAAAAGATCTTCGGCTGAAGTTCGATTCTTATTAAAGACAGATGATGAACCAAACTTCTCCATTAGTGCTATATGTTTACAGTCACAAGTGATTTTTACTGCACTCAAAGTATCAGTTCGAGTCATAAGTAACTTCCGATGCAGCTAAGTAGAATCTATTGTTCGTATCTACCCGCTATGAGTTACCATGACAACAAGTTTTTGTTTTCACTATATAGGCGAGGCTTCAGTTAGTCTTTTGTCAACTGTTTTGTGTGATACACGTAACGTTAAACTGTTTTTTTTTAACCTCTGAAATGGAGAGTCAAAAAGTACATATTCGTCATGTAATGCTTTGGGAATTTAAACAAGGCAATAGTACTAGGGCGACAGCTCAAAAAATATGCAGTGTATATGGTGAAGGACTAATAACTGATCGGGCAGTTAGAAATTGGTTTATGAAATTCCGTTCTGGAGATACGACCTTAACAGACGAACCGAGGGCGGGACGTCCTTCCGACTTTGACGACAACATTTTAAAGGCAATATTGGAGCGAAATCCACGTCAATCAACAAGAGGTATAGCAGAAAGATTGAATACATCACAATCAACTGTTAACCGCCTCCTGGAGAAATTAGGGAAAGTCAGCAAGTTAGGAGTGTGAGTACCTCACAATCTCAGTGAACGGAATAAAGAAGATCGCATGTCAATCGCCACAAGTCTGCTCTCACGGGTAAAAACTGAGCCTTTTTTAAACAGGATTGTAACAGGCGATGAAAAATGGGTTACCTATGACAATATAGTCCGCAAAAGACAGTGGCTTGATAAGGATCAACTACCCCTACCAGATCCGAAAGCAAACATCCATGGCATTTTATCGTGTGTATGGTGGGATTGTCAAGGAATAATTCACCACGAGTTGTTGAAGTCAAATTTAACGATTACTGCGGATAGATACGTTCAGCAGTTGCAAAGAGTGCAAGAGAAACTCCACGAAAAGCGTCCTTCACTCGTCAACATTAATAAAATTTTGTTATTTAATGAGAGAAAAATAAATGCCTGATAAAAAAACGGATGTTACTTATGACTCGACCTAAATATAATTCTTCACACTAAAAAACAAAAAACAGACAGCTAAAAATATGAGGCCTAATGAGTGCTTGTGAAGGCATGAAGTGGCATTTTTCCAGTTTGCTGGCGAGAGCATGGTGCACAGTTATCATGCAAATCATAACTCGTACACAATACATTCTGGAACGTGCCCGCAGTACAAATGGTGCCGGCTTTCGGACTGTAGTGTAGCGGTCTCGCTCAAAAGATTTATGCACCAAGAGGAAAAGTTATGAGTAGATGTCTGTAAATATAAAACGAATGAGTTAAACCAGGTTTCATAAATTTTACACGAGAGGAAGATATGTAAAAGAAACGGGGGAAAAAAATTATACAAAAATGGAATTAACCTCAGTTAAAACGAATGAAAACTTCAGTCACGTTTTCCTCAATTTGAGACTAAGCTAGTTTTAAAGGTTCAGACCCCGCATCCGTTCCGGGTCGGTTATTTCGCAAAGCATCTCTCAGTGTATTTTTTTCCATTTTGAACAGTCTATACAAATATCCTAACAGCAAACCCAACAAAGCATTTTCACCTGGTATATACGAACTGATATGTTTAAAATATTTTTTTTGCTGTTTATTTTTTTGTTATTGAAAGAAAGAGATTAATCTGGGCTATTGTACTTTTAAAAGGCAAAAAATTTAAGTACCCCAGATGAGTAAAATATAAAACCATTTGGAATAGTGTTTAGAATATATTTTGCTCCTTTTTTTCCCCTTCACGTTGCTAACATCAAACAAAGTCATTGGTATCATTCAATTTACTGTAAAGATATTTAAAAGTACAGCTTAGAGTAAGCGCGGGTGTCCATCAAAAGTTTAACCAGATTTATTCTTTTCTACAATATTATCTTGATGAGATCGATTAAAATGTTCCCACATTACCTTTACCCTCAAGCCCTAGAATAGAGCTATAGGGGACAGCAAAAAAGTCGAACATCAAGCGTATCCAATCCTTTCAATCAAAATTCCTGAGAACAATACAATAGTAAATGCCCCTTATTACGTCAGCAACAAAACCCTTCATAATGATCTTAATATACCTTATATTCTTGAAGTCATCCCTTCCAAGTTCATGAAATTCCATAGTAACCTATCCAACCACCCTAATCCCCTAGTACAGTCATTACACTGCACCACTCATCCCTATAATCCTCCTCGGAGACTAAAACGGCAGTGGCCTAAAAGTTTCGACACACTTCTACACCAGTTACTACTGCTAGAGTGATATGGGTGAAGGATGAAAGTAAAATGTTGTCGACTGATAAATTTGACAAATCATCAACCCAAAGCAATTCAAAACAAACAAACCAGTCAGCTGTTATATTATAATACTCCGTGCGACGAATGTATTGCGTGAACACGATTAAGTAAGTGTTCGCAATTCGTTATTAATTAAAGAGGAATAAAAGTGAGATTCCTTCTGACAATTGTCGCTTCATCATTCTTAATTAGGTATATTCAACTAAATACCTGTAGGCTAATTGTCGACTTTAATCGGAGTTGGTATGAGAGGAAACTCAGAGAATTTTATGTGAACAGAAATTTCTGTAGTTGTGCCAGCATGGCTTATTGCCATTCAAGCCTACAAAGGATGGCCTGCCACTGCCATTCTGTTCACTATTGCGCCACTGAAGTTTTATAGTCGAGTCTCAATTCGGCAAGGTTTGCTTTAAAAATAAGGATTTTCCCTGTAGTTAACGACGCATTAAATCATCTGAAAAAGGAAAATTAAAGCTTTTCGAAAATAAAGTTTTTATTACAGGCAACTGTTGAAATGGCTTTTTAGCATTGTTATATGTATGAAGTAACACGAGTCCGCTACAGTGAGAGCTAAAACAAATACCGAGGGAGAGAAGGAGAAAAAGGGAGATAAAGGGAGCTGCTGTAGTCTATTTCCAGGCAGGCTGGACAACGGGAATAGTCCGCTCCAGCTCTGGATATTCCCAGGCGTTTGTCCTCAGGCTCCAATATCACGGCGGGCCAATATTAGCCACATAGGGCAAAGCATGTTGGGGCCACTATGCCCTTATATATATATGCTAGATGTAATTGCCTCGGGCTGTAGGAAACATGTGCTGGTCCAAAGATACCTCCAGCTTCACACATGCAGGAATAGATGACAGTAGATTGGATAAAATAAAGTTATATTACAGGCATTGGCTTGGCAAGGAAGTGATCTCGGTTTGCACCAGTACAATTTTGTAGAATTCCGTGTAATTTTGTTTACAACTGTCAGTTTTAACATAGAGCGCAAAAATAAGCATATTCGACTCATTTTCCTTTTTTATTTTCATAAAGGCAAGAAAGCTGTAGCTCGCAAAGAGATATGTGAAGTTTATGGTGTTGATTGTTTAACAGAAACTCGTTCTGGAGGTTTTTCACAGAAAGATGACGTTCTGGTCGACCTTCTGAAGTTGATGATGACAAAATGAAAGCCATAATTGAATCGAATCGTCATATAACTGTGCGATAGATTGCAAAACAGTTAAGTGTATCACAGACAGCAATTGAAAATCATATAAGACGTATTAGACTTGTTTATAAAGTCGATATTTGGGTTCCGGCACGACAATGCGAGACCTCACAAATCTTTAGCAACACGTACGAAACTATTGGAGCTTGGTTGGGAAGTAATGTCGCATCCCCCATACAGCCCCGACCTTGCACTACCGGTTTATTATTTATTTCGAAGTTTACAAAACTTCTTAAATTGTAAAAATTTCAGTGATAACGATGACCTCAAATCGCACTTGGTTGATTTGTTTTTCCTGATAAGGACCAGAAGTTCTATGAGCGCGGGATCATGAAGTTAGCAGAAAGATGGCAAAAGGCCATCGGACTGAATGGAAGATATTTGACTGATTAAAATTCATTTTTCGTATAGAAAAATTAAATCTTATTTCACACTAAAAAACCAAAATTACTTTCTTGCCAACCTATTATAATGCATAATAGTAACACCACAAGTGTAACTTAAAAAATAATACTTTAGTTCTTCCTTTCTTTCTGTCTGATTTTCCATTTGATAATGTCTTTTGGCATTTGGCTGTTTTTCATTCTGAGAGTAAGTCCCTGACAAGTCTCCGTTATTTTAATACAAAGCCCTTTTTATAAACCCGTGCCATCTGCTATTGTTCCTAGTCTACATTTATTTCCGTAGCTCCACTAACTTCCATCTCCTCACACATTCAACATAAATGTTAATACCAATTCTGTTTAATTCATATTCCGATATACATTATATAAATATTATTTCCATCAAATATAAGTCATTACTCGACTTCGGCAAGGAGTCGGTGGAAGGACAGTATTATGGAAATGGGTACAACAAAGGGGTGGGCCAAAAAGGCACATAGGTCTAGTCGTTGGACCAATAAACCTTCATTGCCCCCCCCACCTATTAAATAAAATATCAAGGGTTCGGTTCAAACAAGGTTATATGAAACTGGTAGTTTACATTTCTGCCTATTAATAATACATAAAAACATTAATCATAAAACGAGCAACAATATAAAACATATGCAACCATAACATCGAAAAAATAACTATCTCCTGTAAGGGCTGTATTGTTTTGTGCAAGTGTACTAGTTGTTTGCAGTGGTATATGTTCAACCGCTGCCATGTAATGTAAAATTAAAACAGATAGATAAATAAAAAAACTTTATTATGATAAAATTACAATATACCTCATTGGGCATTAAGTAATTGTGATAAGTGATCTCATTCATACAATATTTACAATTTCATTCACTCCCTCATTCATACAGTATTTACAAGCAGCCCAAAGGCCCCCCAAGTCCACATGGTTGTCATCTCTCTCGCGTGTGAACCAGGAAGCAGAGTCCTGGGAAGTCCCCCACACTCCTCCGTTAGCCGCGTCACCGGATACGAGCCAGCGGAGGCTGGCCAAGAGCGCGAGAGCCACATACGCTCAGGACATGATTTGAGAAACTGACCATTGCTGGGACTCCCACTGTCACGCATTTATAGCAAGTCATGAGGCCACTGTCGTTTCAGTCTCCAAGGAGGATGACAACGCGAAGGCCTTGTTGAGCAGTGGAATGTCGTTGGCGGAAACCAACTGGTGAGTAGGATAAAGGTTTTTGAATTCAACAATTGTAAGTAGACGTTTTATAGGAGTTAAATAGATAAATATTTTTGAGAGGATAGGGAGTAGGCTAATTGGACGGTAAGATGAGGTGTCATTGGGGGGTTTACCGGGTTTGGCGAATAGGATTATATTGGAATGTTTCCAGAGAGGAAAGTGGGTCGATCGGACAATGCAGTAATGTAATATTAACATAGATATAAGATTAGGTTAAGAGGTAAGAGATAAGAGATTGTATATGTGTGGCAGTTGCTGACTACCATGAAGGGAAGATAGTGGGCATGCAATAAACCCTTTTGGGCGTGGGCCGATTTCCCAGAGAGCAATCAAGTGTACGATCCACTGTGGAGTGGGGTTTAATGTCTGAAGGATTTTACAGTCACCAACCCTTCCTTTTCTTCTTGAAATACGAAGGGCCATAAAAGATATGGGCTTCAGCAGTCACGCTGGTCCTTGGACAATGTTTTGAGACACACCCTAACTTAGTGACAATCTTTTTTTTATTAATATTACTGTGCAATAATTACAATCTGCTTTTTATAAGGCAATAATAATACAGATAAATGATCTCATTCATACCATATTTACAGTCATCATTCACTCGCTCATTCATACATAGGACATGATTGGAGAAACTGGCCATTGCCAGGACTCCCACTGTCATGCGATTATAGCAGGTCACGAGGCCACTGCCGTTTCAGTCTCCGAGGTGGATTATAGGGATGAGTGGCGCAGTGCTATATAATGCTATATTCTTCAATAATAATAATAATAATAATTTCAAAGACTGTGCTACAGGATTAGGGTGGTTGGAAAGGCTACTGTGGAATTTCATACACTTGGAAGGGATGAGTTCTAGAATGTAGGGTATATTAAGGTCGTTGTGAAGGGTTTTGTTGCTGACATAATAAGGGGCATTTACTATTGTTCTCAGGACTTTGGATTGAAAGGATTGGATACGCTTGATGTTCGACTTTTTTGCTGTCCCCCATAGCTCTATTCCGTATGTCCAGATTGGTTTAAGTATAACTTTGTAGATTAGTAGTTTATTTTCTATTGAGAGATGGGATGTCCTTTGAAGTAGTCTGTACAGTTGTCCAAAGCGTCTGTTTAGTTTTTGCCTCAGTGACAATCTAGAGTGAAAATATGTCCACTAACACACAGGTTAAGAAAGGAAAAACATTTATTCTTCAGGATTAGGTACTCAGTCCCAGAGTACGGGGGATATATGACTCGGGACGAGGCAGCACAGCTATCACCCTTGTTGGGACTTCACTGCTTTCTGTGACAGAATCTCTGAACCTCGTCTTCATCATCTTTAGAAGCCACGGTTAATCATTTTTAAATAATTGTAATAAAACACATTGCTAATAAATTTGTATTTTATATGTAATTCAATCCCTTCCATTTTATTAACACGTTCAACTAAATTGCTTTGGGTTTACATTCCAATTGGAACAATAGAAAAATGAGTATTTTTGGGAATATATATATTTGGTATAACTTTACGCTAATACAGTACACTCAGAATTTGAGAGAAAAATCAAATCTATTAAATTTAATTTGAAGGCTAGACGGCATCCCTGTGATTCAAATATTCGACTAGAGCGTAACAACATGGTTAGGGGTCAACGCATATACAAAAGGATGTATGCATTTTAGAAAAGATACATCCTTTACATAGTGCCTTATTTAGTTTGTGTATTCGGATAAATTAGTGTATCGATACCTGGTAAGTATCCACCATTTGAATAAAAACCCTCCGTTCGCTTAACGTAGCAGCAGCGAAGTAGTATTTTGCCTGTATCGGAACAGAGACACCGTAACTAGAGCAGATAACCGTAGAAAGTTTTAGATTGAAGGCTATTCAAATTTTTTTGTAACTGAATAAACAAATATTTCAATATATTATTACAAAACGAACAGAAAAAAATGTAATACGTATATATTTATAATCCTGTTCATTGTCTTAAAACTGAGCACGGAGATGACTGGAAAGTTTGATATTCAGTAGAGAAGAATTTGAAATTTCTTCTCTCACTCATACTCATTTAGAGTAGTGTTAAAGAAGATTTTTTTCTAAAGCATACAAAAAACCCAATATTTTTGGAGGGATGAGCACATTTTTGTAGGGGAGAAATTAAAAAATGCGTGAATGGGATACACCCGATGGCCTAGGAATATCCGCCAGGATCAAGGATGGACCAGGGAAAACCCCACTTCCGTAGAGGGCATTCGTTCGGTCTACGGAGGTTAAAAACGCTGTTTTTAGTCTATTAAAATTAAAACATGAAAAATGTAAAAGCCTGTTTCATATTGTGTGTAGCGATATGTATCTAACTACGTAAGATAAATCACCCTATACCTATTAGATATGGAGTCAGATAGTACAGTAGTAAGACCAGTCATGAAGCAATTGTCCAGGTCATAGCCTAATCAACCCTCACTTCGTCACTAGGGCTAGGGTAACTAGGCAGCCCCTCGTGACGACCTGTAAATTGTAATTTGTACATTTATGTAATACGCCCTCTGGCACTGTAACATATACAATCGGTATAGAAATCTGAGAAGATATCGACCATACAGTCGGAAATTCCAACTCGACCGCAAGCTAGGATTTTCGCTTTCACAAACAGCGCGAAACTTGATCAGGACGTCTAATCATTATTTCTAATACCGCTTTTGACATGTAATTACACTTAAAATATTAAACGGATTTCATTATTCAAACGGGGAATACCCCATTTGGCTCAAGTCCATTCTCTTGGCCGATAGTAAAATCGTCAGGATGTATTAATATTACAATAAATATTGTTGAAAGAGAAGGAATACTAAGCAGAGACGGGATCGGAACCCACCATCTTCTGGTTTTGTCTGTTTATTATCAAAATGTAAAATGAGATTACATCGTAAAACGGAATTATGAACACTAATTAGCTCACAGGCTTACAGGTAAACCAAAATGAAGAGTGAACAGAAAACAAATAGATTAATGCTTAAAAAAAGATGTCTGAGCATTTACAAGTTAAGGGGGTGCTTAAAACACACTTGGTATTAAAAAAAAAAAGAATCATTGAATTTTCCAATGAACATTCTGAATTATATTCAGGAAGAAAAAAAATGAAAAGCCAGTGAGAACAAGTTGAATGGAATCGCTGGCGTACATTCTCGATTGGAGGGTAATTGCTGGAAAAAGCAAACGACAAAGACTCCCAATTACATGTCTGCATGGAACGGCTTATTTTAACGACATCGCGCACCCTCATACCCAAAGGCACATATCCCTCTCTCGTCCAAAGCCTAAGGAATGCAATTATTATTTCGAAAGCTTTCACGTCAGATAAACACGCAATTGAAATGGAAGTTCAGGATCGAATATAAACAATAATGGCTGTCCTTGCCATGCCGATTTAAAGGGTGTCCCAGAATTAACGCAAGATTTGATTTAAATAGAAACAGTTTTTAGTATTTTTGTGGTTATTTTTTTATTGAATTATAAAGTAAATAGGATAGGGTTATTTACGGAATAACACATCGGGCAAATGGCCTCCACGACTTTTCTGGGACATACGCACTCTTTTGTCGAAATTTTCCATGATCATTTGGCATGAATGTGTTTGAATTTCGTTGATGCAGCGTTGAATTTCCTCTTTTAATGCACGGGTGGATGTGGGCTTGTTCACATACACCTTTAACTTCAAATAAAAAAGAAATTTAAAGGTTTTAATCACACGATCTAGGGGGCCAATTCTGATCACCGAAACGAGAGAGTACACGACCTGGAAATGTCTCATGCAGTATTTGAATTGTTTCATGGGCTGTATAGCATGTGGCACCATCTTGTTGAAACCACATATTTGCCACATCAATATCATCCAATTTCGGCACAAAGAACTGTGTTATGGATTTTCAACAACACTCTCACGCACTGCTTCGATATTGACATTTGAACGGCTTGTTTTTGGACGACCAGTGTGTTTCGTGTTTCCAACTGATCCAGTCTCCCTAGATTTTTCTATTAATCTCTTCACAGTTGATGAAGTCAAAACACTATTCCGACCATATTTTGTATGAAATTTTCGAACTGTGGCCGCTAAACTATCATTATTTTTGAGATAATGTTCAACAATAAAGACACGTTGTTCTATTATGTAACGCTCCATTTTTACTGACCCTAAACTGTCAGCTGTCAAGTTGTTTTTTTTTTAAGGTTGCCAGCACTTTATTTCACAAATGGCGGCAAATTCAAATCTTGCGTTAATTCTGGGACTGCAGGGGCCCAGGTGTGATGCCCGGCAAGGTCTTGTCGTGTTGGAAACAGCCTCGTGTGGATAAATGAGTAGCTACTCGAATAATGAAGAAACAAAAGAAAAAATATGATTTTAGATTGAGAGTAAACGCCTAGTGCTAACCACTTCAGACCTCAGCGCCACCTATCAACTACGGTGACAAGTCTCAGTCGGCACGGACAGGATATTGTACAAGTGCCAAAATCTCCATCATATTTGTTTTTATTAATGATTATTATGTTAAATAAAACTCTCAACTTCAACTGTTAGGATGAGAGGCAGGATAAAATCTGGGAATGCATTCGAGCCAATATTTATTTATTTATTTAGTAAAAAAATATATTATCCCATTTATGACTGAGCAGCGTTATCTATAATAAAAAATAAATAATAAACCTGCCTTAGGAAAGGAGACAATATATGGCTGAGTGGCAGACATTGCCTAGGGACTTGGTGCTTCATCGACTCCCAGGACACGTCCGATACACAGGGGAGTCCATTTCCTTCTCATGTCCATACCATCACGCAGTCCACACATCCATCCCCGCTCTTAGAATAATCCTGTATTTCAACGGATTTCATGCTCTTGTCAATGCCATAAATTTTTTAAACAAATTAAACTTTATATTTATTTTTTACTTTACAGTTATTTTTTGATCAAATAAACGCTTATTTAGAAAAGATTTATTCATAAAGTCTGAAAAGTATAAGGGGTGGGGAACTTCCACCAAACTCCTGAAAGCATTACTCTACGACAGAGGTACAAACACAATCACAATTAAGTGTGACTTTTCATTAAAAGTAGGGATAAGATACAATCGTACTTAAGTAGAAACAAAGTCATTGAGCCCTCACTCCAATACTTTTTAGCATTATGGTAGCGAAGTTTCTCTGGCAACTTCAAGACAAAACTAAATGTGACAGTTAATTAATCTTCACAAACACAATTTTCTTTGTGCTTATATGTTACGAAACTATATTGGTTTCTGTTTTTTTTTTAGGTTTTTTTTTAAGCTAAACAAAAGGTTAGTTGGAGTGCTCTTTGGATTATTTAAGTTTTTGAAATAATTACTTCATTATTTATATATTGAAGGGAGATTAGTAGCAAATGAACTTGGAGTCTGGAAGAAGAAGTGGTTAAACCGCTGCCGAATCCTGGAAGCCGGAAGACCGCCCTCTGGAGGCCTTGAATTAGCGGCGAATGGGCGTTCACAATGTCTCTCTTCCTCATTATGATTGGTCGGTTCCGTCATTAGCAGTTCGTGCCTATTAGCCAATCAGGGTGAAGGCTGTTTCGCTTCTCTAGCCAGCACGCAAGCCACGTTATCGCCAATATCTAATGCGGTGCGTCTGTGTGGTACTAACGTCTTTAAGTTTTGTATCCGTTGTCATAGCAGGTACATATATCCACTATTGTTTACATGAAATCACTTTTATGAAAATCCTTGCAGGCTATAGAAGTAAATAGCTTTAAAGACAATTAGACTTCTGGTAAAAAAAACATTTTTTTTTTTCAAACTCCTTTTTATTTTAATAAATTTGCGTATTTACGATATTTCAAGTTCAAGTTCAAATGTCAATATCCAAGCAGTGCGTGAGAGTGTAAAATGAGGCTGGTCAAACAGTGACTGTTACTGGTGCTCGATATCGTGACATGATAACACAGTTCTTTGTCCCGAAATTGGATGATATTGATGTGGCCAATATGTGGTCTCAACAAGATGGTGCCACATGCCATGCAGCCCATGATACAATTCAAATACTGCATGAGACATTTCCAGGTCGTGTACTCTCTCTTTTCGGTGATCAGAATTGGTCCCCTAGATCCTGTGATTTAACACTTTTAGATTTCTTTTTATGGGGTTATTTGAAGTCAAAGGTGTATGTCAACAAGCCCACATCCACCCGTGCATTAAAAGAGGAAATTCAACCGCATTTATGTCAAATGATCATGGAAAATTTTGACCATTCCGTATGTGCCAGCAAAGTCATGGAGGCCATTTGCCAGATGTGTTATTCCATAAATAACCCTATCCTATTTACTTTATAATTCAATAAAAAAATACTAAAAATAATATATATATAAATAATACGAATAGTACTAGTAGGTAAATTTATGAATAGGAATCTCTACCACATGCTGCTTTTGATATTTAAAAACACTCAAGAACAAAGATTTAAGGGGAAAAAAACCTGTTTTTACCCAAAAAACAGCTCGTTACCCTAACAGCTCACGACCTCCTGAAAAACAAACTTGATTTGTAAGTATGAACCAGTGGTTCGCTCTGCAAAATGTAAATATTTTTCGGTAGTGTTTGAATGGTCTTGGAATTATTAAAGTAGGAAAGATGAGTGGCCTACTCACAGTAGATTTATTTTTTTACAAGTACTTAATGAGCAATTGAGCAGAAAGCGAATTCGAATGAACAACACTGCGAATAGTTGCCTATGTTGTCCTCTAATCAGCAAAGGATCGTGTTACGGTCGTTACGGATACCAAAAAAATATTTCCAAAAGGACGTCTCTTTGACGAAAATGAAGAGAAAAAAGAATTTACCAACAATCTTCTACTTCAAACATGGTACTCGGACACATTCAAAAATAGTTAAAGGAACAATTTAGTACTCTGTACCAAGCTATTATCCGATTTACCTATGGCACATATGCTGAAATTTTATAAGTCAAATTAACAATTTTCTTAAATTAAATATTCGATTAATTTAAAGTGAGTGCAAGCAATTTTTTTTCTGATCTTTTTTGAGTTTTGGGGAAAATGTACCCTCCTTTAGAGCCCTCGCATAAATATAATAATGTAAATATAATGTACTGTAAAAAGAGCATTACGAAAAATCAATAAAATATAATAACCATACGTACATAAATAAATTACTTATTTAATAAAGATTAGCTGTAAAACCAAGTCCTTAGCTTATGAAGAGATACATTTATCCTTTTTATTTAAAATCAATTTATTTCTATTATTTATTCAACAATAAAAAATAAATATGAAAAAAATCTATGATCTATGATCTATCTATGAAAAAATAGAGAACTTAGAGCTTCTTACTTTATTGTTTCCAGCTGGAACCAAACTAGGTTCATCAATCTAAAATAAGGTTCTCAAGTCAATATATATATCTTGAAGATATTTCAAAAGCGATATCCGATTTGATTTGTAGATAAGTTATAAACGATACAATAAATTAAATAATATATCTTTCGTCTTTCCAGACTATAGTTTAATTAGCAATAACGTTTTAGTCAGATTTTATTGCCAATTCGTTATGTGAAAAACTTGTTTATATTAATTCAGACTTAGAAAAAGCTTTGCTGTCTCTACAGACTTCACTGTATGACTCAAGATGACAGCTTAGAGCGTCGAAAACGTTATCGGTTAATTAACTATAAAAAGTCCTGAGAACAATAGTAAATGCCCCTTATTATGTCAGCTACAAAACCCTTCGTAACGATCTTAATATACCCTACATTCTCGAAATCATCCCTTTCAAGTATATAAAATTCCATAGTAACCTATCCAACCACCCTAATCCCACCACACAGTCATTACACTGCACCACTCATCCCTATAATCCTCCTCGGAGACTGAAACGGCAGTGGCCTCGTGACCTGGCAATAGCCAGCTTCTGCAATCATGTCATGAGCGTATGTGGCTCTCGCGCTCTTGGTCAGCCACCACTGGCTTGTTTTCGGTCACGCGGCTGACGGAAAAGCGTGGTGGACTTCCCAAGACTCCGCTTCCTCTTTCGCATGCGAGGGAGGTGACAATCATGTGGATTTAGGAGACCTCTGGCCTTTTGTAAATATTGTATGAATGAGCGAGTGAATGATGAATTGTAAATATGGTATGAATGAGAAGATTTATCACAATCACTTACTGCCTAATAAGGCAGATTATAATTTTATCACAATAAAGAATATAATAAACGATGTATTGTGGATATAAAGAAGATTTATTATTTAATTATATCCTTGCACAACCAGCGCTAATTATTCAGTAAGAATACAGTAATTCATAATATTGCTAACATGGATAAATTACCTAATCATAAGGGATTATAATATACGTATAGTGGAACATTTTTAAGTTTTATTTTACTTTTTCCTAAATTAAAATTTATATTTACTTTGATTAACACTTTTTTAATCAAGAAGGGCTTTGTTCGTTTTTTTTAGAAGTAGATTATTTTTTGTTGAGTAAATATTAAAAATAAATTGATTTGAAAACAAATGATGATTTTATCTCTTCATATGCTAAGGGTTTGGTTTCGTTTCACATATAATATTTACTAGTATCGAGCTAGTTATCCCCAAGCTACTTTTCATAACACGGTGAGCGAACGGAAAATAAAATAAACAAAGATAGTTATAAACTGAGATATTAATAAACAGATCAATGTAAAATAAATTAATATTTATTGAATTTTTTTTTTCTTTTCAAGTAGTCTATAGTTACTTTAAGTACGACTACGTTTCAACTAATTATTATCAACACTATCGTCATATTAAAATATGTTTTATTTATTAGAATTTGCACAAACTGCTTACACACTCTTCCGTGTTGGACTTCCTCGGCCGAAGCCAATCCGCTGAAAGCATCCCCTAACTAGCAGATGCTGCCACACATACAGCCCATATAGAAGGGAGTAACGAGGGGGTTGTAAAGGGGAAAAATACCCCTATTTCTTAGCCAGTGCTTCTATGGAGGAGGGAAAAACTGTTTGTGCCCCCTAGGGCGTCAAACTGGAGGCCCGGTAATGGATGAGACAGAAACACTGCACAGGAAAATTTAATCCTGCAAAAATGAATATATTTTGAATTTTTTTTAAACATTGCAACGAGCTTAAACCCAATCAGAGTGGAGGTCCATTTCCTGAATTTTTCCATTAAAATAAATACTATATTTACATAATGAAATAATATTTTGTTAACAAGTAATATATCTAGCCTTATGACAAAAGAGTAACATCATCGCACAAAGTCATCATTCAGATATAAATTTTAATTTATAATGTAAAATATCAGTTCGAGTCATAAGTAACTTCCGATGCAGCTAAGTAGAATCTATTTTTCGTATCTACCCGCTATGAGTTACCATGGCAAGTTTTTGTTTTCACTATATAGACGAGGCTTCAGTTAGTCTTTTGTCAACTGTTTTGAGTGATACACATTACGTTAAACTGTTTTTTTTTAACCTCTGAAATGGAGAGTCAAAAAGTACATATTCGTCATGTAATGCTTTGGGAATTTAAACAAGGCAATAGTGCTAGGGCGACAGCTGAAAAAATATGCAGTGTATATGGTGAAGGACTAATAACTGATCGGGCAGTTAGAAATTGGTTTATAAAATTCATACATCAGAAATCAACTGTTAACCCACCACCTGGAGAAATTAGGGAAAATCAGCAATTTAGGAGTGTGGGTACCCCACAATCTCAGTGAACGGAATAAAGAAGATCGCATGTCAATCGCCACAAGTCTGCTCTCACGGGTAAAAATTGAGCCTTTTTTAAACAGGATTGTAACAGGCGATGAAAAATGGGTTACCTATGACAATATAGTGCGCAAAAAACAGTGGCTTGATAAGGAACAACCATCCCTACCAGATCCGAAAGCAAACATCTTTGTCAAAAAGATTTTATTGTGTGTATGGTAGGGTTGTCAAGGAATAATTCACCATGAGTTGTTGAAGTCAAATTTAACGATTACTGCGGATAGATACGTTCAGCAGTTGCAAAGAGTGCAAGAGAAACTCCATGAAAAGCGTCCTGCACTCGTAAATCGCAAAATAATTTTGTTATTTAATGAGAGCAAAATAAATGTGAGATGATAAAACAGAAGTTACTTATGGCTCGACCTAAATATATAAATTAAACTAAAAATTAAATAAATAAAATAAAAAGTAATTGCTAACAGAAAAATATGTTTTATAATATATTATTACTTATATAATATTGAATAAGTGAAGATTTGGAAACGTGCGAGTCCGGCTGAACTTGTAGATTGGAGCTGCGCCTTGCACTCAATGCAAGCGGACACGCAAATAATTTTCCAATCATTGGTGCAAGAAAGTGCTGTGCTGCATGCTGCATAAATGATGAGCTTCTCGATGCACCATACTTGAGGAATTAGCCCTCAAGGCAACAAGCCCTATAATGGCCCTTTCCTACAATTTCCCCGTCCTTGGCTTGCAATATCTCAACCTGGCTCATTTATTCTTCCACTTGTGGTACGGCATATTAAACCCCAAGGGATATATTTTTTAGTTTGTTTTTTTTAAATCAGAAAAAAGGGCACCCATCAATATGTAACACAGCGAGGACTGGATATAATCTATTCTATTGAGCTTGGCATTAGAGTAATTTCGATTTTTTAGTGAGAAATAAAATTTAATTTTTCTATAAAAAAACGAATTCTAACCATTCAAATATCTTCCATACTGTTCAATGACCTATTGCCAGCTTTCTGGTAACTTCCGCGCTCATAGAACTTCTGGTTCTTATCAGCAAAAAACTCAACCAAGTGCGATTTGAGGTCATTGTTATTACTCACTTATTTATAGCAGGTCACGAGGCCACTGCCGTTTAAGTCTCCGAGGAGGATTATAGGGATGAGTGGTACAGTTGTCCAAAGCGTCGGTTTAGTTCTTGTCTTTTTAGTCTCGTGCGTGGGTTCCATGTCAGTCTCTTGTCGAGATGGAAGCCTAAATACCGCACTGTCTCAGACACAGGGAGAGGAATTGAATTTATAAAGACTGGCGGACAGGACTTGCGGCAGAGGGTACAGGTTATGTGGGAGCATTTTCCTTCGTTGACTTTGATTCGCCATTGGTTGCACCAATACTCGATCTCGTCAAGGTGTTTTTTAAGGTTTTGGGATGCTATATCAGGGTCTGGATGGGTTGACAGGACTGCAGTGTCGTCTGCGAATGTTGCCAAGAAGGTATTGGTAGTAGAGGGGACATCAGCAGTGTATAGATTATAGAGGATGGGACCCAGGACACTGCCCTGTGGAACTCCTGCTTTAATGGAATAGTAGTTAGAATATTCCAAACCACAGCGGACTTGGAAGAAACGGTTTGAAAGGTAGGATTGTAGGATTAGGAATAGGGTTTGCGGTAAATTTCCTTTGAGTTTGTAAAGCAAACCTGCGTGCCAGACCCTGTCAAAAGCTTGAGCTATGTCCAGAAAGGCAGCAGTGCAATACTGTTTGGTTTCAAGGGCTGAGGATATGTGATCAACAACGCGAAGGCCTTGTTGAGCTGTGGAATGTCGTTGGCGGAAACCAAACTG
Source organism: Acanthosoma haemorrhoidale (assembly GCA_930367205.1). Taxonomy (NCBI): domain Eukaryota; kingdom Metazoa; phylum Arthropoda; class Insecta; order Hemiptera; family Acanthosomatidae; genus Acanthosoma; species Acanthosoma haemorrhoidale. The sequence goes on along the minus strand of OV884013.1, from coordinate 8,334,788 downwards.
GTGAGCAGGGTAAAGGTTTCTGGATTCAACGATTGGAAGTAGGCGTTCTAATAGGAGTTTTTCAAAAATTTTTGAGAGGATAGGGAGTAGACTAATTGGACGGTAAGATGAGGCGTCATTGGGTGGTTTGCCGGGTTTGGCGAATAGGACAATAATGGAATGTTTCCAGAGGAGAGGAAAGTGCGTCGTTCGGATAATGCAATTATATATATAGGTTAGGAAGATTATGGCTTTAAGAGGAAGTTGTTGGAGGATTCGAGGAGTAAGGAGATCATATCCTGGAGATTTTCGGTAAGGTAATTTTTTCAGAAGATATTTAACCTCAGAGGGGTTAACGGCTTTTGGTGGTAGTGAGAGAGGGATAGGGGAAGTGAGAAAATCTTCGACAGTTGGACGGTGATTATTGTTTTGAGGGGTAAGATGAGAAGTGAAAGTGCGGGAAAGATGCAGTGCAAATTCCTCCGCCCTCTCGCCATCCGAAGCCGCCCAGGACCCGTCATCACGACGGAGTGGGTGTGAAACAGGATGATATTTTAGGATTTTCTTAGTTACATTCCACAGGGAGTTGTCCCTGGTAGACAGGGAGGAGAGATAGGAATTGAAAGAATCGGAACGGAAGGATGCCAATTGCCGCTTTACAAGCCTGCAGTACTGATTGTATGAGCGACGATCAGCAGGATGTCGGGATCTTTGCCACACTGTTCTGGAGTGGCGTTTGGATTTGATTAGGTCTTTGAGATACTGAGGTAAAGGATTTTGATTGTGAATTTTTAGGTGACGATGGAGTGACGATGCCTCCCAGGCCGACCTCTGGATCAGAGTAGTGAAGGAATGCACTGCATCATCTAGGTCTTGGGATGTTTTCAGTGGTACTTTGAGGTCTACAGAGTCTGTAAGAATCTGACGGAAGTGGTCCCAGTCAACTGGGCCCCTAATAAATGAAGGTTGTTATTACTGAAATTTTTACAATTTAAGAAGTTTTGTAAACTTCGAAATAAATGATAATCCGATGGTGCAAGGTCGGGGCTGTATGGAGGATGCAGCATTACTTCCTAACCAAGCTCCAATAGTTTCGTACGTGCTGCTAAAGATGTGTGAGACCTCGCATTGTCGTGGCGGAACCCAAATATCGAGCATCTAAACGAGTCCAAGACGTCTTATATGATTTTCAATTGTTGTGTGTTCATTTAACTGTTTTACAATCTCTCACCAAAATGGCTTTCATTTTGTCATCATCAACTTCAGAAGGTCAACCAAAAGCACAGAAGTGCTTCGAAAATCAAACGTCAATAGCTACTAGATATTATGGAATTGCTTAGTCGAGGACGTCCAATATGGCTAAACTATTGCCGATATTAATAATATTCTATTATTTATTTATTTCATATATATGTACTTTTAATTACACCTGAAAAGATTATGTATATTGTACCCTTTACTTAACAAATACACAACATCCACTCCTACAAAAAAATCAACACTTATGCTTTCCCTGTACGACTACCCTGAAAGAAGAAGTAACAAAACAGTACATATCTAAAATAAACGTCCACTAGATCAGCAAAGCGCCTTGGATCACAGGAAGTCTAAGATTTATCAATAATTAGACGTCTCAAGAAACTGAACGCCTCTGGAAACAGGAAGCCCACGCAAGGCGCAGTTCATACACTAATGGCTGTCAATTATAACCAATGTAGTTTTTCAGGTATTATCAGATATGGACAGTTGCTAAAGACGGAACAGTACTTGAAGCTACGAAGGGACTAGGGACAGGTGAACAGGGATAGAAAGAGAGAGAGAGGGAGAGAGAGAGAGAGTGAGAGACAGAGTGCGAGAAAGGGAGAGAGAGAGTGAGAGAGGGAGAGAGAGAGAGTGCGAGAGAGGGGGAGAGAGAGAGAGAGAGAGAGAGAGAGAGAGAGTGCGAGAGAGGGAGAGAGAGAGTGCGAGAGAGAGAGAGAGAGAGAGAGAGAAAGAGAGAGAGAGGGAGAGAGAGTGAGAGAGAGAGAGAGAGAGAGTGCGAGAGAGGGAGAGAGAGAGTGCGAGAGAGGGAGAGAGAGAGAGTGAGAGAGGGAGAGAGAGAGTGCGAGAGAGGGAGAGAGAGAGTGCGAGAGAGGGAGAGAGAGAGTGCGAGAGATGGGAGTGCGAGAGAGGGAGAGAGAGAGAGAATGAGATAGAGAGAGAGTGCGAGAGAGGGAGAGAGAGAGAGAGCAAGAGAGGGAGAGAGAGAGAGTGAGAGAGGGAGAGAGAGAGAGTGAGAGAGGGAGAGAGAGAGTGTGAGAGAGAGAGAGAGTGCGAGAGAGGGAGAGAGAGAGTGCGAGAGATGGGAGTGCGAGAGAGGGAGAGAGAGAGAGAGATAGAGAGAGAGTGCGAGAGAGGGAGAGAGAGAGAGAGTGCGAGAGAGGGGGAGAGAGAGAGAGAGAGAGAGAGAGAGAGAGAGAGAGAGAGAGAGAGAGAGAGAGAGAGAGAGAGAGAGAGAGTGAGAAATATGATAAGAATTGAATTAGGCGGGAGATCCCCCATTTAATTCCTACACTTGAGCCCAGCAGCAAGCATTGTCTGTGCCTACCCCTGTCTCCTGGGACCCTTATTGCCCTCTGTCAAGCCTTCTGTCTTGTAGGGCTTTTCCACCATATTGCATTTCATGTTTTTTTTTCTTTTAGTCCCGGGCTTGCATCTTCCATGTAATGACATTCAAAGTATTAAAATAAAGCAGCAATTTATTCCACGGGCCGCAAACTGGGAGGATATTGCTTTATAAGACAGTCTTATAAAAACCTTCCTCGTAAGGTTCTTTGGTTTGTGTGAACCTATGACATATTTCATATCACCTGATCCTGTTAAAACGATCCTTCTAGTTTTCCTGTGTTAAATAGAACTGGTGGCTCATTGGATATGAGCTTTTATATAACACACATGTTAACAAAGGCAAATTTTAATACAGGTTTATAGATATTGATACTTAAATTTATGTATAAATATAATCTTATTGAAATCGAACCACTCAATCTTTCTATATACTTTGCACTTTGCACCTACATCTTGTTAATAATTATTGTCTTCTCATTTATATCTTGTTATCAGCTCCTGTTGCAGACACACATAAATTGTCGAAATGTTGTCCATTAATAAATATAATGAAAATCTAAAATTTCATTCCTTCATTAACCTAAGCCGATAACCCTTCTTATATTTAATAATAACTGCTTGAAGAGGAATGTTACACACAATAGCAAGGATTCGAACCCGAGATCTGAACACCGTTCAGATACCCATACTAGTCCAATCCTTAAAGAGTTTGTTTAGTGAATACATTATCTATTGTTGTGGCCACCTCTTAATTATGAATAATTAAAAGTTCCCCTCTTCTCAAATCATATTATACCTGTCTATGTTTACATTTTTGTTGGAGGAGCTAGTGTGGTGGAGGCCCCTCCCAACTGCTTCTGGCCGCCTGGTGGGGGGCCATCCCCACCAAGGTGGACCGGCTATATAAGCAGTTGGAGTAGACCGGATTGCCAATTACCACCCGGTCAGTCTGCTACCACAGATGGGGAAAATCTTTGAGAAAATTCTTTTGAATTATCTCAAAGATTACTGCTCGGAAAACGACATCATTCCGCCAGAGCAGACTGGATTTCAATCCAGTATGAGCGCAGAGCACCCCCTTATGAAGGTGCAGTCAGAGGCAAGCCATAACATGAATAGAAACATAGCCACGGCTATGATTTCGATTGACTGCACTCAAGCATTCGACTCGGTGTCTCACGGGACACTGTGTCAAATGCTCTGCGACTGGGAATGCCCGGAACAACTCTATTCAATTCTGGCTAGCTTCCTGAAATGTTTTTCAGGATCTATTGATCGTTGCGGGTGCGGGTGGGTGATAGCTTCTCCGAAGCTACCCCACTCACCTGTGGAGTACCCCAAGGAGCCGTCTTATCCCCTGTACTATTCAACGTATACACGTCTGAGATTGTCGGAGCCCGGTACAAAAATACCACAGTTACTGCTTTCGCAGATGACATAGCGGTGTACAGCAGCAGCATGAGCGCCAAGGTAGCTCTAAAACAGGCTGAAGTGGCCTGTAACCAGATCAGTGAGATATTGGGGAGACTCAGTATCTCTGTAAACGCGGGTAAGACTGACTGTGTAATTTTCTCTTTCCAAAAGGGAAAAAGCCCTCTCCCTACTAGTTACATAGTAGGAACGGAGCAAAACTCACCAGCCAACAACCTAGTATATCTGGGAATTAAAATGGACAGACACCTCCATTTTAGTAACCACTTTACGAAGAAGTTGAAGCAAACACGCACGAAGTCTTATCGGCTTACGCATTTATTAACCTCCCCCAATCTATCACTGCGTCTGAAGCTACTGATCTACACGAGTATACTCAGGCCTACTCTGATGTATGGTGCACAGCTTTTTCGTCACCTGACGGATACGACAGCTCGGCGACTCCAACAATTCCAAAACGGTATACTGATGAAAGTGGTCAGAGGTACTACATTCGAGCAGCGGAGCAACAGTGAGCTTCACGAGATCTTTGAGCTGCCCACGGTGGATGAATTCATCCAACGTAGACATATCAAATTTTTCGACTCCCTGCAATACTTGACAAACCCGGTGTTTGACACGATAACCCCCGCTCCGTTCCCCCATCGATGGCAAGACGCTGTCGCGACTGGAACACTTTAGTCTTAGGTTCTAGGTATAGGTTTTAGTTTGTTTTGTTAGTTTGTTTTTAGTGTTTTAGTGTTTAGTGCCGGTAACAAGCTGAAGGTGAGCCTCATCACCTAGTGTTGTGGATATGGTTATGACTTTTTATACTGCAGATTGAATGTATATATATTATGCCCTCCTTCGAATGCATCAGTGCACCGCAGTACGAGGAGCAACTTGTAACTCAATAAAAATTATTTGTTCATTGTATTATTTTTTTTTTGAGGTTTTGAAATTAAAAAAAAAACGGATTGCCATAGCTGCAAGCTGAAGGTGAGCCTCATCACCTAGTGAGTGTATGTGTATAGGACTTATTAACAATAATCTGAAAGTATATTTTATGCACTCCTTAATATGCATCTACGAATGCAGCACAAGGAGACAACTGTAATTCCAAATTTATTTATTTAATTTTGTCATTGTATATATATTATCAATAAAGAGGTTTTGAAAGAAAAAAAAAAGATTGCCATAACGAACCTTAGAACACTACTCTCTCCTCTCTCTTTGCTCTGGGGCTTGCTGCTCTTCTCAAAATCATGGTATTTTCATCCAACAACCTCAGCATTTCTTTCTCCTAACCTCGCTATGTTTTAGTCCGGCATTGTCAGACCCCACACCTTCCTAGTGGGAATCTCTGCCTTTGTCTTGCTAAAACTAGCACCTCCTTGGGACAGACCTCTCCCTCGTGGACGAAGGTTTTCACGGTTTTCGCCTACCGTTAGATACCGAGTGCGAATTCGTGGTCATTCCAAGACCACATAAACTACCTATAAACCTACCCTGTACTTCTTCTCCTGATCTTTGTCGGGGCACACCTAAAGATCTTATGGAGTCAGATCAAAGTGAATTAAAACTGCCCACCGACTAGGTCGGCAGACAGGGCGAAAGACCACAGGTCCGCCCGCCTTAACTCTTCAGTAGGGTAGTAGCGACCCTAGCCCACGGCGGGCGTCTCCTCCCCACTTTGGGGATACTCAGTTATAGCTGAGCCTGACATCTATATTGATATAAATGGCTTTAAATTAGTGGAATTTTTCATAGTCATTTTTCCGAACCGCTTCACTTCTGTTTGAGCGGGGGTTTTAAAAACAAGGCAAACCCTTGATGTCGCACTGCTTGGTGAATGATTTAGCACAAAAAGTGGACCATATTGCGAAATCTTTAAAAGATGGTACTTACCACGGAAATTGAATTTCCAAGAGCGAAAGGATGAAATTGTTTCGACCACTAATAAGGCTGGGGGATAAAAGGGATAACGTCGGATAAAAGACAGAATTAGGACTCCCACTCCAAACGCTACAAAAAATTGAACCGGGCCTAAAAATAGAACAGTAAACCATTATTTAAACAGTTCGGCTTAGCCAAGAAAACTGAATTAGGAATTTAATTAATTACTGACTGGAATCCTCAACAGAAGATTAACCCTCTGACTTCTCCGTCAGGGGGAGTTCCTGTCCTTCTACCCTGAGTCGTTCTCATTAACGCGGCATTCTATAAAGTATTAGCTGACTCATTCAAGAACGGCTAATTTATTATTTTATCTCGCTGGTCCAATCTATAAGATGAACAATTAAATGAAGACAATTGGTTAACAATTAAATGCCAAACGACAGAACAGTTACACATGATCAAGTATTGCCCACCATCCAATAGACATTTTGTCACAAAAACGATAGGAAGACTCAAATTTCTCGCTTAATTTACATCCTCTTCTTCTAACCTTGCGGAAGAATCTCCCATGTCCAGCAGACTACGGCGATCATGGAAGCACTACAGACTAACCATTGGTCAAGTTACTATATAAAGTTTTGGATTCGTGATTTCTCTCTTGAGACGCCATCTCTCTTCTTCAGGCACTGTAGCACAGGTTTTGTCTCCTTTGTAGTCGAACCACAGTTTCTTATTCAGAATTTTGTTTCAAGTAGAATCATCAGTCAAAATCAGATGATTCCATTTTAATTGCAAATGTCTTTGCAACTCTTTATTGCAGTATGATGCTTATATCCGAAGCTCTCGATTAGAAGTTAAGCAGTGATAACAATGGTGAGTAGTGTGTCGGGTTGTCACGAGGGGGTGCCTAGTTACCCTAGCCCTAGTGACGAAGTGACAATTGAATAGTGCATGAATAGTGGACAATTGCTTCATGACGGCTCTTACTACTCAGCTATCTGACTCTATATCTGATAGGGATGTGCCCCGACAGTGCACTATGTTCAGGAGAAGAGGAACAGGGTAAGTTTATGTTAGGTAGTTTATGTTGTCTTGGAATGACCACGGATTCACACTTGGCACCTAAGGGTCGGCGAAAACCGTCCGGATCCCAGAGGCGAGAGAGGCAGTGGCTCACTGGGGGAGACACTACTAGGTAAAGTTCGTATGGCCCCAGGTGACCGTCGTCCGCAAGGAAGATATCACTTCCAAGGAGGTGCTACTTTTAGCGAGACCAAGGCAGAGAATCCCACTAGGAAGTTGTGGGTTCTGACAAGGCCGGACTAAAACATAGCAAGGTTAGGAAAGGGAGATGCAGAGGTTTTCATAAATGAGAAGACCAAATCTTGAAACATCAGTGCAGCTGCAAGTATCAGTCCAGAGAGCCGTAGTTGGAATGATTTATCGGCTAAAACTAGGGGGTATATATATCCCCAAGTAGCCAATGGGATGAGGTCTTATTCTGACTAACCACATTGCAGGGTTGGATGAAGCTCAAATGTTCTAGACTAAGACCAACCCCCTCTAAAGGGTCCAGTGCCCTTTTTACCTGACCTCTGCCTCTGAGCTGGTTTTGCAGCTGCGTCTTTTATCGTTTACAATATTTACACTGATATGACTTATGGTTTGGTAATATTATTTACATTTATAACCAATTTACAATGTATATATAAACAATAGAGTATAGGGTGATTTATCTTATGTAGTTAGCGGTCGCTATATAGTGATTTCCAATTTCAATCACTACATCCTCCATCAGTGTTAAAATGAGAACATCCCTAGATCTCCCTAGTTAGTTAGACCTTGGACAGCGCCAGGAGTTGATTATCCATGCTCCAGGCGAGAACTAACCCAATAAACCCGCCACTAGGAGGACTCAGCTCATGGGATTGAGCCCTGAGTGGGTCTGCTTGACTTAATCCCTGGACCGGCCTAAGCAAACAGCCGGAAGTGGAGGTATTTCCATAGTGTAGCCACAATTGCCGAGTGGATCGCTATTTATACAGCACGACCACTTCCGGCTGTTCTCAATGGTTCTCGACTGTGACAAGGAGGATCTTGGCAAACTGTCCAAACAGGATTTACTGGTTTAAGTCGATTAATGCGCTGATTAAAATATCTCATCGATGTTTATAGTACTTTTTAATATAGTTTAGAGTTTTTGTTTATTGAGTGCCAATTTGCGAAAATCCAGTTTAGAGAGTTCCTTAAGTTATATAATCTTTGTGGAGGAGAGTCTTTTAAAAGAAAAGAACGAAAACCTTTATTATAAAGTACAATCAAAACACTGGTATATACAAATAATAAGAGTTACGCTACTACATACTGGGTGGAATGTCTAGGGACGAGTGGGGTCTGGGGCTAAAGGCGAGACATATATGTATAAGGAAAGGATAACATTCAGGGAAGTAGGGAGGTCTTGGAGGGATGCGGTTGCTTACTTAAAAATAACAGGAACCATCAGTGACTTCCATGAAGTCACGAGGCAGGTATACAGTTCTGCTCAAGCCCCTTTTACTTGTTCTTAGCAAGATTATAAATGTTATATATAAAGCAAGCATTTTAAAACTTAAAATAAAAAAAAAACACCACAGTTAAACCTACAAAAACACTTCATCGCCTCAGAATTACAAGTGCTAATATATGTACATCAAGTAAGCACTGGTGTGGATTACTAGATGATGACAAGAAGTTAACACGGCATATTCTCAGTTAAAAATTATGTCAGAAGCGGTAGAAGAATAATGTGAATTTAATTTGCTAAACGTTTTTTGCAGTAAAGGAACATTATAACGTCCACTGCTGGTAAGTGATCCCAAAGAGGTTGTAAATATTAGTTTTAAGTGACATGATGTCGCTTAAAACGACACAAAAGACGCCATATTACTATGAAAATGTTATAAGAATGTCAGTTTTGAAAAGCATTGCCTGGGGCGGAGCATTATAACATGACAAGGTTATAACAGAGGACAGCTCAAGAAACTTCATATGAACATTCTTTATAATAGCGAACACGCGATACCTTCTCTCGCATCTTTGACTGCATACAACTGAACTGAGGCTACCAATACCCTTAAACATAGGACTCCGTTTTAGTAACCATTTTGCGAAGAAGTTGAAGCAAACTCGCACGAAGTCTTACCGGCTTACGCATTTATTGACTTCCTCCAATCTATCACTGCGTCTAAAGCTACTGATTTACAAGAGTTTACTCAGGCCTACCCTGCTGTATGGCGCACAGCTTTTTCGTCATCTGACGTATACGACAGCTCGGCGACTCCAACAATTCCAAAATGATGAAAGTAGTCAGACATACTTCATTCGAGCAACGGAGCAACAGTGAGCTGCCTACGGTGGATGATTTCATTCAACGTAGACATATCAAATTTTTTGACTCTATGCAATATCTGACAAACCCGGTGTTTAACACGATAACCCCCGCTCCGTTCCCCTATCGATGGCAGGACGCTGTCGCGGCTTGGGCGCTTTAGTCTTAGGTTCTAGTTTAAGGTTTTAGTTTCTAAGTTTTCTCCCAAATTGTAAACAGAAGGTGAGCCCCATCACCTAGTATTTATACATTGCATTGTAGTTTTAACGACAATCTGATTATTGTTATGTAACCCAACCTCCTTCGACTCTCCACGTCTCTAAATTCAAAAATATTTCACAGTATGAATGTACAATGCCATTGGAATAATTGAAACAAAACCACATTACAGAAAACTATTTCAAGCCCTTTCTTATGTAAAACTTTCACGAATCGATTCTCTTGCGAACGGGTCAACGAAGCTGGGTACTCGGAAATGTCCTGTCATCGATATTTTTATCCACGAGGATAAAAGTATCCTACGACGGACGCTTCGTTTTCCTTGTTGGGGCTTCTGAGTATTATATGAAATACTGTTTTTGTTACTTCGTCACGAAACTTGAGCAATAATGAAAACTCTTCAATAGGAAGAAAACCCACCCACGGACAATAGTACTAAATAATGATGGAGCTCATATCGGGATGGACAGAAATAACGCCAGAGGACGGAGTAGAGGCATCACCATTGCAAATGGACGGGCTGGGGTCAACATTGCGGCTTGGAAACATCAAACATCACCCACGTCATTTTCAAAAGAGCCGATCCCGTTCGACGAATTGGAAAAGAAAAGAAAAAAAAACAAAAAAACGCGGGAGTTTTTTCATCCGAGCTTTGTCCTGTCCGAGAAAGGGTTTATTGCTATGGCAATCTGTCGTATAATTGGCGAGATGAGATATCCGATATCCCAGGAACAGGCAGATAACCCCTATCTTATTTCCTTAGTCATAGGTTTGATCTACTGTAGACATAAACAAAACATTGATTGCAGTGATAAAGAAATCGTTAATAATTAATAGCCGAAAAAAATAGTATACAGGCAGAACTCGAACTCATTTCCTCCCCAATATCAAAGTCAGATGCACCACCAAATGAACTACTCTGCACGAGTTGATGATTTTCCAAATAAGAATCTTCTTTGACTTATGACTCGCGGTGATTGAAAACCCCTGATGGGCACGGACCTGACAAAATGAACACAACAACAGATAATACTAAGACAAAGCAATCCATTTTAGAGAATTTTAAATATGGGATTTTACGAAATATATTTTGTTTGATTTAAGTCAGATGTAGCGACCGCTAACTACATAAGGTAAGTCACCCTATACCCTATTGTATATATAACATTACCAAACCATATGTCATTGTAAATGTTGTAAACAATAAAGACACAGCTGCGAGCCAATTAGTTATAGGAGCTGGGTCACCCACTACCCACCCGTAGAAGGTACTAAACGAACCAAACCAGGGCTGAAAACCCTTACCCGGGTCAGGTACCAGTGACATATCTCTTTGTCAAAGAACAAAGAACACCACATACTAAACTGGCATTGGGTACAATAAAACCGAAGCTGGTTGGCTACTTATGAAGCCAGCTGGGTATATAAGACCCACGGTTTGGGCCAGTATATCATTTTCCGGTCGACTGGCTGACTGCTGGCTTGTCGCTGCGCTGATGTTCAAACTTTGCCTTTTCATTTATTAAAACCTCTGCGTCTCTCTTTCCTCACCTCGCTATGTTTTAGTCCGGCCTAGTCAGACCCCACACCTTTCTGGTGGGAATCTCTGCCTTTGTCTCGCTAAAACTAGCAGCGCTCCTTGGGAGAGACCTCTCCCTAGTGGACAACGGTTGTCGTGGCCATGCTGTGTTCCCCACGGCGATCCAGTGTGCCTCTCTGCGGTTCACACTCGCCTTTGGGATCCGGACGGATTTCGCCTACCCTCAGATACCGAGCGTGAATTCGTGGTAATTTCAAGACCACACAAACTACCTACACTACTTACCCTATACCTCTTCTCCTGAACATAGTGCATTGTCGGGGCACATACCTATCAAATATGGAGTCAGATAGTAAGAGCATCATGAAACGATTGTCCAGGTCATAAACTTAATCAACCCTCACTTCGTCACCAGGGCTTGGGTATCTAGGCACCTCCCACCCTATGACAACCCGACATCAGCTATAACAATTAAATTGAACAATCAAGTTTGATGGTGTGTTTTTGTCCTGAAAACTTTAGTTATCTTTAAGTGAAAAAATCTCCAGAACTAATTTCTGTTAAACAATCAACACTATAAACTTCGCATATCTCTTTGTGAGCCTCAGCCGCTTTCTTGCCTTTATGAAAATAAAAAAGTAAAATGTGTCGAAAATGCTTATTTTGGCACTCCATGTTAAACTGACAGTTGTAAGCAAAATTACACGGAATTTCTTTCTATGCCAACTTAAAGGTATCGACTACCAAATCTCAAAAGAAAAAATTGTAACATTGAGAAAAGAATAACGAAACAAACGTAACGCTGTCTACCGGTGCAAACCGAAATCACTTTCTTGCCAATCGCTGTAACTCAAATATTATAAAACTCAAGATGAAAAGTACACACCTGAAGAGAGTTACTTACGAGCCCACTGCGGCTGCAGGTGACTGATAGCCACTTCAGTCTGATATCAAGTGACTTAACGGCTAAACTTCACTCGATAAGACAACACAAAATACGCTTTGCGCAAGTCTGAGAATTCCTCCTTGGAATAAGATTAAATTTATCCCCAGAGGAAATGGGGTATTGGTTAAATCGAAGATGTGGGTGGAGGGGGGATTGTAGATGTTGCTTCAACGGAGTGGGGGAATTCGATTTAAATCTAATTTAATCCACACGAACGTGGCTAAGTACTCTTTCTGAACTGAAAGAAGACTTTGTAAACTACACTTCATCGAATGGTATCCATTGTTACAGTACTTTTTAAGTTAGGAACTGTTAGAACCTAAGTTCTGATAATATTGATCATAAAATTCTTAAAACTAAACATTAGTACTTCATAAATTTAACCTGTTAACAACAGCGAAATTTATATCAAACTTACTAATTCCAAGAATGCTTCTAGTGGGAGCGATTTTTGATATAATTCCCCTTGAACAATACAATATTAATTTGTAAACTATTGTATCATGTCGAATCATTGTAACTGTCATAAATACACAGATAGAAAAACTAGAAAAAGTCCGCGAATGGAAGTTCAATCAACTTTTCAGTTTATAATTTAATAGAAAATATTTTTATATGTATTCATCATTGATCTTTAAGAATCATATAAAAAAAATATGACTCATATCCTACTAGTAAATATAATATATAAATATAGACATGACTGCAGCTGTAAGCAATAAAGGCATTCCTCCTGCCGTTCAGTATTCATAGTCGAGATCTCAAGACATGTCGACTTCCGACCTCCGTTCGTTAAGCATTATATGTTAACCAATGCACCTGAGAATGGTTAAAGCTCGTTAATTGTCCTTTCGTAAACCCTAGTCATCGAAGAATTTACGAACCGATATCTTTACATCGTTACTATTCAATTTTTTATAAAACAAAAATGGCTGCTAGTTGATCTAAGAATGCAATAGATTATGAAAAAAAAAAAATTTTTAATAAAGGGTGTCCCAGAATTAACGCAAAATTTGATTTAAATAGAAAACACAGTTTTTAGTATTTTTATTGTTATTTTTTTAAAGAATTATAAAGTAAATAGGATAGGATTATTTATGGAATAACACATCGGGCAAATGGCCTCCACGACTTTGCTGGCACATACACACTCTTTTGTCGAAATTTTCCATGATCATTTGGCATAAATGTGGTTGAATTTCGTTGATGTAGCGTTGAATTTCCTCTTTTAATGCACGGGTGGATGTGGGCTTGTTGGCATACACCTTTGACTTCAAATAACCCCATAAAAATAAATCTAAATGTGTTAAATCGCACGATCTAGGGGGCCAATTCTGATCACCGAAACGAGAGAGTACACGACCTGGAATTGTCTCATGCAATATTTGAATTGTTTAATGGGCCGTACCACATGGAAACTACATATTGGCCACATCAATATCATTCAATGTCGGCACAAAGAACTGTGTTTACGACGCCGAATTGATATTCCTGGATTTTCAACAATACTCTCACGCACGGCTTCGATTTTACTAACCCTAAACTGTCAGCTGTCAAATTGTTTTTTTTTTAGGGTTGCCAGCACTTTACTGCACAAATGGCGGCAAATTCAAATCTTGCGTTAATTCTGGGACACCCTATATATAGGCGTTATTGCAACGAGTGCAGGAAATTGGTTTGCACTGCACCGCTGAATGTAACAGTTTTATTTCTATCTTTCAATCGCGTAAGAATAATTTTAAAATAATTAAAAACAAATAACACTCTTGGTCATTAAAAAGCGGCGCTTTCGTTTTAATTGAGCCGGTCCCATTCTCCGTTGGCAGTCGGCGGAAATCCGATTTTAGACTTTAATTAAATGTTTCGGTGGTGGGGGGGGGGGCTGCGTCTGTAAAGGCCCCCCTCACTAATTAGTGATAGTGGTCGGTTAAAGTAAGCCGTTGGGGTCCAGGTAGGGCTTAAGCTTCGATTGTTTAGGTCAATCAGCGACTATGACCACCATTAACGTTTAACCCAAGGGCTAATATCGACACACGTTACCGACAAGTTACAGAAAATAACTATCTAAACTAGTTCTTAGGCTACCATCTCGACAAAAGACTGACATGGAAACCACACATGAGGCTAAAAAGACAAGAACTGAACAGGCGCTTTGGACAACTGTACAGACTACTTCAAAGGACAACCCATCTCTCAATAGAAAACAAATTACTAATTTACAGTAAAAAAGTCGAACATCAAGCGTATACTTTCAAATAAAAGTACTGAGAACAATAGTAAATGTCCCTTATTACGTCAGCAACAAAACCGTGAATAAAGATCTTAATACACCTTACATTCTTGAACTCATCCCTTCAAGTTCATGAAATTCTGTAGTAACCTATCCAACCACCCTAATCCCCTAGCACAGTCATTGCACTGCACCACTCATCCCTATAATCCTCCTCGGAGACTGAAACGGCAGTGTCCTCGTGACTTGCTATAAATACGTGATAGTGGGAGTCCTGGCAATGGTCAGTTTCTCCAATCATGTCCTGAGCGTACGTGGCTCTCACGCTCTTCGTCAGCCTCCACTGGCTCGTATCCGGCGAAGCGGCTGACGGAGTAGCGTGGAGTACTTCCCAAGACTCCGCTTCCTCTTTCGCATGCGAGGGAGGTGACAACCATGTGGACTTGGGAGGTCTCTGGGCTGTTTGTAAATAGTGTATGAATGAGCGAGTGAATGATGAACTGTAAATATAGTATGAATGATGACACTTATCTCAATTACTCATTGCCTAATAAAAGGCAGATTGTAATTTTATCTTAATAAATTGTTGTTCTCTCTAAAAAATAATAATGAAAAAAAAAATAAAACATATATATGAATATACTTCAATTTTATTTAGCTTTGGTTTGTGTTTAAATGATTTTTTCCTGTTATCCTAGCCACAGAGGGAGGTTTTTCCCCAAGAAGATCATGTACCAACCTATGCAGGAAACCTATGTCTGATTCGCTTGAAACCTATAAACCTATATTTTTTTGCTAAATAGTACCAAAAAATCGCTCGTTTTATTTATACTCATACGTGATAAGTTTAAAATTAACGAATCTTTAATAATTATTTTGATAAATGTTACATGGAACAGTACACAAAGTCCTGAGGTGGGTCTGTGAGAGGACAAACTTCGCCAATACCCAGGCCCAATAAAATAGTTGAGAGGCCACTACTAAACTTAAACCTATAACTAGTTAAGTTGGCTAGTGTCGAGGCAGACCACAACTAGGTGTAGCAGTGCAATGCTCCAGGGTTAGATAGGGGAGGGGGCTATGTTCTTATAAATATTCTTCCACTGAGATATTCCAACTGAATAATTATTTATTCAAATATTAACTATTACCGATTGGTGAAGTGGTTTTGATCACTTGACCCATAGTTTTTGTCATATATTGTTTGCCATTTGGAAGTAAGGAAACGAATCATTTCCCCCAGCAACTTAAATATTTGAAATGACTCAAAACTCATTACATGAACCTAATTTACAGCTGAGCTGAGTAATGAAGTTTTCAGGTTTTGAGCACGGCCGTGAGAGCGGAAGTGTGTTAAGCAACGGATGACGTAAGCCCTCATTCGGGAAAAACATTACACAGCCGAATGATTACGTTAAATAACATCATTCGAGCATCACAAGAGAACAGTTATTACAGCAGCCTCCAGACGAAAAGGAAATTTGTCATTGCCAAAGAGTAACGCCAAAACGCTTACATAACGATGCGAAATATCTTTTAAAGTTATTTAGTTAGGGCGAAGTACGGTCTGTTTGCTGGCACGCTTCATTGTCAAGTATTTCCAGTTGTCTACCATCTCCATCTTCATTCCGTGCCATCAAAGAACATATTCACAGACTCCACCTTCTCAAGGACTTTACACCCACAGTTCCCCCATGAGTCTGACTTTTTCCAACAAAACCATTACTTAAAAAGGCCTTTTTCACCTCTTTCAATGATTTAGATATAATTAAAGGAATTTTTTTTTTCCTTCATTATTTATTTAACATTTTTTTTACAATATATGATCAAAATACAATGAACGAGATTAACAATATAATAACTCCTCGTGCTGCATACGTAGATGCATTTGTAGGGTAGAATTACAATAACAATGTCTTTTTACAGTGAAAATATCAAATACAAGTTAACAGGACTAGGTGATGGTGGTCACCTTCGGATTACAAAAAGGAAATGGAAAAATAATTAATTACTTATATATATATATATTTTTTTTTTTAATTTCATAGCCCCTTTAAATTTACAGATAATTATATACAATTATAGATCCTCAGGCGAATCTATTTACAAATCATTTTTGTATTTCCTGTAGCATCACTACATTATATACAGGTTTTGTTATTGTATAAAAATTATATAATGAATAAACAAGTATAATAATATAGATTATACGTGACTGGACTAAACTGACTAATAAAGGTGATTGGGCTCACCTTTTTGATCAAACTTAAAAATAACTTACATACTAATTCTTATCCTAATTTTTCCCCGACAGTCTGTGGCCATCGATGCGGGAGGGGTGGTGGGGTCATAGTGTTAAACACTGGGTTTGTCAGGTGCTGCAACGAGTCAAAAAACTGAATGTGTCTCCGGCGGATGAATAATTAATTATTTGTTAAAAATATTTATTCGTCTATTACATTTGAATACAGGGAATAGTATTGTCTCAGGGAATTGTGATTTTAATTAAAACTGTGTTTTATACAGAGATATGATGCTTCGCATGTTAGCTTCATTCGGTACTAGATGGCGATAAAATTAAACCAAACACATGGTAAAAGTACATTGGTGGTTAAAAATGAATTCCCTGTGCTGGATATTAAATTAACGACCTCAACGTTCTCATTATGAGCATGCGTAATATTTTAGGATAGTTTTGAATATTGCAAGTACAAAAAATATTAAATTGGTCAGATGTTTAAATAAAACGGCTGAATGGCTGTGGTGACGAATTAGCATCACTTGGCGTGAGGGGGGGGGTTAAAGCACACTTCAATTAAATGTGTATGTTAATAAAAATACTTGAATAAAACTTAGAGAATCCAATCAAGAAAGAGTAAGCAATACGAACATGGAAACACTTAATCCAGTATTCGTCACATACTAGTTTTCTGCTCCCTCAAATACCAAACTTGAGCCAGGACACCTATGTAAATCCTCCAAATACATGCAGACAGACAAGTGTAATTGTCTCAATACATTTCTTCAAGCGTAGAAGTGTGTACGCCAGAGAACGGACCGTCATAACGTATTTTCCCAGTTAAATTATTCTATAAAAGCTTGATTAGCGAATTTATTTTATTACCGAAACAATTACTACAATTGTTTATTGCCCTTGGAAAATTTAATTTTAATTAAGTTAATTTTTTTTAATTAATTAATGAATAATTAGTCGAAATATAAGAGATAAATAGCACATTATATATATCTAGTATATAATAAACATATGTAAAATTAAAGTAATTTAAAACTTCTGTTGACGTGATTATTTAACTGAGTCGATACTTAAGTAAAAATAACTCTACCTCTTCGCAATTATGGAACGAAACCGTTTTCGACAGCTGTTTGCTGTAATCCTTAACGTTATGTAACCTAATTGCGGAGAGGCAGATCAATGGATATTTAAATACTTCCACAACCAGCACCGACCATAGACCCTATCGAATCAATATTTGTTTGTAAGAGAGTCTTTTCATATTAATACATATAGTTTAATTATTTACGCAATCGTGCTATCTGAATAACCCATTAAGGTTTTCATGGGTTGAACCCAGAACCTCCGCATCGTCAACCACGTGGCACCTCTTGTGGTATATTAGGAAGTGTGCATGTATTTTATAAATGTCAACATCTGCTATGTATATATTCTACGTCCCGGGGAAATGGGAAGAAACAAGAATCCGGGACTTGGCAAATAAACGGGGGAGGGAGTATGGAATCCAGGGGGGGGGGATACTCGCTCGCCCCCTCAGATATTGAGCAGAATACGGAGATCGGAAAGTGGAGGATATTGGAGGAAACCAGCGAGATTCAATCTACATCCGCGGGGAGAGAGAGGTTCGCACAAATTCGCGGTGGATTCGGCCGATATCTCCAACCGACTGTATAAAGTTGTATCAGAATTTCGGGTCTTTTAAGATTAAATTACTTCAAGTTGTAAAGCTCTTAGTAACTTACACAGCACCTAACTTGAACTTCATACCAATATTAACTTCAAATTCTTCAACCGAGTGATATGTCACACTTATTAGCAATTTCAAACTTCAAATAATACTAAATAAGTTTTTGAGGACAATTAATTAAAAACGGAGTTACACTATTATAATTAATAGTTCAAAATATTGCTAACATAAATAAACCTTATTTTTTCCTAAATTAAAATTTAGTGTACTTCAATGAAGACTTACATAATCAAGAGCGATTTTGTTAGTTTTTTTTTTTAGACAAGTGCATTTCATATTGGTATAAGATTATTTTTGTAATGCAAATATAGATTATTTTTAGTTTGGATTTGAAATTCCCCAAACTTTTAGCAGACCCCAAATCACCTTTTTAGGAAATATCGCTTTTCCTCTCTATGTGTTTTTAATTGGTCATATTTGCTGTTCGCGCTAAGGCTCTTGAGAATCAAGAATTCCCAAAACGCCAGAAAATTGAGCCAGTTACGACGTGAGAAGTTGGATTGAGTCGGTTAGCGTTACAAAACTGCCAACAGTAAGGCATAAACATCAAACAATATATACCAAATTATAACATAAAAAATAATAAATTAAACAAATACCAAAAACAATATATAAATAACTATTCATTTTATTAAAAAAAAAAAAAAATAAATAACTGATCAGCAATTTAACAGTTAATTTAACCAGGCCTGATTGTTAGTAATTATAAATATAATGTATAATAAATAATGAAAAAAGTTTATCGACACGATACGATGTTTTGGAGAAGAGTGGGTACAGAAAACCGCAGGGCGACGAATTTGTAGTAAACAACGACTTCTTGTTCGCAGGGGAACAGGCCCGTATTCTGCTATCTTCAACACTGACTAAGCCAAGCTCCTTGTCCTCTAATATGCAATGTCCTATTTCTTCACTTCCTCGAGCTTTACAGTCTTTAGAACTATTTTCTCTGTATGTTGATGTAACAAAATGAAAACTGCTGTTTAAGAGAATAAACAAAACACACTTCATAACCTACACTTTCTTTTGTTTTTAAATCTTAAACATATCTTCGTGTATACAATATTTACACACGCTTTTCCTAATTTTCTCTAGCCGAAACAATAACAAGATAAAGAAAAAAAAGAAATTCCACAATTTTTAAAAATTTCCACTCATCTCATTACCATAAAAAATAATAATAAAAAAAAAATATTGCTGAAATCCTCTCAAACAAAAATTAATTCTAAACATTTGCCTTGGCCATTTTGTGTTTTATGTGCCTAATCTGGATTCAGGACCTAATATACCTTTCATTTGCAGACAATTATAGAATTTCTTTGCTGCACTAATAGCGTTGCCCTAAATGAGTTGATAAATTGAGAACCCATTGATGCTTTAGTAACCCCATGACCTAGCCATGCAGTAGAAGGCATGCCTTACATATTTCATGTCTGGCTGCTGCCATGTCCGTACTGTCAGTGACATATTAGCTTTGTTAATCACCTCGCCGCCTACACCACACACCACTCTCTTCAGATGTGTTCCACCTCCGGGGTCATTTATTTAACAGCTTCGGGGCTATTTTTTGTCTATAGGCTCGGAGTAGGAAGGACATTAGTCAGGAATATTATTAAATTGGTGAGAGATATTAAACAGTAATATGCGTCAGTGGGAACGGACGAGACACAAAAAAAAATTAATTCAATGGTGAGATTTTCACAGCAAACAATTGAATTCGTGAAATATATTATTCAGTAAGTATTAAACAAAATCGTGCTTCAACCGATAAAACCAACATACCTCGTTGTAGCCCCTTAATTACGTCATTTATTTCGTATTTAAACATTTCAAGTCCAACCTTCACATTCAATTCGATACCAATTCCCACATGCTATATTCGATACTTTGGCTTTCATATTGACAAAGCACCTACCTGGGACCCTCATATTTTTGGACAACCTTATAGACTCTCTGTCACTTGAAAACAAACTTGCACAACTTCGAATCAAAACGTATTGCAATTCAAAGTCCTCAAAGCTCCATTCTGCAAAACATAACTCTTAAGAGGCGGTACTTAGGATTTAATTATTCACTGGCCCACACTCGTGTCCTGAGCGTCTGTGACTCTCGCTTTTCTTCCGCACATGGTAAAACAACTTCCTTGGAGCTTACTAGAGGACTTAATTGAATTGGCATATTATTCAATGCCCAGGTGTTCTCAAACCATGTTTGTTTAAAGTTACAATATATAAAGGGTGTCCCAGAATTAACGCAAGATTTGATTTAAATATAAAACACAGTTTTTAGTATTTTTGTAGTTATCTTTTTAATTGAATTATAAAGTAAATAGGATAGGGTTATTTATGGAATAACACACCGGGCAAATGGCCTACACGACTTTGCTAGCACATACGCACTCTTTTGTCGAAATTTTCCATGACCATTTGGCATAAATGTGGTTGAATTTCCTCTTTTAATGCGGGTTTGTTGACACACACCTTTGACTTCAAATAACCCCATAAAAAGAAATCTAAAGGTGTTAAATCACACGATATAGGGGGCCAATTCTGATCACCGAAACGATAGAGTACACGACCTGAAATGTCTCATGCAGTATTTTAATTGTTTCATGGGCTGTATGGCATGTGGCACCATCTTGTTGAAACCACATATTGGCCACATCAATATCATCCAATTTCGGCACATAGAACTGTGTTATGGACTTTCAACACTCTCACGCACTGCTTGGATATTGACATTTGAACAGCTTGTTTTTGGACGACCAGTGTGTTTAGTGTCTCCAACTGATCCAGTCTCCCTAAATTTTTCAATTAAACTCTTCACAGTTGATGAAGTCAAAACACTATTCCGACCATATTTTGTATGAAATTTTCGAACTGCGGCCGCTAAACTTTTATTATTTTCGAGATAATGTTCAACAATAAAGACACGTTGTTCTATCGTGTAACGCTCCATCTTTACTAACCCTAAACGCCCTCTATATATGCATGTATTAAAACGAAATGTTGATCCCTCTGATATTAAACTCAAAAAGAAGAAATATTCAAATAGGTTAAAATGATAAGAGTGGACAGAAAATATATCAAGATACATTCCATTGAGAACGAAAAGAACAAACCCTAGTTCGAGTATTCACCGTGTCTCTTCTTCGGACCGTATTTATCCTTCCTTCAAGATATTGTGCCTTTGTGCGATCTTGTCGATTCATCTTGTCAAGACATATTGTATCCTTCAAGGATATACAGCGGGCTCAACACTCACATATTGCACAACGGCTATCGAATGAGTTCTCTACGAGATATGAAGGAATTGACAGATAGTTATGAGTTCCAAGTCAGAAAGGAGAGGCTGTACTTTCAAATAGCTTTAAACTCATCTTCAATAATAGTGATATTGTGCAGTATTAAGTATCACACAATAGACAGTTTCTTAAATGGCGTACTTTCTTTAATGCCAAGTAATTATTTATAAAAGTTTTTAATTTATAATAGATAATTAAATCAAAATGACTTTTAAAATATCATGTTTCTTTGTGAAACACAGAATGCGTTTTACCACTTTATTAACTGTAATTACATTTCGAAAAAACTCCGTTTAATTAATGAGCGACACGATAATTTATTTAACATTCTGTTCTATTATGATAGAAATATATTCATTTCCCTATCACCAAGTATTAATTAGCGACCTTTTATTTATATTTTCTAGAAATAAATTTTTTTATATTCACAGTTCAAACTTGATATAAAATATAACGATTTCTGAGTTTGAGAACGAAAACGAACATAACCCTGAAATGACCTGCCTGAGAAAATTTCAAGGAGAAATATATATAATACAAAGCAACAGTGTGAACACTTAAGGCTCGAATCCTTTCATGATATTCACATTATAACATCTTTCCTCACAAGAAATTTAAAACATTGCTAATCAAAAATAAAGATTTCGACAGCTCTTATGGGATATTGTCCATGGAAAGACATGGTGAGGCTGATTATACGCACGTTATACAGAGCATGTCTCATCTACAACTACACACAATCATTCCCGCTGGCCAGTGATGAGCCTGGAGCCACTATGCACCAGTACCTGTTTAGCATTTAGATTAGCAATGCACTTCCCCTAATGGCACATCCGACAACTACTAAATTATAGTATTAATCTGTACAATAATAACATATATGCAATCTATCATCTATATCGTACGGTGTAGACATTTCAACAAATATTTTATTGCTATAAGGCATATGTACATCGAGGACTGTCGACCTAGTCTTCACCACGAATAAATAGAAGCTCATCTCGACCCAGAAAATACGCGTCTACGTTTCCATATTTTAATAATAAAAACCTTAGGCGTCAGTTAAGACAGGGGGAAACTAGTGCACGACACAGCTGAAGCCAACTAGGGGTGCGGGTGTAGTCCAGCCTCTTACCTGCCTATATAAGGCCCAGATTTGGGGCTTATTCTATTCTTATGAAAACCGGCACCTGAAGTTAACACTGATCTTTCTGCACTGGCGCTTGCTGCTTTACTCGAACCATGGATTTCTTATCCATCTACCTCTGCATCTCTCTTTCCTAACCTCGCTATGCTTTAGACCGGCGTTGTCAGACCCCACACCTTCCTAGTGGGATTCTCTTATTCGTCTCACTGAAACTAGCACCTCCTTGGAAGAGATCTCTTCTTTGCGGACGACGGTTGCCGTGTCCCTACAAACTACCTAGTAGTCTCTCTCACAGATCCAGTCTGCCTCTCTCCGGTTCACGCTCACCTTTGGGACCCGGACGGCTTTCGCCTACCCTTATATACCGAGTGTGAATTCGTGGTCATTTCAAGACCACGAAAACTACCTATAATACCTATTCTTTTCTTCTTCTCCTGAGCATAGTGCACCTTCTAAGATCTTATGGAGTCAAATCAATACGAATAATGCTGCCCGCCAACTAGGCCGCCAGCAAAGATCAAATTCGCCCATTTTATGTCTGGCTTGACGCCTGCCGGGCAGAGGTCAGGTCATAGAGACCTTAGCCCGCGTCGGGCTTCCCCCTCACAACCCGACAAGGACGAAAATGGTCTAGACAATCTGTGGTTCTATGAATTACACGCCAGGTACACAGTAAACATCTATATCCACACTTACATATGCTCCATACTATACTGTCTTTATGGGACCATATATTGTTATGATGCGAATGAATATAGTTTTCTCGGCAAGTCTAGGAATATGATCATCTTGGATCATAGGCATAATTCATCTCCAATTAGAAGTTGTACTTCGTTAAAATAGGCGATTGGCTCACTACTTCGAGATTTGAAGGTTCTAGGTTCGACACCGTAGGCATAAGATCAATTTAATTTCACATCTATCATGGCCATTAAAAGCAGAGAAGTGGAGCATAATAGCCTCACTTTGCGTTTTATATATAAAGCAGTTATATATATTATAACCAAAGAAAAATAATATAAATTATTCATTCGTTTTAATAAATAATTTTTCTGTGTATACATACAATTATTCTTGATTCCGCTAAAATAGTTATCCTTCATCATCCTATTCAAGTTTTTATACGAGGAAAATGTATTTATAAATTTATTGAACAAGTTCCTTCAAAAAGTTCGACAGGAATATAAAATTTTATAAGTTTCAAAGTTATCGTTGAATTAGATACGCTCATTAGTTTCCTTTAGAGGAACTTTTCGTACTAAGTTGGAATATTGGGCAGTAGATGCCGCAAGTTAATGATTATTTTTCATCATTTTTGCTTCTTTCATAGCTCCTTTAAATTTACACATAATTATAGATCCTCAGGCGAATCTATTTACTAAAAAAATCTATAATGAATATGCAACTATAATTATATACATTATACGTGACTGGACTGAACTGACTAATAAAGGTGATGGGGCTCACCTTTTTGATCAAACTTAAAACTACCTTACATACTAATTCTTAACCTAATTTTCCCCGACAGTCTGTTGCCATCGATGCGGGAGGGGTGGTGGGGTCATAGTGTTCAACACTATTTTTTATCAATGTTTAGAACATCGTTAACTGTTACACCGGTCCACCGGTTTTTGCGAATACCATGTTAAAAATAAAGAGATGAAATTTTAAAAGTTTCATCTGTAATTGGGAAGATTTAAAAAAAAAAAAATGCGCATTCTTCTATCATATTGAAATGTTATCCATTTCTTTCGGATTTTTTTTTTTTAAAACAGTTTCACTCGACGTTCTTCAGTTGCGGCCCTTAATCCCATGTCTTCTTCGAGGAAGTGGCCCTGTGTAAATTAATTTTAGCAATTTCCACTTTGACAGGAGTTTGAAAGGCCGCTTACATAAAAAAAAAAATGTAATTCTAAAATGTATTTCCGTACCGGACAGTTTATATACTAGAGCTAGCTATATACATTACAGCCGACAAGGCAGAATGCCCGGACAGGCGATCTAGCTAGTTGCGATAACGGCTGAGACAAGAAGTGGATTGATGGATCGGCAGGCTTACCTATTTCCTAAGGTCCCTGGCAGAGAAGGCTATCATCAGTCTTGTGCCTGCTTCTACTGTCCCCTCACACCATTAAATACGGATCTCAGGATACAATGGGATGACGCCACAACAAAGGGCTCAGCTAATATAGTCTCTTAGGAAGAAAATAAATCGATCCGCAAATGTTGACATTACAAAATACAAATGAAAACTAAATACTGACTTAGTAAATACATTTATACAGTTAAAAAAAAACTTGGATTTTAATGAAAAAAACTACAGATGAACAGCTACCAGACATTAAAACTTTTGATCAAAGGCTTTGTGCTTGAGTATGATCACTTTAAAGCATCACATTCCTACAATCTTCTCAGTGATTGAAGCGGAAGTGGCCCCGCGATCTTCTGTGAATGATTAAGTAACGGAGAGTTCTGGCACTGGTCAGTTTTCTTCCCCCACATGTCCTCTTTCCTTCAGCCTTCCCTGCTACCTGGGAAGGTGACAATTCTGGAGGTGAATTTAGGGGATCTTGGGGAATGTACGTCTTCTCTGTAAGAATGTTTATCCTTTTTTTTATATATATATATGTTAGTTTGAACGTAACCACCAAACTTCGGCACGTATGCGAGATGTCCCGACAGAGAGCGCTACTATCAAAGGACGCTGTGAGTTGTAACCTCCTGAATATGGGTACGCTTGTTAAGACAATGGTCAACACTTATTATCGACAATTGTATTGATTCAGGTTAGTTATAAGTTTTATTGGTTTATTGTTATATTTGTAGCGCTAGCTAATGTGTACATATGTTTAATATTACAGTTCTAAACTGCATCTGCAAGTGTTCGATTTATAACCTGAGAACCACCACCTCCTTAAGTTTCCTGAAGTTGAAAACCACTTTATTATGATACAATTACAATCTGCCTCATTGGCCAATAAGTAATCGTGGTAAATGATCGCTTAACAGCCCAGACACCTCCCTCGCATGCGAAAGAGGAAGCGGAGTCTTGGGACGTCCCCCACGCTCCTCTGTCAGCCGCGTCACCGGTTACGAGCCAGTGTAGGCTGACCAAGATAGCGCGAGAGAGCCACAGACGCTCAGGACACTGGCCATTTCCAGGACTCCCACTGTCACGTATAATGTATTTTCTAAATAATGTAATGAACAATAATAGTAAAAATAAAAGGAATCTACATTAGTCATTAGCAACTGATGAAAAACGTAAAGGCGGCACAAAATACAGCGGAACTGACCAATAAATTGTAAATATTTTTCCTGATACAGGCAGATTGTCGTGCCAGTACCACTTTGATGTAATACCCTGTAACAAACACTCAGTGGCATCTGGTGTTGCAAGGCCTAACATGAACATAATGACTTGTAATGTTGGTTAGCAACATTTAGAGGAGTGTGGAACATGTGCAAAGCAAATCAATTTATACAGTCCTACGAGCGTTATCATCTGATAAATGAGTTACAAAATTTCAAAAATAAAATAAAAGTTGCCCTGACACCCTTATTTTTTTTAAATACCACATTTTTCTAACAACTAAATCAAGTCACTATCTATTGTCCATGAGACTGGTATAGTCTTTTAGATAATCAGTGGTGCACAACACGTGTTCTATAATTCGTTTAGCTCTCGTCGTCATGATAGATCACATTTCTTTTATCGAGAAAACATTTAAAAGCCAATGTCACAGCAATGGAGTTAAAAACAAACACTTTTAGCTTTGACTGTTGAGTTTAGAAATCATTGATTTTGATCTCGTCTAGCTACGTGCTTGAGTGAATGGTGTTGAAGTGTCTATATCGTACTTTACGCATCTGAACAAATGCTCGCCTGTGAGGTGTTAACACACTGCTGCTTCTTCTTCAAAGGTGACCATGGTACCGTAAGTATTCCTTCAAGTTCCTCAGATGATTTAAGCTCGGGGATTTCCCATTCTTTTTTTGACTAGTGAGGCATGTACGAAGATCGGGCAAGATGGATGAGCATCAATTGTGGCTTCCAGTTTTCTCAGCTTGTCCATGAGGGCCTCAGTTCTTGAGAGATGGTGCCCAGAAGAATTGGTAAACTATTTCATTAACAATCTTTGTACGCAGTATTCATTGTATAAATATTTTCTTCTGTAGTATTTCTAGCACAGACATGAATGAATAATAAAAGGTTCTTTGAAGTATTAGCGTAGAGCAGTCTCCGGCGTTAGACAGTTCAATATATCAGTAGAGGGATCAGCTGTTCCGTAAAATGAAGAAATGACTGAGAAGAAAATGAGTTTGAATATTGAGGAGGTTAGAATGGAACGCGAACAAGTTGTGGGGTCAGGCCACTTCAAGCCCCCGCGCACTCGTTCTTATAAGGCTAGCGAGGTTCGACTTCGCACCTGGCGCTTTGAACAAACGGATATCTGCCTGATTTGCACATCCGGTCAAAGTACTCTCGCTAAGGCATTCTGGACCAGGGAAACATGGGAGAGTTCAAGAAAAAAAAAAGCCAATTGTGCAGTATCACACAATTAGGTGTTTCCTTCATCTTACTAATTACTATCTCTTTGCTTAATCGATTCCCTGTATTTTATTGGATAGCTTACCCATTAAAGAGCAGTTTCTTTAACATGCTACACACTGAACATATATATCTAGGCCGAGTCATAAGTAACTCCGTTTTTTTTTATGAGATATTTACTTTGCTCTCATTAAATAACTAATAATTCATGAAGTTTATCTTGCACTCTTTGCAACTGCTGAACATATCTATCCGCAGTAATCGTTAAATTTGACTTCAACAACTCGTGGTGAATTATTCCTTGACAACCCCACCATACACACAATAAAATATTTTAGCCATGGATGTTTGCTTTCGGATCTGGTAGGGGTGGTTGATCCTTATCAAGCCACTGTCTTTTGCAGACTGTATTGTCATAGGTAACCCATTTTTCATCGCCTATTTCAATCCTGTTTAAAAAAGGCTCAATTTTCACCCTTGAGAGCAGACTTGTGGCGATTGACATGCGATCTTCTTTATTCCGTTCACTGAGATTGTGAGGCATATTATCCGTACACTGCATATTTTTTCAGTTGTCGCCCTGGCACTATTTTGTCTTGTTTAAATTCCCAAAGCATTACATGACAAATATGTACTTTTTGACTCTCCATTTCAGAGGTTAAAAAAACCAGTTTAACTTAACGTGTATCAGACAAAACTGTTGACAAAAGACTAACTGAAGCCTCGTCTATATAGTGAAAACAAAAACTTGTTGTCATGGTAACTCATAGCGGGTAGATACGAACCATAGATTCTACTTAGCTGCATCGGAAGTTACTTATGACTTGATTTATAGCCACGATTCAAGTAAAAGAAAAATGACAACTATACAAACAGTAATTAACTTGTTATTGATTTCTGATTGCATTACTTTTATGATGAAAATGAACAGGGCATGAAATGAAACTGACGTAAAAAAATATATCTCCCTTAGTAAAACACGATTTTATTCACAGTTCAAAAAAACAAAGAATGTTCCATATCTTTAATTCTACTCTACTTAATATGACATAATGAAAATTATGAGTTGAAAAAGTTTTCGTCGGGTAATCAAAACAAAAGCTCAATAGAAAATTTCATGTCTATATTACACAAAGCGGACTCACAATCACGACAGGGATATGGAAAAAGGTGCACTGATTAAAACTGTCTTGTAAAATAAAATAATTGCATTTCTTTTAGAGGGCCATAAGACAAAAGCAGTACATTTTCATAAAAATGTAATCATAAAGCTTTTTTGTTTTTGTTCAGTATTTAAAGTTTGTTAAAGTAGACTTTTGTAAACAGGATGGTTGACTTCAATTACTGCCTATTTGACATTATTATACGTGCTTAAAGTATTTGATCGTGTTGATAATTATATAAGCACGAGACGAGTAATAAATAATAAATAATAAATGACCTAGACATAAATAATAAATAGAAATGTGAAGCAACAGCTGGAAGTAAGAGAGTTGCTAAGTGGGAAGGTCGAACTTTCCACGGCCGTGGCGCGAGACATTGACTCACTCACTGACTGGCACTCACTGGATCCGTGCCATCTGCACTGCCCCACATGTCTGCGATGAATTTAAATCACCCGTCATTTAATGAAATAACGTTTGTTTGTAAATAGTACCGCTTATGTAACGGCAGTCTCGATACTTCGCAGTTACATCTTGATTGTTGTTAACAAAGTCAAATTTGTCTTAATCGTTGTTCATATATTGCCAGTTTCTGCCAACGAATCGATAGATTTTTAACAGTTGTATTAGCTATAACAAGGGGAAAAAATCGAATGAGCTTAATTCCCCCCCCCCTCATAGACCCTTTAAATTTACAGATAATTATATACAATTATAGATCCTCAGGCGAATCTATTTACAAATTATTTTTGTATTTCCTGTAGTGTCGCTACATTATACTCAAGGTTTTGTTATTTTATACAAATTATATAATGGAATAAACAAGTATAATGATATACATTATACGTGACTGGACTGAACTGACTCTAATAAAGGTGGGCTCACCTTTTTGATCAAACTTAAAACTAACTTATATACTAATTCTTAACCTAATATTCCCCGACATTCTGTTGAAATCGATGCGGGAAGGGTGGTGGGGCCATAGTGTTAAACACTGGGTTTGTTAATTGCTGCAACGAGTCAAAAACCTTGACGTGTCTCCTGCGGATGAATTCACCCACAGGTGGCACACTAAAACAAAGGGCGCAGGTCAGCGTTCTTTAATCACTACTTAACCTTTAACCTTAAGAAAAAATTATAAACTATTCTGCCAAAAAATAACCAGAATAGTTTATAATTTTTTCTGATTTATCTGATAAGTATAATTTTAAAATGGATGAAATTGGACTATTTCAATTACCTGCCATCATCATACCATTGTAATATTTACAGTTGACCGTATATTTTTAACAGAACTTAAGAAGACATTGATTTCGACTTGAGATTAATGTATATCATAAGCATTAAGGTAAAGAAACGTTGGGCGTTTAAGTCCCTTTATAGTGGAATCCAAACGAAGATTGTAGCTTTTCCCACTAACAAGTTAGGAAGCGAGAATTTCCGCCTGTTTTTCACTCTCAACAAAAATCAATTAACATTTAAAAAATAAAGACTTTTTTAATTTAAATTTATTCATATTATTATAATATGTATTTACATAATAATATGATATGACGTGAACTGGCACTGTCTGACTAATAAGATAAAATTATGGCACATTCAGATCAATTCCACTCTATAATAATTTAAAGTTGTCATCACGTTAGTATTGTACTCATTTTGAAAATTGAAGTCTTGCAGAACAGAAAACAATTTGAGGACCCAAGAGACTCCCAACAACCAATTCTAATCGAAGTAAACGACACTGATTTTATATTTTGAAATTACACGCCAGATTATCATGGAAGTTATATATGTAAAAACCATTTGACTTGTTTATTTGTTAAGCACAGAATGCGGTACAGTCTAGCAAAAACAAATTCATTCTAATATCAACAAATATTATTTTTGTTGTACTTACGAGATTTGGCTTGTACACCAACTAACCTGAAATATAAAATAATTTATTAGTTTATATAATATCTTCACGTCTAGGATATACAGAGGGGTCCAAAACAATGTATCCACCGTTTATAAGTCCATAACTTGCAAACTAATTGACGGAGTTGTCTCATTTTTGGTAGTGTAATAGTTTATAGTTCCGGCAATTGCCATACAAGCGTTGTTTTGTTTTGTCAGATGACAGTCGCCAGATAGTTAGTGTTTTATTGTTAGTTGTACCTTGTTACTCGAGTAAACATGGCTGGCGTAAGGCTTACATTTGATGAAAGGAAGTCTGTTTTAAAGTGGTATTTGAAGTACGAAAACATTAATGAGGTACAACGGCAATGGCCAAATGTGTATTAAACAGAGCCACCGACACGTTTAACGATTCGTCGCATTCGAGACAAATTTGAAGCCGAAGGCTGTGTTAAAGATGTACACAAACAGCGATCTGGACGACCTGTAACAGTAACAAGTCCATTTAACTCCCATCTTGTGTTACAACAATTCACTCGCTCACCACAGAAGTCTGTGAGACAGTGTGCCCGTGAAACTGGAGTGAGTCGCTCAAGTGTTCGGTGAATTTTGATATCTTTAAGTTGGACTTTAAGCTACACTTTCACCAAAAATGAGACAACTCCGTCAATTAGTTTGCAAGTTATGGACCGTTAACCAGTGGAAACATTTTTTTGGACCCCTCTGTATAATATATAGTGGTATGTATACAGTATGTAATATAGTATGTATATATAAATAAAACAACAAATTTTCCGAATGAATTAACAATAGTAATATAAAAGTCATCGATGGTTTATTCATCCGTTGTGTAAGATGTCAAGCCATCCATCATCGGAGTCTCCTTGACCGCCTTAAAGTCTCCTTGTCAGCTTATTTATTTCGTAGTATTGCTAAACCTCGAAGTTTTAACATATTATCTTAAAGACCGAAACCAAACCACTAATACTGCCCGCCCATCACCAAAAAGTCAATCGTGAGATTTACAATTGAGGTTAGTTTTAAATATATTATTATATATAAAAGACTACAATCCAACAAATTACGACAAAGCTAACTAAATCAGGCTTATAGGTTCATTTAAACCTTCCCGAAATTTGCCAAGTTATATATTCTATAAAATAGTTGCAATTTATTGCTCTGTAGGAAAATTAACCAACAGCTTCTAAATATGTTTCGAACTTGGAGTTATACTGTGGTCTTTCAAAGCTGTATGGAAACAAACTATAAAGTAAGTTAAAAAACACTTTAGTAATCAACACAAGTCTAATAGGGCAATAAAATTTGCCTAGATGTCTTTTATTCTAGTCAAATCTTTAAAACTTGTCTAATTTTTTAAAAATTTAGTTCAAATCAAATGTTTAATTAGAACCGTTAAAAAGCTCGGTTCATTTTTTTTCAGTATAAGTATATAGAAATCAGGTAAGTAATTAAAAATAATTTAAATTTAAACAGCAAAAACTAAAATATAAAAAACTGATTCGGCTCAATCTAATCTTCTAAAAAAAGAGGCAATTTAAACTAAAAAAAAAAATATATATATATGGTTTGCTAATCGGCGCCAATAAATTTACTCCCCAGGAAATAAAAATTTTGTTTTTGAGCATACAATTTTGGCAAGAGCTGTTTTTGTTATAAGCACTCTCAACATTGAAGCACAGGGGTCCTTTGCGAGTAAATGACCATGCTTCTGTTTGAGAGAAGCGAAGTCCCATTTCAAATTAAAGCAGCCACTGACTTACAGTCTGATACCTCTTCTGTATAATTGCCTCTTTAAAGTTCCTTTTAGGACTGAGAGCTCTTAACGCTGTATATACAGCCTTAATAATTATTGATTTTTTTTTTTTTTACAGTACGCGAAAAACAAAAGTCCTGAGAACAATAGTAAATGCCCCTTATTATGTCAGCAACAAAACCCTTCATAACGACCTTAATATACCCTACATTCTAGAACTCATCCCTTCCAAGTTTACGAAATTCCACAGTAGCCTTTCCAACCACCCTAATCCTGTAGCACAGTCACTGCACTGCGTCACTCATCCCTATAATCCTCCTCGGAGACTGAAACGGCAGTGGCCTCGTGACCTGCTATAATCAAGTGACAGTGGGAGTTCTTGGCAATGGCCAGTTTCTCCAATCATGTCCTGAATGAATGAGCGAGTGAATGATTGTAAATATGGTATGAATGATCGTATATCTTAATTACTTATTGCCTAGCAAGGCAGATTGTAATTTTAGCACAATAAAGGAATTATATATAAAAAACAGTACTCGGAATGATACCAAAAATCCTTTAATTTTGATATTAAAGGGCTACATTTACGGTCAAAAATACATGTACATGTTTGACTCATAGGACGAGGAAAGTCTCCTTTGCCTTCTGTCTGATTGCCGCAGAAATCCTACCTCAAAATAACATTATATTATGAATATTATTGAAAAAACATACATATAGCATATAGCATATAGCATTCTCGACGAAATACATACATGTATCTGCGGCAAAATTCGACTGAAGAATTTAATTTTCGACTTTATAGAAAGATTTTTCTTTATACCAGAAAGCCCAGTTCGATTCTTCGATCTAAACTTTTTTTCTTTTCTTTTTTTTAAATAAGACTCAACAAGAAGAAAGTTCGGTGCGTAAATGAGATAAGTCAAGCGAGTTAAAAGTTATCTCATAATGGGCGATTAGAGAGAAAGTGTCACTGAAAAAAATTGGGACGAGGAAAATGGTTCCATTGAATTAACAGACAGATTAGCACGCTTTAAGAATGGGAGGGGGTACATTTTTAACTTATACCATGCTGTAGCCTTTCTTAAAACTTTGTTCTCGCTACAAGAATGTTACAAAATTGAGGTTGGAGTTTTCCTAGAAGAAAAGTAAATGAAACTTTATTGGTGGCGTCAGAAGAATCAAAGGCGGAACCTTCACTAACTTATCTCCCTCTCCAGCCATCAGCTACATCGATTAAAGTTTGGCCAAAGAGGATTCGTAGTAGGAACTTTAAGCACTCTTGGAGGTAGCTCAGTTGATGATAAGTCAACAATATTCAAACAACAGCAATGTACTAAAATCATTATTTTTTATTTTACCTGTCACGTGTAATTTACTAGTAAATAGTAGTTTTTAGTTTTACCTAAGACCTTCTCTACCATACCAGTCAAAAGAATGATTTAATAAACTTCAAATTGTAAATTAAAAAACACCACACCTCGAAATATGTTGTTTAGTTCTGATTTGAAATACAACAAAAGGAGGTTTTAAATTAAAACGATAACAATAGTTGAGGCAATGACCAGTTCTCCAAACATGCTCTTCGTCAGCCTCCACTGGCTCGTATCCGGTGACTCGGATCGTGGACTGAAGGAGGATCGTGGGGGACTTCTCAAGACTCCATCTTTCGCATTCGAGGGAGGTGACAGCCATGTGGACTTGTGAGGTCTCTGGGCTGTTTGTAAATACTGTATGAATGACCGAGTGAATGAAAATTGTAAATATGGTATGAATGAACATTTATCACAATTACTTATTGCCCAACGAGGAGGATTGTAGTTTTTTACCACAGTAAAGAAGTTGTATATAAAACATTTTTTTTTTATAAATAAATGATTTAGAGTTCTGTTTTTTCCCTCATGGTTAGTGATACAGGACTCAGAAAACCCAGATCTAATAGGTTTTTTATGTCGATTTTATGGATTTTCATAATTTTTATTTATTAATAATTTTATTGAAGATTATTTTGTTTAATTTTTATTTAGCTGTAAATTATTAGTAGGGATGGGATCTGTCCCAATACCAAAATCAACTATATAACATTACACTCATTTATTGAAAGCTTGATAAATAAAATGTTGAAATATTTTTGGGGTTTATACTCTTGGTATAAACGCATACGAATATCTGTTATAATGGTGTTAAAATAGATCCATGGATCAACTAGCTAATGTCTCTGTAAGTTTGTTTGTTAAATTATTTATGTAATTATGCACTTCCTTACATGATTGAAGGGCGGGTTATGCACAATTGATAGGAACCCACTTGCATGTGAAGAAATAAAATTAATTTTCTTTACGTAAAAAATAATTGGTAATTAATATAAATTATAAATACCAAAAAAAAAACAATTAAAAATATAACTATTGTTAGATAAACTTTAATTTAAGTATTAATTTAAAAAAAAACCATTCATTTTTTCTAAAAGTTCAAGATGTCAAATTGAGCAAATCGTATATTCACTGACTATCGTAGAGTAGTCCAGGGTAGAACTCCCAATCCAATGTTAGGTCATTATCGAGCAGCAAGGACCCAGTTTCTCTCTTAGGTCTATCTCGGCACCGATCGGACACAATCAGCGACCGGATCGGAATCCTGGCCATTGGCCATTGGCTAGCTAGCTACAAAGGAGCCCTTAACAGCCTGGCCACAAGGGATGGACAGGGGGTCTTCGTTCTATAGCAGTCTCCTGGACCGGAAGGGGAGCTCAGGTACGGCCTTCTAAATATCCTCAATACATTAAACTTTGTACATTTTGATAAATTTGAGGGAAAACTCCACAACCCTAAGCCTATTTTCCAACGCACTCTTTTGCCAATTCACATCGATACACCTTTGGAGTTTGCCCTTCTCAAATGACTAATGGACAAGAGTCCAGAATCGATAACTAGGCCGGTGCTAACTCAACATCGATCGCCTCACAATTATTTTCGTTATTATTTATTTAAAATTAACAGCCAGGTAAATATATTGTTAGAATAAGGATTCGAACCCGAGAGATCCTCAATATCTAGTTGGCAGCTCTACTTCCGATATCGACCTTCCCAATATGCTCTTTGGCTCAACTCTCACTAAAACTAAAGTTAATTTTCTTGCCGATGGTATTTAGTTTATTTTAGTTAACTATTTATTTAATTTCTATCCTATAGACGTTTTACACAAAATGTAATAATATATAGCACGTTTTTTAAAGAAAGCGTCTTCCAATAGGGACTTTCCAACTTTGACAGTTGATAGCGGCCATATTGTTGAAGCTGCATCTGTCGAATTGGCTGTCATTTATTCACTCTGTTTTCCCAAATCACGATGGATGGATATAGCGTTCAACAACACGTGCAAATGATAAAATTGTTTTATCAATTTGGGTGTTCTGTTCGGGCAACGCCATAACCGTTCTACCAAGAGTACTTACACCAAGAGTATCATTCGCAGTGTGGTGGATAAATTTGAGTCCACTGGTTCAGTTAACAATCAACCAACACCCGTACGTCATCAAAACGCAAGATCTGCCGAAAACATCGCCACTGTCCGTGAGTGTAGGCAGGAGAATCCGAGGCAGTCTATTTCGCGTCGCTCACAAGAACTCGGTCTTTCGCAGACCACAACTTGGCCAATTTTGCGTCGTGACTTGTGCCTGCACCCGTACAAAATTCAACTGACCCAGGAGCTGAAGGTAAACGAGTATAGACAACGACGTGTGGTCATCTCACGTGGAGGTGATGTGAACTGGCCACCAAGATCGTGCGATTTGACCCCGTTAGACTTTTTCTTGTGGGATTTTCTTAAGTAGCATGTCTATGCGAATAAGCCACAAATCACAGCGGTCCTCAAAGCCAACATAACCCATGCCATCGGTCAAATTCAGCCTGATTTATGCGCCAGAGTCATGGAAAATTGGACATTTCGGATGCGCACTACCTGACATTTGCATGACGTTATATCCCATACACAATGGCATCGATAGGCCTTTCAAACAAATAAAAAATTTCGATGATATCTCACACACACTTTGCTTTATTTAAATATAAAGATAGGAAGCGCTTAATGAATGACCCTCTATATAGCTTCATTTTTTTTAAAGAATAAAAGCAGATATTGTTGATTAAGAATACATTTCATTCAAACGAACATTTCATACGACTGATTAACTGAAAATAACATATGTCCATTATCGAAGATAGATAGCATTTCTCTAAACTACCATCAAATATTATCCAACCGGCTGAATCGGAAGTTTGCTCGAGAGCTTTGGTAAATATTTGCTAAGTGGAAGTTCCGGAAACGGTCAGTTTTCTGAACGCCTGCGGCTCTCACACTCCACTGGAAAAACTTTGAGGAATCTCCTATGTTGCATTTATTTATATATCGTACCTGTATTTAGTTTATATGTGTTGTATGCATGTGAGAGTGGATATGACATTGTAAATGTGTGATATGAACCAGTTAACTGATCAAAATTTATGATTTGAGATTGTTAATTTACTTGATTTGAAATCCAAAAAAAATAATACCAAAACATTAGAATAAACCAAAAAAAAGTATTTAAATCACCCGAAACTAATACAAATACTAGATTTCTGTTGATTTTTTATAAATCACAATTTAACCTTAAATAGCTTCTGAGCTATGAATTGAGTAATTTAAGAAAGTAAGCAAGCAAGAGGTGTAGTCTTTCATTTTGGTAATTGGTACCCTCTGTAATTTTATTTGAATCAATACAATTTCGAATGTTGTGGAATACTCCTTATAGTGAGTAAACGCCCTGAACCTGTAGCGAGAATGGCCGAAAAAACCCTATTTAAGTGAGACAAACATTAGGCAATTTAATACAGAGTTCACTACGTAAAATTTTATGAATTTTGAGTCTGTAGTGACTTATAATATAGAAGTATTTAAGAGCGACCGATGTTTCGCTAGACAATAGGAAGATTTGTCTTGAAAGAAAGATAATTCATCAGTTATATAATGCTAAGAATATCGTAATGCTAATATTATATATATATAATGCTAAGAATATTGTAATCCTAATATTATATATAATGCTAAAAGCCCCTTCTAGTGTATACCTGCCTCGTGACTTCATGGAAGTCACTGATATTTTTAAGTAAGCGACCGCATCCTTCCTAGGCCTAGCTCCCTCTTCCCGGAACTACCCTTCTCTTATACACATATGTCTCAGCTTTAGCCCCAGTCCACACTTGTTCAGTCCAAACATCCGACACAGTATGTAGTAACATAATATTTGTATATACCAGTGTTTTGCTTGTACTTTATAATGAAGCTTTTCTTTCATTTTCTTTTAAAAGGCTCTCCTCAACAAAGATTATTTAACAATCGAAGTCTGAAACAAAATATTTTCAGGGCAATAGTTTCCAACGTTGTAAAAAATCCTACAAATTGTGTTTTTGATAAAATGTAACTCTTTTTGAAACATTGAGGCCCTAATGCACTCAAAATCTCTATTACTTATGTATTTCTTCCCGAGGCTTACAAACCGTCTGACATGCATTTAACTCGTTCTTAGCCATTCTATCTAATATGTTATAATTACACATATGTATCAAATTATTACGTATAAATATTTGGTCATGGGAAATTTGACAATGTCTCGGGTAAATATCCACAATCTGAGTACAGACACATCTCGGGTCTTTGGACGGACTTTTTCTTCATGTCCTTTTTTTAGCTGGAGCCGCTGGCCGTGGGAAATGGGATTTCACCAGTCATTCTTCAGTAGCTTTTCCACAGTAGAGAAAATTCATTGAAAGTTATTCCACGAGGCGGGCATACATTTTTCGGTAAAAAAAAAAACAACGCTTGTATCAACTTCAATTCGCTCGAAGGAACAGGGTACTTCAATTCGCATGAACCGAATGCCATACCCTTCAATCGGTATACCGAGACTATCAGACCATAACGGTTTCTCGTGAAACACTAAATCAATATCATGTGCCTCTGCAATGTGATATCACATACATTCATTGGGTATAATCCAATTAAATATTCACTAAACCCACCTGACTGTAATTAAACAAATTCCAGATATTGCAAATAAATATTTTTTCTCTGAAGGTATCAGCGATCTCGGTAATGATACGAATTACACACGCTGTAGTGAACAGTCATTCCAAAAATTAATTTAAACTGTCAGTAAAATCGCATTCGCCACCTTGGGAAAATCCTTGACTTCTTGAATGTCTTAATTTGATATGCATTAAATGTAAACAGTACTTCTATTGACAATATTCAGGAACCAATTATTAATTTGTTTTTTTTTCAACTTGGGTTGAACGTGTGTACTTTTCATCCTTAGCTTTTCGAAGGATAATTTGTAGGCTTGTGACTCGCAAACGGTACAGGTGAATATCGTATACTTACATATGACATACTGACAGACGCAAAGCCTCCTGTAACAGTCAGGTAACAGCCTTAAAGTGTTTGGGTTTACAACGAAAGGTATCCCATATGATTACTTGTTCGAAAACAGGACGTAAGAAACCACGAGAAGTGGGATGTTCATCACATCATCACCGGGTGTCGTAAATTGCAGACATTACAGCTAGTCAGAGAACTGGACGATTGGAAGGAATGAAGCAAGGGGAAATCCATGAAACACAGTGAATTTCCTTGGACGAATTGGCTTCTACTATAATAGTCACTGTTACTAATTCAATATTCATTAAAGAATAATTCAGATTTTATTCTTTGTAGTGATAAAATTACAATCTGCCTTATTAGGCAATAGGTAATTGTGATAAATGGTCTCATTCATACAGTATTTACAAACAGCCCAGAGGCCTCCCAAATCCACATGGTTGTCACCTCCCTCGCATGCGAAAGAGGAAGCGGAGTCTTGAGAAGCCCCCCACGCTCCTCCGTCAGCCACGTCACCGGATACGAGACAGCAGAGGCAGACCAAGAGCACGAGAGCCACAGACGCTTTAGTATCCTATGAGCTTTATAGGGACGAGTGCACAGTGTAATGACTGTGCTACGGGATTAGGGTGGTTGCGTAGGTTACTATGAAGTTTCATGAACTTGGAAGGGATGAGTTCAAGAATGTAGGGTATGTTAAGATCGTTATGAAGGGTTTTGTCGCTGACGTAATAAGGGGCATTAAATATTGTTCTCAGGCCTTTAGATGGAAAGGATCGGATGCGCTTGATGTTCGACTTTTTTGATGTCCCCCCACAGCTCTATTCCATTGATCCAGATTGGCTTAAGTATACTTTGTAGATTAGTAATTTATTTTCTATTCAGACATGGGATGTCCTTGGAAGTAATAATTAAAAACAAAAATCAATTCGGCAAGGGATCACATTTGGCGATGGCGAAGTAAAACCTGTTAACTTCATCTTCACCAAAGTTTCGGCGGATAAGAAGACGCTGAAGATGGTATTTAGACAGCAAGCAGTGCTGCCAACATCAGCTGGTCGAGGATATGGAAGTCTGCAAATGACAGTTCACTCTCGACTCCTAAAGAGAAAGTCCTTTGTTTTTGCTGCGAGGCATTAGGCTGTCAGGCTTCACAAGGCTATCGGAAGATCACTTACTCTTTAAATACCTTAGCCTCTAAACAGGTGAAAACAATTTGTCTTAGCGAACTTTCCAAATAGCTCGCCCAGTGACCATGTAGCTAATTTAAATAATTGTTCAATATAACTTCAAACTTTCACGCGAACAATGCGTAATCCATTATTGAGAAAAAAAAACATGTTTAAATTAAATGGTATAAAATAAATTGCTTGCAATTTAAATTTAGTGATAGTTTATTATTTTAAATATGTCTAAGCCCGTAAAGATGTTTTGGGCACTGTCATAGGCCGAAAATAGTGCGAGGTCATAAAGCTGTTATTGGCAAAATAGTTAACATACAAGTATCTTTATAACTAAGATAGTAAAGTAACACAAGGAGAATAAATCTCCAACAACTAGCTCACAATAACAACTACTCTAAGTAGCCTTGAACGAGTCTTAAATAAACGACATTAATTTTCTCACAGGCAAGACAGGTGGGCCGTCTGACCTTATCTGGTCTATTTCTTGAATTTGATCTTTCTTGCAAATCTCAGCGTCGATTCAAACCAAACATCCATTGCACACAGGGCCGACAAAAATGAGTTATTATGGTCACTCTTTCTTACCCCTGTTCGTAAAATGAGGCTCCTGACATCCACGTTCAAAAGTTCAAGGTCCCTACCATCACCGAAGCCATCAGAGGAAGACACATCAAATTCTTCGACTCGATGAAACATAGCCAAAACCCTCTGTTCCAAGACCTGACACCCCCACCACTACCGGCAAGATGGCAACTCTCTAGATCTGGTAAAGCAGACCAAATGGTGGGCATCACGGCGCTTGGCCAACCAACAACAAGCCTCTAACGGGCACCCATCACTGCTATCCAACTGAATGAGCTTCCACTACATGCCTAGAGAGACTCTAGGCTCAGCCTTCAGTGGACTCTCACCACTGCACCGCAACATTTCCACCTCTACCGAGGCTTCCCACACTCCTTAATTCCCTCACTCCACCTCCAAACAGGTACTCCTAGTAAAAATATGCGCTCACCCATAATAAATTCCTTTAATTTTCCCTTATCCATAATCTTAAAAATTTGAGAGCTAAGAAAAAAAAAAAGTATAAAAATTTTTTATTTATAACGCCGTAGTAGGTACAGTATGTAATATATGGAAAAACGGTAATATATGGTGGGTAGAACCTATACGTTTCAGATTTTTCACTAACAATATGTTGCCTTGTTAATTTAATAGTCGATTGTATGAAGTCTATAGAATTGATTGTGAGGCAGAAAGGACAATCTGTCACCCTATTAAATACTGCATCTCATGGTAACTAATGGATTCCAATTTCTATTCACAACGGTGAGAAAAGTAAATTGCATGGTAAATTTTCTACAATTATTCTTACTTTTTTTCTTTAATTTCATTTTTTATGCCTGATAATTTATAGTTTAAGCCCATCTTCTATTGTCTTGTGCATGAAGTAGAAATTTCTAATGTCATATGATACTTGTGTAAATAAATTTATCGTTTCCTTACAACAAAAATATAATTGAAAAAGTTTGCGATGCCCGAGAAACTTTTCTTCCGAGTTACATACTGGCCGTAGCGGGAGAAAGTTGAAAAGGACAAATTCAAGGAAATGCCTCGGGTGACACATGAATACAATAAGAGAGGGGGGGTGCTCAAGTCTACAAACATCTCCACAGGTGTTAGCAACAGCTGTAATTGAGACAAGGAAACAACTGCAGGTCAAGAAGAACAAGTTGTTCATTCTTCTGTAAAGGAAAATTCTACATGAGACAGATCTTAAATGTCTAAATCTTTAGAATTCAGAAACTATTCCTGCTGTGAACTGTATCAAAACTTTTCGGTAAAGAAGAAACTTTGATGAATTTACTCTGAAAAGTGAGACAACTTTTAAGTAAACTTCTATTGAAACCGAAATGGAGCACCACGAAATAATACTATACAGTGAAATCCCGATATTTCGTAAACCAAATTTGCCGGTCCCCAGAGAAAATCCCGGTAAGTGTTATAAAAACAATGCATTTCAGTCCCCTCGGTAATTCGTATTATTTTTATGCTCGAGGTCACTTAAAACGTCTTATAACACGTATTTCCAGCTTAAAAATCCTCGTTAATTCGTACTGTTTCAAGAAAGGGAAAGAGGACAGTCAGAGACCATAGAGCAGAATGAGTGCAAGATAAATGTTTTCTATGAAATCCCATATGTAATTCGTACTATTTTCACTGAAAGGAAATAAGGAGAGGAGAGACGGAAAGGTTTAGGAATTGTACTAAGCTTCTCTTTCGTTTCTACAGTTCAGTCTCGTTTTCGTTGTGACACGTTACCATGCCTCCAAAAAAAGTTAACCTCTCAATTAAAGAGAAACAACAAATCATAAAGGCCGTGGCCAGTGGCTTTAAACAAATTGACGTATCCAAGCGTTTTAACGTCCCTCGTTCCACGATCACATCAATCCTGAAGAACAAGGACAAAATCACTTCCCAGACATCAAGCAGCAAAGTAAAACGCTTCAAGACTGGTGATTACCCACAACCTGAAGAGAAGTTAAAAAAGTGGTTCGCGCAAGCAAGGAATTCAATGTACCAGTTGGAGGAAATATACAAAGGAATTGACAATACCCGTCTGCAAGGATTGCGTCAAAAAAAAATTACGGATTTTTACAATACAAATGATTGGTGTTTATTTAATCTAGAACATAAGTATGTACATATTTTTTATTGCATGTATTGTTTATTGTTTAGTTTAGTATTAAGCAGTGTTTATTGCATAGTTTTTATACTTACTACACTGTACATACTTCTTAATACATACATCTATGCATTAATACGTTTTTTAATTTTGCACTCCCGATAATTGTTATTCCCGATAATTCGCACCAAACTGTCAGTCCCTTGACAATACGAATTATCGGGATTCTACAGTCATAGCCTAAAAATTCCAATAGGACATTACGCAGAAACTTCAAAGACGAAATAGACTGAAACCCAAAACCCACTGATAGAAGAACTACGCCTGATTAACCTGCTAAGATTTCGATGAAAGATAACTTCAAATTTTGCTTCAACAATATCGGGGAGTGCTCACTGGCTGTAATACTGTGATACTGTAATACATTGTACATGTCATTGTGTCTTATTTACAGCACATTTTAAAGTAAAAAAAAAAAAAAGTAACGAATCCTTGGAACAATCCGAAATCTGTGTTTTTTGGTGGTCCGAGGAGGAAGAAAAGCTGGTGGTTGGTGCATTTATCTGCCACTTGCCCAGAATAACCTCGGCTCAGAAATAGAACAAGCTTATCCTAGCCTAGCTCTAATATATCGACGAATCGGTCTGGTTAATACTAATGCTTGATTTTTTTAATTCAACTGGAGAGACATTGTCAATTTTAGTGCTTAGTCGAACTTTTAAGTACGTGATTCCATTCTGAACTTTAAAAGTCCTTGAGAGAGTAGGAAAAGTCGAAAGTCCCAAATTATATAATGCAACACTTAAGTTCACGCTCGATATTTTTGTTATATAAGACACGGTTTGGCGGACGACTTAAGCAATAAAATGGCGGGTTCGAGTCCCTTCCTGGAAAGTGATATAAATCGGTAAAAATAACAATTTTATCAATAGTTAAATAATCTTTGTAGAGGAGAGTCTTTTAAAAGAAATGAAAGAAAAGGTTTATTATAAAGTACAAGCAAAACACTGGTAATACAAATATTAAGAGTTACGTTACTACATACTGGGTGGAAGGTCTAGGGACGAGTTGGGTCTGGGACTAAAGCTGAGACACATATGTATGAGAGAATGGTAGTTCCGGGAATAAGGAGCTATGTCTAGGAAGGATGAGGTCGCCTACTTAAAAAATAACAGAAAATACCAGATGACTTCCATGAAGTCACAAGGCAGATATACACTAGAAGGGGCTTGCTACTACTTTTAGCATTATATATAATATTAGCATTACAATATTCTTAGCATTATATAACTAATGATGAGAGAATATCATAACTTAAAATAACGAACAGAACCATGATACCCGTAAATACATGAAGGCTAAACGGAATCCTAAACTTCTATCGAGAATACATCTGACAACAAATGTTTGTTGCTTCAAATAAAAATGAATAACGAACTTATGATAATATTGAAAGAAATTTATGACCATATGGTGTTATTATTATGTACAACTTCTTTATTGTGCTAAAATTACAATTTGCTTTATTGGGCAATA
This sequence comes from Acanthosoma haemorrhoidale, assembly GCA_930367205.1. NCBI lineage: Eukaryota > Metazoa > Arthropoda > Insecta > Hemiptera > Acanthosomatidae > Acanthosoma > Acanthosoma haemorrhoidale. Next base: position 8,290,931 of record OV884013.1, on the reverse strand, counting down.
AGTACTTGTGATAAATGATCTCATTCATACCATATTTACAATTTGCATTCACTCTCTCATTCATACAGTATTTACAAACAGCCCAGAGACCTCCCTATTTCATATGGTTGTCACCTCCCTCGCAAGCGAAAGAGGAAGCGGAGTCTTGGAAAGCCCCCACGCTCCTCAGTCAGCCGCGTCACTGGATACAATCCAGTAGAGGCTGACCAAGAGCGCGAGAGCCACAGACGCTCAGGATATGATTGGAGAAACTGGCCATTGCCAGGACGCCCATGCCACGCATTTATAGCAGGTCACGAGGCCACTACCGTTTTAGTCTCCGAGGAGGATTATGGTGTTAAAAATTACAATATACTTCTTCTTCTAGAGCTGAACTATTCTAAGCTGCAGATTGGGTGGTAATGGAGTGTCGTCTTGGCTGAAAATTGTTCCATCCTTTGGCATATTTTCATAAACAGTCTGGAGAGAATTCCTACTGTCCAAAAGAATATGGTTTGGGGGAGACGGCAAGAATATATTTTCCGACGACCATATCTAGTGACGTGTGGCTCACACCTTGATGGATCAACTTCGTCTTGGCGTTCGGGTCCTTTTGGCCCTCACACTGAGTTCCAATTATGACAATGCCATTGCCAATAAAGCTACGGGTGTGGTAAAAGGGTGGCAACCCGTGCATAGCCAACCCTCTGGATCCAGCCAACCTCAAAATCGATCACACTACCGGTCCTTGAATAACCCAAATGACTTAAGTAAGGTCACATAATAAAAAAAAAAATGTGTAAATATGTTTGGAATCGGGTGTGGGTAATCACGGAATTTAGTTGTTATTACGTTGATACTAGTGGCCATCTTCGAATCATCAAGTATAATTACGATAATTGCATACGTACGTACGGCCTTCTTTGCACGGGTTACGCAAACATCGATTACTAGACCGCGTTACGTTCGTCCGGAACGTATCATTATGGATCTCTCGCCGACTCAAAAGATAAACGATCATACAAAAAAAGTTAGAGCTGACTGAACTTAAAGCGAATTCACACAGGCACATAGACTATTAAAAACGGTGGATCCCCAAAGTGTAGTTTTGATTGAGCATCGACCGAAAAAACTTTGCAAAAGCCTGCGCTGTTAGCAAGTTTTCATCTATCAATATTTTTGCAACAGTCTCGGAAAAATTAAACTGTTTAATATTTGACTCAAAGAGCACGTCTTCTTATTTCAAGTCTATGTACATTACAAATGATAAGTTTATGTACTACGATAAGTTTATGTACTACGATACTTTTATGTACTAGGATGCGTTTATGTACTACAAATTTCACACTCCGGGAATATTCACCTAGCCAAACTATTACTGAAGGGGTAGTCTCGGATTATTTAATATTGCAGGAGTTGCTTGTTGAACCTTAGCAAGTATTTTCATCCGGATAAGTTCCAGCGTGTCCTCCTCCCAGACGCGGAAAGTTCTGCAACTACAATATAGTCATTAGCAAACTCGTTCTATTTTAGCTAATTATCATCAGAATACTCAATAGTCTGTGCTTGTTTTCTTATCTGTTACTGAGATGTCTAGCTTATAATACGAACCTTTGGGCTGCGTTGATCGGATGATCCCAGTAAACAGTGACATTATTCCCTGCAACAATCGGTGCTTGATGGTGTTGACACTAGGGATATTGCTTGATTAATAAGTTCATCTTCGATACTATATAGCTCAATGAATAATTTTCGCGGCATTATAACGTCTTTGAAAATAAACCATTCTACGCCACGGGCCGAGATGCAGCCAGCCCAAGCACAGTCATTGCACTGCACATCACATCCCTATAAACCTCCTCGGAGACTAAAACGGCAGTGGCCTCGCGCCCTGCAATAAATACGTGACATTGGAAGTCTTAGCAATGGCCAGTTTCTCAATCATGTCCTGAGCGCATGTGGCTCTCGCGCTCTTGGTCAGCCTCCACTGGTCATATCCGCTGATGCGGCTGACGGAGGAGCGTGGGGGACTTCCCAAGACTTCCTCTTTCGCATGCGAGGGAAGTGTCAATTATGCGGATTTGGAAGGTCCCTGGGCTGTTTGTAAATGCTGTATGAATGAGCGAGTGAATGAAAATTGTATATATGGTATGAATGAGAACATTTATCACAATTACTTATTGCCTAAACTTAAAAATTTTTAGTTTATGATTTGTTTTGCATACCCTCGTTTCCCTAACAGGCCGCAATAGCTGATGAACAATTAGAAAAACTGATCTCTGATTACAAAATATATTTCCGACTTGACTTGGGATTGAATCAGCGAAAAGTAAATTGACAAAAATGAATTTAACTCCTTCCCATTTTTTTGGGAGCGCTGTATCCCGATAAGTAACAGAATTGACTGTCTTCTTGGCCTTTCTAATTCAGTTTTAAGAATTTAATTTTTTAAATAATGTTTTTATTGCTTCTTTAGCAGTTGAGGCTAAGTGATAAAATAGTTTGTCACTTGCTTATAAGATCCACAATATAGTCGTAACCTTTAAAAAGACAGAAAAATAGTTTCCTCTCTCTCTCTCTCTCTCTCTCTCTCTCTCTCTCTCTCTCTCTCTCTCTCTCTCTCTCTCTCTCTCTCTCTCTCTTGTCAGACCCCACACCTTCCTAGTGGGAATCTCTGCCTTCATCTCGCTAAATTTAACACCTCCTTGGGAGAGACATCTACATCGTGGACGACGGTAGCCGTGGCTCTAAAAACTTACCGAGTAGCGTCTCCCACGCCATCCAGTCTGCTTCTATCCGGTTCACACTCGCCTTTGGGGTCCGGACGGGTTTCGCCTACCCTTAGATACCAAATTTGAATTCGTGGTCATTCCAAGACCACATAAACTACCTATAAACCTACCCTGTACCTCTTCTCCTGGCCGGCAGCCAGGGTGAAAGACCACAGGTCCGCCCGCTTTATCTCTTTCTGGGCGCTCGCCGGACGGCGGCTAAGACGGTGGGCGTCCTTCCCACCGTGGGGATATTTGACGACAATTTTTGACCCGACAATCAACAATGGCCATAGAAAAATATAATAAAAACACATATAACATTCAATCAAAGTAAGCTGATTAAGTCATACGCCCTAGTGACAGGGATGCAGGAAGAAACATAGAAGGTAATATTTCACCTAGAGGCAGCTTCTCATGCATTTATAACAATGTTATTTAATAATAATAATTTATCTTTATTATTCTGGAAATATGCCCATAATGAATAAACATTTAATTTTTATAACAGGATTTATTCTATAACAGAATTAGCCCCATCCTAAAGTCACAGCCAATGTATGTAAATAAACTATCAAATTATAAAATGATACAGAAAAGAAAAATTAAATAAAGGTGTATAAAAACTTAATAATAAAACATTCATTGAAATGAGCAAAACAAATCGCATACTAATAGGGATTTATACATAACTCATATACACAGTAAAAAAAAATACTTGTGTGAGTTTACATGAAAATGTACCGTAGTAAACAAACATGGCCAAAGTACATTTTATGTTAGACTTTACTTTTATGAATGTAGAAGACACGAGGGCGTGAAAACTTGAAATATTTTTTCGTTTAATTAATTGACTTTATCTAGCCATAACCTTATTCCCTGGAGTCATAGTCATTTCGATCACGTCCCCGAGTAAATACGCCCCCAAAAGATGAAAAGAAATGGACGAATCTGCTTAAAAATACGCCACTAGATTACAAATCTGCCGCGTAGCAGCAAACACGATATAGGAACTTTATCGAACCGTGGCCAGCGGAAGTGACCATTATAGATCCAGGAGGCAGGCTCACATATTATCGATTCCAGGAGGCTGTGGACGGATCCTGAATACTGATATCAATGGCCAACACCACCTGGCCAGCAAGCTGTCTCATATGGGACAGTCAGGAATAACAATGTCACTGCTGGCGATCCCATCCAGTCATCGGGACATGAACCACGGTAGCTGAGTCGTGATGGATGTCAACTTATATTTCAGGGTAACTAATATGAGACATTACTTAAAAAACTCAAGACTCATGTCGAAAGCGATGGATCTTGAGAAATCCGACATTTATAAATAGTCAATACAAATCCAACCCAAACATTGCACTTTGCCCAATGAGGTAATGTCTAAGTGAACAAGTACTAAGTATTTTTTATGACAATATTACAATCTGCCTCATTGAGAAATATGTAATTGAGATAAATGATCACATACATACCATATTTACAATTTTTATTGACTCGCTCATTCATACAGTATTCACCACGCATGCGAAAGAGGAAGAGAGACTTGGGAAGTCCCCCACGCTCCTTGGTCAGCCGCGTCACCGGAAAAGAGCCAGGAGGCTGACGAAGAGCGCGAGAGCCACATACGCTCAGGACATAATTGGAGAAATTATCCATTGACAGCACTACCACTGTCACGCATTTATGGTTGGTCACAAGGCCACTGCCGTTTCAGTCTCCGAGGAGGTTATAGGGATGAGTGGTACAGGGCCATGGCTGTGCTAGGTGATTAGGATAGGTTACCACTGTGGTGGTTGGATAGGTTACTATGGAATTTCATGAACTTGGAAGGGATGAGTACAAGAATGTAAGGTATATTAAGATCGTAATGAAGGGTTTTGTTGCTGACGTAATAAGGGGCATTTACTATTGTTCTCAGGACTTTTGATTGAAAGGATTGGATACGCTTGATGGTCGACTTTTTTGTTGTCCCCCATAGCTCTACTCCGTATGTCCAGATTGGCTTAAGTACAAATTTGTAAATAAGTAATTAAGAGAATGTCCAAAGAAATAATTCATATGGTATGTAACTTCAAAATAACATGTCTCTAAAAACCTATATCTGGTTTTAATGACAATATGTTTGGGTTTTTTATATTTTTAATTTTTAATTTACTTTGTTAAGGACAGTTAAACATGTTTTCCTGGAAATGGTGATACCTTATACCTAACGTGGTTTTCATAAAATATATGCAATATTCAAGCTTCTAACTTGAGAAGGGACACACAGGAACAGGCAGACAGGTTAAGTATTTTTGGTTTTGGAAAAGAGTGTAAGAGAATTTTTTTTTTTTTTTAACGATGGTTCCTAAACACGCACAGTGCAATCCAGGGCGTTTCAAAATTGTACGCCTTATCAATAAAACACCAAAATTAATCAATGTTTAGTCATTCATACGACCACCGTCAAAGAAGCAAATACGAAAATCATGTTAAAAACCAAGAAAGGCCAAATAAAGATATAAAAATTTAAATTCCCTGTTAAATGTGGTGACAAGGCACCTCTCAATTGGAAGGCATAAGAAGGGAAGATAAACACGACTGAGGAATTGCCAACTAGGTCCCAGGGCGGAAACTCGAGTCCAAGTTTTTGAAGCTTTTACGGCCAGACCTTTTTCCAGGGCACAAAATATAAGGACATGGAAGTTTGCAAGGTCTGCAACGGAAGGGGAGCTTGGGGTGGAGTTTTTCCAATCTGGGCTGCGTCGCATAAATTTCAGAAAAAGGGCCGAGCGCATCCATCAATTGGGTAAGGGCTCGAGCCTGGTAAAAAAAAAATGATAAAACCTGACCACAAAATGGCCGATGTCAATTCATTTTCCTACTTTAAATGAAGTCGAGTTTTAATTATTCACTGAATTATTGTGAAATTATTAATGACGATCTCCAATTGATAATTAGGGAAAAACTACATGAAATATTTAATTAAAACAGGTCAGAAACTTCCATGGACCGCTTTTGAATGTTTGTTAATAAATACAATTCAGTCAAGACAAGATGGCGTAACTAGCAAGATGACCGAAACACTTAATTGTGTGTTACTGCCCACTCGACTAATTTGTTTATAGTATATTTGTTAATCAATTGTCTTTTCCACGCATACGTGCCGCATGGAGCTAGTGAGAAGATAATTTATGGAAAGTTCACATATATGCATATCTATGCAGAGTGCAGCAAGGCTATAACGACTTTCACAGTTGCACGAACGCAAATATAGGGCCTGTTACTTAAATGTTACTGGAGCAGCCTTCGGCTGTCCTCGGTCTGAGCAATAGTTGTACAAGTGCACGCTGCATTAAGCAGGCTGACCCGAATCTATTATTGCTTACGAACAAATGAGCTGGTCGGGTTAAAATAAGCTGGGTGAGTGAGTGAGGCTGTGGCCGATGACTCAGCGGCACAGTTCGACCGAGCAGACACGAGGTCTGGTGGCCTTCGGTGTCTCTGTAGAAGGCAGTCACACCTCCACAGAAGGCCGATGCAGGTGACATACTGTTTGACGCAGAGCAGGATTTACATAATAACTAACTCGCACGTTCATACATTGCTCGGGAATAAACATTGACAGGTGGTAGCGGTGGTCATCTCCTTCTTCAAAACCAAACTGCAAGAAGACAGACTAATGCACTTGACCAACCAATAGCAGAAATGACATGCTTTCTGTATCATACTACGAGGACACCCCATATTGAAAATAAAGAGGAAGCGAGATCTGCGCTTGTTTACATAAAGTTTATTAATAATTATTATCTCACACAGATAAATCAATCACACGAAAAACTCTCCACTCGTAGCACCCTACGTTTTAACCAATGTTAGGGACAGAGGGAGAAAAGCCAGTTACTAGCCTGAAAGGGAACGCCTGGTGTTCTAGTAACAAGTTACAAAACAAAAAAATAAATAAATAAAAATGACAAATAATATGAGAGCTTCAGGAGGAATGAATGAACATAATTAAAAAAATAAATGTATACAAATTTATTGAATTACTCATTCGAGTAAAGAAAATTTAAATATCAAAATTATAAAATTAAAATAAAACGCTCTTGTTACACATTAATCTTCATGCTGGAAAAAGAAAGGCAAAAAGTTAACATAAAATTCAATTTCTAAAATAACACACTTTTCAATTCCTGATTCGAATTGCATAAACGGGTTTTCATAAAACTATAGGGACATAAAGAAAACAAAGCAGGCAGTTAATTGTTAAATAATTGATCATAAAGGTGCACATTTCTAATTTCTCTATCGTAGTCATACCATAAGGAATACTCGTGGGATTATATCAATTTAAATTTGTTATCGCGGAACACAGACAAATTTGTTTAAAGAATATTTAATTTTAAATACTATAATACAATAGTGAATGCGTCAGCAACAAAACCCTTCATAACGATCTTAATATACCCTACATTCTAGAACTCATTCCTTCCAAGTTCATGAAATTCGCTAGTAATCCTCCTCGGAGACTGAAACGGCAGTGGCCTCGTGAGGCTGTGGCTATATATGCGTAACAGTGGGAGTCCTCCTGGCAATGGCCAGTTTCTCCAATCATGTCCTGGGCGTATGTGGCTCTCGCCCTCTTCGTCAGCCTCCACTGGGTACTTCGCTTCCACTTTCGCAGTGGGAGAAATGAACGCAGAGGGAAGTGACAACCATGTTTGATTTGGGAGGTCTCTGGTCTGTTTGTAAATACTTTATGAATGAGTGGAATGAAAATTGTGAAAACAATTACTTATATATTGCCTAATGAGGCAGATTGTAATTTTATCATAATAAAGTTGTTATTATGTTATAATAATCCCACCTTGTTATGTTAACATTGTTCATAATACATACGACTCTATGTACATTTTAGCGCCTTCAGGCCACGTGGAATTACTGATGTGAAGTCACAAATGAATGACCTGACGCTTTGTAGGTTTTATCAGCGAGCTGTCAAATCCATCACTGGTTCACGTCACACTCCTATCTCCAGCTCTGCCCTTCCTCGTCACATCGCGGGGGGGGGGGTCGCTTTCATTCCCAAAACTGCCTGCCATTCAAGACAGGGTACGACTGACAAACTTAATTATCACTCACAAGAATTTTATAATTATTGTTGGTATATAGTGAGTAGAAAACAATTTCACTTAAAACTTTGTCATAACACTAACAATGAATCTAGCGTCGAAATTTCTACGAGTAATAATAAAACATTTATTGATAAGACCAAAAAAAAGATAAGGTGGAAATATTAGTTCGACCAGGTATTAGGAAATGAAGTCTGTTCTTTGAAAGCAGAAAAAAATTTCGAAAACTTATATCTAAAAATGAAATCGTATAAGGGAGTGTGAGTAATTATTTCATACCATGCATGTATGCATACATGAGTGTGATTTCTTTATCATGTTCCATGATTCGGATTCACAAGATCCGATAATACGTTTCCACTAATTTTTTCAGCATTGTTTTGAGTTATTTATATTTCTTTAAAAAAAAAAAAAAAATGAAAATTTTTATGTGTCAAGAGATTTCATTTTAAATAATATATAATTATGTCCTTAGCTCCTGTGGCTGTCGGGCTCTTGGTCAGCCTTAGCTGGCTCATATCCAGTGACGCAGCTGGTGCAGGAGCGTAGGGGACTTCCCAAGACTCCGCTTCCTCTTTCGGATGCGAGGGAGGTGACAAACATGTGGACTTGGGAGGTCGCTGGGCTGTTTGAATATACTGTATGAATGAGCGAGTGAACGAAAATTGTAAATATGGTGTGAATGAGAACATTTATCACAATTACTTATTGCCCAATAAAGCAGATTGTAATTTTATCATAATAAAGTTATAAAAGTATGATAAATAATTAAAGAAAGAACCGATAGAAGAAACCACTGACATCTGTGGCGAATGAAATAAATTAACAGGAGCCCAGAGAGTCAGCGTGTAAACAGGAAATCTTTAAAGAAACACCGAACTAACAAACGTTCCTTTTTCTAAGAAACCTTTACACACTCCTGCACCTTTGAGCGTTCTCTTATTTATTTGTCTCCATCGTCCGAGGAGCTGCTATTGGCATTGATTCCAGAATCAAGAAACCATATTTAAATAAACATGCCCTCAAGACAATAAGCAGATCTTATTTAGTGACGGGCTTAACTAGATTGCACTTTTTAAAGTAAACTCTAAAACAGTGTTCAACCCATTAATACGTCTGTTTTTTAGGAAAATAAGATGACTAAAGATAAAATACGCCAATGGCAACAGAATTATACGAACCACTCCTGCAGACTCCTTAGACCAGTGCTTACCCTTGTGACTGCCACAGTTGACGCATCACCAAAGCCCCAAGGTTCTCCTCCATCAAGTTGATATGGAGCACGTGAGCAATATCATGCAAGTCTCCAATCCGATCTAGGTAAGCCCACACGGTGCCACAAAGCCTAACGCAACATACCGATCCAAAAATTAACAAAAATACCAAAAACACAAACAGATTGGCATAAAGACTGAAGACATCTGCAAGCTATTCCACGTCCAATCTTTATAGAAGCAAAATAAAGGTGTTTAGAGGCACCTGCTCGATGAATAAAGGAAAGAAAATGATTAATTTATTAATAAAGCATGAGGCAAAATAAAGTTTATACCCAGATTGACCTTAATCCAGCCGAAATTGGATTACTTTCCGAAACCTCTACCGAGGCCATGAATAGATTAAAATATTCAATTCTCGTCTTCTTCGTTCTTAATTTTTTTTTCATTATGATTATAATTTAAATTAAAATGGTTATTATGAGGCGAAAATTAAGTCGGCTAATAAATAATCTCTTAAAACGTCATTGAAATTAATTTTTACTCCACTGTGGGTTTTTCTGTTCTTAATGTTTTATTTAGCGAGGAAATGCAGTGACAGATTGGAGTCATTTTCCCTGGTTTTGAAAAAGCCCGAAAAAACTCTTGTAAGAGTCCACTTTTCGATTTTTGATCCAATGTCATTGATTGCCTGATAACAGAAAAAAATATTGCTTTCTAATTAATAATATTTTATTTTTATTTTTAAATTATACTAACCCATAGCGTTAAAATATTACTAACTTTTAATCATTAGCCACTCTTATACAATATTATAGAATAATTTTTATTACTCAGTAATTAATTATTTAGTGGCACTATAGTTTTCTTTGTATCTAATAGGTCCTCAATGTAAAGTTTCAAGAATTAACCAATACAGATCAGGACAAAAACAAATGGTTGAAACAAACATAAGAGATTGAAACTAAAAAAAAAAAAAGTCAGCTGGTTTAAAGAAGCAAACACATCATTAATGACTAGTTGTTATAATAATTTATATATTAACAATCGAGATCTTTACTTTGATACGCTGCTCAATTTTTTTTATTACATTTAGTAATGGTTTATAGTTTTTTATCGGGGTGAATATATTTTCCATGCCTCGTTAAAAAAACAAACAAATTGTACTTGAAAACACAGCCCTCCTAGTGGACAGTCAGACTATTAGTTACTGCTTATCTGTGACATTAAACAGTGGACCAGTGGACCAGTGGAACAAGTGGACCAAGTGGACCAAGATGGGCTGCCTGTGTTATTGAGATGGATAACTCCTGCTCATAACTCGTCTATCTTGATGGCTTCGGATGAAGCGGCTATGTAGCCATCATCATCTTCCCTTAGGCGTATCCTTCATCTTGACAAATGGTAGTCCTTATTACTTACTTGGGGCAAGGGGGACGGTGGTGGGGATACCCCAGTCGCTGCCATACAGCAATACTTCACCAGGTCTACGTTAAAAACGAAATAGGAAGTTCAAACATATTCGTCAATGCTCTGGCTAATTTATAAGGAATGAAGGAACACCAAAAACGAATAATTTTAACTTTAAGTTATAGCAGCATCCTAAATGCTCACAATATGCGGTTGTAACATAATTCCGTGTGAATGGAAACATTGTGATTCGCCGTCTGTTAAAACATTACTCATTCATTAATCTAAGTCGATTTACAACCAACAAATCCACCCATTCATTTCTTTAAGCATTTTATAAATTTTATTTATATAGAATCACTGGTTGATATGATGGGCTGTGTTGTCAAATACAATTCGTTCTTATATTAAGGAGACATGGACGTGGGAAAGACATGGAAAACATATCCACCTCTATAAAAAACAATTAACCATCATTAAATGAGTAATTGCTAGGGAATAAAAAAAAATCAATAATTTGGAGCAGCGTATCAAAGTAAAGATCCCGATTGTTATCATATAAATTATTATAACAACTAGTCATTAATGATGTGTTCGCTTCTTTAAACCAGCTAATATTTTTTTTTTTTTTTTAATTTCAATCTCTTTTGTTTGTTTCAACCATTTGTTTTTGTCCTGATCTGTATTGGTTAACTTGTCTGTTCAAGATAAAAACAGGAAATTTTACATCGAGAACCTATTAGATACAAAGATAACTACAGTGCCACTAAATAATTTAATTAATTACTCAGTAATAAAAACGATCCTATAATATTCTATAAGGGTACCTAATGATTAATAGTAAGTAATATTCGGTTGGGCTATTTCTACGTAAAAAATCAAATGCCTTCTGTACCCAACATGGCTAGAGATGCGAATTCTATCTTATGGCAATTCTAATCGTTGTCTACCATTAGTATAGTTTACAAACAAAAATAAAATATTATTAATTAGAAAGATAATTTTTTTTCTGTTATCAGGCAATTAACGACATTGGTTCAAAAATCAATAAGTGGACTCTTACAAGTTTTTTGGCTTTTTTATAACCACAGATGATTAGTACCATCTGTTGTCACTGGGTGCACTTCCTCGCTAAATAAAATATTAAAAACAGTAAAACCCACAGTATCTTATATACAGTTGTACCTATTCGAAAGTAGAGCCCCAATCTTCGGACTCAGAGATAAAACCAGTACCGTTCGAAGGGGCAGTGGTATACGACTACTTGCTCTACAGTAAAAAATTCAACTTTGCGAAAAGTTCCTGGAAACCAGCTCATAACCAACGTGTTATCCAAATGCTTAATATTTAGGCTATTAGTGAAAATATGTATGTAACCACGCTAGTATTATAAGTTACAATTAATTATGGTTGGAGAAATTGACCATTGCCAGAACTCCCACTGTCACTCATTTATAGCAGGTCTCGAGGCCACTGCCGTTTTAGTCTCCGAGTCATGATTCAATCTGAGTGCAACGTAAAAAAAAGGCACGTATCCACGGAAGTATTGTCAAATGTCCTTCCCAAATTTTAAGTTCATTGATAATTTTTGCGAACACTTCTCATTCTGCATACTTACAGATATACACAGGTGGACTGAAAAGTTTCCGACCTCAACAGGAAGATGATAATAAAATAAATTAAAGCTAGTGAAATAAAAGCTAAAATAAAAGCTTTGTTAGGTCGGAAACTTTTCAGGCCACCTTCGTGTGGTTTTGCGTATCTGTTTGAAAGTAAATCCTCTTCCGTTTAGTCATAAATCATTTTAATGACTACTTTTAGTATTTAGCTCAGTTATTTACAGTGTTAAGTATAATTTTGGAAAGTGAGCGATGACATATTGAAAGTAACCAGCCTATAACAATAGGTAAGCTTTGTTTTCTTGTGAGAGAAACGCTCTTCCTGAACGCCCCAACGCTGTGCTCCCTAAACGATAAAAAAAAAATCAAAATTTTACTACGTAATGTTTGAATTGTGTTGTAGTTAGTAATCAATTACTGTAAGAAAAATGTCATAGGCAAGTTACCCCAATATTATATTAATGGTGTTGTTATGTACTGAAGACAATATCAATCGTGATAGCTTTCTTCACGTAGTTAACTCATAAAAAAATTTGAATTGTCGTTAGATATCAAATAATCATTCATCTACTTCAGTAAAATAATTTTGAATACATAACTAACATGATTTTAATTTTTTTTACACTTGACAGCTCATTGCCGTCTACGATTCGAAGCTCCTAAATTATTTAAAATAGAAAAATATATCATGAAATCAGTTTGATTTACATATGATAATTAAGTTTTTTGACTCGTTGCAGCACCTGGCAAATCCAGTGTTTAACACTATGACCCCACCACCCCTCCCGCATCGAAGGCAACAGACTGTCGGGGAAAAATTAGGATAAGAATTAGTATGTAAGTTATTTTTAAGTTGGATCAAAAAGGTGAGCCCATCACCTTATTAGTCAGTTTAGTCTAGTCACGTATAATGTATATCATTATGCTTGTTTATTCGATTATATAATTTCTATAAAATAACAAAACCTGTATATAATGTAGTGATGCTACAGGAAATACAGAATGATTTGTAAATAGATTCACCTGAGGATCTATAATTATATATAATTATCTGTAAATTTAAAGGGGCTATGAAGGGGGAAAAAAAAAAAAAAATGAAAACAGTTCAGCAAGAAGGGCGAATTGAATCAAAGAAGGATAGATAGACTAGCCTGCAAACTATCAACGGAATAGTATACAAAGATAGTCTAGCCTGCAAACTATCAACGGAATAGTATACAAAGATAGTCTAGCCTGCAAACTATCAACGGAATAGTATACAAAGATAGTCTAGCCTGCAAACTATCTACGGAGTAGTATACAAAGATAGTCTAGCCTGCAAACTATCTACGGAGTAGTATACAAAGATAGTCTAGCCTGCAAACTATCTACGGAGTAGTATACAAAGATAGTCTAGCCTGCAAACTATCTACGGAGTAGTATACAAAGATAGTCTAGCCTGCAAACTATCTACGGAGTAGTATACAAAGATAGTCTAGCCTGCAAACTATCTACGGAGTAGTATACAAAGATAGTCTAGCCTGCAAACTATCTACGGAATAGTATACAAAGATAGTCTAGCCTGCAAACTATCTACGGAATAGTATACAAAGATAGTCTAGCCTGCAAACTATCTACGGAATAGTATACAAAGATAGTCTAGCCTGCAAACTATCTACGGAATAGTATACAAAGATAGTCTAGCCTGCAAACTATCTATGGAATAGTATACAAAGATAGATAGTCTAGCCTGCAAACTATCTATGGAATAGTATACAAAGATAGTCTAGCCTGCAAACTATCTACGGAATAGTATACAAAGATAGTCTAGCCTGCAAACTATCTACGGAATAGTATACAAAGATAGTCTAGCCTGCAAACTATCTAGGGAATAGTATACAAAGATAGATAGTCTAGCCTGCAAACTATCTACGGAATAGTATACAAAGATAGTCTAGCCTGCAAACTATCTACGGAATAGTATACAAAGATAGTCTAGCCTGCAAACTATCTACGGAATAGTATACAAAGATAGTCTAGCCTGCAAACTATCTACGGAATAGTATACAAAGATAGTCTAGCCTGCAAACTATCTACGGAATAGTATACAAAGATAGTCTAGCCTGCAAACTATCTACGGAATAGTATACAAAGATAGTCTAGCCTGCAAACTATCTACGGAATAGTATACAAAGATAGTCTAGCCTGCAAACTATCTACGGAATAGTATACATAGATAGTCTAGCCTGCAAACTATCTACGGAATAGTATACAAAGATAGTCTAGCCTGCAAACTATCTACGGAATAGTATACAAAGATAGTCTAGCCTGCAAACTATCTATGGAATAGTATACAAAGATAGTCTAGCCTGCAAACTATCAACGGAATAGTATACAAAGATAGTCTAGCCTGCAAACTATCAACGGAATAGTATACAGAGATAGTCTAGCCTGCAAACTATCTATGGAATAGTATACAAAGATAGATAGTCTAGCCTGCAAACTATCTATGGAATAGTATACAAAGATAGTCTAGCCTGCAAACTATCTACGGAATAGTATACAAAGATAGTCTAGCCTGCAAACTATCTACGGAATAGTATACAAAGATAGTCTAGCCTGCAAACTATCTATGGAATAGTATACAAAGATAGTCTAGCCTGCAAACTATCTACGGAATAGTATACAAAGATAGTCTAGCCTGCAAACTATCTACGGAATAGTATACAAAGATAGTCTAGCCTGCAAACTATCTACGGAATAGTATACAAAGATAGTCTAGCCTGCAAACTATCTACGGAATAGTATACAAAGATAGTCTAGCCTGCAAACTATCTATGGAATAGTATACAAAGATAGATAGTCTAGCCTGCAAACTATCTATGGAATAGTATACAAAGATAGTCTAGCCTGCAAACTATCTACGGAATAGTATACAAAGATAGTCTAGCCTGCAAACTATCTACGGAATAGTATACAAAGATAGTCTAGCCTGCAAACTATCTAAGGAATAGTATACAAAGATAGTCTAGCCTGCAAACTATCTACGGAATAGTATACAAAGATAGTCTAGCCTGCAAACTATCTACGGAATAGTATACAAAGATAGTCTAGCCTGCAAACTATCAACGGAATAGTATACAAAGATAGTCTAGCCTGCAAACTATCTACGGAGTAGTATACAAAGATAGTCTAGCCTGCAAACTATCTACGGAATAGTATACAAAGATAGTCTAGCCTGCAAACTATCTACGGAATAGTATACAAAGATAGTCTAGCCTGCAAACTATCTACGGAATAGTATACAAAGATAGTCTAGCCTGCAAACTATCTACGGAATAGTATACAAAGATAGTCTAGCCTGCAAACTATCTACGGAATAGTATACAAAGATAGTCTAGCCTGCAAACTATCTACGGAATAATATACAAAGATAGTCTAGCCTGCAAACTATCTACGGAATAGTATACAAAGATAGTCTAGCCTGCAAACTATCTACGGAATAGTATACAAAGATAGTCTAGCCTGCAAACTATCTATGGAATAGTATACAAAGATAGATAGTCTAGCCTGCAAACTATCTATGGAATAGTATACAAAGATAGTCTAGCCTGCAAACTATCAACGGAATAGTATACAGAGATAGTCTAGCCTGCAAACTATCTACGGAATAGTGTACAAAGATAGTCTAGCCTGCAAACTATCTACGGAATAGTATACAAAGATAGTCTAGCCTGCAAACTATCTATGGAATAGTATACAAAGATAGATTGTCGATAGTGGAAGGTACGAATGTTTTTCCGATGACCTTCCTTTCAATCGAGGATTCACGATTCTGCACGACTTACGCCTAAAATCTAACAAGGCCAATCAACTTCCTCGTAGACACCCGATTTATTTCCAATACCAAAAACAAGTTTAGCAGATTATTGTTGTTGTTTTTTTTTCTAAGACAGCAACCGTTAAGGAATTTCCGAGCTTGCAGAATTCCAGTTGTAATTTTTTCATACTTGCAAGACTCGAACCTCCTTCAACATCTAGTCGAGTGATCTACTATTTGAGCAGCACTGCCCAAAGCGATGACCTTCCCAATGCGAATTTTACCCTTTGCCTTAAACCTTTGCAAAGACTGAACACAATAAACCCGGGGGGGCTCCTATGTTTATAGCGAGACTCCTTAAGTTTATTTTCCCAGAGCTCAGCCATTTCATCAAAATAATAGAAACATTTTAGCATATCTTTTTTTAAGAGAATTCCTAAACATTTCCTAGGGTGTTAATATTTCGTAAATAACAGGGGTCCAATACAATTTTTTTTTACATAATTTAAAAACTTCTTTATTGTGGAAACAAAATACAATCTGCCTAATTGGGCAATAAGTAATTGAGATATATGTTCTCATTCATACCATATTTACAATATGCATTAACTCGCTCATTCGTATAGTATTTACAAACAGCCTAGATCCCCCCCCCCCCAAAAAATCCACATGGTTGTCACCTCCATCACATGCGAAAGAGGAAGCGGAGTCCCCCAAGTTCATCCGTCAGCCGCGTCACCAGAAACGAGCCAGTGGAGGTTGACCAAGCTCGAGAGCCACAGATGCTCAGGACACGATTGGAGAAAACAGGACTCATAAATACGAAAATTTTGTTTTTTTTATTTAATCGCGATTGCAGGAACTTGCAAAGAGTTTTTGATTTTGACCTATATTCACAGGAGGATCCTGAGAGATTTGACCTTTTGTATGAAATAATGAACACGATATTTATTTTGGGGGAGGGGGGAGGAATGTGCAAAATAGCCGAATGGAAATCTCTAGTAATAATTTAGTGGGTTTCAGCTGTATCATTTAAAATCCTTTGTCCATCCCATTTCGCTCTTCCTGAAGACACTCGAGCAGAAGAGGCGGTAAGTGATTAAGTGGGGAGCCGCATTTAAAATTCAATGAGGGAGAGTGAGAGAGCCCGATTGATCGGCTGGAGCCTAACTCATTCAACGCCTGGAGCTGGAATCGCTTTGCCTCTTAAGTGCCGGAGTAGAAGACATTAATAGTGGATGCTGCACTTAAGTGTCTAGCCGCATCCAGGTGCTCTGTCACTCTCCTCCTCCTGTAAGCAGCTCTGTACGGCAGGATGTCTTTCATGAGCGTTCTGTTGAGGTCATTTTCAAGCCGATCGTTCCATTCGAAGTATCCACAAACAAACAAAAGTATTATAAATAATTAAGAAACCGTTTCATACTAATAAAC
Source organism: Acanthosoma haemorrhoidale (assembly GCA_930367205.1). NCBI lineage: Eukaryota > Metazoa > Arthropoda > Insecta > Hemiptera > Acanthosomatidae > Acanthosoma > Acanthosoma haemorrhoidale. The sequence goes on along the minus strand of OV884013.1, from coordinate 8,273,585 downwards.
ATACGGTGAGGATTGAAAATTATAATTGCAAAAGGTGACCTTGTTCAAAAACCAGCGCTGTTTCGTACTTGTCGCACGGCTACATTGGAAGCGGGTGGTGTTCCCCGCGGAGGAAACTATAATGAATGTGTTATAAATACGCATTTGTATACTAGCACCCTTGTTCATGTACTATCGATGTGTACGCACGGATACGCTGCTTTAAGATGTAACAAAAGGTGGCAGAGCATTAATATGCGTCTACGTTCGAGGCACACAAATACAGTCTGATAAATCGGGCCAATCTCTAATTGAAGTCAACACGATGAATAATTCATCAAATGCCGAGCTGCACAAACGACCAGTTAATGCGAGACCTTTCTTGGCTGGGCAACGAAGTGCCTTCTGACCACAGGAGTCTAATTCATTTTTACAACTTTATTATGATAAAATTACAATCTCCCTTATTAGGCAATAAGTAATTGAGATAAATGTTCTCATTCATACCAGATTTACAATTTACATTAACTCTCTCATTCATACAGTATTTACAAACAGCCCAAAGACCTCCCAAATCCACATGTTTGTCACCTCCCTTGCATAAGAAAGAGGAAGTGGAGTCTTGGGAAGTCCCCCACGCTCCTCCGTCAGCTGCGTCACCGGACACGAGCCAGTGGAGGCTGACGAAGTGCGCGAGAGTCACATACGCTCAGGACATGATTGGAGAAACTTGCCATTGCCAGGAGTCCCACTGTCACGCATTTATAGCAGGTCACGAGGCCACTTCAGTCTCCGAGGAGGATTATAAGGATGAGTGGTGCAGTGCAATGACTGTGCTAGGGGATTAGGCTGGTTGGATAGGCTACTTTCATAAAATTTCATAAACTTGGAAGGGATGAGTTCAACATTGTTCTCAGGACTTTTGATTGAAAGGATACGCTTGATGTTCGACTTTTCTGCTGTCCCCCATAGCTCTATTCCGTATGTCCAGATGGCTTAAGTTAAAAGTCCAATTTATGTTATCTACTCTCTTCACACAAAGCTCAATTCTTCTGTCTTTTCTCCATTTAAGTACAGCAACAAGCTAAACAGTTCAATTACAAGAGGAAGGCAGCGAAAACTAGCCAGCTACTAATTACCGTCCAATTGAACAGTCAATCCGCAAAAAAACAATTTTCACTTCGAAAAGGGCGCGGTGGCAATTATCAGTCCGTCGAGTTTGATTGGTCCGTCCCCTGCTTGGTAAAGTTAACGAGAATAATGGAGCTGGATAAATTGGAAACAAATACAGCCTGAAAGCAAACACAATTAAAAATATTAATTGTGAGCAAATAGAAGCTATCATGCTTGAAAGAGGATTTGATAGGTGTTGAATATACAACGGGTGAGATATTAATTGGATATCCTTTTCATGAATACTGATACCGCTTCCGATAATCGATAAAGCATTATCACCATCGATATCAGGTGTTTGGCACATATTTATTGACATCTCAGTTTGAACTGTGTCCTACACAATGGAAATGCATATTGCTCAGTACCAATTATTCACTCAACGAAAACGAATGAAGAATATAACACCATAGGTTTGGTCTTGGAAAAGATCATGAACACCAATGGGGTAAATAAACTTATAAAACAGTGTTAGAGATAATGTATTTGTGTACAGCCGGAAAACGAGCTTGAGGGTTGATAACACATACTCGGGCCTTCCAAGTGATGCAGTGGATCAGGTGACCCGTTCATAAAGGATGTGATCGCTCTGGGTTCAAATCCCAAGCGAATCCAGGTACACTGCATTACTATCTAAAAAAACAAGTAACACTATAAAAAGCGAAAAAACAAAAACATACCTGTATTTTTTGAGAAACAAATTTTAAAGATAAACCGCTGTTGTCTGTTGCACGCGTCAGTCCTGAAACAATATTAAAAACAATTAAAAATGTATTTCAAAAGTAAACATTAGGCTAGGTAAATTTTTAATGACTAGTTTAAAAAGCAATTACATATATATTTGAGTTAATATAGCTATTTAAACAGTATGTTGTCAGTATGTTTGTGCCGGAAAATCACCTAAGATTACGTATATTTAGAGAAACCACGAGCAATGACGCGAATGACTTTAAAATACGCCATGTGACGAAAAACAAATAATAAACTTAAGCTTTTGAGTTACTCATGTCACTGCTCAAAACCTTTTGAAGATTTTAAGTTCATTTGTCAAATTAATTTAAATTTTAATAACGTTATATGTTATTAAAAAAGTGTGGTATTGGTAGCCACGCATAGCACTGTTTAATTAAATCAGACATATTTATACTAGCAAATTACTGCTGATATGTAACCAAACAAAGATTTGTTACATGAATTTCGAGATATTTATTTTGTGGGACCTTGGGCCTACATGAACTCTAAAAGAGTTATACAATAAAAAATAAAATACATAGAAATTTTCACATAAAAGCAGGAGTTCCACAGGGCCGCGTCCTGGGTCCTATCCTATATAACCTTCACACCGCCCATGCCCCCTCTACCCCCAATTCCTTCTTGGCCATATTTGCAGATGACACTGCAGTCTTGTCATCCCAACCAGACCCACTGGAGCAACCAATGGCGGATCAAAGTTAATGAAGCAAAATGTTCCCACATTACCTTCACCCTCTCCCGCAAGCCTTGTCCACTAGTTTATTTTAATTCCATTCCTCTCCCTGTATCCGAGTTAGTACGTTATTTCAACAAATGGTTGACCTGGAACCCACATACGAGGCTATAAAGACAAGAACTAAACAGACGCTTTGGACAACTGTTCAGACTACTTCTAAGGACATCCCATCTCTCAATAGAAAATAAATTACTAATCTACAAAGTTATACTTAAGCCAATCTGGACATACGGAATAGAGCTATGGGGGACAGCAAAAAAGTCGAACATCGAGGGTATCTAATCCTTTCAATCAAAAGTTCTGAGAACAATAGTAAATACCCCTTATTAGGCCAGCGACCAAACTCTTCATAACGATCTTAATATATCTTACATTCTCGAACTCATCCCTTCCAAGTTCATAAAATTCCATAGTAACCTATCCAACCACCGTAATCCCTTAGCACCAACGTCCAGTTTCTCCAATCATGTCCTGAGCTTATGTGGCTTTCACGCTCAGGAGCGTGGGGGACTTCCCAAGACTCCGGTTCCTCTTTCGCACGCGAGGGAGGTGACAACCATGTGGACTTTGGAGGCCTCTGGGCCGTTTGTAAATACTGTATGAATGAGCGAGGGAATGAAAATTGTAAATATGGTATGAATGAAAACATATATCACAATTACTTCATCATAATAAAGTAATAAAGTGAAAGCATATACAATACAGGAATAAATCAAACATACAGCGGAGAGCGCGCTATATACATACTTTATATATATGACAAAGAGAAAGTATATGTAAGGTTGGTTATGAGAAAAAGCAATTTGCTCCAAGTACAAATACGCCCATTACAGGCCCGATTCCAATGACTTACATGCTATAGAGAAAGTGCCAGTTCCATATTGGGATCATAATAGCTCAAACCACGGCTATTCCTTCTAAGTGCATCCTTTGTCTTATAATTACTTGACTGTAGTTTCCTTAAGAGAAAGTTTCATTTTCACGAATCCATTTATTGCGGTAACCTTTGCCCAGGAAAATTTTTTTCACCTGGACCACGTATATTTGTGTTCACATGACATGGCGTTAAATTTTATGCCTAACGGGATAAGCCAATGAAGCTGTGTTACATAGCACGATTCCCATGTCACGACATGCAACAGCATTTGAATACCCATCAACCGGGAAGTAAATTTCAAGGTTTTATTTACACCCGATGATTCTAGAGAGGTGCAGTAGAAGGTCACTTAGGAGTAACCAAGCTGTAAATACGCTTCGGAAATGCTTAGTGACCCCGGACACTTTCTTGCAAATCATTCCTAATACAGACTCAGACTAAGACTGCCAGGATTCAGGACAGCTGAAACATTACTTCAATTGTTCAGTCTTCTGAGCTTTAACGGTCCGCTGCCTCAGAATAGGAACGTTAAAGTTTCGAAAATACCAATCTCTTTGTATACTTTTTGAAATTGGCTGACAACAAGGAACATATTAAAAAAGTCAAAAATTAGAAGAAAAGCACAGTACATTTAAGATTCAAATAAATAAATTATAATGTCGTCGTTAGAAAGTAGGAAAATTTATTTACCCCCCCCCCCCTGGAATGATGCTACAATTGTAGAGATCAGAAAAATAAAACAAAGTCGGACTTCAAAAAGTTCATTATAATGCCAGATATAACGCTCTATCATGAATTATTTCAGATATTGTAAAACCATCTTGAAATATCTGTTGTGTTTTTTTTATAGAAATTATGGTGAGACAAGCTTGTCTTTTATTAAATTCCAATTCCAATGTCTAAATTACTTATTCTGTAAAAGTGTTACCTAGCCAAAATTGCATTTTAAAATTTAACGTTCATCACTAAATTATCAAGTGAATAAACTTAAAAAACAGTGTTATGGGAAGTATTTGAGTACAGCCGGAAAACGAGATTGAGGGTTGATCATTCCAAGTGATGCAGTGGGTCAGGTGACCTGTTCATAGAGGATGTGATCGCTCTGGGTTCAAATCCCGAGCGAATTTAGGTAAAAGAAGAGAGGGATTGAAGACAGCACAGCTATCTGCGTAGTTATTAGTCAGTATGCCATAACCACTAGGCTACGACAAAACAATAATTCAATGAATTTCAAAACCTGAAAGTTTAATAGCACGATTCCAGAGAGAAATGGTTTAGAAGTTTGTTTAGAAGGCAATGAGGGCACCCACCATACAAACCGCAATTATTATTGGATCATAAGACAACCACTATACTAACTTTGATATGAACAAACCCCATCTTTAACCACCCCTTGAATAATAATTACCCATAATTCCCCGGTAAACTTCTACGAAAACTTCAAATCTTCCCCAGGAGTCGAGTGAAATATTTTCGCTAGCGGTTGAAATTAAACCTTTACGAGTTATTGCGACGTCAATAAACTTAAGGCCCCGTTTATATGCCGGCTCATCTAAGTTGAGAAATTAATCTTGGGGGGTTGAAACTTTTAAATTTGAATTTTCACGGCTATTTTAAAGAATGGAAACCAAAAAAACTTTTGACAAGAATCTTAAAAACGATCGCCCCTTTCGTTTGAATATATTTATATTAGTATTATTTTTTTCTTAAAGCAATATTATAGCTACTTACAACGAGATTAAGTCGTTAAAAGGTGCATGTCCAGTAGGGCTTGATAAAAGACGAGTAATTTTTTGTCTGGAACGTGTGAATGCTCCAGTGGATCCATGCCTGGAGCAAACAAGACTTACAACTAGAAAAAGCTCTGGAGGTAGTTATCTAGGAGTGTTGACATTGAAGCACAGCATTAGTGGAATAGAGTGTATTTGATATATCCATATTCCTGGCATAAACCACTGGGTTGGCAAGAAAGTGATTTCGGTTTGCACCTGTAGATAGAATTTTTTTTCTTTTGAGATTTGGTAGTCGTTACCTTTAGGTTGCTATAGAAAGAAATGCGGTCTAATTTTGTTTACAACTGTCAGTTTACGGTCAGTTTTAATATGGAGTGCAAAAATAAGCAGTTTCGACAAATTTTACTTTTTTATTTTCATAAAGGCAAGAAAGCGGCTGAGGCTCAAAAAGATATATGTGAAGTTTATGGTGTTGATTGTTTTGTACAGAACGCACGTGTCAGAATCGGTTTAAATAATTTCGCTCCGAAGATTTTTAATGGAAAGATGACTATCTTCATGAACCTGTGCGAGAGCTTGCAAAACAGTTAAATGTATCACACACAACAATTGAAACTCATATAAGACGTCTTGGACTTGTTAAGAAGCTCGATATTTTGGTTCCGCCACGACAATGTGAGGCCTTACACATCTTTAGCAACACGTACGAACCTATTGGAGCTTGGTTGGGAAGTGATGTCACGTCCACACCAACAGATTATTATTTATTTCGAAGTTTACAAAAAACTTCTTAAATGGGAAAAATTTCAGTAATAACAATGACCTCAAATCGTACTTGGTTGAGTTTTTTCCTGATAAGGACCAGAAGTTCTATGAGCGCGTGATCATGAAGTTACCATAAAGATGGCATAAGGTCATCGAACAGAACGGAAGATATTTGACTGGCTCAAGTTCATTTTTTGTACAGAAAATATTAAATTTTATTGCACACTAAAAAACCGAAATTGCTTTCTTGCCAACCCCAATATTTTATGTTACTTTATAACGGTTAAACGATTGTATTTAATCTTCCTATCTAATCTATCAAATAATTTGTATACTGAGCGTAATCTTAATTGAATTAAAACAAAATGAGCTCAATTTTATCCTAGAAGTAGAATTTATTCATTTTCCTGTCTAATATAACATTGGGACGACCCCGGTTATAATGTTTGTAGGAGATATTATATAGAACGCATTTTGACAACAGACATATAAATTATGTTTATTATTCTTTTAGGCGTTGTGCAGCGAAACCACGAGTCTATTTAACTTTCAACGAGCCATTATGTTTAATAAAATGAAGACATTTGTGCCCACAGAGACAAAACTAACGAAGCGCAACGTACTGATTGGCGCATGTTTGCGCTCGGAGAGTCACGACTGCGAACCCCCAGGCAGAGGGCAGACATACAAGACCTTCACAGGTAGATTGTATTGTTAGTCACTCCAAGGTTGTCGGCAATATGACAATAACAATAATAGATGTAAGAGGCACTGGCTACAATTACCTTTCATAGTTCTCTGGAGGTTACTCATCTATTGTCGCCTTCCTCTTCACGGGTGGACCGACACTCATCTGTGCACTCTTGTACAGATACTTCATGCTGTTATGCTTCCGGTTCCGGTTCTGGTATCGGATTTAGAGGACAAAGTTCTATATGGTGCTTCGAAAATTTAGAAGACAAACTTTAAACATCTTAATAATTATAATAAAATAATTTAATTTCCGTTTTCGCATTAAAGTTGAGTTATTTATATTTTAAAGCTAAAATAAACAATTATATTCTAAACATAGTTACAAAAATAAAGCCCTTGTTAATAATTAAGGGACTTGAGAGTCCCCAAAAATCCAGTCGTTGGCTTAAGCCCTCGCAGGGGTTTACGGTCAAACGACTTTGCATTTGTTTGTTGTTAATTAATCATAAAGTTAGGAGGTGCATAACGAAAAATGTTGATGTATACACAGCACTTACAATATAGATTCGGCTGGGAAACATTTCTAAGTAAAAAAACATCTGGTTTGAGAGATTCTTGATTCATATGACGAAAGATTCGACAAAAGGCGTTGTTTTTCAAACGTATCTTCGTAAGATACATTAAGGCACATGGTAGCCATATGCCATATTTGCAATTCTTCATTCACTCACTCGTTCATACAGTATTTACAAACAGCCCAGAGACCTCCCAAATCCACATGATTGTCACCTCCCTCGCATTCGATAGAGGAAGTCCCCCACGCTCATCCGTCAGCCGTAACATTGGACACCCACTGTACGTATTTACAGTAAGTCACGAGGCCACTGCCGTTTTAGTCTCCGAGGAGGATTATACAGATGAGGGGTGCAGTGCAAGGACTGTGGTTTTGGGTGGTTGGATAGGTTACTATGGAATTTCATGAACTTGGAAGGGATGAGTTCAAGAATGTACGGTATATTAAGATCGTTATGAAGGGTTTTGTTGCTGACGTAATATGGGGATTTACTATTGTTCTCAGGACTTTTGATTGAAAGGATTGGATGTGCTTGATTTCGACTTTGTTGGTCTATTCCGTATGTCCAGATTGGCTTAAGTATAACTTATTAGATTAGTAATTTATTTTCTATTGAGAGATGGGATGTCCTTTGAAGTAGTCTGTACAGTTGTCCAAAGCGTCTGTTTAGTTCTTGTCTTTTTAGTCTCGTTTCTGGGTTCCAGGTCAGCCTTTTGTCGAGATGGAAGTCTAAATACCGCACTGTCTCGGATACAGGAAGAGGGATGGGATTCTGACTTTTGAGTGTTATGTTATTATTATATTATAGCTTAATTTTAATTTTTTGTTTATATTTTCCCACCTTAACAGCATTGAAATTTTAAAAGTGCATATGTACATAAGTCTTGAACAAAAAAATGCTTCACCATGCTTCAAAAAGCATGAAGGACTTGCGTCGTGTAGAGTAGGTATCGGCCTGAGTGCAATCAGGGGATTGAGCATCCATCTCTACCTGTTGGATTAGTGATGTAACTCCCGCCAAAATTACCTTTGCTCCTGGAATGCATTACACACACACGACCTCCCTGGCAACCGTCTCAACCACTTACATGAATTGTCTGACTGACGGCTGCAATAGAAGAGTTGGCAGCTAAGACTCTTTGCCAATTGTCCAATTAGACGCCAGGGAAGGGAGACGCGTTAATTACAGCCTGTTGGCAAGGGCGGTCGTTTCTCTATGTCTATTTCTCACTGCTCATGCGCAGTGGTGACACATCTCCACCAAACCAACCAAAAATTAATATATTTTTTCATATCTCACAAGTTAGTTATTTCAAGGCAAACGTTATTTACGACTTTAATTTGAAAATGAAAACAATAGGAGTCGAAAGAGCCGAGTTATTTCTATTTATGAATCAATAAAAAAAAATATTTATTTTTACTATAAAAGTATACGACATTTTATTTTTTTGATATTTTACTTACATTGATTGTAAATATTGTTTGTATAAATACCACATATGTGAGACTCTTACCTCTCTTTGCTAAAATTTTACAGAATATTATGAAATATTAGCGAGAACTCATGAATTTCGGATTTTAAAAACAGAACAGCTTTAATGAACTTTATTTTGTGTACCTGGCTTTTGTAAAACAGATTAATGCTTTACCTTTAAAGAGATTATTCATGTCTTCCGCCTGAGCCCGAAGACAGCAATGAGCCCTGAGGGCTTCATCTCAGCCCTTGACAGCCGACGAGGTTCAAAGATGATGAAAGGGTTTGACGTACCCTTCCTAACGAAAACATATTCAATAGGGCCAACCCTTTGAACCAGGTGCTCTGGGAGCTCCGGGCATCAAGCATTCAATATCACGTCGGAAAATTATCTTCCAGCCAGTCATATTTAGATTATGAAACTGAGGATAACAGAGAAATACATTAGTATGTATCTAGGCCGAGTCATAAGTGACTTCCGTTTTTTTATCAGACATTTATTTTGCTCTCATTAAATAACAAAATTATTTTGCGATTGACGAGTGCAGGACGCTTTTCATGGAGTTTCTCTTGCACTCTTTGCAACTGCTGAACATATCTATCCGCAGTAATCGTTAAATTTGACTTCAACAACTCGTGGTGAATTATTCCTTGACAATCTCACCATACACACAATAAAATCTTTTTGCCATGGATGCTTGCTTTCGGATCTGGTAGGGGTGTTTGATCCTTATCAAGCCACTGTCTTTTGCAGACTATATTGTCATAGGTAACCCATTTTTCATCGCCTGTTACAATCCTGTTTAAAAAAGGCTCAATTTTTACCCGTGAGAGCAGATTTGTGGCGATTGACATGCGATCTTCTTTATTCAGTACATTCAGTACACACACCCTCGTCATCACCAACCTATGCCATATAGTCTGCCAATTTTCAATGCCTCATCGATCAAAATCAATTGGTTTTTGGGCAAAATATTTGGAGATGGCATTTTGGACATCGAAAATTTTCCAATTTTTATCGATCGGAATTAATGGAAATCCGATGGCGCAATATCGGGTGAGTATGGTGGGTAAGGCTGGAGATGAAAAATGGGTCCTCTATGATAATCCAAAAATCTCTCTCCGCATGAATCGGCACGAAGTACAGCTAAGCCAGGTTTATTCTCCGAAAAGGCGCTTTTGTGTGTTTGGTGGAGTATTCGCGGGGTCGTTCATCGCTTATACCTGGAAAAAACTGTGAATGCAGATCTTTACAGTGAACAATTTTGGATCGAGTAAATCAATCTTTGATTGAAAATTACCCAGCGATTGTCAATAAAAAAAAGGCGTTATTCTGCAACACGATAATGCAAGACCCCACTGCGCCTATTTTTTCCTCAAGAACCCTGGAAAAAATTAATGAATTGGGGTGGGAGATATTGCCTCAACCACCATACTCGCCGATATCGGATTTCCATTTATTTCGATCAATACATTTTCTAAGTGGCAAAAAATTTGGACGATGTCCACAATGCCATCTCCAGGTATTTTGCTCAGAAACGAATTGATTTTGATCGATCAGGCATTGAAAATTTGCACACTAGATGGCAAAAGATTATGATAACCGGGGTGATTACTACATTGATTAAAAACTAAAACTTGTCAAAAATTTATCTGTTTGAATTTAATGTAAAAAAAACGACATTACTTTCCGGTCCCCCTAATATCTATTGGTTTGTCAAAATTATTTCTACATCAATGATGTAAAGACAGAGATAAATATTTTAACTGGCAAAAAAACTGCTCGGTCACGCAACCAAAGACTAATTAATTTTAACCAGCTTCCATTAAAGTGGAGAAGGTGAGGAACAAGGCTGAAATTATTATTAGGTAACAATCACCAGGAGCTTTAAATATCACCCAAGCATCCAGTGTAACTTCGGGTCGAGTCAAACGGGGAGTTGTTGGAAAGTATACGAATTATGCTTCAAATCCGATGATTCCCTTCATTAGAACCCCCCCCCCCCCGGCCGATGAAGCTAAGAGAGAAATACGATGGACCAATGAGGCAAGTGATTGAGCGGAGGCGGTGCATCCTGGCAATGCCATTGGGCGCTTATATGTATGTAATAGTGCCATTTACCAATAGACGGTTAAATATGTATGAGGTGCCACTTGCGGCCCAACAGTGGCCTCCACGCCCATAACTGCCTTCATAGATCTCCACTACTGACGGACTGACGTGTGCTCAGTGCCAACGTCCACTTCAAGGGCAACTCACACCAAGGCATACCCCAGTCCACAAAACAAACGACCAATAAGGAATTAAACACTCCCAGTACCATTTGCTACTGTGAAACGCTAAGTACCACGGGGTCCCAATATGTTTTCTCTACTGTGGCGTTGTTGAAGTAGGTAGGAAGTTGAAAGCGAACAATATTAAAACATTTGAATACCACCCATTCCAACCACCCTAAACCCGTAGCACAGTCATTGCACTGCACCACTCATCCCTATAATCCTCCTCGGAGACGGCAGTGGCCTCGTGACCTGCTATAAATGCGTGACAGTGGGAGTCCTGGTAATGGCCAGTTTCTCCAATCATGTCCTGACCGTCTGTGGCTCTCGCGCTCTTGGTCAGCCTCGGCTGGCTCGTATCCGGTGACGCGGCTGACGGAGGAGCGTGGGGGACTTCCCGAGACTCCGCTTCCTCTTTCGTATGCGAGGTAGGTGACAAACATGTGGATTTGGGAGGCCTCTGGGCTGTCTGAAAATATTGTATAAATGAGCGAGTAAATGATGAATTGTAAATATGGTATGAATGAGAGCATTCATCTTAATTACTTATTGCCTAATAATGCAAATTCTAGTTTTAGCACAATAAAGGATTACTAATAAGATAAAAAAATGAATATGTCAATAATCCTCATGAAATGCTCTATAATTGCTTTTAAATATTACATATCAATGTCCACCATTGATCGTGAATGTTTTGGGGGAAATTGTTATATTCTCATATAAGCATTCTTATTAAAGTAATTTTCTTGGAACGTATAGATCTTTTGGGTCATCAAGCGTACCATTTTATAACAGCCACTCATTTGGAAAGACCGAAGTGAATCGAATTTGACTACGGATGCTCGAGCGCTCATTTTTGGTAAAATTAATTTTGTAAAAATACGGCACCAACGACATACTACTGGGGTCCTGGAAGAAACCAGTCACGTTTTTGAAAAACAAGAATTCTACATTAACTCAATAATGCACGCTAACTGTCCCCCCATTGGCGATTCTAAACGTTCCAGATAGTTTGGGGAAACAAATCGTGGAAAGACACAAGAGATGGTGGTCTACATGCAAAATTACTCGGAGTGTTAAGTAAACTGCAAACTTCATAACGAAATTTAATTTAAAAATAAGGTCAAAGGCGTGAAGCAGGAATTAGGTTTTCAGGTGTATTTTTAACTACTTTTTTTTTAAAGGGTAAGGGGATATTATAAAAAAATAATAAATTATAATTAAAAGCAAGCACCTGAAAATTAAGTACAGTCGGTCAAAAGTACTATAATAAGAGATGAGACTTTTTATTCAAAATAGGACTCTGTATCAAAAAATTAGGGGCTTGGTGTGCTCTAAAATTTATTTTTATTTATATAACCAGTAGAGAAAATAAAATTAAATATTCCTAATTGATCAAAAAAAAAAATAAACGTTTACGCTTATATTAATTGTAAAATATATAATCACTCGCTCATTCATACAGTATTTACAAATAGCCCAGAGGCCTCCCAAATCCACATGGTTGTCACCTCCCTCACATGTGAAAAAAGAAACGGAGTCTTGGGAAGTCCCCACCCTCCTCCGTCAGCCGCGTCACCTGATACCAGTGGAGGCAGACGAAGAGCGCGAGAGCCACATACGCTCAGGACATGATTGGAGAAACTGGTCATTGCCAGGACTCCCACTGTTACGCATTTATAGCAGGCAGCGTGCCCACTGCCGTTTTAGTCTCCAAGGAGGATTATAGGGATGAGTGGTGCAGTGCAAAGACTGTGCTATGGGATTAGGGTGGTTGCATAGGTTACTATGGAATTTCCTGAACTTGGAAGGGATGAGTTCAAGAATGAAAGGTATATTAAGATCATTATGAAGGGTTTTGTTGTTGGCGTAATAAGGGGCATTTACTATTATTTTCAGGACTTTTGATTGGATGCGCTTGATCTTCGTCTTGTTTGCTGTTCCTTAAATACAATTAGATAATACAGGGTTTGAGAATAACTAAAACCGGAAACGTGAACGAACCATATAAAATATGCATGTGAGTTAGGGGCATATTAAGAAAAGTAAATTTAAAAAGATCATTCATAAAAATATTTTATGACTTTGGCGCGTGTACTTGGATTTATGCAGCTAGCTACAGCCGCGGTACTTTCTAGAAAGTCGAAAGCAGGGTCGCTCGGGGAAAAAGTAGTCGCTAAAGAGAAGATACACAGCTCTTATTAAAGCCCCTAGAGCTTAAGGAACAATGTTCTGCTTCATAAGTCCCTGTAGATCAATAGTCCTATTGCTAGAGAAGTTTGTCGTTCGGGTCGGGCAATTTTGTTTCACATCTCTTATGGGGGTTGGTCTAGTAGGAGCCACTATTTCAGATGTTTATTGCCTTCGAGTACAGATGACATTTTATGACGCTATAAACTGAGCAATATAATAAAACTGGAGTTGTGTCACTTTCTTAGAGTTTGCTGCATCACTGCATCAATTTTAAACAATTTTGCACTTTTAAACAATGATTTGTTCAATTCATAGACTGTGAACGCTCGTAATTGTGAGATTAAGCTCTTCGCATTTCTCTAACAAGTATCCTGTAAGTAATAGAGGAAAAAAATGATTTCAGTACCGCGTACACCACGAACGACAATCGGCTACAAACAAATTAATTTATCCCTAACAAAAACAGATTAAAACATCAATAAGAAAAATAATGTAACTCATGCTAAGTATATAGATATAAAACTAAAATAGTTTATTCCGTTCTAATATGAATATATAAACAGTATTAATCTTAACGAGTAGTATTATAAAAAAAAAAAAAAGCTTGGAGTCTCTCCAATTTTTCTGATGTTTACAATTATGTTTACAAATATAGTTTGTTATCTAATGTTTTAATAAGATAAGGGTTGATATTTATTCCTAAGTTATATAACTTCTCCGTGGAGTAATGCTTGTTTTTCTTGTAAAATATGGAAATTATGTTTTACATTTTGAATTATTCAAGTATATTTCTCAATTTTTTTTTTTTTTTTACAGAGTTACTTTTGATGTAACATTGATTCACCGTTTTATAATTTTTTTTTTTGTTTTTTTTGCAGCAATATTACCGATTAGATAATATTATTCTCAGGTGTGTATTGTTGCATTATTTTTATGGATTATAGTCTTGAATAAGCGAAACGGTGACTGAACGTCATAACCTTTAAATAACATATATTAAGAGAGACTCCAATTCTTTTTTTTTTAATATAACATAATAAACTCCAGGTGGAAAAACACTCGAGAACAACAGGTTTAACCTTTTAATTGCAAAGAATACAGGCATGACAAAATACCAAATTTGTCCTGAGCTGTTCATTTTTTATTGATTAAAATACACTAAATATCCTGTATTCAGACAGACTGGTAGGTATGAATAATTTTTTAAAAAAGAGTAGACTATCAGTGCCGAAAAACTGAACCTTAGAGTGACAAGATTATTGTAACCACACTACTCATATGTGATCTGTTTTCGAATATTGTGAGTAACCCAAACTGCCGAAGTATTCTGATTGTAATGGAAGCTGTAATATTTTTATCCCCGTCTAGCAGGGAAATTTTCACTTCTTCAGTGACTTTTTTCCCCAGTTTTTTTTTCTTTTTTCCCTTCTGTGGAAAAAGTGGATTCTGCAGGGAACAAAAGAGGCGGGTTTCATAGGCCTCATCAACAAAGGAGTGAGCAATCCAGTTATCGGTGGGTCCGAGTCCCGCCTTCTCCTTCCACACCTCACCGACAAAAGTCCTTTTGTATAATCATTTCGACAGGGGCGAATTCACAGGCGCAGAAGTTATCCGCACTCTAAAGCTCATTAGAATGCTCCAAGGGTAACTCACAAAAGTTTGTAGATCTTCCCAGTTACTACAGAAATACCGAGTTCTCGACAACAAGTTTCCAGTGAAAGAGTCAATTCAAACTTTCGGCTATCTATCGGGAATTCTCCCTGTCCAACAATTATGTTTTCTCAACTCCAATAAATTTAGCTTATTAGCAAATACGTAAAAAATAATACAGGTTTCATAATACAGCTTAAACATTATATTTATATAATATTAGGTAAATGGTTGGTTGTATGGATCGTGATTGCAACGAAACATTTGTACTGACGATAAATCAACAAAAATTTGTTTCGTTTTTAAGTTTAATTATTCTTATTTTCATTCCATTCCTCTCCCTGTACCCGAGACATTACGGTACTTAGGCTTCCATCTCGACAAAACCCACATACGAGACTAAAAGGACAAGAACTAAACAGACGCTTTGTACAACTGTACAGACTACATCTCTTAATAGAAATCAAATTACTTATTCACAAAGTTATACTTAAGCCAATATGGACGTATGGAATAGTATCCAATCCTTTCAATCAAAAGTTCTGAGAACAATGGTAAATGCCCCTTATTACGACGATCTTAATATACCTTACATTCTTGAACTCATCCCTTCCAAGTTCATGAAATTCCATAATAACCTATCCAACCACCCTAATCCCCTAGCACAGTCATTGCACTGCACCACTCATCCCTATAATCCTCCTCAGAGACTGATACGGCAGTGGCCTCGTGACCTGCTATAAATGCGTTGCAGTGCGAGTCCTGGCAATGGCCAGTTTCTCCAATCATGTCCTGAGTGTATGTGGCTCTCGCGCTCTTCGTCAGCCTCCACTGGCTCGTATCCGGTGACGCGGCTGACGGAGGAGCGTGGGGGACTTCCCAAGTGACTATCATGTGGATTTGGGAGGTCTCTGCGCTGTTTGTAAATAGTGTATGAATGAGGGAGTGAATAATGAATTGTAAATATGGTATGAATGAGAACATTTATCACAATTACTTATTGCCCAATGAGGTAGATTGTAATTTTATCATAATAAAGACGTTTCAGTATATATGTAGACATACTATTGCCACTTTTATGCTCAAAGCTCCCTACCTGATTTTATTTATTTCTTGAGTTTGATCATCAAGGTTGATTAAAACAAAAATAGCATACCACAAGATCTAAAATTTATTAGGGCTATACAGGCCATAGCCTCTAAATACTAACTTGGACCGTATTTTAATCTAAGAGTTCGCTTTGTATAATTGAAAGAAGTAAGTTTGAAGGAAGTTAAACATTTTAAAACTGAACAGAGAACACATCAACCGACTTTTCAATCAAATTAATTTTTAGCTATTTCTTATAATATTACAAAGGACGGAAATATATTGTTGTGTGTGAATTTAAGTGTGTACTAAGTACACTACTATACCAACAATTGGCATAAAAATGTTAACATATAAAAATAAATAAAAACAATATTACTTTAAAAGGTTATATTGGAGCTTAAATAACGGAAGTATTCTTCAACTTCTTATTGATTATCCATAAATAATCATTATTTTTTTTATATTTCTTTGCAATTTATTCTCAAGGTGTATTTTCAAGGTTAGTGGTTTTACTGTTTTTTAGTTTTAAAACCTTCATAGCGAATATTTCAGCGAACGGTTAGTTTGGATGACATAATGAAGGAAAACCCAAACCAAAAATAGAGAAACGAGAAGTTGATCGGTGTTAAAATGAAAATAAATTAAACCTTAACGGTACATGAGCCATTTAAAAGTAGCTATGTATTAACAAATGTGTACCTGGCCCTTACGTGATGGCATAACGTGTCAAAAGGCGCTTGGATAAGAGTCCCGCTATTAATAGGACGAAGGGTTCGCAGAGGGTAGATAGCTCTGGCAGAGTGAGGAGATAAACTGTTCCTATTTAAAGGTGACTAACGTTCCAGTTCCAGCCGTTCCTTTGTCGGAGCAGAGTAGCTGAGTCGTTACTTTCTTTTATCGTTCCTCGGCTGGAGATTTGTGGAGGGCTTGCTCTCTGCCTCTTGTTTATTCCCTCTCCTTCTCCTTCTTCGAGTCGCTCTTCTCCGAAAGTATCTTTTCACTTGTTGTTTCTGTGAAAAATGCACAGGAAAAAACTTCACAATACACCGCTGAGAAGTTTAAAGTTTTATCCTCATCTAAAACTTGAACAATAAAGGTTTCTTTGACTAGAAATATAAAGTCATAATAACAAAATAAATGGTAAAAGTTAAGAACTTTTGCACGAAGATTTAATAAATATAAAAATATTTATATTAAAAATTATATAAAACTTCCTTGCCTAAAATTCGTAGTTGCAGACAGTCGAGAGACAGAATTATCCATACTTATCGGACACAGAGAATTTCTGCCACATTTACTCAAGCAATGAACCCCAGCAGCTAAAATATACTGAGATCATTGATTCAATACCCGAGAATCAATGCCATTGCAATAGAAGTTCATAAGCGAATAATAATACATAAATAGAGAGGAATTCTAAGATACTTAATTTTAAAGGCATAAAAAAAAACCATGCATTATGCCCCTTAGATGTTTGTTTGAATTCAAAAACGAAAAGTGCCAGAAAGAGAAAAACATTCAATGTTATTAAATCCTGGTTTTCTCTCTCATTTGTCAGGTCAAAGCCCACTTAAAAATTTATAAAAACTCAACGCCCACAAGTTAAATAAGACAGCACAAAAAAGTAATTTGAATGGATTCTGAAAATAAACTCGAACAAGCCAATGATATAGAGAGACCGGGCCAATTTTAATCAGTGTTTTTTTTTTAAAACGATTGCCAGTAACCAGTGTATAAAATGTAGTATTTTTAAATTAATTAATATAAATAATTACGGTTTTCAAACCCCTTTCCCTCAGTTTACGTTTTATAAACTTAAAAATATATTAGCTGCTTTGATGTATGGGACCCCACTTTTCAAGTATCTAACTCCTAACACTCTGAAAACTTTTAGAACAGAGTTCTCCGCACCTCCCTCAAACATACCCCGTTCGACCGAATGAAGGCAGACGAGATCCACGAAAAATTTGAAGTGCTCACCATTGAAGATTTCATCAAGAGAAGGCACATCAAATTTTTCAATTCACTCCGACACAGCCACAACCCACTATTCTCCGACGTTCAACCACCACCAATGCCCGTCAGATGGAAGCACTGCTGGACCGCCGAAGCCTGAAGACAGATAGACCTCATAGAACCCTGCGGGGACTGAACGATCCACACCCAGCCGAGAGATAGAGGTCGATCTTCCGGCCGACTCAACCGAAGCACCATGACCCCTTCTACCTGCTCAGGGTGGGTCGATCGCCCGGCCGATAAGCCGACACAGTGCAGCCCCCTTCAGAGGCGGGGCCAGGCATGACCTGGCCGACTACAAACCAATGCCTAGTACCCCTAGGCTCCACCATAGGTAGACTCACACTACCTTCCCGAACCCACCCGCCTCCTTTAGGCATCCCACACCCCTTATCCTTCTCATACATCCCTCAAATAGGACTCCCCTTAGTGAAAGGCACCCATTTATTTATTAAGTTTGAGAGCTATGAAAAATAAAAGCTGGAAAATATATACACATACTGATCTATTGAAACAAGATCTCACTATCGGTCTTGAGAATTGAACCCAGGAGCATTCGCTTTATCCACTGTCGAATGTACTCGTTGGGAACATCAACAATAGTTGGGAGAAGGTAACTGGGACTGTATCCTTTTACTTTCGTTGAAGGGCAGAAGCTGAGATGGCAGCGGAAGGTTGGCCCTTTGTCAGATCCATGCCCTCGGCCCTCGAAGGACTACAGCCGAAAAACAGCTCGATATCTAAATATCTAGTTTGTTTCGAGTATCAACTGGTTTTTATATTCTATTGAATCCACTAATATCACCACTCTAAGAAACACTAGTTAATCAGTAGTTAAGTATTGATCAAATCCGGCCTTTAAACAGCAATTTTCAAAACAATCTATCGTAGGAAGTCCAACAATGATCAAACTGAAATAGATTTATCATGGAATCATGTTGAAGAATCACAACAGTTAGAAATGCCTCCCGTAAATTCTTCCTACCGGACCGCCACAAAAATTTGACAGAAAAGTAAGTTTTAACAGATAACGCGCACAATACTAGCGCTCGAAACGTCTCCGATAGCAAGCATCAGCCGTAATAAGTAAATTTCAGAGCTTACGTTCAAATTATCAAGTGTTCCTTTAACTCCAGCCTAATATATTAAGCAATATTATTCATATTTTATGTAAGGGGGGGGGGCGTTATTTGAGAATTAAAAGAATATCGTTGACAACGTACGGAGTATTCCATTACCAGCTGATTTTTCCCAATGAACATCAGCTTGTAGCCTTTTTGAATTTATACGTACTATTTTTATTGATTATTGCTTTTATTCTAAAACTCATAATATAAAAAAAACTGATTTGGTATTTATGAACTTCCATCCATGGTTTTACAGGTAAGATGACTGCTGATTTTAATGAAATGCTTCACTAAGCACAAAGCAGATAGTTTGGTAGGGTAGTTGATGGGGCGTGGTGGAGGGAGTTGTGGAGGGGTAACTAAGGTTTAGAAAATGTTTTAAAACGTACCAGTCCTTGATCTACTACTGTATTATTAAAAACATTTTTCACCAAAATATATTTGTGTCTATTTATTGCTTTCTGTAATACAGTAAATTATTAACAATTAAAATTATTACTAATTAAAGCCAAGGAACAAACCCGACAAATTAATATTTTTTCCGACGAGGAAATTAGACAGCAATTTCACAGTTATTGCAGTGATGATAAGAGTGTAGTGACTCAAGCAGGGTGTACATTATCGCAGGTTTTAGATCCCCCACCTAGAGGATTCTTCCCTAACGGGTTTTCCCTAAGAATTCATCTGTACAAGGAATATCCCGCTGGTCCTGGAAATATTTGTGGAGATAGAAGTCACCTCTCGCCCGCTAATATTTGATTTGATGGTCGAAAAAATGTCACTTGACAGATGCGTTAATGAGTGACACCGAAATTGAAAGGTTCAACAGGAAGTAAATGAAACGCGTGAGAGAGGAGTATTGAGAACCAGAAGTGATTTTGAGATTGAGGAGATCTAGGTCCATTAATCATGGAGGATATAATAGAATAAAAGAAGAAATGTATCTGAAATATATCCCCATAAAAAAATAAAAACAATGCAGACTAATGTATCGAGATGTATGATAGTGAATATAAGCAACAGTGAGTCGGTTCGATTCTCGATACTAACAATACATTTCATCTTTGGATCTTAGTTGTTAATAAGTAGGTTTGCTGGGCAGGCAGCTGCCATCGATGTCTCGCTGATCCAGCGGGAAGAGTGGTGGTGTTAAACACCGGGTTTGTCAGCTGCTCCAACGAATAGAGGAATGCGGGCTCTGTTTAGCCTCTCTAGAAACAACTTTTCTTATGATAGCGTTCTGAAATAGTTGGAGATTTGTAGCTGCCCGGATGACACATTTATATAAAATAACTTGTTGATCTTCGGACAAATTGGGTGAAGGTAATAAGCGCGAAAGCCGGTAAGACTTGAGGCGTACTTTCACCATTTTGTACTTAAGATATGGGAGATGCCTATCCATTTTTATAGCCACATAGAAAGCCGGTGAGATCTCTTACCCTCCTGTAGGATTTTGGCAAGGCTTTTTCCCCTTTTGGTGGGGGAATATTACGCAGTCGATCTTTCCATTGTTCTTACAGGGGATGTTTCGTCTTTTGCAAATTGAAAAGTCACCGACATAGGCGACATAGAGCGAAAGACATAAACCCAGAAAAATACACCCCTCCTCCGAAAATAGACAGTGTTTAATTTATAACACGGACAATCACGATTTCTTGATAAGACAAAGTTTAAACAAACTCGAAACCGGTAAATTGTACTTTCCCCTGAGACAGGGCCTCAAAAGCAAACCAGTCGAGAAACCGCACAAATAGTAAGTGAGAGGGAGAGCTCTTCACGAAATGCCATTTGAGCCGTGAGAAAGTGACGATATCGTCAATCATCTGTCAAAGCTAATTCCTTGTTGCACATAATGTCTTTGGCCGATCTACTTCCTCAATAGGGAATGAGCTCTGCACTCATGAACGACTCCCCATTGCACGGGTACAGGAGTCCTCAAAGGTCATATTGTCGAATAAATAATATTTTTCATTTCTACATGACCTGATCGATTGAGGAAGTAGAGTGTTTTAAATAAATAAGTTAAATATTTTGGTAAATAATATTTCAAAGCTGTAGGTGAAACAAATAAAGTCTTTAACATGTTTTTCCTTAGCCATGGAAAGTTTATTATTTCTAACTTCCGTTCGTTATTCAGCTGTTTCTTATGACACTAATATACGTCATATAACGTCAAATATAGTCAACTGTTTTTACCCTACGTATGTGCCGGATGTTACTGGTTAAAGGCAGATTATTCAACATCTCTTAACAACTTTTCACTCCGAACTTGATCGTTAAATTACTAGAAAAAATATTTCAGGTAATTCTGCACTGCACGTCGATAGCAGTATCATATCATATCATGTCCTATTGTATGAATGAGCGAGTGAATGATGACTGTAAATATGGTATGAATGAGATCATTTATCTGTATTATTATTGCCGTATAAAAGGCAGATTGGAACTATTGCACAATAAAGTTCATTCTCAGGTGAATGATTATTGCTTCTTTGAGCCTCGCGAATGACTATTGAATCAGGTTTCGGCTTGCTGCTTGAGGATAGGAGGATATCTTATCTGTGTGATCTAATTCCAACTGGAAATCCTAAACTAAATCATATTTACGCCTTATCGTTTATTTATTTTAAAGTGGATAGTCTTTAGGTGAATAAAATGATTAGGTGGGGCTGAAGATTTTTTTATGAAACCGTGGGAGATACTGTCTCATTCTTAAATGTATTGTGGTGACCAGATCTTGGCAGAATCTTAGACCAAAGGCTTTCTTTTCTCCAATAAGTTTATAAAAAGCACCCACCAGATGAAAATATTATGCCCAGATATGTTTTAGTATTTGAAATATGTATACTTTGGACGTGGTTGAATTATGTGTTTAAACCATATTTGCTTCTTTTCTTTTTTTTTTTTAATTAATTCCTGCACCAACCAGGGCAGGCAGGGGAGGAAATTTAATATGTATCCTTAATCTTATATATTCATCTGAATTCTTATGGGGATTCGCACCCAAATGTTGTCAGCCAGTTCAAATGTTTTTTTTAATGATTAGGTCGTCGACAAATGTTATTGCATTTTCTCTAAAAATACTAGTTTCGCTATGTTGGCCCCATTATTTATAAATTATGATTTTCCTCATTGCTGCTAATAACACACTAGTGCTACCAAAAAGTTTCCTTTTGATTATGGTGCATATGAGTAGGTATATTAATTTTTATTTTCCGTTTAAATATATTTATTTCGCGCAATAACAATTGTAAAGTAAATACTGTTTTTTTTCTGGATCTAGTTTCCATCTGTTTCATCTAATATATCAGTCATCATACTAAAAAAAGCTAGAATGTTCAACAAAACTGTTTAATTATTTGCTAACACAAACTAATGAGTAGTTAAATTATTCCAAACAGTTATATTTATATATACGTAAAGAAAGTATTCTCTCTTTAATTTGAATTTGCCGCGCTGCTTCTACTGACCACCACTAGATGGAGCTATCAGCAATATTCTAAAAAGTGAGAGGATAGAGAAAGGTTACATTAAGTAACTAAAGTTGTAAAATGAATGTGAATATAGAAATGATTGATATAAACTGTAATTGTCATTTCTTTGTTTACAGCTAACATTGTGTAAATAATATGAATAATTGTTATAATATAAAATTGTAAAAATAGAATTGCTTGCTTTGTTTACAGAGTAACTGATTTCAGTTTATTCACCCCAACTTCAATAATTGTCTTACAAAGTTCTAATCAATGCTTGAGTGTTCATTGTCATTTCGCATTTTTTTTGCATTATGCAGGTTATGTATTATTAATCGCTATTATTTATTTTCTCATTTCATTCGTTTTTAAATATTTTATTTCACTGTTTACTGTAAATTCAGTGTGGACTCTGATACTGTCATAGAAGGACCAACTTTTTGTTCTTCAGTCAGTGATAATGCCTAATAAAGAGGACATTAAAACCATTATCCGCCATAACTAGAAGCAACGCGTTGAAGACGCAGCAAGTGTATTAGCACGCCCTTGATATAATGACCAAATGACCGAGCAGGATTGGGTTATTTATATCTTCTTGCTTTAGTCCCCTCTCGACTTTTATCCCGCTGTAAACTTGTCCTGTTCGTGTCAGAACTAAAGAACAGATAAATGGTAGACATACAAAGATAATCGAACCAAAGCAGCAACAATCAACGTTCTTTCACTTCGTATACACAAGCATGTTTCCACCTATTTTTCACGGAGTGATTCAATCCTGCATAAAGAATATTCCATTGGTACAGCACATAGGTGGAGGAACGCAAGGTGAAAGAAACCCACAAAAACTAGATTTTTTTTTCCACATGAAACATATTTTTTTTCGGTAGTATATTGGACTATCTATCCGCAAAATCTTTTAGTGGTGCACGGCACCTGTTCAAAAATTACCTTTCGTAGCTTTACTGAAAATTGCCAGTTTCTAAGCAAATGTGAAAATATTTTCGCACCACTTCGAAAGGTTGCATGTTATCACTTAAGAGTATCGTCAAAAATCAACTAAATTTTCACGCGACAATGTACAAAGGACATTGCTTTTATTCATTCGGAGGTGGAAAAAGGAAGAATTTCTACAAATGTCAACTGCAGATCTTCGCACTGTTAGTTATTATGAAATTAAAACGAAATAAAAGGAGTTCAAGTAGCTGTTCATTTCCTATTATACTGTCTTTCTTTCCCTAATGTGTTCACATGAAGTTCCATAATGGGAAGTTTAATTCACACCTTTATAGAAATGGCAGAACTTCTCCACAAACTGCCTAACTAAATCCTGCTGCATGGTAAATTTATTACAGACAATGCGGTTTTTCCGCACTCATAAGTGCTATAAGGGTACGGCGTAGTACAAAATATCTCGTAGATGATTTGTTATATGATGTTGGTGCCTTCAGATGCTTAAGTGACAAAATTAAATAAATACATGAGTGATAAAGTAGAAATAAGTAATACGATTTAAGCGTTTAATTTAAAAATCCCCCCCCCAGAGCCCCCGGGGTCTTTTTTGAAGCTTTGCAGGGGTCCCAAAAATTTGTAGATCCGGCGCTGGTCAAAGCAACGTTTTTCTGTCATATTGCTACCCTGAAGCATTGGTTACAGGATTTAGTCTTCACCGTCAAACTTCCTATAAGATGCACACAATGATGTTCTTGTCTTAGGATCTTAGGAACTTAGGATCACTCTACAGAACTGTCCTGGGTACTTAGGAAGAAATTAGATACCATTTAAATTTATATTCTAACATATTTTTGTGACTGAATCGAACGAGGCCAAAATCGATAGGACTAACATCTCGGAAGATATGACCCTTTTCGGCCATTTGGTACCAGTGTGGTATGCCTACCTGGGAGAACCATAGCCATAGCTGCTTCACACAAGGCACTCCCTGCAAAGGGATGCAGCTTGTAATTAGTCCACTGCACTGCGCACTATGATGTTATCAGATCCATAACAGGGCACGGAATAAATTAATAACGGAAAAAATAATATAGATACCTAATGAGGACGGATAGCTGAAGATATTAGGCTCAGAAGACATTAGGGTGTCGTTGCATCAGTGGGTTTGGGTGTCGTTGCATCAGTGGGTTTGGGTGTCGTTGCATCAGTGCAGTTTCTCAGTGTGAAGACTATTGCACACCTGGACTTTATCATTTACGTTTAATAATTAAAGTAATGTTAGCTAACGTCTCCACTTCTGCTAAATCTCAAATGTTATAAAGTGCACGCAAGATTATATCTTACTCAGAACGGTTAAAAGTATTTTTCAGTAGTTATGTAAGCGGTATATTGACCAAATGTGTTATAAACCGCGCAGCAGATTTATTCTATTTTATTTTATTTTATTACCTTGCAACGAATTTGTTGCGACAGCATTTACTGGTTTAGAAGCTGACCGATATACGGTCGTAAAAAAAACAAGCTAATCAAAAGTAGGACAAAACTTAAACCGTTGCAAGCGCATTCAGCTAAGTTGACTGCTTGAAGTAAATCTCACCAAACCGTTTTAAATTAAATGAAACGCAGCCATTAATTCTCAACGTTTCTTATACACGCGTTACTAATAAATTACAGGACATGTTGTAAAATAATCTCATCGTTAGGCATTAAAAACATTAAAAATAAATAATAATAAAAAAGCAATTTATAACAAAGGTGTCGGACCGCTTCTCAAGGACCAGTTGTTGGCAGACGTAACATTAATTTTCACCGCGTCTTTGCGCTGTCCGCAACGTGAAGCTAAAGACCATCAAGCTCAGGCCTTTAGAACACTTTATATTGGCCGTTATGTTTGATTATTTTGTCAATGTAAGAATTTTTTTCTTTTGATATTTGCTAGTCGATACCTTTAGGTCGCTATAGAAAGAAATTCCGTGTAATTTTGTTTACAACCGTCAGTTTACGGCCAGTTTTAACATGGAGTGAAAAAAATAAGCATTTTAGACACATTTTACTTTTTTATTTTCATAAAGGCAAGAAAGCGCCTGAGGCTCACAAAAAAATATATGAAGTTTATGCTGTTGATTGTTTAACAGAACGCAAGTTTCAGAATTGGTTTAAAAAATTTCGTTCTGGAGATTTTTCACTGGAAGATGACCAACGTTCTGGTCGACCTTCTGAAGTTGATGATGGAAAAATGAAAGCCATAATTGAATCGAATCGTCATGCAAGAGTTAAATGTATCACACACATCAATTGAAAATCATATTTAATAATTTACTGACAAAAAATCACTGGGAAGATCTTGACTCGAATTCAGGACCTCCCCAAATGATCTAGTCAGAGTCTCTAATATTGAAAGGCAGTAAATTTATCATAAGCTGCTAATTAATGGGTGTTCCAGAATTAACGCAAGATTTGAATTTGCGTGAGAATGAATAGTGTTTTGACTTCATCAACTGTGAAGAGATTAATTGAAAAATTTAGGGAGACTGGATCAGTCGGAGACACTAAACACACTGGTCGTCCAAAAACAAGCCGTTAAAATGTCAATATCCAAGCAGTGCGTGAGAGTGTTGTTGTAAATCCAGGAACATCAATTCGGCGTCGTAAACACAGTTCTTTGTGCCGAAATTGGATGATATTGATGAGGCCAATATGTGGTTTCAACAAGATGGTGCCACATGCCATACAGCCCATGAAACAATTCAAATACTGCATGAGACATTTCCAGGTCGTGTACTCTCTCGTTTCGGTAATCAGAATTGGCCCCCTAGATCGTGTGATTTAACACCTTTAGATTTCTTTTAATGGGATTATTTGAAGTCAAAGGTGTATGAGAAAAAGCCCACATCCACCCGTGCATTAAAAGAGGAAATTCAACCACATTTATGGCAAATGGTCACGGAAAATTTCGACAAAAGAGTGCCTATGTGCCAGCTAAGTCGTGGAGGCCATTTGCCCGATGTGTTATTCCATACTCCAATTTATAATTCAATAAAAAAATTACAACAAAAATACTAAAAACTGTGTTTTCTATTTAAATCAAATATTGCGTTAATTCTAAAACATCTTCTAGTAATTAATTGTTAGTTGTGAGTAAACATATATTTGTGTCTGTGTGATGGGACGTTGGAAGACATGAAAATGACTAGAATTCAAGCTTTGAATGAAGCTACCCTTACAGGTGTCCCTTCAAAGAAAGCAAGCTGAGGGGCTTTTACAAACAACAAGTAGACAGATACACACTGGATAAAATACTGGAGACTCTTTGATCGGAGCCTAGTCAAACAAGAAAGTTGCTCCATGAGAGAGTCACGCTCCAGCAGTCTTGGCAAACAGAAGAAGCTCATCCTCTCCAGAACAAAACGAACACAACAGTCTCTTTGTTGTTCTCAACAACGGCTACAAGGATAACAGAAAAAATAGCGCTGAGCGACTTTTTTTGGAAAAATAGCCTTCAATCCTGTTAAGCCGAAATGCATCTTGGGCCAAGGACAGAAATATCACCGTGGATATCTATACAGTTTAAACAGCATTTGTTGATACTGTAAGTAGTCAGTATTTACTTAGTAATAATAATGATTAATAGGTAAGCAATTAGTTTGATAACTATCAGCTGCAGAAAACAATGGATCTTACTTAAATATGCCCGCTTAATTTTGATTGGTCTATAGTCGGATGTACACTGACAAAACCGAAATCTGCAAGGGCGGCGAAGGGCTCTAAAAGAAAGTGGGCAAGCATTAATGGGTTATCACAGATTGCAAACGATGGACATGCGAACACTAGACAAGCTCACATGTGTAGAGTCACCGCACCAGTTATGCTTACGTCGGTAAACCCCGACTAGTCTGGGTCTTGCATAATTCAGCGACTGTTATGACGAATAGGACACTACAGTACGTAGAGACTTCGTTCTATAAAATCGTTTTGTTCATTCATTCATAATGCTTGAGTGAGTAAGTAATTAAACCTAACATCAAGCCCTACCTCGACCAAGTAAGAGATTCAAAGAGCTTCTTGACACAAGCTATTCCATATGTTTAATATCAGTTCAATTTTGCTAAAAGAAAGTTAATTCCGGTGTCAATTATTATTCCTAATAAGCAAATCCATGACATAACACCTTAATAATATATATATATATAGTATTCTCTCTTTAATTTGAATATTTGATATGCCACGCTGCTTCCACTGGCCCCCACCAGATGGAGCAGCTATCAGATAGAGAAGGTTATGTTAGGTAACAAAACTTGTAAATAGAGAAGTGATATTTATAAACTGTAATTGTCGTTTCTTTGTTTACAGCTAAGATTGTGTAAATAAATATTAATAATTGTTATAATACAATATATAGTGAATAAAATTGCTAACTTTTTTTACAGAGAAAAAGATTTCAGTTTATTCACCCCACCTTCAATAATTGTCTTATATATATATATATATATATATATATATATATATATATATATATATATATATATATATATATATACTTGTTTATTGTGCTAAAATTACAATCTGCCTTATACCTATCCAACGACCCTAATCCCGTGCCACACTCGTTACACAGACTTATATCCTGACCAATACCCAAACAACAAAAATGACAAATGTTTTCAAGCAGAAAAGGTATGGATAACATGTACGTAACGTTCATCAAGACAGAGATATGTTGGCAACTGCTTATAGCAACGACCCATTTCAAGTTAAATTGACTATTTGATTGCATAGAAAATGTCGAACATCAAGCGTATCCAATCCTTTCAATCAAAAGTCCTGAGAACAATAGTAAATACCCCTTATTGCGACCTCAACAAAAAGAACCCTTCACAATGATCTTAATATACCCTACATTCTTGAACGCATCCCTTCCATGTTCATAAAACTCCATAATAACCTATTCAACCACCCTAATCCCCTACCACAGTCATTTCACTGCACCACTCATCCCTATAATCCTCCTCGGAGACTGAAACGGCAGTGGCCTCGTGACCTGCCATAAATGCGTGACAGTGGGAGTCCTGGCAATGGCCAGTTTCTGCAATCATGTCCTGAGCGCATGTGGCTCTCGCACTTTTGGTGAGCCTCTATCCGGTGACGCGGCTGACGGAGGAGCGTGGGGGACTTCCTTTCTTTTTTGCATGCAAGGGAGGTGACAACCATGAGGATTTGGGAGGCCTCTGGGCTGTTAAATATGAATAAGCGAGTGAATGATGAATTATGAAATATGGTATGAATGAGAACATTTATCTCAATTACTTATTGCTTAAGAACATAACAATGATAAATATATAAGCAATTATACGCTCGAGTGAGATGGCATAAACTCAGCAAGACAAAATGATAATTTAAATAAATAAGTAATTACCATAAAGCGTATAATTACCTCCAATCATAATAATACCCTCAATTTGTGGTTGTGACGCTAAAGGGCACAGCTGAAATTTTCACTTTTGGCAAACTTTGTTGAAGTATAGTGCTCACTACTATTAATGACTATTAAATGATCAACAGCAAAATAAAATAAAAAAAATACAGGCAGGATTGGGACATGAACCCATGGTTGCTGTATTACCGGGTGCTTACTCGTGCAGGCTAGCTCAGTTGGTGGAGTACTCGACTAGACGGTATTGGGGAAGTCTTGGGTTCAAGCCTGGATCCTGTCAGTATATTTGTTTTACTTTGAGTGTTGATTCCAAACTTCCACCACAGCTAGACAAATATGTCGATGCTACTACCCACATAAGTCTGTCAACCCCAAATAATCGTTTATTAATCACAAAGCTTACATTGTGGTGTATTTTTGGTTCAAGGAGGCGAATGAATATGAAAATTCTGAAGGTAACAATGTTACAGTCCACTTTTACTTGTTTAATGGAAAATCAGAATTTTCATGAATTTATAATCTGGCTGATGGCAGTTGAGCCCGTTATTGCTTGTCGCCTCACGACGCTTCGGTATTGACAAGTTTTTGATTTTATATGTCAGTCTTAAAGGACGGAAAAAGAAGGATTGGCTCATCGGAATTTCTAATGGCCCTCATAAAATAAAAAATTACTGACCGGATGAGAGCGCTCTGTGCTGACTTAAACGGGAGTCGTGAATCTGATTGTACTCTTGAAGGGGGGGGGGAGGAGAAGGAGGAGAAAAGGGGAATTTAAATTTCAAATGTATTGATGAGGCGTAGGCTATTTAAATGGCAAATATAGAGCCATCGATCGGACACCAGCGTTTTCGGACCCGTCCCTTGGCACACACGACACACACGTTATTGCAAGCTGCTGGACAGCATGGAATTTTCAAATATCCAGGAGGCTTCACTCTAGCCTACATATGGTTCTCTGTGCTGCCTACATCATCCAGACAGACCTCATTAAAGAAAACAAAATGAAATAGGATGGATGGAGCAAAAATCTACATATATAGATTTAAATAAATGAAAAGCCTGACAGCACAACAAATTAAATAATATCCAAGCGCCTGTTCGGGTGGTGAGGAGATGGAATAGGAGACATTTTGGAAGAACGAGGCATTCCTGATATTAGGAGAGGAGAGGGAATCCCAGAGAGTGGTAGAGTGAGCAAGAAAGGAACGTTCGAATGCTGCAGAATACACCCATGAATTCCATTGGTTCATTACTTTAGACCTGGTATAATTCTCGAACTCATCCCTTCCAAGTTCATAAAATTCCATAGTAACCTATTCAACCACCCTAATTCCCTAGCACAGTCGTTGCACTGCACCACTCATCCCTATAACCTCCTCGGAGATTAAAACGGCAGTGGCCTCGTGACCTGCTATAACTAAGTGTTAGTGGAAGTCCTGGAAATGGCCAGTTTCTCTAATCATGACCTGAGCGTCTGTGGCTCTCGCGCTCTTGGTCAGCCTCCGCTGGCTCTTATCCAGTGACGCGGCTGACTAAGGAGCGTGGGGGACTTCCCAAGACTTCGCTGCCTCCTTCGCATGCGAAGGAGGTGACAATCATGTGGACTTGGGGGTCCTCTGGGTTGTTTGAAAATATTGTATGAATGATAACATTTATCGCCATTACTTATTGCCTAATAAAGAAGGCAGATTGTAATTTTATCTTAATAAATTGTTGTTAACTCCAAAGAGACCTGGTATAATGTGTACTTCCATAATGGGTACGCTACATATAATAGACGATGGTTTGGATTGTCACACGCGCTAAATGAATACATGGCATGGCACGATATCACCATCATGGCAGGACAAGTGAGACGCTACTAGGTAAGATTGTAGAGCCCCAGTGACCGTTGTCCGCATGGAAGAGATCCCTTCCAAGGAGGTGCTAGTTAGGCGAGATGAAGGCAGAGAATCCCACTAGAAAGGTGTGGGGTCTGACAAGGCCAGACTAAAACATAGCGAGGTGAAAATGTCACACCTTTGTCATAAGTGTGAAAAAAAGAAGCTAAACCTCAAGGTACAGTTATAGCGATTAGTCACTTGTTTAGTCCCTTAATCAGAGTAGAAAATTGAAATGAACTATTATTATATTAATGAAGTAAAGAATTAATGCCCCTTGAAATCAATTATAAAATTATGATTAACATAAAATATTTACAATACTCATTAGTTCTCAACATCAGACAGACCCAAGCCATTACTAGTTACAAGTTTTAATTAGTTTATATACCGATTCCCGACGCAATAATAACCATTTGGAGTTTTGATAATTCCTAACCTTCTCAAAAATTATTATTAACTTTGATAATTAGCGTTTTGTTTGCCTAATAATCCCTTACAAAATACAGGTTCTAGGAGCCAATAATATAAAGAGGAATTCAGGTCAATCGAACAGATATGAATTGTTAAAGTTATTTTTGTCTTAAAACCTGAATTTTCGCCTCATTTCTTCCCTGAATTCGAGCTCTATACTATACACCTTTTATGACTTACTTTCCCTTTGAGGTTTCGCCGAATCCTCACCTATCAGCCAGTTTGGTAACCTTGGACCAAGGAGAGAGTTAGCTTTCAGTAATTGCTTTATGCAAGCAGTTAGGTTAGATGACTCATCTGTTTACCGGGGACTGTTCTCCACCTCAAAGATTACATAATTATGTACCAGCAATGCGTTCCGCGAACCCTGTTGTACACGGCCATCTGTCAAGACGAATTTGTCCAAAAGTTCGGCCAGCTCAGTCCTATCAGGTCTTAGATGATATTGATGTGGCCACTATGTGGTTTCAACAAGATGGTGCCACATGTCATACAGCCCATGAAACAATTCAAATACTGCATGAGACATTTCCAGGTCGTGTACTCTCTCGTTTCGTTGATCAGAATTGGTCCCCTAGATCGTGTGATTTAACACCTTTAGATTTCTTTTTATAGGGTTATTTGAAGTCAAAGGTATTTGTCAAAAAGCCCACATCCACCCACCATAGAGGAAGTACAACCACATTTATGGCAAATGGTCATGGAAAAGTATACTCCTTAGACGCAGCGGAAAAAAATGGAATTAATGCCTACCTTGCAGAGGTCCAGTTTGTTTTAGTCAGTTATATTTAGTACAGATAAATAAAAATTACATAATAAATCAGACACTGTCCAAACCATACATGTAGCTAAGAACGGTTTTTTGTGACTGGAGTGTAAGGGGGGGGGCCCTTTGTAGCTCCTACCGGTGGCTTTTTGTGGTCCAAGGGTCAGACGTCAAGGGTGAGTTGGCACTTATGGGCCCAATATATTTCCGACTGTATGCGCATTGTCGCAAGTGCCGTGGATGGTCAAACTTGATAAGTAAAAAGACTTAAAAATATCAACTCTGATCACGATTTGAAATTTTAACAGAATTCATGCACAATGCAGCCAATATAAGTAAATAATGTTAAGTCCTTTCCCGATAAAGTGACAATTCAAAGTCCTCAAGTTATTTATTAACTCACCGGTCACAATGAGCTCACAATGAAAGTACAAACATTTCTCATTTAGGTTAATTTTGGCTTATATTCTACCATACATTTATTTGAAAGTGTACTTTGAAAAACAATTTGAAGTTAGAGTTCCTTTAATCAGCCAATTAACTTCTCATAAAAACACACACTTTCAAATTAATGGGTTTAAAAAAAACATTACTATCTAGTAAGCAGGCAGTATTTAGCCGTATTTACATCACTGGATTATGTGATGTTTATTAGCAACACGCTCACTGATTAGAATATATCCTGTTTTTCTATATTACAGTGTAGGTAGATAGAATACAGCTACAGTGCAGTATAAGTAGGTGCGATACAGGAACAGTAGAGTATAAATTCAGTACAGCTACAGTGCAGTATAAGTAGGTGCGATACAGGAACAGTAGAGTATAAATTCAGTACAGCTACAGTGCAGTATAAGTAGGTGCGATACAGGAACAGTAGAGTATAAATTCAGTACAGCTACAGTGCAGTATAAGTAGGTGTGATACAGGAACAGTAGAGTATAAATTCAGTACAGCTACAGTGCAGTATAAGTTGGTGCGATACAGGAACAGTACAGTATAAATTCAGTACAGCTACAGTGCAGTATAAGTAGGTGCAATACAGGAACAGTAGAGTATAAATTCAGTACAGCTACAGTGCAGTATAAGTAGGTGCCATACAGGAACAGTAGAGTATAAATTCAGTACAGCTACAGTGCAGTATAAGTAGGTGCGATACAGGAACAGTAGAGTATAAATTCAGTACAGCTACAGTGCAGTATAAGTAGGTGCGATACAGGAACAGTAGAGTATAAATTCAGTACAGCTACAGTGCAGTATAATTAGGTGCGATACAGGAACAGTAGAGTATAAATTCAGTACAGCTACAGTGCAGTATAAGTAGGTGCGATACAGGAACAGTAGAATATAAATTCAGTACAGCTACAGTGCAGTATAAGTAGGTGCGATACAGGAACAGTAGAGTATAAATTCAGTACAGCTACAGTGCAGTATAAGTAGGTGCAATACAGGAACAGTAGAGTATAAATTCAGTACAGCTACAGTGCAGTATAAGTAGGTGCAATACAGGAACAGTAGAGTATAAATTCAGTGCAGTATAAGTAGGTGCAATACAGGAACAGTACAGTATAAATTCAGTGCAGTATAAGTAGGTGCAATACAGGAACAGTACAGTATAAATTCAGTACAGCTACAGTGCAGTATAAGTAGGTGCAATACAGGAACAGTAGAGTATAAATTCAGTGCAGTATAAGTAGGTGCAATACAGGAACAGTACAGTATAAATTCAGTGCAGTATAAGTAGGTGCAATACAGGAACAGTACAGTATAAATTCAGTACAGCTACAGTGCAGTATAAGTAGGTGCAATACAGGAACAGTAGAGTATAAATTCAGTGCAGTATAAGTAGGTGCAATACAGGAACAGTACAGTATAAATTCAGTGCAGTATAAGTAGGTGCAATACAGGAACAGTACAGTATAAATTCAGTACAGCTACAGTGCAGTATAAGTAGGTGTGATTCAGGAACAGTAGAGTATAAATTCAGTACAGCTACAGTGCAGTATAAGTAGGTGCGATACAGGAACAGTAGAGTATAAATTCAGTACAGCTACAGTGCAGTATAAGTAGGTGCGATACAGGAACAGTAGAGTATAAATTCAGTACAGCTACAGTGCAGTATAAGTAGGTGTGATACAGGAACAGTAGAGTATAAATTCAGTACAGCTACAGTGCAGTATAAGTAGGTGCGATACAGGAACAGTAGAGTATAAATTCAGTACAGCTACAGTGCAGTATAAGTAGGTGCGATACAGGAACAGTAGAGTATAAATTCAGTACAGCTACAGTGCAGTATAAGTAGGTGCAATACAGGAACAGTAGAGTATAAATTCAGTACAGCTACAGTGCAGTATAAGTAGGTGCAATACAGGAACAGAAGAGTATAAATTCAGTGCAGTATAAGTAGGTGCAATACAGGAACAGTACAGTATAAATTCAGTGCAGTATAAGTAGGTGCAATACAGGAACAGTAGAGTATAAATTCAGTACAGCTACAGTGCAGTATAAGTAGGTGCAATACAGGAACAGTAGAGTATAAATTCAGTGCAGTATAAGTAGGTGCAATACAGGAACAGTACAGTATAAATTCAGTGCAGTATAAGTAGGTGCAATACAGGAACAGTACAGTATAAATTCAGTACAGCTACAGTGCAGTATAAGTAGGTGAAATACAGGAACAGTAGAGTATAAATTCAGTGCAGTATAAGTAGGTGCAATACAGGAACAGTACAGTATAAATTCAGTGCAGTATAAGTAGGTGCAATACAGGAACAGTAGAGTATAAATTCAGTGCAGTATAAGTAGGTGCAATACAGGAACAGTACAGTATAAATTCAGTACAGCTACAGTGCAGTATAAGTAGGTGCAATACAGGAACAGAAGAGTATAAATTCAGTGCAGTATAAGTAGGTGCAATACAGGAACAGAAGAGTATAAATTCAGTGCAGTATAAGTAGGTGCAATACAGGAACAGTACAGTATAAATTCAGTACAGCTACAGTGCAGTATAAGTAGGTGCGATACAGGAACAGTAGAGTATAAATTCAGTACAGCTACAGTGCAGTATAAGTAGGTGTGATACAGGAACAGTAGAGTATAAATTCAGTACAGCTACAGTGCAGTATAAGTTGGTGCGATACAGGAACAGTACAGTATAAATTCAGTACAGCTACAGTGCAGTATAAGTAGGTGCGATACAGGAACAGTAGAGTATAAATTCAGTACAGCTACAGTGCAGTATAAGTAGGTGCCATACAGGAACAGTAGAGTATAAATTCAGTACAGCTACAGTGCAGTATAAGTAGGTGCGATACAGGAACAGTAGAGTATAAATTCAGTACAGCTACAGTGCAGTATAAGTAGGTGCGATACAGGAACAGTAGAGTATAAATTCAGTACAGCTACAGTGCAGTATAAGTAGGTGCGATACAGGAACAGTAGAGTATAAATTCAGTACAGCTACAGTGCAGTATAAGTAGGTGCGATACAGGAACAGTAGAATATAAATTCAGTACAGCTACAGTGCAGTATAAGTAGGTGCGATACAGGAACAGTAGAGTATAAATTCAGTACAGCTACAGTGCAGTATAAGTAGGTGCAATACAGGAACAGTAGAGTATAAATTCAGTACAGATACAGTGCAGTATAAGTAGGTGCAATACAGGAACAGTAGAGTATAAATTCAGTACAGCTACAGTGCAGTATAAGTAGGTGCGATACAGGAACAGTAGAGTATAAATTCAGTACAGCTACAGTGCAGTATAAGTAGGTGCGATACAGGAACAGTAGAGTATAAATTCAGTACAGCTACAGTGCAGTATAAGTAGGTGTGATACAGGAACAGTAGAGTATAAATTCAGTACAGCTACAGTGCAGTATAAGTAGGTGCGATACAGGAACAGTAGAGTATAAATTCAGTACAGCTACAGTGCAGTATAAGTAGGTGCGATACAGGAACAGTAGAGTATAAATTCAGTACAGCTACAGTGCAGTATAAGTAGGTGCAATACAGGAACAGTAGAGTATAAATTCAGTACAGCTACAGTGCAGTATAAGTAGGTGCAATACAGGAACAGAAGAGTATAAATTCAGTGCAGTATAAGTAGGTGCAATACAGGAACAGTACAGTATAAATTCAGTGCAGTATAAGTAGGTGCAATACAGGAACAGTAGAGTATAAATTCAGTACAGCTACAGTGCAGTATAAGTAGGTGCAATACAGGAACAGTAGAGTATAAATTCAGTGCAGTATAAGTAGGTGCAATACAGGAACAGTACAGTATAAATTCAGTGCAGTATAAGTAGGTGCAATACAGGAACAGTACAGTATAAATTCAGTACAGCTACAGTGCAGTATAAGTAGGTGAAATACAGGAACAGTAGAGTATAAATTCAGTGCAGTATAAGTAGGTGCAATACAGGAACAGTACAGTATAAATTCAGTGCAGTATAAGTAGGTGCAATACAGGAACAGTAGAGTATAAATTCAGTGCAGTATAAGTAGGTGCAATACAGGAACAGTACAGTATAAATTCAGTACAGCTACAGTGCAGTATAAGTAGGTGCAATACAGGAACAGAAGAGTATAAATTCAGTGCAGTATAAGTAGGTGCAATACAGGAACAGAAGAGTATAAATTCAGTGCAGTATAAGTAGGTGCAATACAGGAACAGTACAGTATAAATTCAGTACAGCTACAGTGCAGTATAAGTAGGTGCAATACAGGAACAGAAGAGTATAAATTCAGTGCAGTATAAGTAGGTGCAATACAGGAACAGAAGAGTATAAATCCAGTGCAGTATAAGTAGGTGCAATACAGGAACAGTACAGTATAAATTCAGTACAGCTACAGTGCAGTATAAGTAGGTGCAATACAGGAACAGTAGAGTATAAATTCAGTGCAGTATAAGTAGGTGCAATACAGGAACACTAGAGTATAAATTCAGTGCAGTATAAGTAGGTGCAATACAGGAACAGTAGAGTATAAATTCAGTGCAGTATAAGTAGGTGCAATACAGGAACAGTACAGTATAAATTCAGTACAGCTACAGTGCAGTATAAGTAGGTGCAATACAGGAACAGTAGAGTATAAATTCAGTACAGCTACAGTGCAGTATAAGTAGGTGCAATACAGGAACATTAGAGTATAAATTCAGTGCAGTATAAGTAGGTGCAATACAGGAACAGTAGAGTATAAATTCAGTGCAGTATAAGTAGGTGCAATACAGGAACAGTAGAGTATAAATTCAGTGCAGTATAAGTAGGTGCAATACAGGAACAGTAGAGTATAAATTCAGTGCAGTATAAGTAGGTGCAATACAGGAACAGTAGAGTATAAATTCAGTACAGCTACAGTGCAGTATAAGTAGGTGCAATACAGGAATAGTAGAGTATAAATTCAGTGCAGTATAAGTAGGTGCAATACAGGAACAGTAGAGTATAAATTCAGTGCAGTATAAGTAGGTGCAATACAGGAACAGTAGAGTATAAATTCAGTGCAGTATAAGTAGGTGCAATACAGGAACAGTACAGTATAAATTCAGTACAGCTACAGTGCAGTATAAGTAGGTGCAATACAGGAACAGAAGAGTATAAATTCAGTGCAGTATAAGTAGGTGCAATACAGGAACAGAAGAGTATAAATTCAGTGCAGTATAAGTAGGTGCAATACAGGAACAGTACAGTATAAATTCAGTACAGCTACAGTGCAGTATAAGTAGGTGCAATACAGGAACAGAAGAGTATAAATTCAGTGCAGTATAAGTAGGTGCAATACAGGAACAGAAGAGTATAAATTCAGTGCAGTATAAGTAGGTGCAATACAGGAACAGTACAGTATAAATTCAGTACAGCTACAGTGCAGTATAAGTAGGTGCAATACAGGAACAGTAGAGTATAAATTCAGTGCAGTATAAGTAGGTGCAATACAGGAACACTAGAGTATAAATTCAGTGCAGTATAAGTAGGTGCAATACAGGAACAGTAGAGTATAAATTCAGTGCAGTATAAGTAGGTGCAATACAGGAACAGTACAGTATAAATTCAGTACAGCTACAGTGCAGTATAAGTAGGTGCAATACAGGAACAGTAGAGTATAAATTCAGTACAGCTACAGTGCAGTATAAGTAGGTGCAATACAGGAACATTAGAGTATAAATTCAGTGCAGTATAAGTAGGTGCAATACAGGAACAGTAGAGTATAAATTCAGTGCAGTATAAGTAGGTGCAATACAGGAACAGTAGAGTATAAATTCAGTGCAGTATAAGTAGGTGCAATACAGGAACAGTAGAGTATAAATTCAGTACAGCTACAGTGCAGTATAAGTAGGTGCAATACAGGAATAGTAGAGTATAAATTCAGTGCAGTATAAGTAGGTGCAATACAGGAACAGTAGAGTATAAATTCAGTGCAGTATAAGTAGGTGCAATACAGGAACAGTACAGTATAAATTCAGTACAGCTACAGTGCAGTATAAGTAGGTGCAATACAGGAACAGTAGAGTATAAATTCAGTGCAGTATAAGTAGGTGCAATACAGGAACAGTACAGTATAAATTCACTAAAGGTACAGTTTTACATATACTGAAGCACATAAGCACTTATCACTGAAATTATCAAATATATATTTTCTATAAATTATGAAACAAAAGCTGTGAAATCCACTTCAAAGGAACTATTTTTCAACCGTTCTAGAACCCTCGTACTCAATGCAATAAACAGTAACTGTATTATATAACTATCTAAACCTTTTAAGTATTGTTATAAGAATTTGAGCCAGCGTGCTTGGAGGGACAGCAATAGACCTCCGAGGCTTCGATCGTCCACCAACTTGATTTGGATTTATTAATTTATTCCAAAAGCTCGTCAAAAAAATAAAAATCTGTTTGGTCTGAGAAACTTAACATTGTTTAATTAGTTTAGTATGGTTTCTGCATTCGTTCTTTGGTCATCTACAGGCCATAATACTGGCCAGTGCTTTGGTGTCTAGACTACTTTGATGGGGGGACAGTCATTCGTCCCTCGTTTAATCGAAAGACAGTCGTTGGTAGGCATTATATACATCCACACGCTCTTATACTTATATTATAATACAGAACACCATTCATTATATAGAAGGAATAAAACAATAACACAGGATGACAACGATAATTAGAGAAAAATAAAAAAATTAGTAAATATGAACACTAATTTGCGCTTTAACTCTTCGCTCGAGGTGATGAAAGAGACGGGCTTTTAAAACTAGAAAGTTGAATGAGCATCACGAATGGATTAAGATGATAATTCCATTATCCAATAATTATTTAATATCTTTCATTAATAACATTTCCACTGTCTTTAGTCTACCTTGCTTTTATCTTGGTGGAGATTAAAGAGTTATTTCTTTGAACTGACACACTTTAGATGGAATGCAAAGCGTATTCCGTTAACACTCTACACGCAAGTGACAAAGGACCGAATTCCTGGAGAAGAAGACGGGAATAAATCCCAGACAAAGATGCAAATCCCCGAGAGCTAAGATAACTGAGAACGGTCCATCCGAAGAAAAAACAGAACCACATAAAAAAAATTAAAAAGAAGTGCAAAAATACGCTGATGACAATTTTTTCGGGGCATGGGTGGTCCTCCCCCCTCCCTTCTGTGCTATATCCTTCTTTGAATAAATTCTCACCAAGCCGCTATCTTAGCGCAATACATGCATGAGTATGAAATATAGCCAAGGCCTTGTCGGGATCAACTTATGCCATAAAGCATTCGTATCTCTCATTTAATACATACTACCATAATACCATACAGTCATATATATCGAACCGATATACCACTGGGTTATAGCAATAAAGGTGAGATATATTCTGTAGGTAAAATACGATAAATACAGCACGGGCTAAAATTAATGTCCTCAAATGTGCAGGTTCCAGCATTCCATGGCTTGGACATCATCAACAGGTATTAAGCACTGGGGGGGGGGGGTATCTTCAATCATACACAGCCACCTTTTGCCTTTGGCGAGTAGTCTGTTTTATCCCCCTTCTACCATCCAGTGTTACCAACCGCTACACTTTAGAACAGCCAAATATTCAGAAAACAAACTCTTTTTCTTTTTTTTTTAATGGTCGCACATTATTTTTATTTCTTTATTTATAAACGGTATTAAATAGTCGATCACTCGCTTTGGGTAACACTACTACTTTTCCTATTTGAGAAAAGATTTTAGTCCATTCCCACATGTAACTCGTCATATACCCTTAAACGATAACACGAAGGGCGCCAATGAGTGGTGGGAACAACAGAATATGTGTTAGACGGCTTAATTTCGAACACTCGGACCAGTGCCCTTTCCTCATGATTATTTACTAACTCCAAAACTATTTATTACTATTTATTAACTTAACGGCCCTCCGAACAAACCTGCGTTTGATAGGTTCGTGTCATATCCATTGGAGAACCTTTGAGACTAT
Source organism: Acanthosoma haemorrhoidale (assembly GCA_930367205.1). Taxonomy (NCBI): domain Eukaryota; kingdom Metazoa; phylum Arthropoda; class Insecta; order Hemiptera; family Acanthosomatidae; genus Acanthosoma; species Acanthosoma haemorrhoidale. Next base: position 8,233,045 of record OV884013.1, on the reverse strand, counting down.
CCCTAAACTTCTCAGTCATTGTTGTATACCGATGAAAATATCCATCAAAGTAAAGATAATTATCACACACACGCGTAGAGAATGTGAAGACATGTGTTTATTGATTGGATACATGTGTTCGGTTGGTAACTTGCCTGTTGGAGCAAGTTAGGGGGAGCCGTTAAACCCCTCCCTTAGAGGACAAAGGAGATCTGTGGCATTTGAGAACGAACTGTCTTATAAAGCAGGAGTCCTGGGTTCAATTACTTATGGTTTGATCATTTTCTGGCACCACTACAATTTTACAGTGAAATTGTGAATGCAGTACCGTAAAAAAACCGACAATTTAACATCTAAAATAATAAGTTAGGAAGAAAGCAATTTCGGTTTTTTAGTGTTAAATAAAACTCAATTTTGCCTAAACAAAAAATGAACTCTAATCAGTCAAATACCTTCCGTTCTGTTCGATGACCTTTTGCCATCTTTCTGGTAACTTCATGATCCCGCGCTTATAGAACTTTTGGTCGTTATCAGCAAAAAGTCCGATTTGAGGTATTCGTTATTACTGAAATTTTACCATTTAAGAAGTTTTGTAAACGTTGAAATAAATGATAATCCAATGGTGCAAGGTCGGGGCTGTATGGGGGACATCACTTCCCAACCAAGCTCCAATAGTTTCGTACGTGTTGCTAAAGATGTGTGAGGCCTCGCATTGTCGTGGCGGAAACCAAATATCGAGCTTCTTAACAAGTCCAAGACGTCTTATATGATTTTAAATTGTTGTGTGTGATACATTTAATTGATTTGCAATCTCTCGCACAGTTATATGACGATTCGATTCAATTATGTCTTTCATTTGGTCATCATCAAGTTCAAATATCTCTTTGTGAACCTCAGCCGCTTTCTTGCCTTTATGAAAATAAAAAAGTAAAATTTGTCTAAAATGTCCATGTTAAAACTGAGCGTAAACTGACAGTTGTAAACAAAATTATACGAAATTTCTTTCTATAGCAACCTAAAGGTATCGACTACCAAATCTCAATAGAAAAAAATCTAACATTGGCAAAAGAATAACGAAACAAACATAACGCTATCTACTGGTGCAAACCGAAATCACTTTCTTGCCAAGCCAATATAATCAGAATTAGTCCCTCAAAGCATGCAGGAACCATTTGAATAAACAAAATCTGTACACCACGTACATATACGTGTTCTAATTCACATATGGCACGTGTATCATGAGCCTTGTTATCTCCTGTCTCAATAACACACACAAAAAATCTAATTTAAAAATCTCTTAACTTGATTTTTCTTCTCAGAACATAAGTATGAGAAATATTGGGATTTCCATTATTGTAATTTTCAAACGAATATTTTGTAGGACAGGTATGGTTGGTTGGTGTAGATGGACTGTTGCTCGAGTCGTCCACAACCATAATATGAAGCAGTTACGCTATCTGTTTTTATTTATTTACAATATCCATAAGAATCGCTTTTATGTTTACAAGGTCTAGTAATAACCTGTTATTCTCAACTTAATTCAGTTTACATTTATACGTAAGCAATTGTTTACTAATACGTATTTGTTTATTAAAGTTACGATTAACGCCTCTACTCAACATCCCGTTTTTCAGGGCTCTATTTCACCACTCTCTAGTATTCTCTTCCTCCTAACAAATGCCATGCTTCACCCTTCAAAACGGTCCTGTTCCGACACCTTCTTACTAGCCAGACAAATCCTCACTAACCTAGGAATTATGTAATCTTTATTAGTAACAAACTTTTTTCGATCTAAACTCACTGTTCTTTCCAAAAATATATTTAAAAAACCTACTGCCAATTGTAACAAAGTAAATAATATATATTTTAATCGTATATTATATCATATTTCGTACATTTCTCAACTGGTAATTATTTTCTAATTTGACGTATACCCTTTTTTCCCCAAAGCGATTAATGTTACGAAATGTTATATTATTTAAAGGGTGGGTACGAAATCCTAGACTAGAGATATTATCACTTACGAGGGCAAAAATAAAATTCACTCATAAACGAAAAATAAAAAACAATTTAAATAACTGGTGTTTATTTAAATAAATGGAAACGAACCCAATTTTAGAAACATTAAAGTTTTCTGAGCTTAAGATGTGTCTCGGTAGAGCATTCACAGCAGTTGGTTAGTGAAAAGCGACTCTTCCAATTTCTAAAGAAAATAACGCTTGTAAAAGTTCAAAATATATTGCTAGAAATTTTGTTTTAATAAAACTGATATCTCTTTATTGTCCTAAGACAATCATCATTAAAAAAAATCTGAGAACAATGCGTAAATGCCCCGAATTATGTCAACAACAAAACCCTTCATAACGACGGTAATATACCCTACATTCTTGAACTCATCCCTTCCAAGTTCATGAAATTCCATCGAAACCGGTCCAACTACCCTAAACCCGCTCTGCACCACTCATCCCTATAATCCTCCTCGGAGACTAAAACGGCAGTGGCCTTGGGACGTGCTATAAATACGTCACAATGTTTATTTTTCTGCAATTTTTAGTTTCTGCAAACATGAGAGCGTATGTGGCTCTCGCGCTCTCGGTCAGCCTCCACTGGCTCGTATCCGATGACGCGGCTGACGGAGGAGCGTGGGGGACTTCCCAAGACTCCGCTTTCTCTTTCACATGCAAGGGAGGTGACAAACATGTGGATTTGGGAGGTCTTTGGGCTATTTGTAAAGACTGTATGAATGAGCGATCGAATGAAAATTATAGTAAATATGGTATGAATGAGAACATTTATCACAATTACTTATTGCCTAATAAGACAGATTGTAATTTCGGCTTAATAAAGAAGTTTAAATATTAAAAAAATCATTTCTTTTGCATGAAGTGTGGGCTATTCTTAAACAGTGTCAGACCCAGCTAACTTTGCAATCAGTGCCAATAAAGTATTTGAAAAATAAATGTAAATAAATAAATTTAATGAAATAAATCGAGCTGCTTGAAAAATTATGAATAATTCACACAGGTAGGATGGGTAATTCTACCTAGAAGTTAAACCATTTCATACGTGAGTCCCACATGAACTCATGAGTGACAGTACTCGGAATAGCAGTGGACCCATTGCAGTTTGAGAAGGCCTAATTGTCATTCTCGCAAGGTACTTATCGAATTAATCGAATGAAAAATTGGAACGGGCCATCTGGGCCAGTTGTCAGCGATGAGGGCTCACGAATTAGCGTTCATCGGCATTATCCACTTAGCCGGTTCTCTTTAGGCCTTAACAGTTTAATTTGCGGCTCCTTCTCCAACTCTACTTTTAATCATTATTAATCTCCATTATAAAAACAACTGGAAGTCTTTCTATTTGTTCTGGAACGAACGCTTTTCGAATGTTCGACAATATTTTTCTATTAGACACATTGGGAACGATCTTCAAGACCCGGAGCGCTTAAAACGTTTTTTGGGAGAGGTATGACTAAGATATGGCGTATATGATAACGAGTAATTATAATTACTTTAGGCTAATCCTTAAATTATATAAGATTATATTATAAGGAATATTATAAGGATCACCGGACAATCATGGTCAGTGTTCCTTTGGATTGGAGAGTGAGGGCAGGGAGATTATTCAAAAGTTAATGAGCCCCCTCATTAAGAACGAGGATCTAGAAAATGAAAGGAGATTACATCCAGTCTCGGGTATCTGTAGATGACTCATGTGATACGGAGAGGCAATGAGGCATTGGCGATAACTAGGAAAAGACATGGCTACAACTCCTCAACTAAAGTGGTTAATTTAAAGAGATGTTGAAACAAACCCAAAAATCTACAGAGCAGAATATTGGCCTAGAATAACGAGGCAGTTTTTTGTTTTGTTTTTTTCAGCTCTCAAACTTTAAAAATGTAGGATAAGGGAAAAATAAAGTAAATTTATTTGGGGTGAACAGATCCTTTTACTAAGAGGACCTATTTAAAGACTGAGTGAAGGAATTAAGGAGTGTGGGAGACCTCGGTAGAGGTGTAAATGTCACGGTGCAGTAGTGAGAGCCCACTGATGGGTGAGCCTAGAGTCCAGGCATGTAGAGGAAGCTCATTCAGTTGGATGGCCCGTCAGAGGCTTGTTGTTGGTTGGCCAAGGGCCGTCATGTCCGTCTCCTTGTCTGCTTTCCCAGACCTAGTGATTTCCATCTTGCAGGTAGCGGTGGGGATTGCAGGTCACTCAATAGGGGGGTTTGACAGTGTTTCATCGAGTCGAAGAACGTGATGTGTCTTCATGTGATGGCTTCGGTGATGGCAGGGACCTCGAACTTTTCGTGGCTGTCGGTCTCAGAAGAGTAATTAAGAAAGCTGTATTTGACAGAATGAGGAACACTACGTTCTGCGCGAGGATGTAAATCAAGAATACCCTAAGCGTTTTAATAAATAGCTGCCAACCTGAATTCTTCAGGTCTATAGAATACCTGACAAAAATCTAATGAAAACTAGGCCTTTCATTTTGCTAGGACATCCTTTATGGTAATAACATTATTAGAAGGGAATAGGTCCGTTGACTAATATAACACATTAAAGGCCAAATTGAAGAGGGAGAAAATAAATTTGATGATATTACACGGCAATACCTAAAGCCTAAGTCTCCAAATGAAGGATCAGGTACTTACTCTGCACCTTTTAAGACTCCAAGACAAACCAGCCATAGCACACCGTGGCCTGTACAAACAGAAGACTGACAACCTCCGCAGGCAGCTAATGGACTTGTCAGCACAGGTGTTTACCTTCGGAGAGTGGCTGGCCCAATCTTCAAGCATCCTTCATCTAGCGCAAATGTTCTGTTCCGTCAGCAGAAACTCCAGCAGTAGGTTACAGACTCTTAGCTCCAAATATACTCCATGTGTCAGCTAAAATTATACTGCTGAAATTTCTCAGATTTGTGGAATTATTTTAAGTAGCAAGGGGTTTTTTCTTCTGAGTTCAAATGAAGGTTTTCGTTAAACTTATTAAACAACGGAATATGCTAAACTAATATAGCAGTCAATACTTAGAGAAGTGTAGAAATACGTTGTGTGAAAATCGTAGGGCATACACGAGAATTGCTGATAGTCTTCATCGGTGCCAATTCACCATAGAACTCCCCAGTTAAATAATCTTTGTAGAGGAGAGTCTTTTAAAAGAAAAGAAATAAAATCTTTATTATGAAGTACAATTAAAACACTGGTATATACAAATATTAAGAGCTACGTTACTACATACTGAGTGGAATGTCTAGGCACGAGTGGGGTCTGGGGCTAAAGCTGAGACATTTATGTATAAGAAAAGGATAAGATTCTGTGAAGTAGGGAGGTCTTGGAGGGATGCGGTTGCTTACATAAAAATAACAGGAACCATCAGTGACTTCCATGAAGTCACGAGGCAGGTATACAGTTCTCCTCAAGCCCCTTCTGATTGTTCTTAGAATTATAAAACTGACTAAACAAAGTAAGATGTTTTCGTTAAAAGCAAGTTATCAATGCATGTCGAGTCACATTTAAAAAACTTAAAGGTACCGTTTAAAAGCAATGCACTCTATTGGTTATACCAGCTCGGTCACGAAAATCACCTTTTAAATAAATGTACAAAGTAACAGTTGATAAATAGAATCCTATTGTATTCAGCTGAAATGGTGCTAAATACACAATTTCTAGTGTTGCTTATCCAAAAATCTTGTCTTTTTCTTTAACTTTGAACTATAATTTTATATTATGAGTCAGTTTTTGTCACGTTTGAATTTTGGTTTGCATCATGTTTATGAGCGTAAAACCGAGTGAACATAAAAGCTTTGTGCTTGTGCTGGATTAGGGTGGTTTTGAGTTTTATTATTCTCAATGATGGGCACTTACATGATTTTTGAGTGATTCTTGTATATTTAAACTTATTCCAGCATCGAAACAAACCGACAGAGGAAATAGGAGTACTTTCCGGTACAAGTTCTGTGAAAATACTCCACAGCTAAAGGGTTTTTCAAACATGTTAGATATGAAACAGATATTCGAATTACTGGAGACGGCCTGGCCGGAGCAAGGAGCGGGAATTTACGTTCGGGTGCGAGGCCTGAGCTGTTTGGCGCCGTACCAAACCACTCCTTTGATAGGACATATAGTTTGGTTAAGTGCCTAGGGTCTTTAGAGTAACCGCCAGGTTTAGGAGCCACCACTTTAGAAAATGGTGGATGTGGGTTTAAGTTAGCGATAAATACCTTACGAATCATTTCAGCATGGTTATTCGTCTTTAGTCCAAGTTCCAAAAGGGAAAATTACTTATAATTATTGGCACACACATTTACTGAAATATCATTGAGCAAAAGTAAGTTAAACACTGGTATTTTTCAGTTTAAGCGCACAACGCCCGAATTAAGAGTTATATAATGCTGAGAATATTGTAATGCTAATATTATATATGATGCTAAAAGGAGAAGGGGGTTGAGCAGAACTGTATATATACCTGCCTCGTGACTTCATGGAAGTCACTGATATTTTTAAGTAAGCAACCACATTTCTTCCAAGACCTCCATCCTAATTACCACAACTACCCTTCTCTTATACACATATGTCTCAGCTTTAGCCCCAGTCCCCACTTGTTTCCCAGGCACTCGTTCCCCAACACCCGACCAAGTATGTAGTAACATAACTCTTAATATTTGTATATACAAGTGTTTTATTAAGAGGGGCTTGAGCAGAACTGTATACCTGCCTCGTGACTTGATGGAAGTCACTGAAGGTTCCTGTTATTTTTAAGTAAGCAACCGCATCCCTCCAAGAGCTCCCTACTTCCCAGAATCTTATCCTTTTCTTATACATAAATGTCTTAGCTTTAGCCCTAGACACCACTCGTGCCTAGACATTCCACTCAGTATGTAGTAACATAACTCTTAATATTTGTATATACCAGTGTTTTGCTTGTACTTCATAATAAAGCTTTTCTTTCTTTTATTTTAAAATACTCTCCTCTACAAAGATTATTTAACTTATCAATTCTTTTGGAGTAAAACACTTGATATTTAATAAATGACAGCAGATAAAGAGTAAAAATCACACCCGACGAACTGGAGTGCTTACACATTGTTTTATCAAAGCGTTGTCCAATCACAGCTGACAAAAGACTATTTTTATAAGTTTGAGAGCTAAGAAAAAAAAAAAAAATCACAGCTGAAGTTAGTTTATTATTACTATTTCAGTGGTATCACCACGCATTTTGTGCCACAGAGTAGATGCATTTCTGAAATGTTAAATTCTGTTCAAGATTTAAATATTTAAAACATTTCAGCAATGAACATACGAACATATATTGTTCAGTAATACATTCAGAATTATTCTAAGCTGGGCAAAATCAGTTAAACAAATGCTTTGAGGTATTCAAGGAGTTTTTACACCAAGCACTTGAATAGAGCAACGGAAGTGTTTTCTGTTCTTGTGCTAGGCAACATAAAGGGTGACCCAGAATTAACGCAATATTTGATTTAAATATAAAACACAGTTTTTAGTATTTTGTTGTTATTTTTTTTATTGAATTATAAAGTAAATAGGATAGGGTTATTTATGGAATAACACATCGGGCAAATGGCCTCCACGACTTTGCTGGCACATACGCACTCTTTTGTCGAACATTTCCATGACCATTTGGCATAAATGTGGTTGAATTTCGATGATGCAGCGTTGAATTTTCTCTTTTAATGCACGGGTGGATGTGGGCTTGTTGACATACACCTTTGACTTCAAATAACCCCATAAAAATAAATCTACAGGTGTTAAATCACACGATCTAGGGGGCCAATTCTGATCACCGAAACGAGAGAGTACACAACCTGGAAATGCAGTATTCGAATTGTTTCATGGGCTGTATGGCATGTGGCACCATCTTGTTGAAACTACATATTGGCCACATTATTATCATCTTGTCTACGACGCCGAATTGATATTCCTGGATTTTCAACAACACTCTCACGCACTGCTTGGATATTGACATTTGAACGGCTTGTTTTTGGACGACCAGTGTTTAGTGTCTTCAACTGATCCAGTCTCTTTAAATTTTTCAATTAATCTCTTCATAATTGATGAAGTCAAAACACAATTCCGACCATATTTTGTATGAAATATTCGAACTGCAGCCGTCCAACTTTCATTATTTTTGAGATAATGTTCAACAATAAAGACTAAAGACACGTTGTTCTATCGTGCAACGCTCCATTTTTATTAACCCTAAACTGTAAGTTGTCAAATTGTTTTTTTTTTTTTTAGGGTTTAATTAATTAATTAATTTTGCGTTAATTCTGGGACACCCTTTCAAACCCAATATGTGTTGGGGCTACCATTAGTTGGCCATTAAAACTGTTATCAAAAGTGAATTCTCCATTTTGTTTCAAAACTATACTGAAGTTTGATGAAAAATTTCATTGTTCTGTGTTAACCACGGTTATTTTTTTATTTAAAATTCTTTTGACAATGGTTTGCGAGATGTTTTAATGTGCTTATATGGCTTAATTTTAATATATAAATCCACGTGTTGCTAATATTTGTTTGTTCTATGCTGTTTGAACAAATAAAAACGTATTTCTATCGGTAGAGATTTGCCAATTTATTCCAACCCCAATCTTATTTAGAGGGATGATATTTATTGATGAATGTTTTATTACATGGTCCAGATATGTTAAATATTAAATGAATAATATAATATTTTTGATTTTCTTTACGGGGGGGGACAGATACAACCAGAATGATAAGATCGATTTGCAGCATTAAATCTCTAGGACTCTAGGATCATGTGTTCATTTCCAATTATCTCGAACTAATCAGTGACTGATTTACAACTACAACAAATATATTTAAGCTGATGAGGGCAGCACAGTTAATGGCAATAATTGGACCCTATTGACTAGTGTTCCAAATTGGTCGAGGATGGAGGCCTCAGTCTGAGAGAGATCGAGGTCTTTGAATGAGCATTGTTGGTTAGAAATTTCGTGGTGTGTAATAATCTAGTCGCCAAGTCCTTACAACCGTACCCTGCGCCCAATCAGGGATGAATGGACCCTGATGGGTATTCCTGCTGGAAGGGTTGAAGGGTTTTACCTGGCGTTTCCACGCAGCATACAAATACCCAGTATTATATACATAGTCATTCCAATAATTTAATATAGTAGAAATAACCTATTCCAGCTATGGCAATCTAAGTAATCTGCATCCATACCTACATCTAGATCCAAGGTGCTGACAGGTATACCCTAGGGGAAATGTGGCCATGTGAGCAGGACGAGATAAAACAGTAAATTAATTTCTATGAGGACCTCAAGAGGTCCTGGTCTGGTTTTAATCTACTATTTCCTTCATATGAAAAATCAAAATAAATTTGACAATTTCCACTAATTTGTACGAAACTAAATTCGTTAACTTAAAGTTATTCAATTATAATTAGATAAAATATGCAAAACAATGCTTACTGCCTCAATACAGCATATGAAGAAAACTCTTGAGAAAATTAATGAAAAGTTTTCGTACCTGAAACAAATAGAGACATATCTAAATATATATATATATATATATATATATATATATATATATATATATATATATATATAAATTATTTTAAAAAAGTGAATAATTAAATAAATTTATTATATAATTGTTGTAATATTGAGCTCGACCAACTCTTCAAATTGTTTTCTTATAAAATCTCGCTAAGTAAACATTTACATAACACACGTGTGCGTGCTCGGAAAGCAAACATGTTTTGATAGAGTGGTTTTCTGTAAAAACACGACATCAAGCTGTGTGTAACAAATATGAAAATAGCTTGGCTGGAAATGTGGAAATATTATAACGGGGTAGTATAGACAATCTGCTTCTATTACACAACAACGAACATAAGGAACATTTAAATCCAGCGACAACAAGAAAAAAAAGCATGCACGAGAGCTTGGGATAAATAACTACTAACACATAGAAACTATGGGCGCAGTACCGTCCTACTCTATAAAACTAATTTGTATTTTTCATCAAAAATATCTTTAATTACTATCAATTTGTAAAACTAACTTTTATAGGGATGAGTGGTGCAATGACTGTGCTAGGGGACGAGGGTGGTTGCATAGGTTACTATGGAATTTCATGAAGTTGGAAGGGATGAGTTCAAGAATGTAGGGTATCTTAAGATCGTTATGAAGGGTTTTGTTGCTGGCATAATAAGGGGCATTCACTATTGTTCTCAGGAGTTTTGATTGAAAGGATTGGATACGCTTGATGTTCGACTGTTTTGCTGTCCCCCCACAGCTCTATTCCGTATGTCCAGATTGGCTGAAGTATAACTTTGTGAATAAGTAATTTATTTTCTATTGAGAGATGGGATGTCCTTCGAAGTAGTCTGTACAGTTGTCCAAAGCGTCTGTTTAGTTCTTGTCATTTTAGCCTCGTTAGTTACATCACAGGATGGAACGATATTAAATAACCATCTATTGTAAGCTCTTACCGTAATATTTATGAAGTATAACATGTTTATTCGTAAAAAATTAGAACCCGCCCTACAAAAGCAATGAGTATTAGGGATTGATGACCTCACTCGTACTACATATGCAGTGTCACATTCTTCCTCTCGTACATGCAATATTTACAAACACAAATTTATACACCTTCCCGGCTATAGAGAAGACACAATGATTCAGGAGATCCTTCACCCTACTCGTGTAGGCTGAAGTGAAAGCCGCAGACGCTCAGAAAGAACATTTGAGTGTGACCGACGAGATCTCACGCCCACTCCCGATTTAATCTCCGATAATGATTTTGATTAGTTACTATTAGTGATATTTTTACTTAATTATTATTTGTTCTACTATAATTTTTTGTTAGCCAGAATGTGATTTATTCATGTGTACCGTATTGTTATTCATATGACACAAGGTGGCGGAATAATGTATTTTTTCTATTCTGTATATCCCCTTCTGATTCCAGAGCGGTTGCTTTGGTCCATTGACAGCACAGGATGGGAGAGCCCATATCCCGATGGGTTCGGCGAATTGGGGAAGAGGCGGCACCAAATAGGGAAGGAGACAGGACGAAGGAGGCAGAGGAAAAACCAGCTCCCCGGCATTCCTCCACACCAGGCGTGATCCTGCTCGGGAGGTCTTCATGTCTTTTGTCGTCACTCGGAGGCTCCAGGCCATCTGCCTGCCGTAGCCACAGGCCGAGGGTCAAAGAAACGTGAGTTTTTTCATCTTAAGCCCCCGTCGAATTATAAATTTAAAGTAAGATAAAATTGGGCACGGAATAATCCTAGTGTTTGAGGAATATTTAGCCGTTTATGGCTATATAAATTTATATATTAAATGCTTAAACAAAGGGCATCTTTTGAATCTATATTTTAGTATACACCCCAAAAGCAAATTGTAATTTATCAAATAAACATCTTGTATTATTTAAGCGTTTTTGAGGCAAGGTGACATTTTGCAAATTCACTCCTTCAAGGAGATGTTCGTGAACGGTATTTACTTCATGATGCATTAGCCTGTTCCTGTTTTCATTTATGAGCATATAACAGAGACATTTATACATGATATATACATTGCGAGACACCACTGACCGAGACAGATAAATTGCAAGATGACTGATGACAGCGAGCGGACCATTAATCTAAAACTTTTCTTTTCCCTGGACGCCGACAGTGTCAGCTTCTCCTCTGGAGCATTTATATTAATTCACGAGTCATGCGTGTTCTTTCGGCCCAGTGAAACCGTACCATTAGAATTTCCTCAGATGAAATGGACAGCACTTCTAAATGTTTCAGCATTTCACTCAACAGACCTCACATGGTGAGAGCTGTTGTTGATGAAACAGCAAGAGTAAGTTTGAGCTCTAAGTAAGAGATCGCGTTCGTATTTCTAGATCGTTTGGTAAATACCTGCCGTCTCGTTTCAAGGCAATATTTCACGAAGAAAATGTAACTTAAAGGTTCTAGAAATATTTCGAGTATCACATATCGGGACTCACAATATAGTTTTTCATTAGCAAATATTCGCTCATACTAGCGGGACCTAGAGCAGGGGTGGCCACCAACCCGCGGCAGCCATCGCACTTTTACAAAATATATTGATTTTATAAAGGCAAAGTAGTGAAAACCAATTTATTAAAAAAATACATTATTTGTTCATCCATATATTCAAAAATTAACTGTCAAAATTATGAGAAAAAATTAGCTTCGAATTTAAAATAATATTCTGGCGAATATATAACAGATATTGGCTGTTTATTAATTTATTATAATAGTAAACACAATAATAATAACTCATTATGTTTCAATTTTTCTCTCCAAAAAAAGTCTTTAGTGGTGTTTGGGCTTCACTAAGTTCTTGATTGGACTTAATTTTTGTTTGAGAGGATTTCAGCAATATTTTTTTATTATTTTTTTTTTATTGTAATGAGATGAGTGGAAAATTTTATAATTGTAAATTTCTTTTTTTCTTTATTTTCTGTTTGTTTCGGCTTGAGAAAATTAGGAAAATAAGCGTATGTAAATATTGTATACACGAACATATGTGTAAGATTAAAAAACAAAAGAATGTGTAGGTTATGAAGAGTGTTTTGTTTTTTCTGTTAAACAGCAGTATTAATTTTGTTACATCAACATACAGATAGTTTGAAGTACTATAAAGCTCGAGGAAGTGAAGAAATATGACTTTGCGAATTAGAGGGCAAGGAGCTTGGCTTAGTCAGTGTCGAAGATAGCAGAATACGGGCCTGTTCCCCTGCGAACAAGAAGTCGTTGTTTACTACAAATTTGGACTTCTCGGCCTATCTCGTCTACAGATCTCTCCGTGCGCATCGCCGCCCTGCGGTTGACGGTACGCACTATAACATAAACATTGTATCGTGACTATAAACTTTTTTTCATTATTTATTATACATTATATTTATAGCTACTAACAATGAGGCCTGTTTAAATTAACTGTTAAATTGCTGATTAATTTTTTTTTTTTTCATATATTATAATTTGGTATATATTGTTTAATGTTTATGCCTTACTGTTGGCAATTTTGTAACGCTAACCGACTCAATCCAACTTCTCACGACATAACCGGCGCAATTTTCTGGCGTTTGGGGAATTCTTGATTCTCAAGAGCCCTAGCGCGAGCAAGTGGGTTTAAATCTAATATTAGGATGTATAATTTTATATGTGGCACGCAGAGCTATGATGCATTACCAAAGTTGCCCGAAAGATGATTTGGGCAGCCCACCCCTGATCTATACCATGACAAAATTCAAGAATATATTACTTACTGATATTGAATGAGATACTTGAAGGTGTATTGTGTAGGACGGGAGATTATAAATAAGGGCCATAGAAATGGCAAAGAAGATTAAACCAATATTCCTCCCTCTATTTACCTGTTCAGCCCCGGGCTCCAGCCATACATACCTGGCTCCGTATTATGCAAATGGAACTTTTTCGATTTGACTCTTTCCATTTCATATCAGACGGGGTTATGGACTCTCTGATATCTCCATGGATCGCATCTCTATAATCCAGTGCGAATAAGATGTCGTATCGGTAACAAGTAAGTCTTATTCTACCATAATCCATCAGTTATAAGAACATCTTTTTCATTACTTTTTCAATGCCCTTTAAGTATCTCTCGATATTGTTTAGTCACCATAAATGCATTTCATTACGTAAGGAAATTTAACTCATTTAACTCAATTCAGACGTAAAAAATAAATAAAAGTATTTAAAATAACGGACAAAGTTTGTGTGGTTATCTAATCATCGATTCTAGTATTTACTAGCAAGAGATTCGACCAACAATAGTCAGGGAAAAACAGATCAAAGAAATAAAAACAGGTACGTATTAGTCAAAACAAAAAATATTCTGTACTATACTAGATCGGATAGAGCAATAAGACAAACAAGCTCAGTCGGTAGATCACTCGACTGTTTGGAAAGTCCCGTTCTTAAAAGTATAATTTTTGTTTGACTGAAGATCGTTAAGAATTCTTGAATACGAATTAAAAATGTATGATCGTAGATTGTGAAATATCGTTGGGTGGTCTCAGTGCGTGGCTGGCGTTTGTTCGTGTTTATGTTTATTAGGTCATTTTCGGCACATTCTTTGTTTGGTCGAAAATTTACACAAGATAATAGATCCGAAAGTCAAATTTACAATTCTTCTATACATAGCAGGTCACGAGGACACTTCCGCTTTAGTCTCCGAGGAGGTTATAGGGATGAGTGGTGCCGTGCAATGACTGTGCTAAGGGATTAGGGTGGTTGGATAGGTTAGGTTTTAGTTCTGTCCTCCTCTATAAAATTAATTTCTATTTTTCGCCAAAAATATCTCTTATTACTGTTAATTTTGTTAAACTAACTTTTATAGGGATGAGTGGTGCAGTTTAATGACTGTGCTAGGGGATTAGGGTAGTTGGATAGGTTACTATGGAATTTCATGAATTTGGAAGGGATGAGTTCAAGAATGTATGCTATATTAAGGTCGTTATGAAGGGTTTTGTTGCTGACGTAATAAGGGGTATTTACTATTGTTCTCAGATTGTTTTTAATGATCATTGTCTTAGGATCATAAAGAGATATCAGTTTTATTACACTTGTGATGAAGCCCTTATAGACGACCTCGGTGAATTAGGATACATAAAATGAAAATATAGATACCACTGGATGAGAAGCCCAAAAAATACAAATATTGTAAACTAAATTTCTGACAATATATTTTGGATTTTTACATTGGTATGTCATAAACTTGGAAGGGATGAGTTCAAGAATATAGGGTATATTAAGATCGTTATGAAGGGTTTTGTTGCTGAGGTAATAAGGGACATTTACTATTGTTCTCAGGACTTTTGATTGAAAGGATTCGATACGCTTGATGTTCGACTTTTTTTCTGTCCTCCATAGCTCTATTCCATATGCCCAGATTGGCTTAAGTATAACTTTGTAGATTAGTAATTTATTGATTTATTTTATTGTATTAGAAAGCGTCTGTGTAGTTATTGTCTTTTTGACAGCCTTCTGTCGAGATGGCCTAAATACTGTTCTGTCTCGGATTTTCATTCTATATATAGATCAATTTATGTTTAAATTATAAATATTTTTGTAATTGTAAATAGTAGAGGTGCACAAATGCCGGAACAAATAATAAATAAATAAATAGTAGAGGTAATGGTCAGAGAGATAATTATCTGAGCTAATAGTTGAGACAAGTTTATTACCCCTTAAATGCTTGAATGTAGCCTCTCCTTCAGGCTCATGACATGAAAAATTGAATAGGATATCCTGTAAAAGGCGTGGGCTAACAAACCTCCAGGTCATGAATAAAGGAAAAAGGCGAATAATTCTTGGTACTATAGAGCAAATCCCTTAAGGGGCCGAGTAGACGCAGTTCCACTAATGCACCCTGGGCTAGGCACAGTCGGGAACTCATTAGACCAAATGGTAGAGGAGATGCTAATACTTCCTACCCCCCCCCCCGTTACAAGTACACTCCATTAGCCAGCATGAAGGTGCATGATACCGTCTACCATTAGAAAGTTTTTATACTCCCATACACTGGAAATGTGTCTCATTCGGGCGCTGGGTAAGTTTGAACACTGGCTAAAGAGCATTAATATAGAAAGCAAATGGAGAATGAGTGGTGTATTTAACTCGTCACAACGGTAGGGTGGGTCATTATACACAAGATGCGAATTTCCAGTAAAATTACCCCCCCCCCCCCAAAAAAAAAGTGGGACAAGAAATATGGTTTTAATAATTTTTTCCAATTATAATTTAAAAAGACAGAATATTTTCATTCCATGGAGAGGAATTCAGCCTGGATTCCAATGGCTTATAGCGTTCCACGAAAAATATGAATAGGTCTTGATGCTGGACAAAGATTGATTCGAAAAAAAATACCATTTATTGAGAAGTATGTATATTACTACTAAGAAGGGTTGCACATTAGGTAGGAATATTAACAAATTGCAAAAAAAGCTCATTAATTCTTAGGTGAAGTTGATCGAAAAAAAAACAACTGTATTTTCTAGCTAAGTAAATTATTTTTGTTGGTTAAACTTTATTCTAATTGAAATCGATAATACTCTCACTACTCAAACAAAGTGTTTCTCTCCGGACAGTGAGATCTAGATCTATATATAGAAAAAAGTATACTTTTTGTAACTCATTGCACCACCTGACAAACCCAGTGTTCAACACTATGACCCACCACCATTCCCCACATCGATGGAAACAGACTGTCGGGGAAAATTACGTTAAGATTTTATTGTTAGATGTAAGTTAGTCTTACGTCTATGATAAATAAGGTGAGCCCATCACTTTTTAATAAATTCGGTCCATTAATGTATAATGTACATCGTTATACTTTTGTACAATGCAGATCACTATTTTGTATACTATAATTTGCATAAAATCTAGCCAAGCTACAGGAAATACAATGAAGCAATTGTAAATAGATTCTTTTGTGGTTTCTATATTTTGTACATATATAAATTTGTAACAAGGGGATATGGAACAATTTTGTAACTCATGGTGATTAAATCTCCTTTGACAGACATGGCTATATTTAACATGTCTAACTTATCAATATAAAAAAGAACATCAAAGTAAAATAGAGTTTTACTGTTCGGTGCCCCGCTTTTTACCCACTTGACTGACAATACAGCTAAAAGTCTTCAACATTTCCAGAATGGGATCATGCGAAAAGTGGTCCGATCTACCTCTCTGGAGAGGTTAAAGAACGCTGACCTGCACCCGTTGCTTGGTTTGCCGTCGGTGGGTAAGTTCATCCGCCGGAGACAGATCAAGTTTTTTGACTCGTTGCAGCACCTAACCAACCCAGTGTTTAACACTATGACCCCACCACCCATCCCGCATCGATGGCAACAGACTGTCGGGGAAAAATTAGGTTAAGATTTTGTTGCTAGATGTAAGTTAGTTTTAGTTCAATGATAAATAAGGTGTCCCCTATAAATTTTAAACATAATAAACGTATAATTTGTATCATTATACTTGCTTATTCATTATAAAATTTTTATAAAATAACAAAACCTGTATATAATGTAGCGACACTACAGGAAATACAAAAATAATTTTTAAATAGATTCACCTGAGGATCTGTAATTGTATATAATTGTCTCTAAATTTAAAGGGGCTATGAATGGGGGGGGGATAATTCAAAGTAAAATGTCATGTCTTTGTCTTGATTGGGAAGATAAATCAAAGTAGTAAAAGGCGCATGGGTGAGAACGTAAGGATTTCTGTTTTAAAAAACATTTAAACAGTTTTTTTTAAACAATATTTAATCTACAATGTCTCACATTTATATGTTCGTTGTTTTCTTTTGGCCTGTGAAAGAGACGTGGACACCACCATTTCATTACAGTTTTAACGACCTTTAGTAATCTATAATTACTCAGCACATAATAAATCTTATTGATCAGGTCACGATCGGTTGATTTCGTTGTTGGCAACATGGCTGCATCAAATGAAACTGCTAAGCCACTACGTCAAACAATAGTTTAGTTATAGTGGCGAAGACGAGGCATTGACATGACGTTTAAGTGCAGTCATTCCATCATTAATTGGGATTAGAATGAGTCATTTGTATATTTGATAAATGCTAAAACAGATGACTGTTTTGCTGGAATGTGGATCTAGAATGATGTAAACAGGTCCCCAATCTGCAAATGGAAAAGCATGAAGTTGTTTAGCAAACACTATCAGTATTCACATGACAGGCCATCGCTTTCGTTTCATTGATCAACTCTAGCCTCGATGGACCACCCCAAATGGAAAAGACCCAGCAGTTTCCAATGCTCTAAATTTGGACACAATTCTTTCGCTGCGCTATTATGTTTCTACCTAAACCTAAAACCTTAAATATGAAGTAATAACCTAAAACCTAAAATCATGTGTTTAGAATTTGGTTTAAACGACATAATCAAGTATACAATTAATTTTTAAATGATGAAATCATAATCATGAAATGATGTAAAATAACTTTATTGGCATTATTTGAAGAATTGATATTTTTCAGATCGGCGAACTTCAGTAATATTGGTCACATTCTTCTTTGGCTAACTTCCCAGATTCTTGAATTAAGTAAACCATTATGAAACATAAAACCATTTATGTTTTATGTACATAAAACAACTGCTAATTATTAGTTTTTAATTCCGATAAGAAACTTATTTAACGCCTTCATAAAAAACAGGCTAAAAGGAAGAGATGATGAATTATTAAATGACTCTGCCTCATAAAAAAGTAAACATTAGTCCAAGTGAAAGGTTTTCAAATATTTTTCATGCTATTAGTTGAATGGTTTTGAAGGTGGCATTCAGCAGAAAACTTAATTTCGATGATTATTTAAAGGGAGAAAAAAAGTTACAGATCTTAACTGTACCTTTAGGGTTTGTACAATTTATATACTCAGGTCTGAGAATGAACTCACAGTAGTGATCTTTGCTCAGTATTGCTATTAGGTATATTGTACATATAGGCCTTTTTTTGTTTATAAATATATCCATTACGAATTCAATTAAAATGTACAAATTCATAAAAAAACAATTGGTTTTGTAGCAGTTTATGCAAGAGTTTGTTAATCTGCTAAAACCTACCAGCCATTTATTATTACTACAACATATATATATTTACAACAGATATTGAAAGTATAATAATGTATTTTATTTAACTTGTACATAGAAGAGTAGTCTGATGAGGGTTCACTCTCTCTGGGGGGGGGGGGGGTTGGATTTTGGAGCAACAGACAAGTGACCACAGGTGAATGTCCCGAAAACTTAATTTCCTACACCTTCCCAATTAAACCCCTCACCTCATATCTAGGTCTGTCTTCCAGCTTCGGTGTGCAATTTGGGTATACAAATGGATAGGCATCTCCATTTCTCTACTCATTTTAGTAATAAAATAGAAAAAGTACGACAAAGGTCTTACCGGCTATCGCACTTGCTAACTTCACCTAACCTGTCGCTTCGTCTCAGATTGATGATATATAAATGTGTCCTCCGGCCAGTTCTGCTGTACGGTGCTCCGCTATTTACCCACTTGACTGACAATACAGCCAAATGTCTCCAACACTTCCAGAATGGAATCATGCGAAAAGTGGTCCGACATACCTCTTTCGAGAGGTTGAAGAACGCTGAGCTGCACCCGTTGCTTGGTGTGCCGTCGGTGGGTAAGTTCATCCGCCGGAGACACATTAAGTGACTCGTTGCAGCACCTGACAAACCCAGTGTTTAACACTATGACCCCACCACCCCTCCCACATCGATGGCAACAGACTTTCGGGGGGAAATTAGATTAAGAATTAGTACGTAAGTTAGTTTTAAGGTTGATCAAAAAGGTGAGTCCCATCACCTTTATTAGAGTCAGTTCAGTCGTCACCTATAATGTGTTTATACTTGTTTATTCTATTATATAATTTTTATAAAATAACAAAACCTCTATATAATGTAGTAAAGCTGCAAGAAATATGAAAAAATAATTTTTAAATAGATTCACCTGAGGATCTATAATTGTATATAATTATTTGTAAATTTGAAAAGGCTATGAAGGAGGGGGAAAAAAAAAAAAAAAAGGAGCTTCGGTGTGGAATTGGTGAGTAATTTTGAATATCATTTTCTATATTTATTTATTTTACAGTATTTCAGTCTCCATTTCGAGCTCACCAGAGAAAAATGTTGATAGTGTTGTAATCAATTCAAGCTTTTCTCGTTTCCAGTCAAATTTCGTTTTTCTCGCTGCCTAACAAATTTTGTTTTTATTTTCAAATATTATGTGCGCATTTTTAATTTTATCGTACAGTTTTCATCTATAGTACATTGTTGCTTTGCGGACAATTTTGCCAAGGTAGTGCATTAATCAAGTAAGTCGAAAAGTAAATGCTAAAGAAAAATTCCAAGATACTTATAAAAAAAAAAAAAAACACAGCTAAAGGGCAGTGATAAATGCAAATGGAAAATGATATTTTAATTTCATATGCCAAGGCATCAATCAGCCATTCACTTGGCTGTCATAAAATATTAATATCCTTGCTCCTGATAAGCATATCGTTGATATTTAAAATGCAGTAATATAAATGCCTGGAGGTTAATAATTGACAGGAGGGGGGAGCTCTTTTCCCCATAAATGGCCCTCCACGTTACACTAAACTGCTCCAGATCTAGCTAGGGGATAGTGGTCCTTGAATTTTCAAGCATGCACATTGGGCCAACGCCTGTCAAATAGAAACTACACAGTCTAGACATAAACAGCCCACTTTATCAGTGGACGAAAAAGTAACACTGTGCAGTTTCCAACGTGAAATGCCAGGCTGTAATTAGAAGTGTCTCAGACAGACTTTGTTCGTTGAACTTTTTCATCCAAGAATTAGTAGATTTTTTTTAATTTTTGATTCATTTTTACAGAAATTATAAAGTAAACTAAATTTTTTATAAGTTTGCTCAAACCTTATAAGTCGGAGAAAACCTGCCAGTCAATAGATTCGGACAAGCGTTTATTAAAAGGTATGTATTTTTTTCCACCTTAAAATATATTAACCAAAATATATGCAGGAAAGTCTCTCACTTTAGCCTGGAAACGGCAAATCTTTTTTATTCATTATAAGCAAGCTAGTCCAATCTACAGAATGTAATTGTAATTATAATTAAATAATTATAATTATAAGTGTGCACAGAATGTAGAACAATATAAAATAATACTAAGTAAATATTTCCCTCTAACGTTTTCTTTTCCCCTGCGAACCAACCGGGCGAAAACCCTGACGAGAAGAAAATCCTTCGGAAGGGAAGAGGTGTCTGAATAATGGATGTAAATTCTGAGGAGTTTAGTGGTAACCCATCCCCCTACATAATTGAGGGGGGTTTCAAACATGGATGGGGGAACTAGAGAGGAGTTTTCCCTTAGTGCGGGGGGGGGTGAAAATCTCTAAGAGTTTATCGAAATTCTAGCAGTTTCGTAGTGGGGAGTATTTTTTAAAAATAATATGTCCTTACAAAAGAGCATTATACATTATTATTTTTTAGCAACGCTAATTTTAAAAACAATATATCATCGAGAAACATAAGGCCTCAAATACAGTAGAATCCCGATAATTCGTATTGTCAAGGGACTGACAGTTTGGTGCGCCTACTATCGGGAGTGCAAAATTAAAAAACGTGTTAATGCAAACATGTATGTATGAAGAAGTATGTACAATGTAGTAAGGATACAAACTATGCAATAAACACTGCTTAATACTAAACTAAACAATAAACAGT
Organism: Acanthosoma haemorrhoidale; assembly: GCA_930367205.1. Taxonomy (NCBI): domain Eukaryota; kingdom Metazoa; phylum Arthropoda; class Insecta; order Hemiptera; family Acanthosomatidae; genus Acanthosoma; species Acanthosoma haemorrhoidale. The sequence goes on along the minus strand of OV884013.1, from coordinate 8,211,777 downwards.
ACATGCAATAAAAAATATGTACAAACTTATGTTCTAGATTAAATATACACCAATCATTTGTACGAAAAAAACCGTAATTTTTTTTTACGAAATCCTTGCAGACGGGTATTGTCAAGATTGTTCAGACCAACATATTGTTTAGCAACTTTAGCAGTAATTGTTGGTACATCATCTTCACCATCAACATCCTCAGACGGATCTAAAATTTCTTCGTCGGTCTGTAGAAACGAAAGAAAAGCTTAGTACAATTCCTAAAACTTTCCCTCTCTCCTCTCCTTATTTCCTTTCAGTAAAAAAAGAGTACGAATTACATATGGGATTTCATAGAAAACATTTATCTCGCACTCATTCTGCTCTCTGGTCTCTCACTGTCCTCTTTCCCTTTCTTGAAACAGTACGAATTAACGAGGTTTTTAAGCTGGAAATACGTATTATAAGACGTTTTAAGTGACCTCGAGCATAAAAATAATACGAATTACCGAGGGGACTGAAATGCATTGTTTTTATACCACTTACCGGGATTTTCTCTGGGGACCGGCAAATTTGTACGAATTAGCCAGAAATACGAATAATCGGGCTACGAAATATCGGGATTCCACTATAGAAGTGGAATGAATTTATAATCAATGGAGGTTGTCAGTCATGACAGTTATCAGAAAACTTAAAATAATCAAAAATAACATTGTGTTAATCATATTTGCAAAACGGAGATATGTACACTACTATAGTTAAGTTGCACGATGTATCCAAAACGATGATGACCACAAAATGTATCGATACATTTAAACACAACGAGAATATATTAAATTGTTATGTACTTCAATGAAGACTAAATTCAAAACCAGCAGAGATGATGTTACTCTATTGTTTTTAGACTAGATACATTAAATATTAGCATAAGATTATTATTGTTATACATATATATTGGAAATAAATTGATTTGATTTGTATTAAATTATTATTCCCTGGTTGAATACACTTGCAAACTGACATAATTAATAAAACAACGATAGTCGATCAACTGATAAATGAATTAGGAATATGAAATTATGCAAATAATTATAAATTCCCAGGACGAGGGATACCGTTCGGTATCCATGCATAATTGGAATAATAATTAATTTTGCAATCAATCGCAGAGACGAAGCAATATCAATATCATTCTGATGACAATCAATGACCTAATAGTTTATAAGCAGTGTAATAAGACTCTTTATTCTAATTTAAACCACATTTATATAATATATATATATATATATTAATTCACATATCATAAACAGAATTCAAATAAGCATTTTTCTCAATATTTTTGTAATCAAATCGTAAGCAGACTAAAAACAAAAAAAAATAATTTTTTTAAAAATTGAAAAAAAACAACATAAAATTACTGAACATTGTAAAACTAAATAGGAATATCAAAAAATTTAATATTGACAAAAACTAATCATGCGTGAGTAAATAGTTTTTTGCAGATTGTGACAAATTAATAAAAAATAGTGTTATGTCCTCTGACCTTGGGTTAAATTGTTAAACAGCTTTTGGCCTGTGTCTTGAGAAATATTTAAAGTTTTAATTCTTAATTTTAATTGATTTTTACTTTTTCTACTATTAGGACATAAACATAAAAAACACATACTACATACCTACAAGGACTAAAACATATTTTATATTGTGTTGAAGTTTCCACTCTGTTTGTCTGACATCACTAATCAGAGAAGGGGAAGGAACTAGCCTAACCGGAAACACTTTTTGATATAAAACTTCACGATTCCTAAAAAAATATTCACAAGACATCTCCCGAATGTTTTGTGGAATAATAATTGCCACATGCCTTGAAAAGAAATAAAAATTAATAATATGTCCCACTTAACGCTTCTCTGAAGGCGTGTTGAATCATTTGAGTATAGGCTAGGCGAGAAAGCGTAATAACGCGTGTCCCAGAATAAACGCGAGATTTGAATTTGCCGCCATATGTGCAGTAAAGTGATGGCAACCCTCAAAAAAAAAAATTGACAGCTGACGGTTTAGGGTAAGCAAAAATGGAGCGTTACACAATAGAACAATGTGTCTTTATTGTTGAACATTATCTCAAAAATAATGAAAGTTTGGCGGCCACAGTTTGAAAATTTCATACAAAATATGGTCGGAATAGTGTTTTGACTTCATCAACTGTGAAGAGATTTATTGAAAAATTTAGGGAGACAGGATCAGTGGGAGACACTAAACACACTGGTCGTCCAAAAACAAGCCGTTCAAATGTCAATATCCAAGCAGTGCGTGAGAGTGTTGTTGAAAACCCAGAACTCAGTTCTTTGTGCCGAAATTGGATGATATTGATGTGGCCAATATGTGGTTTCTACAAGATGGTGCCACATGCCATACAGCCCATGAAACAATTCAAATACTGCATGAGACATTTCCAGGTCGTGTTCTCTCTCGTTTCGGTGATCAGAATTGGCCCCCTAGATCGTGTGATTTAACACCTTTAGATTTTGTTTTATGGGGTTATTTGAAGTCAAAGGTGCATGTAAACATGCCCACATCCACCCGAGCATTAAAAGAGGAAAATAGATGCTGCATCAACGAAATTCAACCACATTTATGCCAAATGGTCATTGAAATTTTCGACTAAAGAAGTCGTGGAGGCCATTTGCCCGATATGTTATTCCATAAACAACCCTAGCCTATTTACTTTATAATCCAATAAAAAAATAACAACAAAAGTACTAAGAACTGTGTTGTCTATTTAAATCAAATCTTGCGTTAATTCTGGGACACCCTTTACTATGGTGAAAGAGTGCGTTTGTAGATTCTGTGAAAAGGCCATTATAGAACGGGCTTGCACTCTAAGTAGAAAGCATTCGAAAATGCCTACGACCTGACGGCAACTTTCGAGTACCTGCGGCTTCTTCCAGTTATCCGGCTGCGGCTGAGCACTAACTGTAAAGAGAAACCTCTCTCAAAGGAGTAATTACCACGGGGTATACAAATAATATAGCCAACGAGATACATTGCCTATTGTAATTAAATCAATAGTAAGTAAATGAAGCCCCGGAGGTATTTACCACAGCCTTGCCTTATTCAGGCACTTACACTTAACCGGCTTTAGTGCTGTTACACGAGGTCCTTTTAGCAGCTTAGAGGTTTCTGATGTACGCGGTCTCCGTCTCCTTACTGCGCCTAATAAACGCCCAAAGTAGCTATTCTTCTTTTTTTCTCTGTCTTAGGGTAAACAATTTAATTAAGTAACCTTGAAATAAGTTGAAAACACAACTTTCCGGATCGAAGCCATGCGCACTCTTGTGGTGAAGTGTTCTTGTCAAGTGGTTAGTTAAAATCCCTCGCATGCGAAAGAGGAAGCGGAGGCTGACAAAGAGCGCGAGAGCCACATACGCTCAGGACATGATTGGAGAAACTGGACATTGCCGGGACTCCCACTGTCACGCATTTATAGGAGGTCACGATGCCACTGCCGTTTCAGTCTCCGAGGAGGATTATAGGGATGAGTGGTGCAGTTCAATGGCTGTGCTACGGGATAAGGGTGGGTACTATGGAATTTCATGAACTTGGAAGGGATGAGTTCAAGGACGTTTTGTTTTTGACGTATTAAGGGGCATTTACTATTGTTCTCAGGACTTTTGATTGAAAGGATTGGATTCGCTTGATGTTCGACTTTTTTGCTGTCCCCCATAGCTCTATTCCGTATGTCCGGATTGGCTTAAGTATAACTTTGTAAATTAGTGATTTATTTTCTATTGAAATATGGGATGTCCTGCGAAGTAGTCTGTACAGTTGTCCAAAGCGTTTAGTTCTTTTCTTTTTAGCCTCGTGTGTGGGTTCCAGGTCAGCAGTTTGTCTGTACTATCTCAGATACAGGGAGAGGAATAAATTGGAGTAAATATTTCAAAATAGTGTTCGGTGAATCTTTCTTTACCTGATTGCCAGATGACAAACTCAAAATGTAGAGAAATAAAACAAAATAATTTATTGTTGCATTGGCCGAAAATGCTGGAGAAAGGTTTTCTTATCCTGGATCCCAGAGCCGGTTACGTGGCAAGTACTGGCGGAATGCCGAGTCTATTTTTACTGGATCAGGAATAAGGAATATTTTGGAACGGAGTTCGTTCTTTTTCGGTAGCTGAGGAGAAAATCACGTGCCTGGCTGGAAGTTATTTTTCGCCACTGTGTCATCGTGTGTGTGTGTCTGTAGCCATAGCCACAAAGAAGATAGATGTGTTGTTGTTTTTTACAAAAACCAAAAACAAATTAAACTATAAGGACCTTCAACCCGCCAGCCAAAGTAGGCATGTGGCCAATTTAAAGCATTTTTTTTTTAATATTTAAATATATTTAGAACTATTATATTATCATAGACACAGACATTTCGTAGGTTTTTTTCGTTGCACATTCATTCCAGCGATGGCTTTTATAATGCGAAGAACAAGTAGAAGGGGCTTGAGCAGAACTGTATACCTGCCCCGTGACTTCATGAAGTCGCTGATGGTTCCTGTTATTTTTAAGTAAGCAACTGCATCCCTCCAAGACCTCCCTACTTCCCAGAATCTCACCCTTTTGTTATACATATATGTCTCAGCTTCAGCCCCAGACCCCACTTGTGCCTAGACATTCCACCCAGTATGTAGTAACATAACTCTTAATATTTGTATATACCAGTGTTTTGATTGTACTTCATAATAAAGCTTTTCTTTCTTTTCTTTTAAAAGACTCTCCTCTACAAAAAGATTATTTAACTGATGGATAGCGTTGAATATTCCTTACCTTTCACGAGGGTTTGAGCACACATCGTACAGTTAGAAGAACGTAAATATTTTCAAAATCTACCGTTAGACTTCTAAGACTTTTTGCCACATTGTGTCCTCAAAATAAAAAAACATTTATCGACCAGTTACTAAGTCAGTTAACAAACTAAACTAGGACAAAATCGCAGAGGACATAAACCGTCTTAGCTCCAAGTTGGCCACCCACTAAATGACCGCAGCTAACTATTAACCACCCACCCACCCTGTGTGAATGGGAGCGCATGCGCGTTGACGGACAATCAAAACCACAAGTGCCACTGGGAACGGCCATGCCTAATTCGCTCTGATGGTGATTAAGCAATTAGCGAGATTATAGGGCAATTAGAAGCCACTTAGAAGGCTACTTAATTAATAGTCCTCTTGGGCAGAGCTTGGCCTTAAATGTGCTTTTGAAAACACAAATTTCGATCAGATTCAGTTAAAAAATATCATAAGGCTTTGAGAAAATACTTAAATGGTTTGTTATTTAATGATCCAGATCTGAACCTTAGGCACTACACAAAATTCCTTCAGTCCAGGCTGGTTCTATAAACCAAAAATATACCGAAAATCTGAAAACCTAAAAGTGCATTCAACAACTCCTCGAATCTAGCTGTTTTTCGATGGTTTCTTAGCAATAACTGGCGACATTGCCAAATAAAAGTGCCATTTATTTAGCTTTTATACCTTCATAAATTATAAGTTCCGTACATTAATTAAATCCAAGATTATTCAATCTTATTTCAATTTTTTTAATAAGGTAAAAAATTATATAATAGTAAATTATAGGAGAAAAAAAGAAAAGTCTAATAACAATAACATAAAGACATAACTTTATCGTGCAATGTTAGTCAGGTTTATTATTATCTGCCTTATTGGGCAATAAGTAATGGTGATAAATTATTTCATTCATACCATACTTACAATTCTTCATTCACTCGCCCATTCATACAGTATTTACAAACATCCACGAGACCTCCCAAATCCACATGATTGTCACCTCCCTCGCATAAGAAAGAGAAAGCGGAGTCTTGAGAAGTCCCCCACACTCCTCCATCAGCAGCGTCACCGGATACGAGCCAGTGGAGGCTGACGAAGATCGCGAGATCCACAGACGCTCAGGACATGATTGGAGAAACTGAATTTTATGAACTTCGAAGAAATGCGAAAGAGGAAGCGGAGTCTTGGGAAGCCCACACGCTCCTCCGTCAGCCGCGTCACCGACTTTATCGTATAAATGTTACAATTTAGTTGACTGTGACAAACGCGACGTGCTCTTCAAGGTATTCATTGAATAGTTCATGCTCCACATTTTAATATTATAGTTTTATTAACTTTTGTTATATTTAATAGCCAACAATAAAATTAAATAAACATTCACAAATTGTGCCTACTATCGTTATATAATAGCGTTTTTATATTTCTTGCACATAATTAATTAATTTAAGAATGTCATGTAACCTCTAGCTTTGCCTTAGTTCGTGCTCACGACAAGAAGTCCATCAGAAGCTGTTCAATATGTGAGTTCTATTGATCCAGTTCTATTTATTTCCCCCACAAGGTTAATAATAAATGAAATACGGTATCAGGAAAATAAATTAAAAGATATTATAGATTCAAAACGTGTTAATTGTTCATTTTAACTTATTGAGGTGGTTAAGAAATGTATTTCTGGTAAAAATTAAAGGGGGAGGTTTTTGGTCATAATTATGCTGGAGACAGACAAAGGGTACGTTTTCTCAACGATCCCTTGATCAATTCACATTTTTGTTTATTGATACTATGAAATGAAGTTAACAATGTGTGACCAATGCGATGGGAGGTATTTACGTATAGGCATATACAGTGGAATCCCGATATTTCGTATCCTGATTATTCGTATTTCTGGCTAATTCGTAAAAATTTGCCGGTCCCCAGAGAAAATCGTGGTAAGTGGTGAAAAAACAATGCATTTCAGTCCCCTCGGTAATTCGTATTTTTTTAATGCTCGAGGTCACTTAAAACGCCTTATAATGCGTATTTTCAGCTTAAAAACCTCGTCAATTCGTACTGTTTAAAGAAAGGGAAAGAGGACAGTGAGAGACCAGAGAGCAGAATGAGTGCGAGATAAATGTTTTCTATGAAATCCCATATGTAATTCGTACTATTTTTAATGAAAAGAAATAAGGAGAGGAGAGAGGGAAAGTTTTAGGAATTGTACTAAGCTTTTCTTTCGTTTCTACAGTTCAGTCTCGTTTTCGTTATCGTTGTGACACGTTACCATTGTGACGACGGCCTAGCAGTAGTGGGGATGTTAATCGACGAAGAAATTTTAGATCCATCTGAGGATGTTGATGGTGAAGATGATGTACAAACAATTACTGCTAAATTTGATAAGCAATACGTGAAAAAAGTGCGCCATTTTTTAGCAAAATCAGATGTTGATCTGAACAATCTTGACAATACCCGTCTACGAGGGCGGGCTGAAAAGTTTCCGACCTAACAAAGCTTTTATTTCACTAGCTTTTATTAATTTTATTATTATCATCTTCATGTTAATAAAATAAATAAAACTTTTCAAACCATCTGTGTACAAGGATTGCGTCAAAAAAAGATTACGGATTTTTTTTGAACAAATGTTTGATTGGTGTTTATTTAATCTAGAACATAAGTATTAGAAGATTAATACGTTTTATAATTTTGTATTCCCAATAATTGGTATTCCCTATAATTCTTACCAAACTGTCAATCCCTTGACAAGACGAATTATCGGGATTCTACTGTATTCAAAAATCATATTCTATTTACGTCCTATACCAGACGGATAAGAAACGATTCAATTGGATACGAAGCAGGACAATAAGAGATCTCTTCCAATTGCCTGCACTGTCTTATCATAATTAAGGGATAGAAAACAATCATATCTTGTGAATCACAGTCTTCCATTTCGTCATCAATAGTCAATTAATTTATACCACTGTTTGATCGTAAGTTGCACGATGACTTGCAGGCAAGGTTACATAAGTTTTAGAATTAGCTATCAACAGTTTGCAGGAAGGCTCAAAATTAACATTAGATTCAAACGAAAAACAAATTCGCATCCTGATTAAAATACTTAAATACGTTACGTAAAAAACAGAACCCAGTTGTTAGCAGCTTAAAATACCAATACCTCTTTGGTTGCTACACCAATACGCATACAAAAAGCAGTACTACTGCCGCAACGCGAATCTAAAACTTTTAGCACTCTTATTTAAGAGCCACGAAACAAAGCCTTATTTAATATCGGACTAATTTCTTTTAACATATCGTGAAAACTCAAAATACCAATAGTATATGATCAAAAATAAATTTAGATTTGCAGACGAGTCCGGAGCGCTTCTTTGAGATTGTGCTCTAATTGTATATATACTCCATGTTATCAAAGAAAAGTTTTAGATAAATCAGATCTGAGACATATATCAGAATCTTAGCCTAACCATATCAAATATAAAACCTTTGGTTAAAGCCTTTTTTACCTTTTTTTTAAAAAGTATTATCTCGATACCAGCCAGTGTGGGAGGGCCGGCCACAGTTTTCCAATCCTCAAAGGAATTCTCCAGGCCGGAAGGGGTTTAATCACTGGAAGGAACCACAAGGAGGAATTATCCCTGAGTAATTTTTGAAAGTGAGGGTCATCAACTCATCTCCAGGCCATTGGAAAATTCCTACGGGTCGGGAAAGTTCGGCAACTCGTTAACTTGCCGGCGATCGAAGGAGTTGAACTCACTTGAAGAGCAAGTTGTTCGTTTGATAGTGGATGTCACGAGTAATATTTTCTGGAGAATACCGAACGAACTCAAGGCTCCTGTAAATACTCACTAAGCAGAACCATCAGATCAATTTTAGAAATCATTGTGCTTCGGACAACATCATCATGTTGATAGTTAGTTGAAGATAACTTCCAACTGGTTTATGATCCTTCAGCGAAGTTTTATTTGTTTCCCACTCAAGTCCACAGTGATACGTACGGGATAAACTCAGCATCTGCTGACACCATTCTTGAACTCCATTTGCTGCTTAAACTCTCCACGATCGTACGAGCTATGAATCTACCCTAATTCGTTCATAACTTGGGTATTCAAACATGACGATAGGCCAAACAAAAATAATCTTGTTGCGCTAAGATTTACCTTGGCATGGCATATTTACCACTACTAATTTACAAAGGTATACTAAAACCAATCCGGACATACGGAATAGAGCTATGGGGGACAGAAAAAAAGTCGAACATCAACCGTATCGAATCCTTTCAATCAAAAGTCCTGAGAACAATAGTAAATGCCACTTATTACGTCAGCAACAAAACCCTTCATAACGATCTTAATATACCCTAGATTCTTGAACTCATCCCTTCCAAGTTCATGGAATTCCATAGTACCCACCCTAATCCCGTAGCACAGCCATTCATTGCACTGCACCACACATCTCTACAATTCTCCTCGAAAACTAAAGCGGCAGTGGCCTCGTGGTCTTTTATAAATGCGTGACAGTGGGAGTCCTGGAAATGTCCAGTTTCTCTAATCATGTCCTGAGCGTCTGTGGCTCTCGCGTTCTTGTCACCACCACTGGCTCGTATCCAGTGAAGCGGCTGACGAAGAAGCGTGGGGGACTTCCCAAGACCCCGCTTCCTCTTTCTCATGCGAGGGAGGTGATAACCATGTGGATTTTGGAGGCTTCTGGGCTGTTTGTAAATATTGTATGAATGACAACTTTGATCACAATTAATTATTGCCCAATGAGGCAGATTGTAATTTTATCGCAATATAGATTGTTTTTTGCCATGTGTTAGGATTTAGTTTATGTTTAAAATATGCCTGTAAACAGTTTTATTGTCACGGTAACCATGGGTAATAAACATATCAAGTTAAATAGAATTGTAGAAATGATTTTTTTAAATAGAGAGTATGTATACCTATTTAAATTAAGTTAATCAGCTTATTTCTTCTTTAGTATATCATTAGTCATATACCATTATAGTAGATATAATTATTCCGAATATTTTAATGCTTACACTGGTATAGTTCATGTGATTCGCTACGAGGGTTCCGACACCACCTCTGCTTATTATTATTAGTTGACTGAGCTGCCAGGTCTGAAGCTCCTTCCACCGACTCCATTAGTGGGCTCTGAAGCCCGGTACACTTTATTATTTTTATTTTTCGATCCGTTCTTTACCTCTGTAATAATCTGCCATATCGTCCACAATATAAAGAACAAGGTGATGAAGCAGGCTATATGATCAAGCTCAAAGAGCTATCAATCAGAGAGTGTATAGGGAGTGATGAATAAAATACATGGGAGAGGGAAGGCACTGACAGATGAAGAGGGATGGGCCCTCAGGGAAGATAAAGTCGATAGTGAAGAATAAAGTTGTGACCTTTATAGGGCCGTAAGTCTCACCCAGTTACCAAGTGGCCGGAAACGGGAAAAAATGTTCTTTTCTCTTCTCCGGATGTCCGGCCTTCCAGTGTTAAAAGTTCGGCCGTTATAATAAAGTTTTATTGCGGCCCTTACTCTCCCTTCGGGTCAGGTAATGTCTTTCAGACCTTCTGGGTAACTTAATGGTAAAACGTACTTACACTTAAACTGCTAAGTCTCAGCCCTAGATGGGGGGGGGAGGGACTGGATCTTTTTTTATTATTACTCGTTTGGTTTGAGATGTTCCAAGACGCGGAAGTGATATTATGAATCGAATTGATGACTTATTGATGACGATTTATGAGCTAAGAAATCAATCATTAGTTATATAATGCTAAAAGTAGAAGCAAGCCCCTTCTAGTGTATACCTGCCTCGGGACTTCATGGAAGTCACTGGTGTTTCCTGTGTTAAGTAAGCGACCGCATCCCTCCCAATTCCCGGAACTACCCTTCTCTTATGCACATATGTCTCAGCTTTAGTCCCCACTTGTTCTCCGGCACTCGTCCCTAAACATCCCACCCAGTATGTAGTAACTCCTAATAATTATATATACCAGTGCTCTGCTTGTACTTCATAATAAAGCTTTTCTTTCAAAAGACTCTCCTCTACAAAGATTATTTGACTATTGATGAAATCATTGCTTCACTTGCTTGAGGAAATGGGATTCAAGATTTTAAATCTTAATTTATTCACTCATTTGGGCATGTGAACAAACATTAGACTGTACAGCGTGTTTCCGATGGCTTTTGGAGTGCCAAACTTCGAGTTGGTCGAGGTTGGTACTTGCGAAAGTGTATAATCGGTCACCTTCAGGCCGCGCGTGGTATGGCAAATCTCAAGTTGGCCCGTATCACGCCAGTACGCCATTGTCAGACAGTTTGAATCGGTCAGTGGATTGTATAATCCCTCCGTGCTGGCGCCCATTATAATACTGTTTCACTTTCGCAGCAAACTACCTGAAATTAGCCTTCAGACGTTTCATCTTCTTCTCAAGTTCTTTCGAAGATCACTCCATGCTAATATTATTTCGAATAAGAATCCAAGCATCATAGCTGGTTCCTATATTTATTTTCTTTATATTGTGGATTCCGTTTCATATGTTCTCCTCCGTACAAATCCGAAAACTCCATAACAACTTTATTATTCCACTCCGTTATAAACTACTTGAAAATGTCTTGTACAAACTCACTGGTAACTCATCGGAAGCATTTACCGAAAAGCCATGACGTGCTAGGTGGGCAACAGTCAATTCAAATAACCGATCGATTGATGTACCCTGACAATAACGACCCTCCGTCATAGGTCACAATTTTAGGTAATAATTATATCAAACATTCCAGAATGTTAAGAATATTACTTCATTATTTTTTTTAATTCGATTATAATGAGAGAAAATGTGTCTGATTTTGAAAAAAAAAAACTAGTTAAACATTTACAATTTTTTTTATCCGCATGTATCTAGGCTGATTTTTTAATATTGTACATTGGCAATCATAAGCTGTACAACGATATATAGTTGAATACCACGTCGATCCCCGATCTTGTTTAATTAATTTTTATACAGTCGCTCTCTTTAAAAAATGGGATTTCCACGAATATTGTTTTGATAATTTCCGATCCTGTAATCATTCAGAGAACTGCCCAGAAAGAGAAACGAGAAATTACCAGGGGAAGTCCTGAATTTAATTTCCCCACCCCTTCAAATTCCAACACAGCAGGTAGTAAGTGATGTTCATCCGTGGGACGATGAAGATTACTTAGCTCCTGATTAGTCTGATTGAGAGATTGATGATAATGTGTAATGCTGTGGATAATTTTCTTGTAATAACAATAATTTATTTTTAATACATTTTTTATTCCGTACTTCAGTTTTTTTTTCAATATAAATAGTCCCTGAGCTTCTGAGTTGCCCACTTAAATATTATGAGAACTTTGTTCCGAATGTGCGGCGCGAGGAATGACGAACCTCAGATAAGGCTCACCAAATCACACGCAGAGCAACCTGCCCTAAGTGGGGTGTTATCTCACAATTCAAAAGCAGGCCGATGGAGTCCTACAAAAAGATATAAATGAATCAGCTTTTATTTTGACTTCTGAGGCAAGTGATACATATAAATATGTATAAAGTAATAGAATACTTTTAACCACAATATTTACTTGGTGTAATGCACTCTCTTAAGCAGTGTATGTATGTTTATTTAGGTATGGTAATAAAGGTATGTTAAATTAGAATTAATACAATATAGGTAAGTAGTCGACAAATTCTTGAAATTACTACAATTCCAAAGAAATTTCTCATCTAATTTCAGTGTGCAAGAATAAGAAGAGGTATTTTTTTCTGCTCATTCTCGGGGGCATTATCTCAAACCTGTGTCGAACACCTGATGAGAGAGGATCGCCGACAAGGATTCGTTCCAGCAAGTGTGGAAGCATTTTTTTCTTCGTTCCAATCGGTCTTGGTTCCTTCAAGGCTGCACCGCCAAACGGCATCGCGCTAGTCCAGAAAATGGCTTCTCCCCGCTACAGGTGAAAAAATTCGGCAGTTCGGAAAAGCGTTTAGTTTGTGTAAGAAATAATTAATTATTCGCCACCTACCTATTGAAGGAAAAATAACTTAACTTGTATCAACCAGAAAAGGAATCGTTTTAACGCTCCGATTTTTTAAAAGAAGAGTTATTTATGCTAAAAGAAGCATTTATTCACAATAGACGCTCACGAACAAATCGATTATCCCATGTCCGACAAAGGAGCCAAAACAGGGATGCGAAACATCCGGGAAAATCGGAAGCCACAATATAACTTCTGGGTCTTTTTGGGAATAGGGACCCCACTGATATCTAGCATTGTTTTGGGTCTGTTGCCACCTTTGACCTTTCCTGTAATGTTTTTATCTATATTTATGTTTACTTTGACCCCTCTTAGTAAACCTGGGTACCTGATAATGTTTCAGTTTAGTTTTGTCATCCTAAAGGGAAACATCATACCGTTAATTGATTTAGCTGCTGAACTGAAGTAGATACGAAGGAAAAAGCGGGTTTCTTCAATCTAAGGGGGTATTGCATAGTGAAAAAATTTGTTCTAATGGCCATCAAATAAAACTTTATCCAGGCGAAAAGAAAAGATGGAGATGCAACGTGAGAGGCTGCAAAGAGACCTTTGGATTGAGAAAAAGAACATTTTTGGAAAACAGTAATTTGCCACTTAATAAATTTGTTATTTTCCTGTACTGCTAGACAAAAGAATATACATCTACTAAATTTCGTCAAGAGGAACTAGGATTAGCAACGGATGCTATTACAGATTGGAAAAATATGTTTCGAGAAGTTTGCGCAGATCATTTATTAAAAAATTTCAGAATGATCGGAGGGCCAGGGAAAACTAAATCTCAACTAGACGAATATAGTTTTTCTCGGCGCAAAAATCACGATGGTAGAATTTATCCTTATCAATGGGTCTTCGGAGGCGTTTGTATTGCGTGTCAGACCGTACATTGGTAATAATACTACCGGGAGCATCCTGCACCCGCATTATTAACATACCAAGAATGAATTATCAGCATTGCACTGTGAATCATTCACAAAATTTTGTGGATCCAACCATAGGTAGTCGTGCACAACGAATTAAATCGTTACGGGGACAAGCAAAGGCAAGAAACAAAAAAGAACATGGTAAAAGAAGAAGTTTGATAGACTCATATTTGTTTGAATTTTTATGGCACAACAGAAATAGCGGTAATAATTTGTTCAATCAATTAATGAATAGCATTGTAAATTTTTGGCTACCAGAATATAAATATGTTCAAACACTAAAACATCTTTTACTAAACACTTCATTTACAGATAATAGACTAGAGAAATGATGAAAAACAATCAGGGGTACCTGTTCCCAAAAAGACCCAAACTTCTTTTAAACAGTACATTTCATCAGGTTTTTATGTTTCTTTATTGCATCCGGAGAAATATAATACGTTAAGATTTTTCCATTACCCAAAAATTATTGAAAAACGTATCAATACGGGTAAACATTTTGTGTTCAGAAATTCTTGTTCTACAATAATTTTACCGAATAATTCAATCTTTACTTCCTATACCGGGTTATAAATTTGTAAACAAGGCTATTTATTAGACTTTTGAAAGTACCAGAATGAATAAAAAACACAATAATTTATGGGCAGACATCGCTATTGACTTCGCTTTTCGTAATGGTTCCTTATTTTGTGTAATGATTATTTAAATCTTTAAAAATACTGTATCTAATTAAAGGTGTGGATTTCAGATATGGCATCCCCCATATATATGTTTATCAGATCATAAACTGCAAAAAGTACATGAGCCCAGCTGAACAAACTGGGATAGTTACATCCACTCCCGTCTTTGGATATGAAGCCCATTGCTCAAGAGATGATTTGATGCAGGCTTGATTGTGGCCAGGGAGAAGGGTGAGTTTGCGGTCGTTGCTTTGAAGCTAAGAAAGCAATCACTCGAGCGGTCGCAAAAGACAAAATAGCTTTCCACTTTAACAAGAGAAGGAATAAAGTCAGAAAACCTGACCTCGGCTCACGGTTTTTTTGTTCAATTCAAGTCCTTTTGTTTGCCCTGCTTGTTTGTTTGCCAGTTGTTTGTTTGTTTATATCTTATCGCGGAACGCTTATCCGGTCTTTGTCGAATTGACCTACACACGACCATCTTAATTAAAGTCCTCTATTTAACAATTGCGAAGAAATCGGCAATGAAATCAGCCTTTTGACAATAGCCGTTCCAGGGATTAGCTGATAATAGGAAGAGTCGGGTTCTTCTCTGATGAATGTTCTGAGAGAAAAAGTTCAAACATTGATCTTGGAGCTAGTCCAAACGCATCCAAAGTAACCACCGGCCGAAAACCTTTTGGGAAAAAATGATTCTCACTCGCTACAATAAATTTGAAAGGGCTATTTCTCACTTGAAGGTTGATTGAACTTAAAGGAAAGTCTTGAGTCCTTATAAACCCTCGATATATGAGCTGCTATTTTTGAAAGTGGTACAAGTCCATTTTCTCATGTACCGAAATATTTAAGGGTTTGCATTTAATACGCTAGCATTAGCTAAGTATCTAGGTCGGGTAATTAAATAACAAAATTATATTAATTTATTATGTATTCACCACTATTATCTATAATCTTCTCCAATCTTCCTGGCAGTTTAAAAATTCCTTCCAAGTAAAATGTGTTA
This sequence comes from Acanthosoma haemorrhoidale, assembly GCA_930367205.1. Classification (NCBI taxonomy): domain Eukaryota; kingdom Metazoa; phylum Arthropoda; class Insecta; order Hemiptera; family Acanthosomatidae; genus Acanthosoma; species Acanthosoma haemorrhoidale. The sequence continues at coordinate 8,196,331 of OV884013.1, read as the reverse complement.
TGCCTCTTGTTGATTTTGCTCCAATATTGCCTTTAAAAGGTTGTCGTCAAAGTCGGAAGGACGTCCCGATCTCGGTTCGTCTTTTAAGGTCGTATCTCCAGAACGGACTTTTATAAACCAATTTCTAACTGGCCGATCAGTTATTAGCCCTTCACCATATACACTGCATATTTATGTATACGAATATGTACTTTTTGACTTTCCATTTCAGAGGTTTAAAAAAAAACAGTTTAACGTAACGTGTATCACACAAAACAGTTGACAAAAGACTAACTGAAGCCTCGTCTATATAGTGAAAACGAAAATTTGTTGTCATGGTAACTCATAGCGGGTAGATACGAACAATAGATTCTACTTGGCTGCATCGGAAGTTACTTATGACTCGACCTGGTTCTGCTAAAGCACAGTGTTCACTCAAGTTGTAATAATAAATAATAATTGAAATACGAAAGTTGTTTTAATTATAATAATTAGGAATGGACTGAAAAAATCTTTTGTTAATTTTATGATATATTTATCCATTTAGAGCATTGTATAGGTTAAGGGCCTAAAGTGTAAACATTTAACCAAGAAACAAAAAAAAGGTTTATTCGTATTTTCAGATTTATTCGAAAACACTGTTTGTTCACGCCAGTCCGACGTCACATTCGTAGTCACATGCTATCCAGTGGGGTGTAGAGTGAATATGACAAAAGCTAGTCGAGGCCTGAGTCACCTGTGTTGTAGCCATCTTGTCACTAAACCTATATAGTGAGACATATTGGGACCTTATTCGCGAGGTGTTTAATTAACGTTATTAAAGAACTTGAAGGTGGTGTCAAACGGTCGCTGAGCCGCAACATCGAGAAGTAAGAGGAACATTGTTGGCAGAGGTGATAGACCGAGTTAAGCAAGATTCTTTCTTTATCTCCCCGGTGTGGCAGGTCCATATTATACAGTCCATTTGTACATTCTAAATACCATGGTGATGGGTGTTTTGGCGTGTGGCACTGTTTGTAAACTTGTTTTACAAAGTTAATATTACTTTTTTTTCAATTCTATAAGCAAGGTATATTGCGTCTCACAATTTACTTACACGTGTCACAATAGTACTTATAAATCGAATACTCTCGTTTACACACAGAGAAATAAAGGTTAGATAATCTCTGGGAGGAAAGTTATTCCATAACCTGAGACCCAGAGTGTGGTCGGACAACTTTCCTGAAGAGGATATCGTCAGGCACGTTATACTCACAGAGGGTTTCTTACATAATATCTAGGTATTATTACTATAATAATAATACGATACTACAGATAATGTTGATCACTACACAGATAAACAGATAGATCCAACCGTTGAAAAATTAATATTTAAATGTAATGTTTTTGATGAAAAAGTACCAGAGCATTATTTAAGTATGGAATCGAGTAATATGTCATTGAGCCGTGTCAAACGCCGACTACAACTGCTGTTTACTGGCCATTGGAATATTATTGGCCCTTCTATGTAATCCCCATAGAATTAAAATTATCAAATATATTTGTTCTCATGATAGAAATATTTGTTAGAATAAGAGAAAAAACACAAAGTCATAAACCATTATAAATTTATATGTTTACCTAAAGGGAGGAAGGAGTCTGGACAGGATCCAAAAACATTGAAGGACACGTTCTAGGGAGCTTATTTTAATTATCATCAACTACTGCAACGCCACACTTACATAATATCTTTATAGCATAATAATACCATAATATAGCTTATATATTCTTCTATTACATAATATTAAGCTTGGAGCTAAAAATATATCTGGAAATGATCAAAGGCGTACTGTACTAACTAGGACAAACATTCTTTGCCAACTCCTATCATTTCCACCAAGTTACTCCAATTCTTTAAGAAGAAGAGCGGAAAAATTCCAATTGCCTCCATCAGGACTCCAATCCCTGGGAAATGATGCGTGAAAATACCAACTGAATCCTATTCTCCAGGATTAGTTTTATCCAGGGAATGTTTTCCTTAGCAAGGGTCCATCCGTCCTTTTCAACTGTGAGGATAAGGTAGTTTTATTTTTACAGGCGGGAGGAAATGAAATTGAAGAAATTGTAGGAGTTTTTTTATCTAAGGCATTGGAGGCAATAAAATCCTTAAAATGGATTACTCAATCTATAAAGTTAAATAATAGTCCTTGCTATTAATGCAAACATCCGGAAACTGCAATCCTCTACTCGTAATAAAACACTGAAGTAAACTGAAACTAAACAAACTATCAGTCACTGAGGAGAGGTATGGTAGGGCCAATGGTAATCTGGTGAGGACATACAGACACACACGTATTCAGTTGGAAACAAAACGGTTTCTGATTTTGAAAAAAAAAAAATCAACGGACGAATTAAAAACAATAAAAGCATTGCGAAATAGAAGTTATTATAATTGATTAAGTTATGAAATGAAAATACAGTTTAAATAAATAGATAGAAAAGAACCATACAAAAAAAAATAAAAATAAACTAAAACAATACTCCATAAAGAACAATTAAACAAGGAGAGAAGGGTCAAAGTTTTGCAAGGCCCGCCCAATAGGAGCTCATTAGAAAAGTTGCCTGGGAGTGCAAATGGGGGCTTGAATTAAGTAACTAAGTCCCGGGAGTAATGAATTAACTTTCATATTTCAGTTCTGGCCCCAGGACCAGGTAAGCCCATTAGCGCGGCAAAAGCCAACCGGGTCAGGAATAATTGTCAAGCATTATTTTCAAGATGGAGATTGTTTAAGTAGAGTCATGGATCTAACAATCACAATGGTTTAGGTTAAGGTTGAGTGAGAAAACCAGTTCTGGACTTTTTGTCACACCAAAGCCCAACGCAAGGCAATTTATTTCATACTCTATGTGATAGAACAATATTTATTTTTGAGGGGGTCAGTTTTGTATACTTAATTTTTTTCAATGAATTCCTTGTAATAACTTCCATATTTGGAAAGTTCTTTAACTACAGCTAACGGGTTTTTATATCTTTGTCCTTCCACGAGTTAGTACCTGTACATAAACCGTCCTTGAGTTTTTTAGTACCGAAATAACTAATTTTCAAATTTCATGGTGCTGTATAAATACGCTTAGGATGATTTCCCTGGAACCGGGTTCGATCGAGCCAAACTTTTGCGCTGGAGGTTTTTCTTTATTTTCAAAATAATATGGACATCAATTCATGTTGGAAAAAAATCATGTTATTAGACAAGACTTGGATTGAGTTGAATTGCCTAACACGAAGTTAGTGACTTCTTGTAATTATAGCTTGTGAAAAAAAACAACCTGGGTTCTAAACCTTACCACTCTAAACTATATGTAAATATAAATTATTGGAATAACGTGTGGAAGATTACAAAAAATGTTGGTTAAAATTTCATTAATTTATTTTTAACTCATTGTGGCTGCGATCCTCCTCTACACACACCAGGGACCTGATGCAGCCAATGTCCATTTAGAAACTTAATGAAAACCTAACAATTTGTTTTCATCGTTCTAACAACCCTATCTCATGATACAACATCAACTAACTTATATAATCAAGTGTAACAAAATACTCTCAACAAAGAAAAATATTCTTCCAAGCGACGGGTAATAAACTCCAGAACGGTTAAATAAAACTGAAACAAATTTATAGCTAATAGAAACTAAGCTTGCCAATTTGTAAGAAAAGTTTTGAAATTCAATACTGTACAAAAGTATCGAAACGTTTCTGGGTGAGAGTGTTATTTCATATCTATACGAGTCTTTCCCGAAATATGGGTACAGGGTCACTTTATCTTTAAAATAAAACTTTTCGCATTTCTTAAAAACGAGTATTGTGTCAGTCACTTTTGCATAGATTGTGGTGCGTTGATAAGCAAAAAACAGAAAAATGACATTAGAAAAGAAATTTTGAGAAGATAGATTTAAAACCTTTTCCTGCCCACAAAGTGGAACCACCAAATTGGTTACAACCAGGATTGATTAGTCATGTATGGTCATATGAGAGCCGTATAAGATTAAAAGATTCGACGATTCGGAAATTGCAAAAATGAATCAGCATTTGAGTCCAGTTCCAAGGGAATTTCGGGTTCCATTGCTAGTGAATATTTTGGGAGCTTACCCTTTTTTTTATTGCTACTAAAAAATATACAAACATTTTATATTATATCTAATGCATTTTCAAGACAAGTTCTATAAAAAAGATCTTGGTGTGACAAAATATTTACGGATTTATATGCATTTACATATTTTCCCCAGAGCAAAATATTTGTTGAATCATCCATTACTACACTTTTGAGGGTATTTAAAATACATTTTATGCTACACATATTACATATTTCACTGACGTGTAAAAAGAGAGATAATATTCCACTGAGAATTGTGTACGTTGAAAGATGCAATTTTTAAGAAATCATAACTAGATTGGATTATTCTATAACTTTCGTGATATATTTATAACCTTCTTGATATATTCTATAACTTTCGTGATATAGTCTATAACTTTCGTGATATATTCTATAACTTTCATGATTGTTTATCAGACAAAATCTATATTTAAAAGCATACAAATAAGAGTTACGTGCAAAATAAGAGAAATAGTTTTAAAATACTTTTCACTCCATAACATGCTAATTAAAAAACACATAACCGTATTAATTACAAATTTACTAACCTTTTTTCGAACAAACGGTCCATTCTGAAGTGACAAGCTCGATAAATGACCATGATTAAGTTAATTGTTAACTGATGTAAAACACATTGCACTAAATATGATTTAATAACACGTCATATAAGATATTGGCTCGAAATTAAACTTATTTCACAAATAAAAGTACATAGCACTAATAACATCCGTCTCGTACGATGTAGAATTTGGAACTAGTGAGCACTTAGGCCGGGGGGTACAAAGATCAAATCCACGAACCTGTCCCGACGTGTAGCACAGCTGTTTCCAATACTACGCAATACTTAATATATTGTTTTAAATTCCCCTGTGATATTATTATTAGTTGGCATTAATAAATACATTAATATGCCCTAAAACTGGAAAAATATAACCTATGTGACCTAGCTATTATTACCTAATTTTAGCCTTTTAAATCGTATGTTTTTTTGAAAGGAAAGTGACAGAAAAGATACTTTCGCTGGGACAAAATATTTAGGGATTTATATGCATTTACATATATGTTACATATATCGAATAAATTCGATTACTATACTTTCGAAGATATTTCAAATAAATTTCTTTTTACAACTATTACATATTTCACTTAAATTACATATTTTGATGTATTTATTACATATTCTACCACATTTTGTTACATATTTGTTTGGGAGTTAGTAACACATTTTTTTAATTAAAATTAATACGGCATATTCAATTTTTGGGTCAAAATTTTGGAAAAACGATAATCTGCGCGTTGGATTCTTGGAACAGGTGGCCTTTTATATTAGGATAATTAGACTGAGAATTGCTTATTTTCTAAATTTACGGAATCCCTCACCACTCGAATTTTACAACTTTTTATAAAAATGTAGATTATTTTGGATATTTTGTATTGTTTTCTTATTTTCGTTATAATTGTACGAAATCTATATTTTAGTGTAAGCAAATAAATATTACGTGCAAAATAGTTTTCATTGAATAACATGCTAATTAAAACATCTAAATAATACAAATTTACCAACCTTTCGCTGCTTTTTGTGAACATACTTCTCTCTATTACAACACACTGCTCTAGCTATGATTTAATAACACTATATAATATATCCGCTCGAAATTAAACTTATTTCACAAATAAAAGTACATAAAACTAACAACATCCGTCTCGAACGATGTAGAATTAGGAACTAGTGAGCACCTTGGCCTGGGGTACAAAGATCAAATCCACGAACCTGTCCCAACCTGTAGCCCAGCTGTTTACAATACTACGCAACTACTACTTAAGATTTTATTTAAAATTTCTTATTGACAATAATAATAGTTGGCATTAATGTATTTATTAATTAGTTTTATAACTAATTAATAAATACTTTAATAAAACCTAAAACAGAGGTGATTTGATGGATCGCTGTCTTGATATTTCAACCCACAAGGCAGTTGAATACTACTGCAAGAGCTTTGATTTAACAAAAGAAGTTCTGTTAAAACATGATTTTTATTACGCTACGGATATCAAAAAAGAGATGTCATCTGGCGTACATTTCGGCCCACACAATAACAAAATCATAGATTCACATGTTATTGATTGATAACATAGCTATTATCAACTGCACCATTTAAAATGTTATATTTAAGGTAAATTTAAATGGTGTGTTCGTAAAGGTAGACCCCAAGCTGGAAGGAAGAACATACAGCTAATTAAACAAGTCCAATTGGTCCTAACCGAAAATCTGCAAGTCAAGTAGTCTTAAATGGAAAGCAATATTTTTTAAACATGTTCAAAACACGTCGATGTAAAGTGGCCATTAAAAAATCATATAGCACAACTTCTTTTACCGTTTTTTTATTTTTTTAAGTGTGTTTATTCATAGCATATACTTTTTAAGTGTGTTTATTCATAGCATATACTTTTTAAGTGTGTTTATTCATAGCATATACTTCTTGGATCTTAAGATTTAAAAATATTTAGTGTTATATATATATATAGTTATTTTTTAAAGTGGTATAAGTCCACTTTTAAAAACGAGTTAAAGGTAATTTTAGTAAGATATAGACATCTCTCCATATTTATAATCATACATTCAATGGAGTATGTTTTTATCATAAAATTAACAAAATAATTTTGGCTATAAAATGAAAATGAAATAAGACCATTCCTAATTATTATAATTAAAACAACTTTCTTATTGCAATTATTATTGATTATTACAACTTGAGTGAGCACTTTAGCAGATATTACTTAGCTAGTGCTAGCGTATTAGATGCGAACCCTTAAATATCTCGATACACGAAAACATGGACTTATGCCACTTTAAAAAATAACAGCTCATTTGTTAGATATATAAAACATAAAATATTTTGTACATATTTCATATTTTTAGTTACATTTTTCTGTCATGTACATAAAAAACTATTTTCCAGTACATATAAATCCCAGCCCTAATCATCAAATTCCTTGTTGAATTTTAGACAGTATGGGTTAGGTCTACAAACAGGGACCATTAGCGCACTGAAATATACTTTATATAACATACTAAGCAAGCATTTGAAATGAAATATTTTTGTCTCAGTCTGTCTGAGTTCAATTCGCTTCTACAATCTTCTAGAAGCCTCTGGAGAAATCTATTCCCTTCTAAGAATTCCAGGATCTTCTACAGAGTACTTTTAGATAATCAGTAATTGATACTGTTATTGGTGGGGGGGGGGCTTATAACAATAATAAAAACTATGTTTGAGGAGTAAAGAAGCGAGACAATAAATTGAAAAGAGAACAAATTACTTACAAACCATGAACAATCGCTTTAATTTCACTTTAGGCCTAATCCTGGCCTCACAATGAACCTAGGTACTGACCCGCCCGAACTAACAAGGGACTCCCGAACTGATTCAAACTTCTGTAGGATTAGGTTATAGAAACTTGTCCAATATCCGACTTGCCAACCTGCCCTCTAGATAATGCTTGAGATAGGGGTATGCATCAGTTCACCCACGTCTAATGTGAGGCCATATTAATACAAGTGGTTCTTACGTCTGCTATATCATCACCATTTACCATCATATTTTATTCCAAATGTACAAAAATTTAGGAAATCACAAATATTCGAACGAAGGGAAATAAGAGTTAGTAGTAAGCGAAGAGACTTGTCAGTTTCTAAAAAAGTATTACGTACTCAAATAAATTAAGTAAAATTAACAGATATGTCAAAAATAGCGAGCAGATTTTTGATGCAAAAATGTTTGAAGAGGATCATGTAACTATTACATAAGCTATTAATATTGCTATGGAATTTTTAATTTTGGCAATATATTAACCAGAGAAGAGAATCAAAACTTCGGCCTGACTTGGGAAAGTTGGCAAAACAACAGTCCTTATTGTACATTACTGAACATACAATGAGATTATTGGAAAGTGATGTGGAACAAAGGGACCTTTAGGATTTTGTTGATTTTCTTCGAAATCAGAAACCACTTACGCTAATAAAGCCATTGTTTTTCCTATCAAGATGACATGTTATAAACATAATGTCGCATTAATTAATAATAACTAATTAATATTATATTTCAACTATAATTAATGAAAGTCATTAATAAAGTGATAAAGTTGCAATTTGACTCAACCACCGGTCATGACATTTGGCATGCTCCATTTGATGTTTATTGACATCAGCTTACTAATCTCTTTGATTAAAAATGTTTGTGATGACATTTTGCCATATTTCTGGTAACTTCGTAATCCCGCAGTCATAAACCTTCTGGTCCTTTACCAGCAAAAAACCTCAACCAAGTGCGATTTGAGGTCATAGACTTTTGTAAACTTCGAAATAAATGATAATCCGATGGTGCAAGGTCGGGGGGATGCGACATCACTTCCCAAACAAGCTCTAATAGTTTCGTAAGTGTTGCTAAAGATGTGTGAGGCCTCGCATTGTCGTGGCGGAACCCAAATATCGAGCTTTTAAAACAAGTCCAAGACGTCTTATATGATTTTCAATTGTTGTGTGTAATACATTTAAATGTTTTGCAATCTCACGCACAGTTATATGACGATTCGATTCAATTATGGCTTTCATTTTGTCATCATCAACTTCAGAAAGTCGACAAAGAATGTTGGTCATCGTACAGTGAAAAATCTCAAGAACGGATTTATGTTAAACAAACAACACCATAAACTTCACATATCTCTTTGCGAGCCTCAGCCACTTTCTTGCCTTTATGAAAATAAAAATGTAAAATGTGTCGAAAATGCTTATTTTTGCACTCCATGTTAAAACTGACCGTAAACTGACAATTGTAAACCAAATTACATAGAATTCGTTTCTATAGCAAACAAATGGTATCGATCACCGAACCTCAAAAGAAACAAATTCTTACATCGACAAAATAATAACGAAACAAACATAACTGGTGCCAACCGAAATCACTTTCTTGCCAACCCAATATTATAATAATAAAAAAATAACAACGAATCAAATTAATGATAATTCTGTTAATATAAAACAGCTGTGGTTACCATGTACGGAGCCAATCAACGCCACGTGTAAGATAAAACCGCTTTTCAATGTTGAATGCGTGCTATTAAGTAAATAATCCAACAAAACATAGGAAATGAATCAAGAGGAAGAGAGGGAGAGAGAGAGGGGGCAGGTGAGAGAGAGGAAGAGAGAGAGAGATAGAGAGAGAGAGGGAGAGAAAGATAGAGAGAGAGGGAGAGAAAGAGAGAGAGAGAGAGAGAAAGAGAGAGAGGGAGAGACAGAGAGAGAGAGGGAGACAGAGAGAGAGAGAGAGAGAGAGAGAGAGAGAGAGAGGGAGAAAGAGAGAGAGAGAGAGAGGGGGGGTGAGAGAGAGGAAGAGGGAGAGAGGGAGAGAGAGAGAAATAAGTGAAGCTAAAATAAGCCCTGATTGTAATTCTATAAACCGAAGGTGAGCCCCATCACCTAGTCATGTACCCAGTGATTGTAATTTTAACATCAAATAGAAAATTGTTATTGTAATTCTACCCTCCTTCGAGTGCATGGCCGCCCTGTGAAGTATTTAGACGAGAGTGTTGACATTTCGCATTCCGGCCCGGTTCGCACTTTCATTTACACGGATGAGGAAGTCGGGTTCGTTAGAACCAGTCCTGTCATCTGCATAACCAGTCCTGAGGATCTGGAACCCGAGTGACTCCTGAACTTCACCTCG